>OZ012736.1:363217480-364447480 GCA_963859935.3 Lathyrus sativus | reverse complement strand
GCACATGTCCTAGGATTTAGTATGGTCGATCCTGCAAGTTACTCAATTTTACAAAGATTTCAAGTACTCAGTCAAACATGGGGTCTCAAAACACTCCATATTCATTTTCTTCGGCGGGAGGACAGACGCCACCGCCAGTAGTTGTATCTGAACAAATGCAGCCTACGGCCTGTCCATGAACAACATGTCTACGAACGTAGACTCAACCTGTGTTGGAATATATAGGACCACAAAGTCCTAATTCACCAACACCTCCAGGAAGTTTAATATACAGGCATATTCCTCCTCCAGGTTTTTCATAACCATTATCAAGGAACCCATCTTATGGTATGCCTACGTCGATGATGCAGAATCTGCAGAATGCACCACCCATATTTTCATAGAATGTGGTATCTTCGCCAGTACAAGGATCTAGATCAGGTGGTCGGAACAACCAAAGCATAGGTGTGGGTTACTTTGTTCAAGTACCCAGTCTTACAAACACATCCATAAACTGTTTAAGGTAGCAAATGGATGAAAGTAACATGCAGATGGTGCACACATTGTCTCAGACAATGGGAGAAGTTTTTCAACCTTTAATTCATAATACTACTCAAACTAATCAACAGTTGGCGACAAAATTAGCCCGTATGGCTGATTTTATGGGAGCACCAGTGTTTGATCAAAGAGCAATCGTTGTCGAAAATAGGCCACGATATCAGCAACGAAATGTACCTGAAGCAAACATGGAAGACCATGAAATGGGCGAACCTTTCAGAGTCGAACCACAAAGGAACCAGGTACCAGTTTATATGGAGGAAGAGCCAAGAGTAGTTATGGTGAACAGGAATCAGAATGCTGACCAAATACTTAGACAGGTTCGACATCAAGATGTAGCAGAAGAAAATAATCTTGCAGCCATGGTCGAAAGAATAATGACCAGAAATGGTGCAAACTTTGGTTTCACGAGGCTAAATTATAGAGGGGTGCTCACACCATCCCCTTGCATAACTAACACACGAACTCAAGATTTGGTTGCAATGACCGTGTCTCTTCCTATTCTTTGGGTTTTGTTCGATCGTTTCCTTTCCCTCCATTTGGTATAAATAACATTCAGTGGCAACTCTTCTGTTTTTCTGCCGGGTGTTTTTCGCAGTTGTGACAGCTTGCGGCTCTGCTGGGGATAACAATTTCCCCATGCGATTCAATCCTAGCGCTTGTATGTTTTGCGTCTTTGGGTGTTTACTTTTATGCAATTATTTTCTTTTATGTACATTATCTGTTGTATGTTATTGCATTTGTATTTTACTGTTGCATATTATATTATGCTGTTGTTTCTGTTGGGTAGGTTGTTCCTTGAGAGATAAGCCCAATACCTAGGCTTGAGTATACACATAGGATTAGTGTGGAGAGTACTATGGACTTGTGTGGCATTTAGTCACGCAAGATTTTGTGCGAAATTCACATCCAGACGAGGTTTTCTTTGGAGACATCTTATCCTGCGCATTTAGGGCAGTTGAGGGGGTGTTAAATTAGAAAGCTAAGGACTCTAGAGACCGCTCATTGGGAAGTCATTTGAGACCTCCTTAATTGACCATGATTCCAAACCAGAAATGGTGAGCATATTATCGTTTCTTGACCTAGAGTCTATGATACTGATGATCTGCATAGGATGTCGTACCGTCCAAGACTAGAACCTACATGTGAGAGGGATGGGTTTTGTAGGAAACTTTGAGCTTCAACCAACTCGGTTTTCTAGTTTTCTTGTCAGAGCAGACTTTTGGTCTTGTGCATTCCGGTTTTCTATCACCTCAGTGTTCTAGTTTTCTGTGTTCTCTTATCAGAGCGGAATTATGGTTATATTTAGTCAACAACACAGTAGCAATCTTGAGCATTAGATACCTTGATCACATGATTGCATCTGCATAATTATCCTGCATTTAACGTTGCATGTTTATGCGTTTTACACGTTCTTGTCTCTCCTTTGATTTTGATCCTGCTTTTCTATAGGGATGGAGGCTGAGAAAAGGAAAACCACTTTGTACAAGTTTCCATCGCCAGATTTGGGACCTTTATTTGGTCTGATTGCCATGGTTGATCCTGGATTTCTTGAAATAATCATAAGAGATTATGGGAGGATTCTGAGTCTTGTTCGTAAGGTCACAAGCTACGAGCAGGGAGTCATTCTCACTCTATTACAGTTTTATAACCCTTTGCTACACTGTTTCACCTTGTTTTGGTTCCGACTTTGTAGGAGTTTGATTTTATCTTGAGAGTTCCGGTCCAAGATGAGGTGCCATCCTTTCGTTCAGAGGAAGAACCCGGTCTCGAGAAGTTGGTTGTCGCTCTTTATTTGAGCGTATCTGAGTTGGTTGATCATATCGACAACAGGAATGGAGTTTCTGACTTTACCTTACCTTTCTTGGTGGGTAAAGCCCGGAAGTATGCTGCAGAGGGTTATTAGGTGGTCTTTAGTGCTATCTTAGCTTTGTGTATATATGGCTTTGTACTATTTCCTAACATACCGGACTTTGTGTATATGGATACCTTTCGTATCTTTCTTTCCAAGAATCCTATACCCATTCTCCTAGGAGATTTGTACCATTCAGTTCACTACAAGAATGAGAAGAGGAGGGGGAAAGACTGTTTCTTGTTGCGCACCGCTTTTCAACAAGTGGTTTATAGATCACCCCCCTCATTTTGGGGCTTTTGTGGATTCGAGGAATTCATCTGAATGGTCAAAGAGACTCATAAGGTTTGACAGCCAAGGATATCGTCTGGTTCAACCGTGATCTGTTGGGTAAAGAGATTATCTTCAGTTGTGGTAGCTTCCCCAATATGCCGTTGATGGGGAGGAAAAGGGGATTTAACTACAACCCTTCTCTCGCTGTCAAACAACTTGGGTATGCTTTGAGGGGACCTCCAAAGGATGAAGAAGTACATGAATCTTTGTACTTTAATGGCATAGCTGACCCTAGTATTCTGGTGAGATTCATTGGTACGTGGGGTAAAATCCACAAAAGGGGGAAGCTTTCTTTAGGGAAGAGTGATTATCGAGCCTACGATCCATACGTGGAATAGATTCAAAAGAGGGTTAAAGATATACTATTTCCTTTCTCTGTTGGAGAGCCCTTATATCCTTAGTTGATTGAGTAGCCTACAACGATTGATATTCTGAGATACAATAAGCTTTGGGTAGAGAAGGAAGATCTGAAAAAGGAGATCAGTCAATTGAAGAATGATAAAGGTGAAGCTGCTTACATGGCTAAAATGAAGTCAGAATCTTTGACCAAGTTGGAGAAGGAGCTATCTGAGGAGATCAGGTTGTGAGAGTGGATTGGTCAGGATCTAAAGAGTATTGATAGCATTTTGAAACATAGAAAGAAGGATTTAGACAGAGCATATATGGAGATATCCAAATTCAATGAGCAATGGAATGCTATAGTAAATACTAACAAGAATAGGGAAGACCAGCTTCACAGTCAGATTAATAAGCTGAATGCACTACTCAAGGTCAGAGATAGAGAAGTGATGGTAGAATCATCCTGTAGATGCACAAGTGAGCAGAAACTCCATGAGACTCTATCAGCGCTTGAAGAGCTCAAGATCCGGGCAGATTTGAAGAGACCTGGGTTGGAAGATGCCTTTGGTGAAGATGCCTGAGAGGAGTCTTATCATTGTCTCAGAGATGTTATAGACATAAGGGAGATCCTCATCAGAAAATTGGTTGCCAGACCAGATCATCCGGATACGAAGACGATGCTTAAGGAGGCCCAGACCTGGAGCAAGAAGCATGGTTTTTAGGGAGGATCATTTTCCAATATGCCATAATAGTTTCTCTTCTATTATATCTTGATCATCACCATATCTGTTTGATTGGATCAATACCTTTTTGTATTCGGATCTTTCTCATTTATTGATATGTATTGTCTTAGTTTTACACTATGTATGAGAAGATTATTGTGGTATTATTATCCATCTTTATTGTTCATGTATATTGAAACAGGAATCAAGGGGGAGATCTCCTTGTAAATACATAGACATGTTTGCATTTTCATTTGCATCGCAGGTGTCTGCAGTGGTCTTTTTGTTCCTATCTCTGCTTATTTTCTTCAGTAACAAGATTGAGGAGTTCAACTTCCATAGAAACTCAACTCGAGGGAATCAGCAAAGGGTTATGCATCAGTTTCAAGATGAGTTGTAAGAAGCCAGGGCTCGTATGTCCCAGTTTATGAAGATGATGCAGAATGTTTCCAACGGACAGGAACAACTGAGGACGCTGGTCCAACCTCTGATAGCACAGGTTGATGAAGACGGTGTTTTTCATGGAGGATCTGGTGTTATTCCTCCACCTGTTGGTGGTTCTGTTTCACAAGGCGCTAATATTCCGACTGTTGTCATACCTCCGGGTGGAGGTGTCGTTAATGAAGCTGGTAATGTTGTTGGTGGAAGTGTGTGCATTGTGCACGGGGCTGCTGGTCCTTAGTGGAAGGATCACCAGGATGATATCTTTTTTATGAGAGATATGGAGGGTGGTTTACCTTCTTAGGAGGATAAGAGATTTAAGTTGATCAAGGAGAAGATGAAGTCTTTTGAGAACCAAAATTCTTTGGGTCTCGATATGTCAGATCTTGATCTAGTTCCAGGGGTTAGAATTCCTCCGAAGTTCAAGGTACCAGATTTTGACAAGTACAAAGGGACAACCTGTCCTAGAGTACATCTCCGGGCATACTTCAGATAAATGTCTGCATACTCTGATGATGAGAAGTTGTTAATGCATTTCTTCCAAGACAGTTTGGTGGGAGCGTTTTTAGAATGGTATATGAGGCTTAAGAGAACCCATATCCGAAGCTGGAGAGAATTCGCCAAGGACTTTGTTCACCATTATCAATACAACAGTGATATGGCACCGAACAATGTGTAATTACAGAGTTTGTTGCAGAAAAACAATGAGAGCTTCAAAGAATACGCCTAGAAGTGCAGCCTCCCATGGTGGAGAGAGAATTGACTTACATGTTTATGGCTACATTACCTGGGGTGTATTATGAGAAGCTGATAAGTTATACGTCTGTAGGTTTTTCTGACCTGGTGATGGTAGGTGAGAGAGTGGAAAATGGAATTAAGTCTGGGAAAACTCCAAATGGTAATAGATCATCTTCGGGAGGACTGAAGAAACCATATACTATAGCTATCTCATTATCATCAGCAAGTTACTACTGTAGCTATCCCGGCTACACCGCAACAAAAAGTTAACGCTCAACGACCTTACGCTGGTAGACAAAGAATGGCGAATAGATAGTTTGAGACTCCCCTGACGGCGTACTCATAATCGTTACAACATTTGCTTCAGTTACAACTTATTTAGAAGAGAACTTTGGCACATTTAACCAGAGCTCCTCCTCCTAGTTATGACGCCAATGCGAGATGCGAACTCCATTCGGACACCCCAGGTCACAATATTGATATTGTAAAGCCTTCAAGCACAAAGTTCAGGACCTGCTTGACTCAAAGGCTATTAATTTCACCAATGAGGGGCCTAGTGTGAACCAAAACCCAATACCAAATCACTGTGTGGCAAGGGCAAATGCTATTATTGACGGAGAAAGATTGAATCTGATAACAGATGTTAAGGATTTGAAGACTCCGCTGAGTTTCGTGAAAGACAAAATGTTGAAGGGGGGAGTATTTCTAGGATGTTCTACTGACTGTTCAGAGTGTGAAGTGCAACCCGAGGGCTGTGATCTTTTGAAGAACGGTATTCAGAGATTGATTTATGATGGTTATCTACAGTTTGACAGAGCTGTTACGAAAGATGTTATTGATGGGGTTAGTAATGACGGAAGAGATATTGCTACAATTTCAATTCCCTATCGGATCATTAGCATTTCAGCGCCTGCTAAGCTAGCTCCAGTGATCATTACTGTTCCAGGACTTGTACCATACAAGAACACCAAGGTCATCCCATGGAACTATGGGGCAAAAGTGTTCTGTAACGGGAAAAAACAAGAGCTGACAAGTTCATTATATGGTGGTTTTATTGTTGAGAACATAATGGATGCAAGTGGTATCACTCGAAGTGGAAGAGTCTTTTCCCCACCCGAGGCTATTACTAACAAGACCAACAAGGGAAAAGGGAAGTCAGTGGTTGAAGATGATACACAACAACAGGCTGGTAGTGATTCATTCTCTAAAGAGGCCGAGAAGTTTATGAGGCTCATTTGCAAAAGTGATTACAAGATTATGGATCACTTAAATCAGAATCCTTCGAAGATTTCTATTTTGTCATTGTTATGTTCGGAGGCACACCAAAATGTTTTGTTGAAGATCTTGAATTTAGCTTATGTACCGCAGGAAATTTCAGTTAACCAATTGGAAGAGGTTGTGGTGCACGTCAATGCTGACAATGGTTTAGGTTTCACCGACCTGGATTTGAATCTTACTAGGAGAAATCACAATCATGCTTTGCATATTTCCATGGAGTGCAGAGGATCATTGTTGTCTCATGTCCTGGTTGACAGAAGATCGTTACTCAATGTGCTACCCAAGAATGCGTTAATGAAATTGGGTACTCAAGGGTTAATTTGTACACCAAGTGATTTGGTAGTGAGAGCATTTAATGGCTCAAAGAGGTCTGTATTTAGAGAGATTGCCATGCCAATTTAGGTCGGTGGTGGAGTTATATTTGACAGGATTCATGCCATAGGGGACGATGAAGGTGACAACGACTGCGATATGGATGCTTGGATTCGTCCATGTGCTCCCGGCCAGAAGTTGTGCAACTGCACTATTGAGGAAGTCATTCATGTTACTACTGCAAAGTAATTTTCACTATTCTGATCATGTTCAGTCCTACGTTCTTCCCAAGGCGTAGTGACCCAACCTGTGGGGCCTTTTATTATTTCCACATCATCATAAATAAAGGATGTTTTTCGCATTCAAATATTGTGATCCCTATTTTCCTTTTTCTTGTTTTGCATTTTTATTAACAGAAAAATGGAAATGTGTTTTGTTTGTTTGCATTTCATAATAAAGATAAACATCAATCATGCAGGTATTTTCTATCAGATGCCACCGATTTGGATTCAGCTATGGCTTCGCATGACTTTGATAATCCCATTTATCAAGCTGAAGAAGAGACTAATGAAGACTGTGAACTACCCGAAGAGTTAGCTTGACTTATAAAGCAAGAGGAAAGGCTCATTTTGCCTCATCAGGAGGATATTGAAGTCATCAATCTGGGTACTGAAGATGATAAGAAAAAGGTCAGAATTGGGGCTGCATTAGAATACAGTGTCAAAAGAAGATTGGTTGAAATGCTCAGTGAGTATAAGGATATCTTCGCTTGGTCTTACCAAGATATGCCTGGGATGGATGCATATATAGAGGTACACCGGTTGCCTCTCCAAGAGGAATGTCTGCTAGTCAAGCAAAATCTGAGAAGCACGAGGCCTGACATGGCAGTCAAGATTAAAGAAGAAGTTGAACGCTGGTTTCTTGTTGTCATGAATTATCCTCTGTGGGTCGCTTACATTATTCATGTGCCTAAGAAAGATGGAAAGGTCAGAATGTGCGTTGATTATAGGGATCTAAATAGAGCGAGCCCGAAAGATGATTTCCCGCTCCCCCACATTGATGTGTTGGTTGATAACATCGCTTAATACTCTGTGCTTTCCTTCATGGATGGCTTCTCTGGGTATAACCAAATCAAAATGGCCCCATAAGACATGGAGAAAAATACTTTCATTACACCGTGGGGGACTTTTTGCTATAAGCTGATACCCTTTGGATTGAAAAATGCTAGGGCAACTTATTAGTGGACGATGGTGACTCTCTTTCATGATATGATTCATCAAGAGATCGAAGTGCATGTTAATGACATGATTGCGAAGTCACAAACAGAGGAAGGACATCTGGTCAATCTTCTGAAACTGTTTGAAAGATTGAGGAAATTCAAGATGAGGTTGAATCCTAATAAGTGCACTTTCATGGTGAAATCTGGAAAGCTACTAGGGTTCATTGTCAATGAAAAGGGTATTGAGCTAGATCCTGCCAAAATAAAAGCTATTCAAGAAATGCCCAAGCCGAGGACAGAAAAAGAGGTTTGTGGTTTCCTAGGGAGGTTGAACTACATTGCAAGGTTCATATCTCATCTTACAGCCACTTGTGAACCAATATTCAAATTGTTAAGAAAAGATCAACCGGTCAGGTGGAACAAAAATTGCCAAAAGGAATTTGAAAAAAATAAAGAGTATCTACAGAAACCTCCAATACTCATACCTCCAATTGTAGGGAGACCTCTGATACTGTATCTCACGGTTCTTAAGAATTCAATGGGATGTACTCGATGCTAGAAAAAACATGTTATGCACTCGCTTGGGCTGCTAGGTGCTTCAGATAACACATCTTAAACCACACAACCCTGTTGATTTCAATGATGGATCTGATCAGGTACGTGTTTGAAAAGAAAGCAATCTCCGGAAGGATTTCCCGATGGCAAATGGTTTTAACAGAGCATCATATTCAGTATGTTTCCCAAAAGGCCATTAAAGGAAGTGTTCTATCAGAATATCTTGCTGAGCGACCAATTGAAGATTATCAGCCGATGAAGTTTGAATTTCCAGATGAAGACGTTATGTTTCTAAAGATGAATAATTGTGATGAGCCTTTACCTAACGAGGATCCTAAGGTTGGATCTCAATGCAAGTTGGTTTTCGACGGAGCAGTTAACTTATATGCTAATGGAATCGATGCAATTTTTACAACTCCTCATGGTTCCCACATATCATTCACTGCCCGATTAACGTTCTCTTGCACCAATAATAAAGTCGAGTAAGAGGCGTGCATTATTGGTTTAGAAGAGGCCATTGGTCTGAGGATCAAGAATCTGGATGTATATGCCGATTCAACGCTAGTTGTTAATCAAATCAAAGGAGAATGAGAAACTCGTCAGGCCAATTTGGTGCCTTACAAGAACTATGCTAGAAGATTGCTTCCGTTCTTTGACATAGTTGAGTTTCATCATGTGCCCAGGGCTGAGAATCAGATGGAAGACGCCTTGGAAATGCTAGCATCAATTTATAAAGTGAATTACTATAATGAAGCTCGAGTGATCACCATCATGCATCTCGACAGACTTGCCTTTGTGTTTGCAGATGAAAAGGCATCAAATGGAAAGCCTTGGTATTTTGATATCAAGCATTTTCTTAAGACTCAGGAGTACTCATCTGGGGCATTCGTCAAAGATAAGAAGACTCTGAGGAGGCTAGCCGATAATGTCTACTTAAACAAGGACGATGTGTTATACAGGAGAAATTTCGACATGGTCTTGTTGTAGCGTGTTGACGAAAACGAAGCAAGCCTGATGATGGAAGAAGTTCACGAGGGTTCTTTTGGTACTCATGCCGGTGGACATACAATGGCCAGAAAATTGTTGAGAGCTGAGTATTATTGGATGACTATGGAATCTGATTATTTCAAATATTCCAGAAAGTGCCATAAATGTTAGATTTATGCTGATAAGGTGCATGTGCCACTGACACCTCTGAACATGTTGACATCTCCTTGTCCCTTTGTAATGTGGGGCATTGATATGATTGGGAATATTGATTCGACTGCATCTAATGGGCATCGTTTCATTCTAGTTTCCATTGATTACTTTACAAAGTGGGTGGAAGCACCCTCATTTGCAAATGTCATAAAGCAGGTGGTTGCCCGATTCATATAGAAGGACATCATCTATCATTATGGAATCTCAGAGCGAATCATTACTGATAATGGTGCGAATTTGAACAACAAGATGATGAAGGAACTATGCCAGAGTTTTAAGATTGAAAATCACAATTCTTCTTCATATCGTCCGAAGATGAATGACGCTGTTGAGGCAGCAAACAAGAATATCAAGAAGATTATGTAGAAGATGGTTGTAACCTACAAGGATTGGCACGAGATGTTTCCCTTTCCTCTACACGGTTATCGTACTTCAGTGCATACATCAACCAGGGTAACTCCTTTCTCACTGGTGTATAGAACGGAGGCAATCCTACCATTAGAAGTTGAGATTCCTTCTTTAAGAGTATTGACTGATGTGAAGCTTGAAGAAGATGAGTGGGTGCAATCTAGGTTGAATTAGTTGAGTCTTATCAACAAGAAGCGATTGGCAGCCATTGCTCATGGCCGGTTGTACCAGAGCAGCATAAAGAAAGCCTTTGATCAGAAAGTGTGTCCTCGGTGCTTCCAGACGGGTGATTTGGTGTTGAAAAGGATCCTTCCTCCTCAGACAAATCACAGGGGCAAATGGACTCCAAACTATGAAGGTCCATATGTAGTAAGAAAGGTTATCTTTGGTGGAGCCATATTACTATCTACTATGGATGGAAAAGATTTTACGTCCCATGTGAACGTAGATGTAGTCAAAAAATTACTCTGGTTAAAATAGATCCGCTGGACAGAAAGAGAAAAGTCCAGGCGAAAATGGGGCATCCCGGCGAACCATAAAAAGAAAAGGTTCGGGCAAAAATTAGGGATAAAAAGAAAAAAATGAACCCGTAAAGTCGTAAACCTGAAATGGGGACTTTGGCAAAAATGGGTATCCCGGTGGATTAAAAACCTGAAAGGGAAATCTAGGCAAAAGTTAGGGATTAGAAAGTGTCGCTATTGCGAAAAAAGGTGCCGGCAAAGATAGAAGAGTCGCCACCTATCGTTATTTATCCCAAAGAAGGGAAAGGAAACGATCGGAACAAACCTAGAAAAAAGGAAAAGACAAGGTCATCGCAACCAAGAGTCTGGGTTCGGGAGTCGATTACGCAAGGGGAAGGTATTAGCACCCCTCACGTCCGTTGTACTCAACGGGATCCATGCTTGTTGTGTTTATCTGACGGGTTGTTTATCTATCTACCTATCAAGGCTGGCTCAAAAGAAAAGAAAATTGACTCGGCAAAGCCTCGCAGCTTCGTGCCTACGTATTCTCGTCTGGACCGAGAAATCAGAGTCAACGTAGTTCGACTGACTACGGGTGAAGGGGGAAGGTTGCTCGCCAAGACATCGCATCTTGTGCCTACGTACTTTCATCTGGTATGAAAGATCAGAGCTTACATAGTTCGGGATAAAACAGAACACAGGCTCGATTCATCTGTTTTTACCCGAGTAGGGTTAACAAACAGTTCCAGCAGTTTGGTGTATGCAGCTCGCTCGTCGGAGACTCGTGCGTTACCGTTTGCGGTAGAACTGAGAGTTAACAACACTCTTTTTTTGAAAATGTTTTCCTGATTAAGAGAGCCCATGGGGTAAAAGGAGGTTTGAATGTTTGTTTTTTGTCTTTTACGGAAAGAAGTGTTTTTTATGAATGTTTGTAATTCATACTGCACTAGAGACTATGACTTAGGAACGAATGCGTTGCACATCGTCCTAAGGACGTGGGTTAAACACTCTAGACGATTGAGAGGAGACCGCTCAATTGTCATTTCCCAAGTGGCTTAAGGCTCGTAACGTACGATACTCATTAGCCTTTATTAGATTTTTTGTTATTGTTTGAAGATGAGAAAGAGAAGGGACTCTATGGGGAAAACTGAATCCTACAATTATCATACAATATGGCCCTATGATTGAGTTTGAAGGGGAATTTACCCTAATGTTGTCATGCATGGATTCATCCTAAATTCTATCATAACCTCTCTTGAAGAAGTGAGGTTAGAGATCCTAAGGGAACATGTTAAAGGGGAAACAGAAACACAGCTAAATCATTAAGCAGATAAGATAAGAATATAAACAGATGCATATGCAATGCAACAGTACAAGCAAGGGAGACAAGCTCAACCTTCAATGCAAACATGGGATGCAAACAGAGATGCATAAAGAAAACACACAAGAAAATGGAGACAAGCTCAACCTTTAATGCAGACATGTTAAAAAGGAAAAGAAACAATCAAGCAAAGGGAGACACACTCAACCTTTAGATGCAAGTATGAACTTAAACAAAAGTATCTATACATGAAATTCTGTCCTAATACAACAAGCAAATCAATCAAACAGGGAGGAGAAGTGTAAACAAGATGAGAAATAAGGAGATCATCCCAGGCTACATCTGGTTTAGATGTGTGTTAACACAAGAGTCCATCTCAGGTTCAACCTCTTGAGGAATGCACAGTATCCAACCAAAGGAAGGATTAGGCTTTCCCAAGAGGGATCCTAAGGATATAGAACATATGAGAATGGTGGAACCTAGATATCAATATAATGTATCTGGTTAATGTGTATCAACACAGAATGTCCATCAAAGGCTCAACCTGTTGAGGAATGCACAGAATCCAACCAAAGGAAGGATTAGGCTCTCCCAAGAGGAATCCTAAGAAAGGGACTTGGAGAAAGAAGATAGTATAAACCAAAGGAATATACTATGCCATTGAATGTAAATCCAAGGCTCAACCTCTTGAGGAATGCACAAAATCAAACCAAAGGAAGGATTAGGCTCTCCCAAGAGGGATCCTCATCAGGACTAGGAGGAGGAAGATAGTGCAAACTAAAGGAATGTACTATGCCATTGAATGTCAATCCAAGGCTCAACCTCTTGAGGAATGCATAGAATCCAACCAAAGGAAGGATTAGGCTCTCCCAAGAGGGATCCTAAAGATAATACTAGGAGAGATTGGAATGACAAGGCAAGCTCAAGCAAAGAAGTCACACCAAGAGAAGCAATCACAAAAACTTCCAAAGAAACCTTCAATGTTTAACTCTAAGGAAAATTCATCCTAAGGGAGATAATGGTATGCTAATGACTTGAAAATAAACATATAAATGTGTCAACCTAGGTACTATGGGGTTATGAAAGGGTTAAGGGCTTAAGGTTGGCTACAAGTTCATTTATGAGGCCAAACTATGAGAAGGTGCAATTAGGAATACACAAACTTAGTCAGAATGTAAAATATAGGAAAAATAGGAAATCAATTCTAAAAATCCTAAGAAAAATTATAGATTATCCTAAATGTGTTAGGAGTCTATGGTTAAAGTTTCAAGTCAAAACTCTATGCCTAAGGGCACTAACCAGATGTTAAACCTAGATGTATGCTATGGGAGATTCAAATGGGGAAGGCTCTAAAGATGTGCTTCTAACCCTAATCAAATTGAATCTAAAAAATTCAAGAAATTTTTTACAATATTCTAGAATGTATCAACAATCACCATACAAAAAATCATACATTTTTATGGATTATTGAAAGAGAAAGAAAATCACAAAGATAGGCATGTCATTTTGCAACCACTAAAAACATATTAAAAGAGGAAGTATGCAATTAATTGAAAAAGAAATGGAAAATCAAAATAAAAATCATGACAAACTTCTACACATATTCAAGTATCTTTAATATTTTTCTCATGATTTTTGGAAGCCATTAGGTATTTTTCATGATTTTATTTCAAACAGAAAATATAAAAGAAATAACATGGAAAAGAAAAAGAAATGGAAAAAGCTAGGGGTGCAATCAGTAATGGATTCACGTTATAAGTCATTGGGCCAGCGCACCAGGGGGTGGGAATAGCAAAAAAAGCCCAGGTCCAATGCCAGGCTTAAGTGAATGCACGTGATTGAGTGTGGTAAGTCAATTGTAGACCACCGTGGGTATTAATCAAGATCATCCATTGCTTTAGTATGCTGATCCAAGGAACATGAGAATGCAACGTCATAAAAAAGTAAAACCCTAACCGAGGCTTGTTTTCACACGTTGGATGGGGAGACTTAGTCAGGTCAGCCACACGATCCAATGGCCACGATTGAATCTGGGGATTTCAAATGGAGAAATGGGGGAACGAACCAGGCGGTGGCCGGAGCCACGCCGGTCGTCTTCTCTGGCTGCTATGGCACTGTAGCGCGCGCTCGATCTCACCAAAACATGAAATTTAATACACTAAGCTCTTCGCCTTGTTGCCTAGATCAACATTCCAAGTCCTATATTCATTTTTAACCAATAAATAACGAGAATCGCAAGCTACAAGCTAAGGCGTTCTGTCAAGAAGTTCCACGAAACTTAACCAATCTAACCCTAAAACGTTCTACACACTCTAAGGATCATAATCATATGGAAATAGCATAGCAATTCACCAAGAACAGAGAGTATGGGTGAAAGATAGGAACCTGTTAATAAGCTTCGACAGAGGCTTGAATTGTGGATGAAGCTTCAAGAAAATCGTCCAGAATCCATCAATGATCCTCACTGAAGCTTTTTGCAATGGTAATTTGGACTGAAAATGGCTCCATCTTCAAATTCAAATTCTCAAGTTTCCCCACTTTTTCTTAACTGAATTTCTGTTATTTTCCACCAAAAGTTAGTTATGGTAGTTGTAAATCATCAAGGAGGTTATATGCAATGGATATTGAGTAATTAGAAGCCCAATTGAAGCCCATGGCAGCCCAATTCAAAATCCACTTTTTCCATGTTTGAAGCTTTTATGTTATGGTGAGAACAGAGCCAAACATCTAGCAAATTGATCCAATTGCCTTGCTTGTGATGTAAGGAATATGTGTGGATAGGATTGAGGCCTTGAAATTGAATCTATGGTAGATTTGCATTGTGTTGCTTAAGGATGAAGAAATCTTGGATTTGGCATAGCAAATGAATTCAAACTTGATTTCTGATTTTTCCATTGTTCTTAAAACATCAATTAGTCTCGAAACAAGCACAAATATGACATGAATTGGTTCCAAAATGAATTGATTTGAATTAGCCCTTTTCGAGCTTCCTTTCATGAATTTTTCTCCAAGCATTTTCCAATTCAAGCCATGTCAATAATCCCTTGAGGTTTGGTTGACCAAATGACCCTATTTGGAGCAACTTTGAAGTTGGAAATATTTTCATTTGAGGTATGCAAAGTGGTGAACTTGACCTATAATGAAAATGACCTGTAATCTTACTTTCCCAAAATACCCTTGACTTGTAAGTCTCATATCTTGAATTCTACAAATCCAAATGAGGACTTCTAGTACTCTTTGGAAAGCTAAGATGATGAGGAACAATATTCATGTTTATCAAAAGTTGAGGAGAAACATCCTTCTAGCTCAAAAATGTCTTGGAAGTTGGGTGACATTCAAGTACCAAAATCACATTCATCTGATGACCTGTAACTTGTCTGCCTCATAACTTGAGTTCTAGAAATCCAATGAATGACTTATAATACTCAAATTAAAGGTATGAACATGATCTACAAGTCTCATGTTTATGTCAAGATGAGATGAAACTTTTATCTTGAGTTATGTGGTCTTTAAGTTAGGCACTGAAATAGGGGATTTTACACTGTCAGGCTTTGAAACCCTAGCTCAATAACTACTCACACTCTTGAATATTGATGAATTGATATTGAAATGATCTCTTAAGTGTCTCAACACATCATCCCATGATCATAGTTGCTTAGAATTGAGTCTTAATCTCCTCAAGACTCACAGTTGACTGAGGGTTGACCAGGTGAAAACCCTAGTTGCACCAATCTTGGCTGTTGCCTCTTGCACTTTGCATAATGACTTAAATAAGCTCCATAATGACTCTCAAGACCTATTATGAGCCCCCAAAATGCTTCATACCCATATCCATGGACTCACAATCATCTGGTGATCTTTTCATAGCCTCCAAGATAGGAGGTGAACCATATACAACTCTTTGACTTTTCTGATGGTGATAAGCTCTTGAATAGCTTGAATGAAGCTTCTTGATTAGGATTAGGCCTTGATAACGTCTTCTTGATGAGCACAACTACTTGATCCCCTATGAATGGATGATGGTATGCAAATGCTAATGCTATGAATGCAATGAAACAAAAGCCAGGAATGAAAAAAGGTTGGGCAAATTTTGGGGTGCAACAGAAAGCAAACGACTGTGGTCTGCGTTTAATATGTAAACTCATCCTGATACACAGTTTTCTCGAAGGAAAGGAATCAATCCAATCAGTCTTTTCAGAAGGCAAAGCATTTGTGAACGTTGAATCGACATATGGTGAATATCTGTTCCACATTGCCGAAATTTGTATATTCTTTTACTTATTATGCAATTACCTCTTTTTAGGAATTGCATCCAAATTGTAACTTTCCTATTTACGGGCCTTTCATCAATAAAATATTCATTTCAGTCAAAGACCTTTTCATTTCTGTTTTTACTTTTAGTGTTTTGTTTGCAAAAACTTCTGATATTTTGATAAACATTACAAGTGAAAACATAAGGCTTTACAGAGCACAGTGAAAATAATGAATTTACTTGAATAATAGGTATCATGAATGGTAACTGAGGTATCATGAATGGTAACTGAGGTGGCCTATTGCTTTTTGTTTGCAGGATAACATGATTGTATCCTCAGTAGAACTTTTCTCTCCATCGACGGAGTTCTAACAACAACGCATGGTGAATCATTCCTCCCCTAGTAGGAGTTCAGAAGATTGTATTCCCCAGCCAGATTTTATTTGTACTCCTTAGCGAGTGTTCAAGGGTTATCTATTTCGGGTAAAATGGTGTTGATGTGCAGTCAGGCATTTGTTCAACAGGGACTTGACCTTGGTCTTCCCACAGCAGAGATTTTGTCTCTCCCCACAGAGTCCTGATATTGGATCAAAAGTTTAATCACCAGCAAAAGTGTACTCTAATCCCCAACAGGATGGATTTCTCTTCAACAAGATTGATGTTTTTGACGTCTTTCTCCAACAAGGTCGGTATTCCTTGATTTATTTCCCGAAGTAGGGTTGGTGATAATTCCCTCAATAGGTAAATCAAAGGCAGGTTGATATCTCCAACAAAGTCCAATGGTCATTGTCATCTTTTAGAATCAGGTTTTGGGACGATCTTCGAGCAGTTGGTATTTTCATTTCTCTCAAAGCAGATGTTTCAAGCAGAGCTTGTTAATTCCCAGAAGAGTGGAATTCTCCATGAACGTTTATTATGTTCCCAACGGAGGGGAATTCCCAATGGAGGTTACTTTCATTTCCCTTCAGAGTGGAATTCTCAGTAGAATCTTACGTCCCCATCAGGGTTTATTTTCCAAGTGTTTCTCTTGTATTCCAAACAGAATATAATTTTCAGCAGATTTCGTTTGACCCCAGTAGGATGGCATTCCCAGTAGATGTTCCTCATTAGCCCCAGTAGGGTGGATTTCTCAGATGGTGTTATTTATTATTTCCACACTTAATGGAGTTTTATTTTTCCCCCTCAGGGTAGAATTTCCCCATAACATTTTTATTCAGAAAGGTTGTTCAGGGTGTATTCCTCAGTAGAGTTGGTTTGCTGATCTTCTCAGCACCTTTTTGGGTGGTTTTCTTTTTTATTTTCATTTTACATAGCATTCTCCCAAATGCGTAGCATTTCCATTTCGTATGGAGCATTACACCATATCAAACATATGCATCGAAAGCATATGCCAGGTTTGATATCTTTGATTTTAGTCATTGCTCTGGTAGATAATGGCATTATTCAGGAGATTGTGTTTTACCCTCAGCAGAAATCATTGACAGATAGTTGTTGCACCCCAAAATTTGCCCAACATTTCTTTACCTAGCTTATGTTTCATCTCATCCACATTAGCATTATCATTTGCATTTCATTGACATGTATGCAGGAGATCAAGAGGTCTGATTACCAATCAAGATCTATACAAGACTATGAAGCTAGATAAGAAGGTTATTCAGATGTTCAAGGGTTGATATCCTTGTCAGAGAAGTTGAAAGAGCCTCAGAAAGAGTGATTGAAGCCAAGAGTGTGTGTCTCCTAACTTGAGAGTTATGGGGAAGACCATCAGATGATTCTGAGGCCATGAAGATGGACTTGAGGTCTTGAGAGAGCTCATGATAAGTGTTGAAGATCACTTTGAGGCCTAGACAGGTCATTGTGCAAGATTGAGAAGGCTCAACCATGAGTGGTGCAGTTAGGGTTTGATTGGGTCAACCCTAAGTCAACTGATGATTTGAGGAAGGTTGAGACCTAATCCAATAGCCATGTGATCATGGATTGATGCATTGAGATGCTATAAGGATGATTCCAAGGTCAACTCATCATGATTGAAGAGTTTGAGAAATTTCAAGCTAGGGTTTCTAAGGCTTGACAGTGTAAAATCCCCCAGTTTGACCCCTATCTTCAAGGAAGTTTAGCTCAAAATGTGATTGTCATCTCATCTTGCCCCCAACATGAATGTTGTATAGCATGATCTTAGATTTAATTTGAGTGATAGAAGTCCTTGATAGGATTTGTAGAACTTAAGTTATGACTTTGACAAGTTACAGGTCATCTGAGGTATGTGAATTTGGAGCTTGAAAGTTGTCCAACTTGCATGAAACGTTTTCCCTAGAAGGATGATTCCTATGAACTTTTGGTAAACATGAATGTTGTTCCTTATCCTCTTAGATTTCTAGAGAGTACTAGAAGTCCTTGATATGATTTGTAGAACTCAAGTTATGGCTTTGACAAGTCAAGGGTATTTTGGTCATCTAGAGATTATAGGTCATTTCAATCATAAGGCCATAACTCCTATTTCCAAGCTTCAAATGAGAAAATGTTCAACATCAAACTTGTTCAAAATGATGTTTTAAGGCTAGCCAAGAGTTCATGAGAGGTTGGAATTGCTTGTAGCTCAAAGTTGCAAAAATGACCTAAAATAAGGGCATAAGTTAAATGAACCAAAGATTGGAAATTGAGATTTTTGACCTACATGTCCAAACCAAGGCATGTAATATGTCATTTTGACTCTAGAAAACATTTTAAGAACATTGGTTTAGCCACATATTAAGTAACATGTGCAAAACACAAAATCAAGGCATGAGCAAGGCCCTTGGCAAGCTAAACTCTTCCAAAATGTCACTAGAGGAGAAATTAGGAGAGATTGGGATTGATTCCAAGCTGCAAACAGATTAGTGCATATCATGAGATGTGTTTGAAAATCTCATGACATGAGAAGTGGAAACTCTCATTAGAAGGATCTAGAGGGTTCTAGATCATCAAAACATCATCTATATAAGGAATAGAGTTGATCCATTGCAGAGGTTGGTGATGATTGAAGGAGAGATCATAGCTTGAGATTGAGTTATCTTGGATTGCAATTGAAATCGGTTTCACCAAATTCCTCACTTTCCATCCATTTTCTTGATTGAAACTTCTTCCATGAATGTCAAGGAGTGATTCCAGATCATTATCAAGAAGGATTCGTGGCTGAATAGTGTATGAGCAAGTGAATTTTTCCACCTGCAACTCACCATCGGGTTTCAAGATTCAAGCACTTTCAACTGGTTCTTTTGCATACAGAAGCAAGGAAAAGGTTCATTGATCGTGTCTGCAAGATTGTAGAGCTTGAATTGGAGGTTTCGTGCATCTGTTCATCCAAGATTTTCAGGTTGGTAACTTTCTTCCTCTAGCATGATTTAGGTAGAATCCAGTTGAATTAAGGTGTTAGACTTATTGTAGAATGGTGTAGGATGGATTTCAGATAGTTAATTGGAGAATTAGAGACAAAATAGGTGAATTACCATTTTCGGTTGAGGATTAGATATGATGAATCTTGAGGTTTCAGAAGAAACTAAGGGTATGGTTGAACTCGTGGCAAGATTTGGGATGAGTTTCATGTTTTGACCATTTGCAATAGAGGCTCCTAGAGAGAACTAGGGTTGAAGGTGGTGACCGGAGCTCCACCGGTGGTGGCCGGAGCTGGGCGCGAAGCTCAGATGTTCAAAAGGTAGAAGACGACCTCAGGACCGTTGGATGATGGTTAGACTTTGACTGAGGAAGCAATCCAAGGGCCACGTTTTAAAGTTCAGTTGTGAAGGATTCTAATAAATGAAATGCACCGTTTCATTTATTCAGCATTTTGGACTTAGTGAATTAAGTTCTATCCACACCCCCCTGATGGCCCAACCCATGATTTGAACTGTGTTTTGTTGATATCCACACCGCGCGTGTTATTATTTTAATTTGATTTTCTTTTAATTTTCATTTTATCCATGGTTCTTGAAAAATTCATAATAAATTGAAAATTAATCCAATTAAACCCATTCTTTTTGCATTTTACTCATGATTGAACCTAGTATTTTTTAGAGAAAAAATATTTTCATTTAATGCATTTTCTGATTTAATTGGAATTTTACATTTTAATTGATATTAAAATGGTTATGTTTGATACATAATTTTGTGGAATTTTGTTTGATTAATTGGTGATGATTTTGATCCTAATTTTTTGTGTGTGATTAGGTTAGACATGTATGATCCCATAGAATTTTTATCACATTTTTGTGATGAAAATAAGTGTGCTTTCTAGATTGATATTTAGGTGCTTCCTTTTAGGGTTTAGGGTTGATACCTTGTAATGTAGGATTTAGTTCTAGGTCTAATTTGATGATTTGATCTCTGAAGTTAATGTGGTAGAGTCATGATTGACCTAAGTTCCCATAGTAATTTTTTTAGGATTTTAAAATTGATTTTAGTATTTTAGTTAGGACTAACTTTAGTACTAGGTTTTAGGTGATCCTAATTTACTAATTCAACTAGTTTAACACCTTTAGTCCCCTTAGATTAGGGTTTTTGCTTGGTTTGCCTTTGGTTGAGATTGAGGACAAGTTGAAGACAAGGTGAGGATGCTTGAAGTTGCTTGGAGCTTTTGGATTTGCTTGTGCCTAAAGGTGTCTGATGAAGATTTAGGAGATAGGACATAGGAAGAGCCTTATAGTTAGAATGATTTCTTTCACAAATGTGGAAAGCATCTTGTGCTTCCATTCCTCCCAATGACTAAGAGTCCTTCTCAGATATTCACATCCCTCCTTTGGAAGGATGAGTGGCTTTATCTGGGAAGTAGAACTTTGAGGGAACCAGTCTCTCATAATGGTAAACCCTTACAGGCTTCCTTTGGTTGTCAGTAAGCTGTTTATCATTTCCACTCATCCTGTTAAATCAATTGTCTTCTGGTTTGAGTATCTTGAAAGATGTTGGGCTTGAGTTTGAAGATGAGGACTTCATTGAAGAGTGTGGAAGAGGATGATTCCTTGAGCATTGCCATTGCAGCTGAAGCTTGAAGAGCAAGAAGAGTAGGTTGATACTGGAAGCCCCAATGGATATTGAGTGAAGAGCTAAGGCTTAAAGAATTGAAGGATGAAGTTGACACTTCCATGTGATTGAAGACTACCCTGAGAAGCTGAAACTTGTAGGAGATGAAGACCAAGTTGACACTAGTAAAGCAAAGAGAGATGAAGCTTGAAGACTGAGTTGATACTTATGAAGAAGCTTCAATTGAGATTGAGTGTAGAGCTGAGGTTTGAGGAATAAAGGATGAGTTGACACTTACATTGATGCATGGAGAGCCTGAAGGAATCAAGTTGATACTTGTAGTTGAGAGTGAAGCCTGAAGATTGGAATTGACTGGAAAGCTGAAGCTTGAAGAAGAAGATTAAGTTGACACTTATGTTGATGGGTTGAAACCTGGAGAAGCAAGTTGATACTTGGCATGAAGGGTGATTGAAGTCTGAAGACTGGGGTGCTGTCAGAAGAGCTGAAGCTTGGAATTGAAAGAGAGAGTTGTTGATCTGCTTTCTTGTCTGTTTTCTTTGTTGTGCTGATGTGCCTTGTTTGACTTGCTTGATGCATTAGAATAAGTCCATGACTAGACTGACTTTAATCTAGGAGCATGATTGCACTAGAGGTTGAGTTTCCCCATCAGCTTGTATTGTTACTGTATGGCTTTGCTTGCGGGTATTCGGTAGAGCCCAGCTCCCTTGCCTATGTGGTTTGTTATTTGCGTGATAGCATTTTATTTTATTTTATCTGTATGATTGCAGTTTACTATATTTTGCTTGATGGCATTTTATTTCATTTCTTCTGTATGATTACTGTTATTCATATCTGGCTTGAGGTTGAGATGAGCTTGTGGAGGCTGATGTCCCACACACATTTCCTCCCTCACTTGCATTGCATGCATTTTACAGTCGTTTACTGTTTACTGTTTAAGCTGATGCTTTATCCGTTTCTGTTTATCATTGACATGATCCCTTAGGACTCTCATTTCCTTTGATAAGGAAGTGATGATAGAACTTTAGGTTGAAACCTATGCATGATAACTTCTAGGAGTTCCCTGTTTCAAACTTCAACTATAGGATGAATCCTTGGCATGACAACAGTAGGACTTGATAGTCTCCCCGTAGTTGAGCCTGTTCTCTTCTCACCTCAAAACAGCTTAAAATACAGTAATCATGAATGATTTCTTTCATACGTTACGAGCCTTAAGCTATCTGAGAAAGGATTGTTGGAGAGTTTCTTTTCAACAGTCTGGATGTTTAGTATGGCACCCTTTGGGTGACATGTGACGCATTCACTCTCAGGTCATAGTCTTTAGTGCGATTGAAATTGCAAACACAATAAAAAACACTTCTTCCATAAAAGACAGAAAACAAACTTCAAACCTTTTTGCCATGTGGGCCCGTAATTCAAAGGAAGCTTTTCTGAAGAAAAGAGTGTCGTTAAACTTCAGCGCCACCGCAAACAGGCGTTGTCCCTAACTGCTGGAACTGTTGTTTAACCCTACTTGATAAAACAGATGAATCTAAATCCCCGTAATCCGTATTATCCCGAACTACGTAAGCTCTGATCTCTCATACCTGTTGAGAGTACGTAGGCACAATACTGATGTATTGGCGAGCCACCTTCCCCGCAACCCGTAGTAGGTCGAACTACGTTGACTCTGATTTCTCATTCTCTGATGAGAATAAGTAGGCATAAAGCGCGACGCTTTGCCGAGTCATTTTTCTTTTCTTTTTAAGCCAGCCTTGATAGGTAGATAGATAAACCAACTCGTCCAGTAAACACAACAAGCGTGGATCCCGTCGAGTACGACGGACGTGAGGGGTGCTAATACCTTCCCCTTGCGTAACCGACTCCCGAACCCAGACAATGGTTGCGATGACCTTGTCTTATACCTTTTCGTCAGGTTTTTCCGATTGTTTCCTTTCCCGTTCTGAGGGATAAATAACGAAAGGTGGCGACTCTTCTGTTTTGCCGGCACCTTATTTTCGCGGAAGCGACACACGTCTGAGGTTTAAGGCACTCGAGGACAAGATGAGGAACTTCGAGAACCAGAACACCATGGGTGTTGACATGTCCAAGTTGGGACTGATTGCTGATTTCAAGGTGCCTCCCAAGTTCAAGGTACCTGACTTTGAAAAGTACAAGGGCACCACTTGCCCTCGCGTCCACCTGAGATCATATTACCGGAAAATGTCCGCTTATTCTGAGGACGAGAAGTTGCTGATGCACTTCTTTCAGGACAGTCTGTCCGGGCCCTCCCTGGAATGGTACATGAGTCTGGAACCTACCAGTGTGCGCACGTGGAAGGAACTTGCTGAAGCATTTGTGCACCACTACCAATATAACAGTGATTTGGCTCCGAACCGAGTCCAACTGCAGAATCTGTCGCAAAGGAACAACGAAGGGTTCAAGGAATACGCCCAGCGGTGGCGTGAATTGGCAGCCAGGGTTCAGCCGCCGATGGTTGAACGCGAGCTTGTGGAAATGTTTGTAGCTACCCTCCCAGGGGTTTACTATGAGAAATTGGTCAGCAGTATGTCCGGAAGCTTCTCATATCTCATTATCACGGGTGAGCACGTCGAAAATGGGATCAAGTTGGGGAAAATTCAAGGTGATCTGTCCTCAGCTGGAGGAGGAAAGAAGCCGTATGGTGGCAAAAGGCGGGAAGGAGAGACGAGCGCCGTGTCCAATGCTCGAAGGAAAGGCAAAGGCCAGCCCCAGCAGGTGGCCAACATAACCATCCTCGCGGTCCAACAGCCACAGCAGCAGCAGCCGAATCAGCAAGGATACAGAAAGTATCAGAACAGGGCACCCCTGTCAAGTCGTCACCTCGAGACGCCACCCATGTCTTATGCTCAGCTATTGCAAACTCTGCTTCAGTTGCAGTCAGTCCAGAAGAGAACCCTGGCTCCCTTGACAGGGGCACCTCCGCCAGGTTATGATGCGAATGCAACTTGTGAGTTTCACTCGGGTGTACCAGGCCACACGATAGAAAACTGCAAAGCCTTCAAGCACAAGGTGCAGGATATGGTGGACGCTAAGATCATCAATTTCTCAGATAATGTGCCAAATGTCACGAAGAACCCTATGCCGAATCATAGGGGAGGTGGGGTGAATGCCATTATCGAAGAAGAGGATTTAGATGTGTTAACTGATGTCAAGGGTCTGAAGACACCGCTTAGCTTCGTTAAAGCCAAGCTGATGAAAAGAGGTTTCTTTCCAGGCTGTGGAGAACTGTGTATGGGCTTTGTGACTCGTCCTGATGGAAGCGAACAGTTGATAGAAGGGATTCAGAGTCTGATGACCGAGGGAATCCTGCAGTTTAGCCGAAGGGCCGAAGGCGGATCGGGAGAGGTAATGCTGAAGCAAGATGATGAGGTTGCCACTATCACCATCCCTCGTCGGACGATAACTATTTCTGCACCCAGACCGCCCACGATTACCATCACCAAAGTTGGGTTGGTACCTTTTGAAAGCACCAATGCTGTCCCGTGGCATTATGGGGCAGACGTCTACTGCAACGGACATAAGTGGGAATTAGAACCATCAGGGTCGTGTGTGGATAACCTAGCGGGAATCGGCGGAATCACTCGCAGCAGAAGAGTGTTCGCTCCACCTGAGATCGTGGCGGACAAAGCGAACAAAGTTGATGTAACTGATAAAGGAAAGAGTAAAGTCGTTGAAGAGACCTCTCGTGGGGTAGAGAAGGACTTACTTGTTAAAGACGCTGAAGAGTTTATAAGATTGATTAAAAAGACTGATTACAAGATTGTGGATCACCTCCATCAAACACCCTTGAAAATTTCCATCCTGAATTTGTTATTGTGTTCTGAGGCACATCGCAATGCGCTGCTGAAGGTGTTGAATGCCACGTATGTACCGCAGGAAATATCGGTCAACCAATTGGAAGGGGTCGTAGCCCACGTGAATGCTAGAAACGGGTTAGGGTTCACTGACTTGGAGCTGACGCCGAAGGGAAGGAACCATAATAGCGCTCTGCACATCTCGATAGAGTGTAGGGGAACGATTATGTCTCATGTGTTGGTGGACACAGGGTCATCGCTCAATGTTCTTCCGAAGAAAGCATTGATGAAGTTAGATACTCGAGGATTGATCTGCACACCCAGTGATCTGGTTGTGAAGGCTTTCGATGGAACCAAACGTCATGTTTTTGGGGAGGTGACGTTGCCAATCCAAGTCGGGCCGGAAACATTCGACGCAGTCTTTTACATCATGGACATCATGCCTGCCTACAGCTGTCTCTTAGGCCGGCCATGGATCCATTCTGCTGGCGCCATGACCTCCACGTTGCACCAGAAACTCAAGTACGCTATCAGAGGAAGCATTGTGACCGTATGTGGCGAGGAAGACATAATGGTGAGCCATTTGTCGTCCTTCAAATATGTTAAGATGGATGGGGAAATCCACGAAACCTTATGTCAGGTGTTCGAAGCCGTTAAAGTCAAGAACGTAGCTCCTGTAATCACTGAGAAACCAGAGATGACTCTCTCTTCCTTCAAGGGAGCCAGGGCCGTTGTTCAAGCCGGATCTACCCCAGGCTGGGGGCAGATTCTGGAAATACCTAACAAGCAAGACAAGTTCGGGTTAGGATACTCTCCTGCGGTTGAAGCCTCCTCAAGGGCCGATCCAGTTTACAAGCGGCGGAGTAATATTTGAAAGTGTCAACGCAGTGTCTGAAGACGGTGAAGACAGTGACTGCGACCTAGACTCGTGGATTCAGCCAAGCAAGCCAGGAGAGAGCCTCAACAACTGGTCCATCAGGGATATCATCCAAGTGACAGGCAAAGAGTAATGATTTACTTTCTCCAATCATTGTACAACCCTATGTTCTACCCGGGGCATAGTGGTTTTATTGTCAGGGCCTTGTTTGATTATGTACATGCATTTTACCAATAAATCAAAAGGCGTCTTTCTTCGTATTCAAATGTTGTGATCTCTGTTATTCCTGTTTTATATTTGTTTTGAAAAACAATAAAATGGCAATGGGGTTTGTGCTAACCTGCATATCCTTGTTTTAAGTTTAACCCTTGTTATTGTAGGATCCACAACGCATATGACATCGAATCTGGACCTTCTACGACTCACTTCGACTTCGATTGCCCGATCTATCAAGCCGAAGAAGAGATTGATGAAGACGAAGACCTTCTCGAAGAGTTGGCCCGCTTGTTGAAACAAGAAGAGAAAGTTATTCTGCCTCACGAAGAAGAGATTGAGATTGTGAATCTGGGTTTTGAGGAACTGGTCAGGAACGTCAGGATAGGGGCTGCATTGCAGAGTGATGTCAAGCAGAGATTGGTCGAGATGCTAAGAGAGTATGGTGAAGTCTTTGCTTGGTCATACAAAGATATGCTCGGACTTGATACTGACATCGTGGTCCATCACTTGCCGCTGCGAGAAGACTGTCCTCCCGTTAAGCAGAAGCATAGGCGGACGCGACCAGATATGGCCGTTAAGATCAAAGAAGAGGTGCAAAAGCAGCTTGATGCTGGCTTCTTAGCGGTCACTACTTACCCTCCGTGGGTCGCCAACATAGTACTTGTACCGAAGAAGGACGGTAAGGTGCGAATGTGCGTCGATTATCGGGATTTGAATAGGGCGAGCCCTAAAGATGATTTTCCGCTACCTCATATTGATGTGTTGGTCGACAATACAACTCAATTCTCCGTATTTTCATTCATGGATGGCTTCTTCGGTTACAATCAGATCAAGATGGCGCTGGAGGACATGGAGAAAACTACGTTTATCACACCTTGGGGAACATTTTGCTACAAGGTAATGCCTTTCGGTCTGAAGAACGCAGGGGCCACTTACCAACGAGCAATGGTCACCTTGTTTCATGATATGATTCATCATGAGATTGAAGTCTATGTTGATGACATGATTGCGAAGTCCCAAACGGAGGAGGGACATCTGGTCAATTTGCTGAAGCTTTTTGAGAGGCTTAGGAAGTTCAGGTTGAGGCTGAATCCTAACAAGTGTACTTTCGGAGTACGGCCTGGAAAACTACTGGGGTTTATCGTGAGTGAAAGAGGCATCGAGGTTGATCCTGCGAAGATAAAAGCAATACAAGAAATGCCAGCGCCAAAAACAGAAAAAGAAGTTCATGGTTTCCTAGGCAGAATAAACTACATTGCAAGGTTTATTTCTCAGCTCACGGCCACGTGTGAACCGATGTTCAAACTGCTAAAGAAAGATCAGGCGATTATCTGGAACGAGGATTACCAGAGGGCATTTGATAAGATAAAACAGTATCTGCAGGAACCTCCGATTTTGATACCCCCAGTGGCCGGAAGACCCTTAATCATGTACTTGACAGTTCTTGAGAATAGTATGGGGTGTGTTCTCGGTCAACACGACGAGACGGGCAGAAAGGAGCATGCCATTTACTATTTGAGTAAAAATTTCACAGAATGTGAATCTCGTTACTCGATGCTGGAGAAAACATGTTGTGCACTAGCCTGGGCTGCCAAACGTTTACGACAGTACATGCTCAATCACACAACCATGCTAATTTCGAAGATGGATCCGATCAAGTACGTCTTCGAGAAGCAAGCGCTTTCGGGCAGGATTGCCAGATGGCAGATGGTGTTGATGGAATATGACATTCATTACGTTTCCCAGAAGGCCATCAAGGGAAGCGTATTGTCTGAGTACCTTGCCGAACAGCCGATCAAGGATTATCAGCCGATGAAATTTGAATTCCCTGATGAGGATATCATGTTTCTCAAGGTGAAAGATTGCGATGAACCGTTGCCCGACGAGGGTCCGGATAGGAAATCCCTATGGAAATTGATATTTGACGGGGCGGTTAATTCTTACGGAAGTGGCATTGGGGCAATCATCACAACTCCCCACGGATCCCACATCCCGTTCACTGCGAGACTGACGTTTCCGGTCACCAATAACGAAGCAGAGTACGAAGCATGCATCATGGGTCTAGAAGAGCAATTGATTTGAGAATCAAGAACCTAGATGTATATGGTGGCTCGGCACTTATGATTAACCAGATTAAAGGGGAGTGGGAGACTCGTCAGTCGAATTTGGTGTCGTACATGAACTATGCCAGAAGGCTGCTTCCGTTCTTTGATCGAGTGTGTTACACCCAAAAATTTGACCAACTTCTCTTTACCTAGCTTATGTTTCATTTCATTTACATTAGCATTATCATTTTCATTTCATTGACATGTATGCAGGAGATCAAGAGGTATGATTACCAATCAAGAGCTATACAAGACCATGAAGCTATCTAAGAAGGTTATTCAAGCGTTCAAGAATTGATATCCTTGTCAGAGAAGTTGAAAGAGTCTCAGAGAGAGTGGTTGAAACCAGGAGTGTGTCTCTCCTAACTTGAGAGTTGTGGGAAGCCATCAGATGATTCTGAAGCCATGAGGTTAGGAATGAAGGTCTTGAGAGATCTCATGAGAAGTGTTGAAGATCACTTTGAGGCCTAGACAAGTCATTGTGCAGGAATAGGAAGCCTTAGCCATGAGTGGTGCAGCTAGGGTTTGACTGGGTCAACCCTAAGTCAACTGATGATTTGGAGAAGGTTGAGACCTAATCCAAGAGCCATGTGATCATGGATTGATACATTGAGATGTTATAAGGATTATTCCAAGGTCAACTCATCATGATTGAAGAGTTTGAGAAGTTTCAAGCTAGGGTTTCTAAGGCTTGACAATGTAAAATCCCCTAGTTTGACCCCTATCTTCAAGGAATTTTAGCTCAAGATGTGATTGTCATCTCATCTTACCCCCAACATGAATATTGTAGAGCTTGATCATAGCTTTAATTTGAGTACTAAAAGTCCTTGATAGGATTTGTAGAACTCAAGTTATGACTTTGACAAGTTACAGGTCATCTGAGGTCTGTGGATTTGGGAGTTTGAAAGTTACCCAACTTGCATCAAACGTTTGCCCAAGAAGGATGATTCCTATGAACTCTTGGTCAACATGAATGTTGTTCCTTATCCTATTAGATTTCTATATAGTACTAGAAGTCCTTGATAGGATTTGTAGAACTCAAGTTATGGCTTTGACAAGTCAAGGGCATTTTGGTCATTTGGAGATTACAGGTCATTTCAACCATAAGGCCATAACTCCTATTTCCAAGCTTCAAATGGGAAAATGTTCAACATCAAACTTGTTCAAAATAATGTTTTAAGTCTAGTAAAGAGGTCATGAGTTATTGGAAGTGCTTGTATCTCAAAGTTGCAAAAATGACCTAAAATAAGGGTATAAGTTAAATAAACCAAAGTTGGAAATTGATATTTTTGACCTACACATCCAAACCAAGGCATGTAATATATCATTTTGACTCTAAAAAACATTTCAAGAACATTGGTTTAGCCACATTTTTGAGTTGAGGTATAATTTGTGGACTTGCTTTGAAAAGTAGTTACTTGCATCCTAAGTAACATTTGCAAAACACATGAGAGATCAATACACAAGCTTCCAAGGAATTTTAACACATCTAATATCTCACTTGGAGAGATTTTGGGATCATAACAAGCTGCTGCAACAAGTGAAACCAGAATTGGGGTGAGTATCGCATGAGATGGTATTTTGGATGACATGAGAAATTCAACATCTCCTTGGATGATTCCAGAAGGTTCTAGAGAGGTCCAACATCATCTATATATTGATTAGAAGGGGTTCAAGTGAAAGGTTGGTAAGAATTGAGGGAGAGAAGAGAGTTTGCAACTTCACATTGTTCATTGCAAATTGAAATCGGTTTCTGCATTCTACACCATTTTTTATCTTTCTTTTGATTTCAACAACTTCTATTGAGGATACTGAATGATTCCAGATAAATTCCATAGCCAAAGCCTTGAAGGATCGTGTTCTTGCATTTGAGTTTCAACACCTGCAAGTCACTATCGGATTTGGAGTTCTAAGCATTTGCAATCGATTCTCTTGCATACAGAAGCAAGAACTTGGTACATTGAATGATTCCAGAGCAGTAGAAGGGTTGAATTGAAGCTTTGCTACTTCTGTTATTCAAGAATTCACAGGTTTGAAACTTTCATCCCTCACCTTAATTTAAGAAGAATTACCTCAATTTGTTAGGTTAGATTGATAGTATGTGGTTAGGAGATCGTTTCTGGAAACTTAGAAAGGATTTGATGATGATCAATGAGATGACACAATTTCTGTTTGGATCAAGAACATGTTGGATATTGAGAGATAATATGAGTATTATAGCAAGAACTGATCAGGGTAATATGGTGAACATTTTAGACCAAACAATTTGAAGAATGATGATGCTTGAGGATTGAGTGATTTCTGTTTCTTTGATCGTGTTTTCGGTTAGAGACTGATTCAATGAATTCTGAGGCTAGGGTTAGATTCAGTGTTCATTTTAGAGTGATTTAGTGCTTTAGATCTTGAATTTTGATGGAGATTTCGTGAGATGCGAAGGTGATGAAGACGAGCATGAGAGCTCTGTTTCAATGGAGGTTCTTCCCTCCAGAATTGTTCAAATGAAGGTGATGATGTTAGCACCATTGGATTAACATGAAGACTTTGACTAAACCATGTATCCCACGGCCAGGATTAATTTGAATTCGTGAGAGAGTCTGAGTAATTGAAACGATGCGTTTCACTTACTATATGGTGTTGGGCTTAGGTTCAAGTTGTTATCCCCACCCCCTTTTTGGCCCAGTCTGAAGATTGAACTGATTGTGTTTACTATCTGCACCACGCGCTTGGTTATTTTTGTTTGATTTTCTTTAATTTTTCATTTTATACATGGTTCTTGATTAAATCATATAAAGTTGAAAAATAAGTCAATTGATCCCATTCTTTTTGCATTATATTCATGATTGAGTCTAGTATTTTTTAGATAAAAAATATTTTTATTTCATGCATTTTCTGATTTTATGGGAATTTTTACATTTTAATTGATATTAAAATAGTTATGTTTGATGCTTGATTTTGTGGAATTTTGTGTGATCATGTGGTGATGACTTTGATCCTGATTTTTTGTGAGTAGTTAGCATAGATATGCATGCTCCCTATAGAATTTTCTCACATTTTTGTGATGAACATAGGTGATAGTTTAGGTTGAAGCCTTTAGAAACTCCATTTTTAAGGTTTATGATTGATACCTTTGGATTTAGGACTTAATAGATGACTTAGTCCCTGGTTTTTGTATGAGGCATTCTTAATTGAATTAGGATCCCTTAGGAATTTTTGTAGAAATTTATAAGATAGTTTTCTATTTTTGTTTGATTTTAGTTTAGGTGCTAGTTTTAGATGATTCTAAGGCACTAACTCAACTAGATTAACATCTTTAGTTCCCTTAGATTAGGGTTGTGCTTTGCTTATTCTTGGGTGATGATGAAGACAAGTTGAAGATGCATTGGTTTGCTTGAAGAGGCTAGGGTTTGAAGATCTTCCCTTCTTGTGGTGTAGTTTTGATTAGGTTAAGATTAGGGTTTTGTAGGCAGAGCTTCTAGATAGTTCTCTTCCTTCATAAACATGGATGATGTTGATCACTTCCATTCTTCCCTATGATGTAAGGTCCCTTGTAAAGGCCTCATCCCTCCTTTGGTAGGATGTGTGGTTCTTTACAAATTGGTAGAACCTTTGAGGGTCCCTTTCTCTGATGACAGGATGCTTAGTGGTGACCTTTGGTCTTCACTCTGCTACCAATCATCCCAACTTTGCTCTTGATAGATGCATCTTTCTACCTTGTTAGAGGATGGAGTTCCTTGCTTTAAGAAGATTGAAGGATGAAGTTGAAACTTCCATGTGATTGAAGATTACTCTGAGAGGCTGAAGCTTATAGATGATGAGGACCTAGTTGATACTGGTAAAGCAAAGAGAGAGCTGAAGCTTGAAGACCAAGTTGATACTTATGAAGAGGATTCAATTGAGATTGAGTGAAGAGCTGAGGCTTGAGGAATAAAGGATAAGTTGACACTTGCATTGAGGCATTGAGAACCTGAAGGAATCAAGTTGATACTTGCAGTTAGGAGTGAAGCCTGAAGGTGGAATTGACTGAAGAGCTGAAGCTTGGAGAAGAGAGAACAAGTTGATACTTATGTTTGATGTGTTAGAACCTTGGAGAAGCAGGTTGATACTTGTCATGGAAGATGATAGCCTTGAAGGGTGATTGAAGTCTGAAGACTGGATTGTTGTCAGAAGAGCTGAAGCTTGGAATTGGAAGAGGGGTTGATCTGCTTTCTTTCCTGTCTGTTTTCTCTTCTGTATTGATGTGCCTTGTTTGACTTGCTTGATGCATTAGAATAAGTTCATATCTAGACTGACTTTAAGCTAGGAGCATGATTGCACTAGAGGTTGAGTTTCTCCCTCTGCTTGTATTGTTACTGTATGGCTTTGCTTGCGGGTATTCGGTAGAGCCCAGCTCCCTTGCCTATGTTGTTTGTGTTTGCTTGATAGCATGCTATTTCCTCTGTATGATTGCAGTTATCTTATATTCTGCTTGATAGCATTTTATTTTTTCTGTATGATTGCAGTTATTCATATCTGGCTTGAGGTTGAGATGAGCTTGTGGAGGCTGATACCCCACACACATTTCCACCCTCACTTGCATTGCATGCATTTTACAGTCGTTTACTGTTTACTGTTTAGGCTGATGCTTTATCTGTTTCTGTTTACCATTGACATGATCCCCTAGGAATCTTACTCCCTTTGATAAGGAAGTGATGATAGAACTTTAGGTTGAAACCTATGCATGATAACTTCTAGGAGTTCCCTGTTTCAAACCTCAACCATAGGATGAATCCTTGGCATGACAACATTAGGACTTGATAGTCCCCCTTTAGTTGAGCCTGCTCTCTTCTTATCTCAAAACAAATCAAAATACAGTAATAAAGGCTAACTGACGTCGTACGTTACGAGCCTTAAGCTATCTGAGAGAGGATTGTTGGAGAGCTTCTTTTCAACAGTCTGGATGTTTAGTATGGCACCCTTTGGGTGACATGCGATGCATTCACTCCCAGGTCATAGTCTCTAGTGCAATGCTAGTTGCGAACAACCATAAAAAACAGTTCTTTCGTAAAAGGCAGAAAACAAACTTCAAACCTTTTTGCCCCGTGGGCCCATAATTCAAAGGAAGCTTTTCTGAAGAAAAGAGTGTCGTTAACTCCTAGTTCTACCGCAAACAGGCTTTGTCCCTAACTGCTGGAACTATTTGTTAACCCTACTCGATAAAACAGATGAATCTGAATTCCCGTAATCCGTATTATCCCGAACTACGTAAGCTCTAATCTCTCATACCTGTTGAGAGTACGTAGGCACAATACTCATGTATTGGCGAGCCACCTTCCCCGTAACCCGTAGTTAGGCGAACTACGTTGACTCTGATGTCTCATTCTCTGATGAGAATACGTAGGCATAAAGCGTGACGCTTTGCCGAGTCATTTTATTTTCTTTTTTAAGCCAGCCTTGATAGGTAGATAGATAAAACCAACCCGTCCAGTAAACACAACGAGCATGGATCCCATCGAGTACGATGGACGTGAGGGGTGCTAATACCTTCCCCTTGCGTAACCGACTCCCGAACCCAGACAATGGTTGCGATGACCTTGTCTTATACCTTTTTCGTCAGGTTTTTTCCGATCGTTTCCTTTCCCATTTCGAGGGATAAATAACGAAAGGTGGCGACTCTTCTGTTTTGCCGGCACCTTATTTTCGCGGTAGCGACAGCTGGCGACTCTGCTGGGGACTTGATAGTTTCCTGGGATCCAACGTCCCGAATGCGAGTCAGTTTGGGGATCCAATGTCCCCTGCGAGAGTCAATCCTAGCGCTTGTATGATTACTTGTTGGGTTGTGTTTATTTATCGCATTTTATTTCCCGCACTTTATTTTCAGTATGATATGATTATCTGTGCTGTTGTGGGAAGGGCATTCTGATGAGTGAGAAGCCAGACCCAGGCTTGAGTGTACCTAGCATTAGTTGTGAAAACTAGTGGGCGCGTGCTTGCTTGGCAGGCACTAGTGTCTCATGAAATCCATGCTCAGACGAGGTTCTCCCGGTTGACTTCTTTTTCAACCCTTTGGGTTGAGGGGGTTGTTGGTTTGGAGGATTGTCGACTCTGGGGACCGACCATTTGGGATTCAGCCGAGTGAGGCCGCTTCATGAGCTGGTGATGCCACACCTTCTGGGTATCGTATCACCCCTCTTGAATGTCTGTGACGCTGATGACTGCATAGGATGCCGAACTTGAGTCAGTATAGGTCCATACCTGTGAGCAGGGTTGGGTTTGTTGCAGGAAACCTTAACCTTCAGACTACCTGGTTTTCTTGATAGTGAATCAGTTTGCTTGGGATCAGAGGATCTCATCAGTAGATGTATGTTTGTTCTTGACAGAGCCGAGTTTGGTCCTGTATCAGAGGGCCTTATTATCAGATATATTTGTTCTTGACAGAGCAGGTTTATGATTGGGATTAGAGGTCCTTATTATCAGATGTATTTGTTCTTGACATAGCAGGTTTATGATTGGAATCAGAGGTCCTTATTATCAGATGTATTTGTTCTTGACAGAGTAGGTTTATAATTGGGATCAGAGGTCCTTATTATCAGATGTATTTGTTCTTGACAGAGCAGGTTTATGATTGGGATCAGAGGTCCTTATTATCAGATGTATTTGTTCTTGACAGAGCAGGTTTATGATTGGGATCAGAGGTCCTTATTATCAGATGTATTTGTTCTTGACAGAGCAGATTTATGGTCCTATGTGTGTGTGTTCTTGACAGAGCAGATTTGTGGTCCGATACCAGGGTTTTCTTCTTATCAGAGATAGTGGTTGTTCTTGATAGAGCAGGATTATGGTTTTGTTGATACAGAATCTCCACAGCACAGTTGCCTTGATCTCCTGTTACATGATTGCATTTTACATTGCTTTGCATACTATCGCTTGCGCGAAAATAAGGTGTCGGCACAACAGAAGAGTCGCCACCTTTCATTATTTATCCCTCAGAGAGGGAAAGGAAACGATCGGAAAAACCTGACGAAAAAGGGTAAGACAAAGTCATCGCAACCGTTGTCTGGATTCGGGAGTCGGTTACGCAAGGGGAAGGTATTAGCACCCCTCACGTCCGTCGTACTCGACGGGATCCTCGCTTGTTGTGTTTACTTAGACGGGTTGGTTTTATTCTATCAACCTATCAAGGCTGGCTGAAAAAGAAAAGTAAAATGACTCGGCAAAGCGTCGCACTTTATGCCTACGTATTCTCATCAGAGAATGAGAAATCAGAGTCAACGTAGTTCGACCTACGAAGGGTTATGGGGGAAGGTAGCTCTCCAAGACATCGCCATCTTGTGCCTACGTACTCTCAACAGGCATGAGAGATCAGAGCTCACGTAGTTCAGGAAACTACGGTTTATTTCCTATCTTTTGCGAAAGAAGTGTTTTTTGCTGTGTTTGCGATTTCAACCGCACTAGAGACTATGACCTGAGAGTGAATGCGTCACATGTCACCCAAAGGGTACCATACTAAACATCCAGACTGTGGAAAAGAAACTCTCCCACAATCCTTTCTCCGATAGCTTAAGGCTCGTAACGTACGAAAGAAATCATTCATGATTACCGTATCTTAAACTGTTTTGAGATGAGAAGAGAACAGGCCCAACTAGGAGGGAGACTATCAAGTCCTACTGTTGTCATGCCATGGATTCATCCTATGGTTGAGGTTTGAACAGGGAACTCCTAGAAGTTGTCATGCATAGGTTTCAACCTAAAATTCTATCATCAAATCCTTATCAAAGGAAATGAGAGTCCTAAGGGATCATGTCAATGATACACCAAAACAGACAAAGCATCAGCTTAACAGTAAAATGCATGCAATGCAAGTGAGGGAGGAAATGTGTGTGGGGCTTCAGCCTCCACAAGCTCATCTCAACCTCAAGCCAGAATGGATAACAGTAATCATACTGAAATATAAACAACATGCTATCAAGCAATAAACAGTAAACTGCAATCATATAGATAAAAATGAAATGAAGTACCATCAGGCAAACAAACCACATGGGCAAGGGAGCTGGGCTCTACCGAATACCCGCAAGCAAAGCCACACAGAAACAATACAAGCAGAGGGAGCAACTCAACCTCTAGTGCAATCATGCTCCTAGATTCTACCTATTCTAGATATGAACTTATTCTAATGCATCAAGCAAGTCAAACAAAACACATCAATACAAAAAAGAAAAAGAAGAAAAGAGATCAACTCCTCTCTCAACTCCAAGCTTCAGCTTTTCCAACAGCAACTCAGTCTTCAGACTTCAATCACTCTTGACAAACATCAGTTTGCTTTTCCAGGTTTCAACCTTACAACATAAGTTTCAACTTATCTTCGCCTTTAAGCTTCAGCTTCCTTGATCAGCTCCACCTTCAGGCTTCACTATCTTCAGGGGTCTTCAAGTATCAACTTGCTCTTGTTGCTCTTCAAGCTTCAGCTGGAATGGCAATACTCAAAGATTCATCCTCTTCAATACTCTTCAATGAAGTCTTCATCTTCAAACTCAGGCTCTGCATCTCTCACGACAATCAAACCAGAGAAAATCACTTACTGGATAAGCTGGGGGATATTGAACTACTTATTTGACCACCAAAGGTGACCTATAAGGGTTCAACATCAAAGGAATGGTTCCCTCAGAAGTTCTACTTCCTAGGTACATCACTTATCCCTCCAAAGGAGAGAGGTGTATACCATGGAAGGACTTTGAATCATAGGGAGGAATGGAGGTGAATGATACCATCCATGTTTGAAAAAGAAGTTATCTACATCTAAACTCTTCCTAATCCCTAACCCTAAAACAACAAAAAAGAAAAAAGATCAAGCTCTCAAGCTCCTCAATGCATCTTCAAGTCTTCTACCATTCCCCTCAATGCTCCTTAGAACAATACCAAGCTCTCAAGCCAAGCAACAAACCACAAAGCAAGGCAAACTAAAGCAAACATGCCCTAAAGGCAACACAAACAATCAACCAATACAAATATCAACTAAAAATAGCATACTACTATACTAAATCCTAATACAAGTTCTAAGGGATCCTACATACCTACACTTAATACCCATATATGCCCCATAGTCTAAATTGTCCTAAAAACCCAAAATCTAAAGCTATTATGGACCTATGTTGAAGTTTTAACCTAATTCTACACAACCTAATAGCATCTAATCAAAACTATCCTAAACTTCATGACAAAAATATGGAATTAATCCAGGGGGAACCTAAAACATATATCTAACTACCCTAAAAAGATTGAACTAAAAATACTAAGGGAGCTACCTAAACTAAATTCTACAAATTCACACATCAATATAAAAGCAATAAAATGCAATTAAAATAGAAAAATATGCAAAAAATATTAAAATGCATGATATGCAAAATGTTTTTATTTTATATTTTTCTAGACAAAAATATGAAAAGGGAGAAAAAACTCCCATTGAAAAATATTGATTTTCCATTTTATTATGAATTTTCAAAGTTTGAGAAAAAATGGGGAAAAATAAAATGCTAAAGATGAGATGGGGGTGTAACAAGAAATGATATGCAGTTTGTTTTATTGATGGGCCCAGATAGGGGGGTCTGAATAACAAGCGCGCCTGGGCCCAATTTAAAACAGAAAACAATTAAGAAATCAAAAGAAAAAAATAAAAAATGAGCGGTGCCAAAAGCAATGGATTATAGTTCAAATCAGGATGGGCCTCGCTTGGGGGTGGGATTAGGAATCATCACACGAAGCCCAGACCAGCGCTTTAATGAAACGCAGCGTTTCAAGCTGCTTCTGAGTTTCCCTCCAACGCGAGATTAAACGTGGGCCTTTAGATCGGTCTTGAGTCAATGGTCAGCGCGCTCATCCAATGGCTATGAGATCGTCTCCAACCTTGAGACTAGGGTTTGCTGCAACTTCCATTAAAATACAGAGCTCATGCACAAATTTCTACCAACTCGTGTGGCCTCAAATCTTGATCAAAATCAAAAATTTAAAACACAATCTTGATCTATTTTCCACGCTGAATACGACTATGGCATTGGTTTGCATTGAAACAACCTCTATACTCAAACCCGAAGGTGAAACTCCATGAATTTCAAAATATCATCAATCTTCAACTTCAACCAAACTCATATTTCTTTATATCAAAATGATCCTTGCATTATCCTAATCAAAACCAGCTAATAATCTTGCATTGAAACTCACTATATCACTAGTTCTTACTCCATCAAGAAATGACATCCGTAGTTGAAACTTCACCAATTGATCTTAAACTCTTCATACAAGATCACCTAGTTATCTCTAACAGTACTATACTAACAATTCATCCTAAGCATGCCTAAATAATGAGGTGGAAGAAGTTTTGCAAACCTGGCTTCTTGATATGGTAGATGATGAAACCCTTGCTTTCAAGGCTTGGAACTCTTCAAGAATACTCCTTGGATGATGAATCTTCTTCTGTTTGCAAAAGATTGGAGGGAGAGAGCTTGTATCCTTGAATTCGAATGTGATTTGCTTTCTTGCAATTTCCAATGGCAACCTTCAATCTTCCATGGATGGAGCTTCAAACCAGTATGAACACACTCAGAAAGATCTATGGAGAAGGTTTGTGAAGAAAAATGGGATAACAATGAAGAAGAATCAAGAGATTGAATGTGACTTGCAATGGAAGCTTTTGGATTTCACTCTCTCTTCTCTACACCAATTAACACCAACCTTGCATCTGAGCAAGTCACAATGGTTATATAGAACGGTTTAGAATAGTCTAGAACTCCCTAGAACAATCCAATGAGAAATTCATCTTTTCATGTCATGGTATTTTGAATTCACATTCTCCTTACATGGTATCTCATGCCAAATGCCTTGCAACCTTGGTTTCTGATTTGAAATTCTCCTTACATGATATTTAGGACAAGTTACAATGCATATCTTCCTTGTTTATTGAGTTTTGCCTTGTTTTGGTTTGGTACCTTAAGATGCAAGTAATCAAATTCCAAAGCAGCCCTATGATGCAAGCCTCAAATCAAAATTGTGGCTGAAACATTGTTTTTATAATGTCATTTGGAGTCAAAATGACCTATTATATGACATGGTTTGGATTTATAACTTGGGATTTATGATTTTCAACTTCACTTTAATTAACTTATGCCTCATTTTTAGGCCATTTTTATCACTTTTTGATATGAGCCTTTTCAATATCTCATGACCTCCCTAATAACCTTAAGACTTCATTATAAGCAAGTTTGATGTTGAAGATTTTTCCATTTGAAGCTTGGAAGTAGGAGATATGGCCTTATGCTTGAAATGACCTATAACTTCCAAATGACCAAAATGCCCTTGGCCTGTCAAAGCCATAAGTTGAGTTCTACAAATCCTATCAAGGACTTCTAGTACTCTCTAGAAAGCTAAGAAGATTCCCTTCAACATTCATGTTGACCAAGAATCCATAGGAAGCATCCTACTAGGGCAAAAGTTGTCTGCAAGTTGGGTGACTTTCAAGGACCCAGATTCATATACCTCAGATGACCTGTAATTTGTCAAAACCATAACTTGAGCTCTACAAATCCTATCAAGGACTTCTACTACTCAAATTAAAGCTAAGAACAAGCTCTAAAACATTCATGTTGTGTGGAAGATGAGATGACAATCACATCTTGAGCTAAACTGCCTTGAAGATAGGGATCAAACTAGGGGATTTTACACTGTCAATCCTTAGAAACCCTAGCTTGAAACTTCTCAAACTCCTCAATCATGATGATTTGGTCTAGGAATCATCCTTATAGTACTTCAATACATCATTCCATGATCACATGGCTCTTGGATTAGGTCTCAACCCTCTCCAAATCATCAGTTGACCTAGGGTTGACCCAGTCAAACCCTAATTCTACCATTCATGGTTGAATCTTCTGAATTCTTGTATAATGACCTCTCTAGGCTTCATGATGGCTTTCAAGACATCTCACAAGCTTTCTCAAAGCTTCAAGTTCATCCTCATAGTCTCAGAATCATCTGAGGAGCACCCATAACTTTGGTTTCAACCAATTCCTCTGAGGATCTCTTGAGTTCTCTGACAAAGGTATCAACCTTTGAACCTTGCAATAACTTTCCTGGCTAACTCCATAGCCTCATACAACTCTTGATGGATAAATAAATGTTGGTCAAATTTTGGGGTGCAACAGCTGCCCCTATTCAAACGGCTTGAACCTGACTGGGTGAGGAGCGAACGGCTCTCAGCCAATCAAGGTGCGAGACGGTTGAATACCGATAAACCCGGAAATTCGCCAACTGCTCAAGCTGGAATAATAGTTGTACGGCAACTATCTGGAGAAACACTGATCTGACATCGCCGTCAATTATCCATATTAAATTCTTCTGACATTGCCATCAGACAACCAAAACACCCAACATCGCCGCTGGAAGACTAAATCACCTGACATCGCCGTCAGAAACAAACATACCCAACATCGCCGCTGGAAACAAACAGCCAACATCGCCGTCAGACAACCATAACACTCAACATCGCCGTTGGAAAAATACAGAATCTGACATCACCGTCGGAGAACAAACACTCAACATCGCCGCTGGAAAACTAAATCAACCGAGAAACACCCAACATCGCCGTTGGAAAACTAAATCAACTGACATTGCCGCCAGGCACAGACATCCAACATCGCCGCTGGAGAAATGACAAAGAAACTGACATCGCCGCCAGAAACAAAATACCCAACATCTCCGCTGGAGGACTAAAACACCCAACATCGCCGCTGGAACGATGAACCATCTGACATCGCCGCCAGAACCAGACATCCAACATCACCGCTGGGGAAATGACAAAGAAACTGACATCGCCGCCAGAAACAAAATACCCAACATCGCCGCTGGAGGACTAAAACACCCAACATCGTCGCTGGAACGATGAACCATCTGACATCGCCGCCAAAACCAAACATCCAACATCGCCGCTGGGGAACTAGATCAACTTGACATCGCCACCAAGAACAAAACATCCAACATCGCCGCTGGAGAAATCAACTTGACATCGCCGTCAAAAATAAAACATAACCCTGGGAAACACTCGACATCGCCGTCAAGTACTCAACATAATCTGACTTCGCCGTCAACTCTCATCATCGCCTGACCTCGCCGTCAAAAGCAAACGTCCAAAATCGCCGTTGGAAACAAACATAATCTGACCTCGCCGTCAAACATCCAACATCGCCGCTGGAAACAAATACAATCTGACCTCGCCGTCAAGGTGGAGAAACTTCATTGGGGAATTGGTCATACGGTAACCGGTAATACATGGTCGATCATGCCATCAGGCATCCAAAGAAACTTTCGGGCATCAGCCGGACTTCAAACATCAGGTTGATCATGCCATCAGGCATTCAAAGAAACTGTCGGGCATCAGCCGGACTTCAACCATCAGGTTGATCATGCCATCAGGCATTCCGCATTAGCTGAGATAACTGCTTCAATAACACGGTCAGACTTCAATCATGGAGTCTTCAAGGGAGATTTCAACTTCGCCGTTGGAAAACCTGCTGGGGATGACGCTTCGCCGCTGGGGAATCTGGAGAACTATCAAGCAACTCCGCTCCGGGGGTCCAGAAATCATTCTGGAGGAATCAACTCCGCTGAGGACTTCAAGAATCATCTCGAACAAATAACTCTGCCGGGGACTTCAAGAAACATCTTGAACCAATAACCGTTCTGAGCAAACACTCTGTTGGGGATTCCAGGAATCATCCTAGGCAACTCTTGTTGGGGACTAACCAATCATGGCTTGAGCAGCTTCCAAGGATTCGGCTCTCTTGAGGCTTCAGGAATCATCCTGGGCAACCTTCATTGGGGGCTCTACTGGGGTCTTAAGAATCATCTTAAGCAGACGGCCCTGCTGAGGAATTCAAGAATCATCTTGAACCGAAGACTTCGGTGGGGATTTCAAGAATCATCTTGAGCAAGCGACTTCGTTGGGGAGAACATCAGGAATCATCCTGAGCAACTGATCCTTCGGCGGAACACCTGCAAAACAAGAACGGTAACAACCTAGATCATGTTTATTATGCATATGCCTCGGTGCCATGCTCCACACGGTGGAAATGCTATGCGTTAATGATACATGCTATACAATCATGCACAATGATGCGATCCCGTCAGCAAAATAAATGCCGAGGGGGAAATCCTCCTGTCAAGGAGAAAGAACTACTCAGATAGAGGAATCATCTTGCTGAGGAGAACATGGTCACACCAATATCAATTGGACTCCGCAGGGGACACAAATTCAGTTGACTGCTGCGGGAGAAACAACTTTAGTTGACTGCTGCAGGGGAACGAAGCTCTACGAGAACCTGGACCTGCTGAGGGAAAGCGATATCAATCGCGGGAATAAACCGCGTGGCCGTCTTGGCTACTCTTCTGGGGATAAGACTCTGTGGGGAAACAACTTCAGCTGCTCCACACTCGACTGGGGGAAAACCAATCATGGTCTGGGCAACATCCAAGGATTCGGCTCTCTCAGAGATCATGCAAACTCGGCTGAGGAAGGAGAAATCATTCTACTTCACTGGAGAGTACAACTCTGGAGGGGAATACAGCATCAGCTGTTCAACACTCTGCTGGGGAAACCCAATCATGGTCCCAATTGCTTCACTGGAGAGTACAACTCTGGGGGAATCTCAATTCCGCTGGGGAAGAAGGAATCATCCGACTTCGGGGGAGAGTACAACTCTGCAGGGGAATACAACATCAGCTATTCCAACACTCTACTGGGGAAGAGGGACTCATCCGACTTCGGGAGAGAGTACGACTCTGGTGGGGAATTTCAATTCCGCTGGAGACTTCAGTCTGGCACCATCAGTCGTTGCATACTTCGGCGTACGAACAGTTTCCTACGAAACCTGCACTTGTGACCCGGTGCGGGGGGAAAGAAATCATGCTTCGGCGCGTGACTCAGCTGAGGAGGTGACGTTCCTTCAGGATGCGTCTGCTTGGGGGAGAGAATCATCTCTGCATGGGGAGACATATCAATGCTCACTATATCGCGTTCAAACTCTGCGGGGAGAGGCTACTGAACTCTGCTGGAGAAGGAGGAATCATCCTGCTTCGGGGATGCGCACGGTGCACTGTCTGGGATATGCTACACCTGTAACAACACAAACAAACAAACAAGATACCCTTCTCAAAGGGACCTATCAAGGTTATTATCTCGTGACAATATTTAGGTAATTAATTGTTTCAACAATCAGTGGCCTAGGCCAGCAAGTTTATGTATGCGCATTTTATCAAAAACATCGGCGTTCTTTTTCGCAAACAAAACGGATAAATGCTGAACAGACAAACGAAATTGCTGAATAGTATGCATTTTATTGATAACGAACCCCTGAATGGGTAAAAATGTTTTACAACAGATGCAAGCTCCTGGAATGAGGAAGCCGCGCAAAAATAAAACATAAATATACATCAGTATATACGAATGTCGGCAACGAGGCGTAGACGAACACCATGAGTTGATCCTTCTATGACCCACTCGACTTTGATACTTCTCCGACGCTTCAGCTTCGGAAGAGAATGATTCAGATAAACGGCCCTCAGGTCCTCCAAACCACTAAACAATGAAAGTCCACACGCGGAACACAGTCATTTGCTTATTCAAATCCCTAACTTTTGCGTGAACCGCCCTTTGCGGGTTTTCAGTTCACCGGGATACCCTTTTTTGCCGAAGCCGCCCAGTGTAGGTTTTCGAATTCGCGGGTGTACCTTTTTTCAATATATCCCTAATTTTTGCCCGAACCTTTTATTCTGTTTTTGGTTCGCCGGGATGCCCTTTTTTGCCTGGATTCTCCTTTTTTGTTCAGCGGGTCGCTTTCAAGCAAAGTATTTTTTAACTGCGTCCGCGTTCACCGGGGATGCAAAATCTTCACCATCCATCGTGGATAACAACAAAGCTCCTCCCGAGAAGACCTTGCTGACGACGTACGGACCTTCGTAATTCGGAGTCCACTTGCCCCGGTGATCGGAGTGTGGAGGAAGAATCTTCTTCAGGACGAGATCACCCGTCTGAAAGCTTCTAGGACGCACCCTCTTATCATAAGCTTTCTTCATTCGGCTTTGGTACAGATGACCAAATGCAATCGATGCTAACCTCTTCTCGTCCATCAGGCTGAGTTGGTTCAAACGATTCGTAATCCATTCTGCCTCGTCGAGTTTCACATCAATCAAAACTCGCAAAGAAGGGATCTCCACTTCTAACGGTAGGACAGCTTCCATACCGTACACCAAGGAGAAAGGAGTTGCCCCGGTCGACATACGTACCGTCGTACGATAACCGTGCAGTGCAAACGACAACATCTCGTGCCAATCTTTGTATGTCACAACCATCTTCTGAACAATCTTCTTTATGTTCTTGTTGGCGGCTTCGACGGCGCCATTCATCTTCGGCCTGTAAGGAGATGAGTTGTGGTGCTCAATCTTGAAGCTCTGGCACAGCTCCTTCATCATCTTGTTATTCAAATTCGAACCATTATCAGTAATGATCCGCTCGGGAATTCCGTAACGACAGATGATGTCCCTCTTTATGAATTTAGCTACCACCTGCTTGGTCACATTAGCGTACGAGGCTGCCTCCACCCACTTGGTGAAGTAGTCGATAGCTACCAGAATGAAACGATGACCGTTGGATGCGGTGGGCTCGATCTTGCCTATCATGTCGATGCCCCACATGGAGAACGGCCACAGGGAGGACATGACATTCAACGGGCACGGTGGCACATGAACTTTATCAGCATAAATCTGGCATTTATGACATCTCTTCGCGAATCTGAAGCAATCCGACTCCATCGTCAGCCAGTAGTATCCTGCTCTCAGGATCTTTCTCGTCATGGCATGCCCGCCGGCGTGCGTACCAAATGTGCCTTCATGGACTTCTTCCATGAGCATACTCGCCTCTTTCTCATCTACACATCTGAGTAGCACGAGATCATGGTTTCTCTTATACTGCACTCCATCAGGATTGAGATAAAAGTTTCCAGACAGCCTCCTCAGAGTCTTCTTATCCTGGGTTGACGCACTCGCAGGATACTCCTTAGTCATAAGGAAAGTCTGGATGTCGTGGAACCATGGCTTGTCGTCGGCGGCATCCTCGATTGCAAAGATAAATGCCGGTCTATCAAGACGCGAAAGGACAATTCTTGGAGCCTCATTCCAAAAATTGACTTTATACATTGAAGCCAACGTGGCTAAGGCATCAGCCATCTGATTTTCGGCCCTGGGCACATGATGGAGTTCCACTCGATCGAAGAACGGAAGTAGCCTTCTGGCATAATTCATGTACGACACCAAATTTGATTGACTAGTCTCCCACTCCCCTCTGATTTGGTTGATCACAAGCGCCGAGTCACCATATACGTCTAGATTCTTGATTCTCAAATCAATCGCCTCTTCTAGACCCATGATGCATGCTTCGTACTCCGCCTCATTGTTGGTAACTGGAAACGTCAGTCTCGCAGTAAACGGGATATGGGATCCGTGGGGAGTCGTGATGATAACCCCGATACCACTTCCATAGGAATTAACCGCCCCATCGAATATCAATTTCCACTGGGATTTCCTATCTGGCCCCTCGCTGGGCAATGGCTCATCGCAATCCTTCGCTTTGAGAAACATAATATCCTCGTCAGGGAATTCGAATTTCATCGGCTGGTAGTCCTCGATCGGCTGCTCGGCAAGGTAATCAGACAATACGCTTCCCTTAATGGCCTTCTGGGAGACGTACTGAATATCATATTCCGTTAACACCATTTGCCATCTGGCAATCCTGCCCGAAAGAGCCTGCTTCTCGAAGACGTACTTGATCGGGTCCATCTTCGAAATTAGCATAGTGGTGTGATTGAGCATGTACTGTCGTAGACGTTTGGCAGCCCAAGCTAGTGCACAACACGTCTTCTCCAGCATCGAGTATCGGGATTCACACTCAGTGAACTTTTTACTCAAATAGTAAATGGCATGCTCTTTTCTGCCCGTCTCGTCGTGCTGACCGAGAACACACCCCATACTATTCTCAAGAACCATCAGGTACATGATTAATGGCCGTCCAGCCACTGGGGGTATCAAGATTGGAGGTTCTTGAAGATACTGCTTTATCTTGTCGAATGCCTTCTGGCAATCCTCATTCCAGGTAATCGCCTGATCTTTCTTTAAAAGCTTGAACATCGGTTCACAAGTGGCCGTGAGCTGAGAGATAAACCTTGCAATGTAGTTTATTCTGCCCAAGAAACCACAAACTTCTTTTTCTGTTTTCGGCGCTGGCATTTCTTGAATGGCTTTTATTTTCGCAGGATCGACCTTGATACCTCGTTCGCTAACGATAAACCCCAGCAACTTTCCGGACCGCACTCCGAAAGTGCATTTGTTAGGATTCAGCCTCAACCTGAACTTCCTAAGCCTCTCAAAAAGCTTCAATAAGTTGACCTGCTGCTCTTCCTCCGTTTGGGACTTTGCAATCATGTCATCAACATAGACTTCAATCTCATGATGAATCATATCATGAAACAAAGTCACCATTGCTCGTTGGTAAGTGGCCCCTGCATTCTTCAGACCGAAGGGCATTACCTTATAGCAGAATGTTCCCTAGGGAGTGATAAACGTCGTTTTCTCCATGTCCTCCGGCGCCATCTTGATCTGGTTGTAACCGGAGAAGCCATCCATGAACGAAAACACGGAGAACTGGGCTGTGTTGTCGACCAACACATCGATATGAGGCAACGGGAAATCATCTTTAGGGCTCGCCCTATTCAAATCCCGATAATCGACGCACATGCGTACCTTACCGTCCTTCTTCGGTACAGGCACTATGTTGGCATCCCACGGAGGGTAAGTGGTGACCGCTAAGAAGCCAGCATCAAGCTGTTTCTGCACTTCTTCTTTGATCTTAATGACCATGTCTGGTCTCGTCCTCCTAAGCTTCTGCTTAACGGGAGGGCAGTCTTCTCGTAGCGGCAAGTGGTGGACCACGATGTCCGTGTCAAGTCCGGGCATATCTTCGTATGACCAAGCAAAGACGTCACTATACTCTCGAAGCATCTCGACCAATCTATGCTTGACATTGCTCTGCAGCGCAGCCCCTATCCTGACATTTCTGACGAGCTCTTCAGAACCCAGATTTACGATCTCAATTTACTCCTCGTGAGGCAGGATAACCTTTTCCTCTTGTCTCAACAAGCGGGCCAACTCTTCCGGAAGGTCTTCGTCTTCGTCAATCTCTTCTTCGGCTTGATAGATCGGGCAATCGAAGTCGAAGTGAGCCGTAGAAGGTCCAGAGTCGATGTCATCTGTTATGTGGATCCTGCAATAACAAGGGTTAAGTTTAAAACAGGAATATGCAGGTTAGCACAAACCCCATTGCCATTTTACTGTTTTTCAAAACAAATATAAAACAGGAATAACAGGGAACACAATATTTGAATACGAAGAAAACGCCTTTGATTTATTAACAAAATGCATGTACATAATCCAACAAGGCCCTGACAATAAAACCGCTATGCCCCGGGTAGGACATAGGGTTGTACAATGATTGTAAAAAGTAAATCATTACTCTTCACTTGTCAGCTGGATAATTTCCTTGATGGTCCAATTGTTGAGGCGCTCGCCCGGCTTGCTTGGCTGAATCCAAGAGTCGAGATCACAATCGCTATCCCCGTTGTCTTTAGACGCCGCGTTGATGCTTTCGAAGATCACTCCGCCACTGGTAAATAGGATCGGCCCCTTACCCCGTGATGTGCTGCTAGACGAAGAAGAAAAAGCTTCAGCTTCAGGAGAATACCCCAATCCAAACTTATCCTGCTTGTTTGGTATCTCCAAAATATACCCCCAGCCTGGGGTGGAACCAGCTTCGACGATGGCCCGAGCTTCTTTGAATGAGGAGAGATTCATCTCTGGCTTCTCTGTGACGACAGGAGCTACCTCTTTCACTTTGACGGCTTCAAACGCTTGGCAGAGAGTCTCATGGATTTCTCCATCCATCTCCACATACTTAAAGGATGACAAATGGCTCACCATTATGTCCTCCTCACTGCACACGGTTACGATGCTTCCCTCGACAGCATATTTGAGCTTTTGGTGCAACGTGGAGGTCATGGCACCAGCATCATGGATCCATGGCCGACCCAAGAGGCAACTGTAGGCAGGCATGATGTCCATGATATAAAAGACCGTGTCGAACGTTTCCGGACCGACTTGGATCGGCAGGGTCAACTCTCCGAAAACGTGGTGCTTAGTTCCGTCAAACGCTTTCACAACCAGATCACTGGGTGTGCAAAGCAATCCACGAGTGTCCAACTTCATCAATGCCTTCTTCGGAAGCACATTAAGTGACGAACCCGTGTCCACCAGGACGTGCGACATGATCGTGCCTCTGCACTCTATCAAGATGTGCAAGGCGCTGTTGTGATCTCTCCCTTTAGGAGTCAGCTCTAAATCTGTGAAACCTAGCCCATTGCCAGCATTAACATGGGCTACCACCTCTTCTAGCTGATTCACGGATATCTCTTGCGGTACGTAGGCAGCATTCAATACCTTCAGTAACGCGTTGCGGTGTGCTTCAGAATACAGCAACAGGTTGAGAATAGAAATCTTCGAAGGCGTCTGATGGAGATGGTCTACAATCTTGTAGTCGCTCTTTTTGATCAACCGCATAAACTCCTCGGCATCTTTGACCAGCAAATCTTTCTCCACCCCACACGGGGCCTCTTCGACGACTTTGCTTTTACCCTTATCAGCCGCATCAGCTCTGACCGCTTTCTCTGCCATGACCTCTGGCGGTGCAAACACTCTTCCGCTACGGGTAATACCACTGATTCCTGCGAGATTCTCCATAGTCGACCCATACGGCTCCAGCTCTAACCTCTGACCGTTGCAATAGACTTCAGCTCCATAATGCCACGGAACGGCGTTAGTGCTCTCGAATGGTATCGGCCCAGCTTTGGTAATAGTGATTGTGGGCGGTCGGGGCGCAGAAATAGTTATTGGTTGGCGAGGAATGGTGATGGTGGCGACTTCATCGGCCTGCTTCAACACTACCTCTCTTGATACACTTTCAGCCCTCCGATTGAACTGCAAAATCCCCTCAGTCATCAGACTTTGGATACCTTCTACCAGCTGTTCACATCCATCAGAATGCGTAGCATAGTCCATGCATAACTCTCCGCATCCTGGAAAGAACCCTTTCTTCAACAACTTAGCTTTGACGAAACTAAGCGGCGTCTTTAGGTCTTTGACATCAGTCAACAGATCTGCACTCTCTTCTTCGATAATGGCATTCACTCCGCCTCCCCTATGATTCGGCATAGGATTCTTCGTGACATTGGGCACATTATCGGAAAAGTTAATAATCTTGGCATCTACCAGGTCCTGCACCTTGTGCTTAAAGGCTTTGCAGTTCTCGATTGTATGGCCTGGTGCCCCTGTGTGGAAGTCGCAAGTGGCATTTGCGTCGTACCCTGGTGGAGGTGCCCCTATCAAGGGAGCCATCGTCCTCTTCTGAACCAACTGAAGCTAAAGCAAAGTCTGCAAGAGTTGCGCATACGACATGGGCGGTGCTTCGAAGTGACGGTTTGTCAAAGGTGCCCGATTCTGGTACTTTCTATATCCCTGCTGATTCGGTTGCTGTTGCTGCTGCGGCTGCGGCTGCTGCGGAGCTGCTGGGATATTTATACTGGCTATCTGCTGCTGAGGGCCCTTGCCCTTTCTCCGAGCGTTGGTCACAGCGCTCGCATCTCCTTCTCGTCGTTTACCAACATAAGGTTTCTTTCCACCTCCTCCAGCTGAGGATGACTCACCTTGAATTTTCCCGATCTTGATTCCATTCTCGACGTGCTCGCCCATGGTAATGAGAGCGGAGAACGTCCCCGACATACCGCTGACTAACTTTTCATAGTAAACCCCTGGGAGGGTGGCAACAAACATCTGCACGAGCTCGCGCTCAACCATCGGCGGTTGAACCCGAGCAGCCAACTCACGCCACCGCTGGGCGTACTCCTTAAATCCTTCATTATTCCGCTGCGAAAGGTTCTGGAGCTGGACTCGGTTGGGGGCCAAGTCGCTATTGTACTGATAGTGGAGGACAAACGCTTCAGCGAGATCCTTCCATGTGCGCACGCTAGTGGGCTCCAAGCCCATGTACCACTCGAGGGATGGCCCAGAAAGACTATCTTGGAAGAAGTGCATCAGCAACTTGTCATCTTCGGAATAGGCAGACATCTTTCTATAATACGATCGCAGGTGGACACGAGGGCAAGTAGTGCCCTTATATTTCTCAAAGTCAGGCACCCTGAACTTAGGAGGTACCTTGAAATCAGCAATTAACCCCAGCTTGGACATATCAACGCCCAAAGTGTTCTGATTCTCAATGTCTCTCATTTTGTCTTCAAGTGCTTTGAACCTGAGCCGCGCTTCAGCATTCAACTCCGCTTCCGCACCTCTTTGAGAGAAGACACCATCCTGATGATCCTCAAGCCATGGTTGAGGCACCAACAGATTCCCGATGCCAGCATTGCCGTTGACCGGCCCGATGTTGACATTAGCTCCCAAACTCCAATTGCCGACGCCCGTCGTATTGAGTCCGATATTGGCCATCACATTACCATTAGCACTGCCGTTGCCCCCGGCAACAAGAACACCATTCTGCGGAGTATCAACTGGTGGAGGAGTAGGCACAGCCCCGCCGTGAAGTATGCCGTTACTATCAACCCCGGAGATCAAAGGTTGAACCAAAGTTCTGAGCTGGTCTTGACCATTGGCGACCACCTACATCAGTTCCATAAAGCGATCCATCCTCTCGCAGAGCTCCTGGACATCTATTTGCACTTGATCCATGATCCTGGTCTGATTAGCTCGAGTTGGATAACGGTGAATTAGCCTCTGATCAATCCTGGAGTCACCGGAAACAGTCTGGGACCTGTGAACCTGAAAAACCTGGAAACACTAAAGGTTAGGAAAAACAACAAAATGTACGCCATGCGAATGCTTCATGCAGATGCATGCGTGTGTCTGTGTGTTTGGGAGATTTCCCCTGATCCTAGTGCCTGAGTGCCAGTGCTGATAATAATAATAAGAAGAAGTCCGAGCCCAATCATGGAAACATCAATCTCATATATAAGGAAAGCCTATCAAGGCAGTACATAGCATCAGCGAGTACAAGACAAATCAACAGCGTGACCTCAGCCAACAAGCCTAGTGATGGTCATCATACAACAATGATCAAAACAAAAGGAATACAACTAGTCAAGTACGGCCACAGGCACGATACTCTGCTAATAACTCCTTCGTCTCTGGATGATCTGGCAAAGTGAGCAACCCCTCGACGAGTAGTTCCCTCTGCACAATGGTATACTGAAGTCCCTGAACTAAACTTTCCCATGCTCCTTCGCCGAAGCAATCTTCTAATTTCCGCTTTTTGGTTAGCAAGAGCTTTGTTGAGCTGGCCTTCGGCGGCGTATCTGCGGGCGGTTTCTTCATCAAACCTCTGTTCACTGTCCTTCAGCTCGGCTTCCAGCTTGGAGATCTGCAGCATCAGCTTATCCTCCCGCTCTTTCCTGGTGGCCAGGGAAGCCTTCTAGTGCTGGTTGAACTTGGATATCCTCCGATATGCCTCGTCCAAATGCTGCTTCTTCGTAGCTAGTACGTCGTTGACAGCCCTGAAGTCTTGACCCATGCGTTCACGCTCGGCTATTTGCTTAGTCAGGTCTGTACCTAGCTGGTTTACCAACTCTGTCTACCTTTTGAAAGAGTGAACGGCCTCGTTCCTCTCGCTTCGAAGCTGAGCCAACTCCTTCTCCAGTTCTGCGTTCGCCCGCTTCAATTCATCCCGCTCAGGTAATACCTGATTGTGCTGATGGAGGGGCACAGTAGTAGGCTCTTCGATTGTTGGAGGACTTTCTGGCTTGGCCTGAGGAAACAGCATCCCTATAGCATTGGCTCTGGCTCTGATCCACGCTGAGTACGGAGGGTAGGCTTGACTGTTGCTCTTTCCCAGCAAAGGCTTTCCTTGCTTACTGATACTATTCCACGCACGCTGAAGCTTGGACAACAAATCCCCCTCTAAAGTACCCGTGAGGTACAGAGATTCCTGTACCTCTTCCTCCTTCGGCGGAGTTCTCAAAGCATACGCGAACTGCCGAACCAGCAACGACGGATTGTAGTTTATGCAACCCTTCTTACCTATCAGAGGCACATTAGGAAACCCGCTGCAACTGAAGATCACCTCAGTACCCAACCTGTCTCTCTCGAACCAATCAATATCCTCTGCAGATAAACTCATCAGACGTTCAGGCCACTCAGCTGTGGCTGCAGACAAGACAAAAGGACCCCTCTTGGGCAGATGACTATCAAGCCATTTATACAGCAACGGTACGCAGCATGAGACATTCTTCCCCCTTCGGTTCTCATTCTTGTAGTGGATTGAGTGATAGACATCTCCTATCAGGGTAGGTACTGGATTCCCTGAAGCAAAGATGTGAAACGCATCAAAGTCTACAAAATCAGGCATGTTGGGGAACAAAATAATGCCATATATGCATAGAGCGAGGATGGCATTGAACGCGTCCCAACATCTGTCCTTGGCACACTGCTGAGCCTTAACCACCAGAAACTGCAAGGAGAACCCAGGAACCTTGTTCCAACTAGTCAATACTAACTCTGAGGCGTCCAAATAAAGTGAAAAAGCTAAACCAGCCAGATCAGGCTCAGCATCCATGTGAACAAAAGGCATCTGCCTTTTGATAGGCACACTGTCGCTACTGCGAAAATCGGCGCCGGCTGATAGAAGAGTCGCCACCGTGCGTTATTTATCCCAACGGAGGGAAAGGAAACGCTCGAAGTAAACCTCGCAAAAAACGGGGAAATGTATGGTCGTCACAACCAAAACCTGGGTTTGGGAGTCGGTTATGCAAGGGGAAGGTATTAGCACCCCTCACGTCCATCGTACTCGATGGGATCCACGCTTGTTTGGTTTGTACGGATTACACTTCTATCTAAACTAGAGGATAAGGTCTGAAAAGAAAAAGAAAACATGACTCGGCAAAGCATCGCACTTTATGCCTACGTATTCCCGTCTGGAACGAGAAATCAGAGTCAACGTAGTTCGCCTAACTACGGGGGAGGATGGGTGAAGGTTGCTCGCTAGGATATCGCATCCTATGCCTACGTACTTCCACACAGCATGGAAGATCAGAGCAAACGTAGTTCGGGCTACGCACGACACAAGCTGTTCAAGTGTCTTTTATGAAAAAATCTCACCTTAAACAAGGGTTTTCTTATTGCAGAAAAGGTTGATGTTTGTTCAAATCTTTTGACGGAAGAAATGAATTGATTTCTGTTATAACCTTTATTAATGTTTTTCTGTCGTATTGAGGAAAGAAGAGATGACACTCTACAAATCCTAGGGGTGAAAAAGGGAATAAAATCTACCCTACTGTTATCATGCATGGGTTAACACCTAATGTCTATCACGCTCCTCTCTTGCGCAGAGAGAAACAGAGATCCTAAGGGAATAGACGGAAACAGAAACAACAGATATATACAATAAAACAGTAAAATGCATGGATGCAACAATGCAAGCGAGGCAAGGGAGTCCCACTCAACCTCGAACCTAGAAAACAATAGGCAAAAGTGAACAGACTTCGCTTTCAACCCAACAGGTTAAACAGCAAACAATACAGTCCAGGAAATTCACACAATACATCATGAATTAAAACAGCTAAAACTAAACAGCAAAGCAATCTTCATCAGCATCAGCAACCAGCTCCAGGCTTCAAGCAAGCATCAGTCTTTGATCTTCAATCTCCCAATGGCTTTTCTTCAAGTTCCACTCTCCAAGCTGAGGAATCAATCACAAGAATGAACTGGGTGTTAAACAATTAGTTGACCACCAAGGGTGGCAAACATATTGCTATCAACACATAGGATATTTTCTCTCAAGAGTTCTATCTCTTAGACACTATCACCAAGCCTTCCAAAGGAAGGGGGTGAATGTCTTAGAGAGACTCTGCATCACAGAGAGGGATGGAGGCAGTCAAGACCTTCCATGTTTGAGAATCAAGTTGTCTACTCTAGGGCTCTGCCTAACTCCTAAATCCTATGACCTTCAACAGCTGCCAGCAAGAGATACTCCTCATCAACTCTGGAAGTTGGTCTTCAGTCTCTGATCTTCAAATGGGCTTCATCAACACAGTCTTCAGCTCAAACCCCAATCCCCGAACAATCCCAATACCCCACACAGACAAAAAATAACCCTAAAGAGGGCACACCACACAATCAATCAAATACAAGCAATATACTAGTAGCAGTAGGGGAATCCTAATATTTTCTAAGGGATTTATTATCTACCCATAACCCCTATAGTCCCATACCCCAAAAATCAAATCAAAATTCCTAAAAAGAAATGATTTATCTCACCTATGCTCACTTAAAACCCTAATTTTGATCACACTAATCACACCTAAACAAACCACCTAAAAATTAAGCCTGAAATTATGAATTAAATCCTATATACAAGTTAAAGTCCTAAGCTAATCTCCCCAAAAAGAATGGGTCCTAAATCTAAAGGGAACTATTAGAACTAAAATCAACAAAATTAAGTACTAAACTAAACTCATTAAAAAGCTATTTACAAGAAAAATGCACAAAACATATTAAAACAAAATAAAATGCTATTTTTATTATTGGATATTTTTCTTAACAGAATTATGAACCTACCACAAAAAGAACCAATCAAAAACAAGCTATTTTCAATTTTATATGGATTTTTAAAGATGCAAAAAATATTAAAGAATTAAAAAACACAAATAAGAAATAAAATTGGGAGGGGTGTGATAAGCAGATGCGCCTAGTTCATATTGCTGATGGGCCAGGAAGTGGGGGCGCGAATAACAAAAGCGTAGGGCCCAGTTAGTTCAGAAATCAGATAAAAAAATAAAAGAAAAAAAAGATTATGACCACGGTGCATTTAGCAACAAATTCAAGTTGATTCTCCATTGGGCTTTGGTTTGGGGGTGGGGATAGCATTCTGAATCCAGGCCCAGATGCTCACATTAAGTGAAACGCATCGTTTCACCATCACTCTTTCCCTCCGTTTCTCAGCTTCAAATCTCAGCCACTGGATTGGATTAAAAGGTCAAATATTCAGGGTGATCTAACGGTGCATGGTCATCGTCCCCAAATGAGAATTAGGGTTTCAGGATTCGAACCCTCCATGCAGCCATGTTCAACCAATGCGTACTCCTTCATCTCTCAATGAAATCAAAAACTTCAAAGACCAAAGTTGATCTATTCTTTCCCAGGAACACGATTACACGCATAATTTCCATTAAAACCTCATATATCTCACAAACAGAAAGCATGAATGCATGGGTTCAACCAACTTACACTGAGATCAAACATGGTACTTCTTGCTACTAATAGCATTATCTTGCTCATGGTGTTGCACTGATCTTACTAAGCTATCCTATGATCATTATAACTCAATATCCAGCCCAAACTTGATCTTGAAAGAAATTGCACCCTGCCATGGAACCTCATAGAATTCTCTCTAACTTTCAGAAATCAATCACCTAGGGTCTCTAATCATGTTTATCCTAACCATTTCATCTAATGCTGCATAAATAAAGAGATTCGAAAGCTTTTGCAAACCTGAAAATTGGTGATGGCAAGTGTAGTTACCCTTCAATCCAATGCTTGAAACTTGCCACAAATGATCTTTAATGGATGATAACCTTTCTGTTTGCAAGATCTTGGATGGACAGTGCTTGGATTGTGAGTTTGGATCCAACTTGCTTCTCTTGCAATTTTGAAGCCACACCTTCAAACATTCATCAATGGCCACTCCAATCTGTATGTATGTGTTCAATATGATCCAGAGAATTGATTTGTGGAGAAGAATTCAATGGAGATGAAGTAGAAAATGGAGTTTGATATTGATTTGCAAAAATGGAAGAAAATGGTATTTCACTCTCTCTTCACTCTCTTTTCACCAACCTTTTGCACTAATGATCCACACTCATTATATAGAGGATGATGGACAGATCTAGAAGTTTCTGGATGCCTCTAGGATGATTCTAGAATGTGGTGGAAATTCATGGAAATCTCATTTGATGACATGTTGAATATCTCCCATCTCATGCATACACCCTTCTAAACTTGTGTTAAAATCTCTCCTCATGAGATATTGAAATGGTATGTGTGAAAAAACAAGCTCCTTGCCTTGAAATTTACCTTGTGCCAAGTTTTCCATACTTGCCTTATTATGCAAGAAACAAAAATACAAAGCAAGTCCAAAATTTAAACCCTAACTCAAAAAAGTGGCTGAACCAATGTCTTCAAAATATTGTTTGGAATCAATTTGGTATATTGGATGACCCATTTTGGATTTGTAGATCTCTCAAACCATTTTCCAACTTGAACTTTTTCAAGTTATATGCCTTTTTTAAGTCATTTTCCACCAACTTTTATCAAATCTTGTTCTATGCATTTACAAACTTCCATGACCTCTTTTCTAGACTTAAAATGACATTTTGAGCAACTTTGATGTTGTGAAGTTTTTCATTTGAAGCTTCCTTGTATGAGTTTTAGGCATAGGCTAAGAATGACCTATAATCCTCAGATGACCAAAATACCCTTTGCTTGCCAAGACCATACGTAGAGTTCCACAAATCATATGAAGGTATACCATACCTTCCTAGAAAGCTAAGACAATAAGGAAAAACTCTAATGTTGGCCAGAAATCCATTTGAAATCTCCTTTAAGGTCAAAAGTTGCTTGGAAGACAGACAACTTTCACAGACAAATTTCAGTGCCCTCAGATGACCTGTAACTTGCAAGAGCTATAACTTGAGTTCTATAAATCATCTTGATGACTTACACCTCTAAAATTAAATATATGAAGATACTCTACAAGTTTCATGTGGACCAGAAATTCATATGAAGCTTGCATCTTGAGTTACACTGCTTTGAAGTTTGACCTAAATCAGGGGATTTTACACTGAAACCCTAATTTGGTAACTCCAGTTCTCCTTGATTCCTTCTGATTCTTCTTTAGCACAACATCATATCCATATCCATATAACAAATAATGAATCCCATATTCTTCAAATGATCCTTGATGCCCTTCAAAACAAGTCTTTGACCTAGGATTGACCTAGTGTTGACCCTAGTTGACTGACTTCAACTGAGGCTCTTGCAATCATTCCAATGACTTGGCTCTTCTCAAAAATGATCATCTAGGCTCTTCATAACATCCATACACACCTCATGCTCTTGGCTCATAGCTCACACTTCCTCTGATGATCCCCAACTATCCTCAAGATAGGAGAGAACTCACTGATCATCCTGTCAACTCTTCAAAGCTCAAATTCTTCCCTGATGACCTGAGTAGTCTTGAATATGAATGAAACCCTTGGATATGCCTCTTGAGATAAGAATAGCACTTGATCCCCTGATTAAGATGACTTGTTTATGCTATGCAATGCAGATGAATACACTATGTACATGATACTAATGCAAATGACTATGCAATTGAAACATAAACCTAGGTTAGAAAAGGTTAGGCAAATTTTGGGGTGCAACAGCTGCCCCTATTCAAGCGACTTGGACCCGGCTGGATGAAGAGCGCGCAGCCTTCAGGCATCCGAGGTACGAGACGGTTGAATACGAAAGAACCCGGAAATTTGCCAACCGCAAAAATAAATTGCGAATACGGCTACTGCTTGGGAAAACCCTGGGAAATGGCTTCTGTTGTCACAGCAACAACTAGCCATCCATCCGTCAATCTGTTTTTTGTAAAATAACCTGATATTGTCCGCAGACCACTCCATTCCGAAGAAATGAGCATACACCACACAATGAGAACTTGTTGATATCACTTATCAACCTTTGTTGATCTCACTTATCAACCTCTGTTGATCTCACTTATCAACCGAGCACACGCTAACCAGCGGGAGAATATTGACTTCACTTGTCATGTTGACTTCACTGATCAACCTTTCGTATCCTGAAGAAACGAGCGAACGCTTAACCAAGCGGTGCAATGTTCGAAAACATGGACAACCAACTCTGCAGGGAAATGAGAAACTTGACTAAGTAACTCTGAGAGGACAATTCGGACGACTGCCGTCAAACCTGCTGGGGAAATTGGGAACTTAACCAAATGCCCTGACAAGAATAACCTTGTTGAAGAATACGAGGAATTTAACCAAACAACTCCTGTAGCAAGCTCCCTGCTGGGGACTATGAGGGACTTAACCAAGCGACTCATTGAAGTAACACCCTGCTGGAGAACATAACTCTGTTGGGGGAATTGCGGGTAACCACCCGAAAATCTGTATTACCACCTTCTAATACTGATACCACATCATCCTGAGAAAGACTCAGCTGGGGGAATACAAGTAACTTAACCAAGCGACTTGTCGAAGAATACCCTGCCGGGGACTACGAGAAACTTAACCAAGCATCTCGTTGAAGACCACCCTGCTAGGGATTACGTCTCTACTGAGGTAACTGCGGGTAACCACCCAAAATCTGTATCATGCTATTTCCACAGCACTCTGAGAAAGGACTCGGCTAGGGAGAAATAGAAATGCTTGACCAAGCAACTCTGCTAGGGGAATATGACATGACGAACACGATCACTGCATGTCTGGCACAACAACCCTCGGTAACAAGATGAACACGATCGTTGCGCGTCTTGATGCCACAAACAAAATCACATAATGGTACAAACACGATCACTGCGTGTTGCGTTACAACCAAAATCACATCGACCATAAATCCAACCGGATGAGGTAAACACGATTACTGCGTGCCAGACGGAATAAATCCACATAGAAGAGGCGAACACGTTCACTGCGTACTTCAACCACCAATACGATGAACACGATCACTGCGTGTGCGGTAATAGGACGAATACGATCACTGCGCATCTCGACCAGCAAACCCCCGAAATGATGTCAACACGATCACTGCGTGTGTCACCAACCCATGTAGTAGGATGAATACGATTACTGCGTATGCCGACCAACAAAACCAACTGATACGATAGCCACGATCACTGCGCGCCCCGCATCACAAGTTCCCATGGTATCATCAGCATGATCACCGCATGCTATACGAATACGATCACTGCGTACCTTGAACACGATCACTGCGTGTTTGAACACGATCACTGCGTGTTCTGAGCCACGATCCTCTTGACTGGAGAAAACACGATCGCTGCGTGCTGTGTGTCTCAACTAACCCACATAACTGGACGAATACGGTCACTGCATATTCTAACCATACATAGGGTGAACGCGATCACCGCACGTTTTATGTCACGGCCCTCTTGACTGGAGGAAACACAATCACTGCGTGCTGTGACACAACTTCAAACATGGGACGAATACGATCACTACGTACTTCGGCCACCAACAACCAGATGAACACGTTTATTGCGTGCCTCACCCCATAACCAAACCGTACAACGGACGAATACGATCACTGCGTATACCGACCAACAAAACCGGACGAACACGATCACTGCGTGTCGATCTATAACCGCTGTATAACGGACAAATACGATCACTGCGCATATCGACCAACAACATCACCTGACATGGCAAACACGATCACTGCGTGTCCTGCGCCACTAATAGAGTGAACACGATCACTGCGCGTCCTGCTCAATAAAACCCTGAGATGATACCAACACGGTCACTGCGTGCCTTACAAAGCAATCTCCTTAGATCGGGACGAATACGATCACTGCGCCATTCGACCACAGATACACATACCAAGATCAACACGATCACTGCGTGTCCTACGACATGAACCCCCAAAGGTCGGGACCAATACGATCATTGCGTACTTGGGCCACAAATCAACATCTTAAAATCAACACGATCACTGCGTGCCTTACAATATGAACCCCATGGCTGGTACAAAATACAATCACTGCGTACTTGGACCACAAACAAACATACGGGATGAATACGATCACTGCGTACCTCTTCCGCGAAAACCCCCAACATAATGATGACCACGATCACTGCGGGCCCTGCGCCACAACTCTCTTGACAGGAGAAAACACGATCACTGCGCGCCTGTGCCGCAAACAAAACATACACATCTCTGCCAACCACGGTCTCACTTATCGACAGAGAACAACACATCTGAAACTGCAGAAGCAACCACCTGGCTTATGTTTCAAAAATTCACGTTTGATAATGACGTAATGCTTCCACACTGCATGGAAATGCCAAAAATGCAAATGCTCATGATGCATGCTTATGCAAAGAGTTGCTTCAGCAAAATAAATGCTGAAGACGCACTAGATCCGCTGGGGAGGACCGGAATACTACCGATACGCTTCCAACAAAATAAATGTTGGAAAGATGAACTAACTCCACTGGGGATGACCATCCTGCTGAGAAGATAGCTCACAAACTCAAAACTCCAAAATCTGCTGAGGATGATCCTCCTGACGAGGAAGAGTGACTTGCTGGGGAAAGAAAGGGCAATAATGCTCGGGAAACTCCTTTCAGCGGCCCCAACCACCTGATCACACTCTGTGGGGAACCTTTCCTACTATCACTGAGCTGGGGGAAATCATCCCGCTATCACTGAGCTGGGGATTGAACTACACATTCTGATTTGCACTGCACAAGAACTCTCTGGGGAGTTAATCACATCCATCTCGACCTTCACTGGGGAGGACTCTGCTCTGCTTGACAAGCCACTTCTGAACTGAAGATATATTGACCTTTTCCTTTGACGCAATCTCAACCCTCCTGGTGAGATGACATTCAATTTTGCCTGGGGCGACTTCACTGGGGAAGGGCCTAACGTTCATCCTCTGGAGAGGGTACCAGCCTGCCATGGACTCTGGCGGGGAACTTTGCGAGCTTTTGAATACCTGCAAAAGTCAACAAGCAAACACAAGGCAATCTATACAAGGAAGGAACATCTTGGTAATCACCCATGACAACCATTCAGGTAGTCTTGGTTTTAACAATCATCGGCCGAGGCCCGCCTATTTACACGCATGTAAGTTTACCAAAAACATTGGCGTTTTTTACAAACAAAACTGTAAAAAATTAAAACCAAAGTCACACACTATACTGAATAAAGCACTTTATTGATAACGACCTGAGAATAGGCAAAATCTGTACATCAGATGCAACTCCTGAAAAGAGGTAGTCACACATAAACAAAATGCAGAAGTATACAAATATACAGAATAGAATTTGTACACATGTCGGCAACGTGTTACAGACGAACACCATGAACCGATCCTCCTATGACTCGTCGGACTCTGACGCTTTCCCGATCTCTGTCTTCGGAAGAAATTGCTTTGGATATTTGACCCTCAGATGCTCCCAAACCGCTAACAATCAAACTTGGACCGCAGTCGTTTGCTTCTCAAATCCCTAACTTTTGCGTGAATCGCCCTTTGCGGGTTTTCGATTCACCGGGATACCCTTTTTTGCCGAAGCCGCCCAGTGTAGGTTTTCGACTTCGCGGGTGTACATTTTTCAATTATATCCCTAACTTTTGCCCGAACCTTTTCATTCTGTTTTTTGGTTCGCCAGGATGCCCCATTTTTGCCTGGACTCTCTTTTTACTGTCCAGCGGGTCAATTTTAAGCAAAGTATTTTTTAACTGCGTCCGAGTTCACAGGGGACGAAAAGTCTTCACCATCCATGGTGGATAACAATAAGGCTCCTCCGGAGAAGACCTTTCTCACGACGTATGGACCTTCGTAATTGGGAGTCCATTTGCCCCTGTTATCCGATTGCGGTGGGAGAATCTTCTTCAGCACAAGATCACCCGTCTGAAAGCTTCGAGGTCGAATCTTCTTGTCGAACGCTTTCTTCATCCGGCTCTGATACACCCTACCATGTGCAATGGATGCCAGTCTTTTCTCATCTATCAAGCTCAGCTGATTCAATCTACTTCTCACCCATTCTGCCTCGTCCAGCTTAACATCAAGCAAAACCCTCAAAGATGGCATCTCAACCTCCAATGGCAGGACAACCTCCATGCCATATACTAGTGAGAACGGTGTTGCCCTAGTTGATGTACGCACTGTAGTACGATAACCGTGCAAAGCGAATGGCAACATCTCATGCCAATCCTTATACGTTACCACCATCTTTTGAACAATTTTCTTTATGTTCTTGTTGGCCGCTTCAACAGCGCCATTCATCTTGGGTCTGTAGGGAGACGAATTATGATACTCGATCTTGAAATCCCGACAAAGATCTTTCACCATCTTGTTGTTCAAATTCGAACCATTATCAGTAATGATCCGTTCAGGAATACCGTATCTGCAGATTATATCTCTCTTGAGAAATCTGGCCACCACCTGTTTCGTCACATTGGTGTAAGATGCTGCTTCCACCCACTTGGTGAAATAATCGATCGCAACCAGAATGAAACGATGCCCATTAGAAGCAGTAGGCTCAATCTTGCCAATCATATCGATTCCCCACATGGAGAAAGGCCATGGGGATGCCATAACGTTCAGTGGACTGGGTGGCACATGGATCTTATCAGCATAGATCTGGCACTTGTGACACCGCTTGGCAAATTTGAAACAGTCAGTTTCCATCGTCAACCAGTAATACCCTACTCGCACCAACTTTCGAGTCATAGCATGCCCGCCAGCATGTGTACCAAAAGTTCCTTCATGGATCTCTTCCATGAGTAAATTGGCTTCCTTCTCGTCTACACACCGGAGGAGTACCGAATCGTGGTTCCTTCTATACAAAACGCCTTCGGGATTCAGATAGAAGTTGCCTGCTAATCTCCTAAGAGTCTTCTGATCACGACTGGATGCTGTTGCACCCCAAAATTTGCCCTCACAATACAAGACTTTGTGTTCTAAGAAGGTTCACAAGGTTCACAAGTTCTCCAACAACTTGCATAACCTTTCATGAAGTTCATAAAGTCCACAAGCTACTTTATGAAGGTTCACAAGGTTCACAAGTCCCACAGTGCTTTCAATACCTTTCATGAGGTTCATGAAGTCCATAGGTTGCTTCTTGAAGGTTCACAAGCTTCACAATACCTCCCATGAGTATCACAAGATATCTTATGAAGATTCACAAGGTTCACAAAGTTCACAATTGGTCAGAAGAGTTGACAAATCCCTCAGACAATGCACCTCCTAAGCAGTGCATCCAAAACTAGGGTTTTGACTTTAATCAGGCTAAATGGACTTCCAAGACTTCAAGTGAGCTTCATAACATCTTATATGTGTATAAGAACCCCCATGTTAAGTTTCAAGACTTTTCTCAAAAGTTTGCTCAGTCAGATGATCAGATAAGTCAAAAGCAGTCAATGCAGTTAAAAAGTCAAACTGAGGTCAACTGTGGTCAAACCAAAGTCAAACTTCATGATTTTTTTGCCAACATCAAGTATATGAAGTAAAATTCATCATTTGATCAAGGGTTGATCATGATTCATCAAGGAGATTCCAGATCATCAATAATCAGGAGTTTCTAAATTAAGGTTTCCTCAGTAAAAGTCAACTGAACTTTGACCAGGCATAACTTTCACATACTTCATCACCAAGTCTCCATCCAAAGCTCATTTTGAAGGAAATTGAATTCTCTACAACTTTGATGTTGAAGGTTAAGCCCAAAAATGCTTTATTTGAAAGATATGATCTAAGACATTATAGGTCATTTCAAAAGTCAACAAAAAGTCAACAACTTCAAAAGGGCATAACTTGAGATTGGTAAATGATATGGACCTGAAACCAATGGGGTTGTTTAGAGGACTCTTCAAGCTTTCCAAAAAGTCCAAGAACACCATCATACCTTTAAAATTGAGAGAAATGTGCCCTTGCAAAGTTGGGCAATTTTGTGATGGTTTATGTTGAAAATGGAGGCTTAGAAGTATTTCTTTCCAAATGGGCTGCCTAATTTATGACCCAATCCATCTCATAACATGGTGCACGACCCAATTGACCAAAATTCATCATTTTTATTATTTTTTATTTATTTATTATTGATTTAATTCATAAAAATCATTTTAAATAAATAAAAAATATAAAAATCTATTTTTGGGTGAAGATTTTGTTTCTAGAAATTCATAATCATTGATTGAATTAGAATGAGAAGGAAATTATGTGATCTCTCCCAAATTATTATTTTTTATTTATTTATTATTGATTTAATTCATAAAAATCATTTTAAATAAATAAAAAATATAAAAATCTATTTTTGGGTGAAGATTTTGTTTCTAGAAATTCATAATCATTGATTGAATTAGAATGAGAAGGAAATCATGTGATCTCTCCCAAATTATTATTTTTTATTTATTTATTATTGATTTAATTCATAAAAATCATTTTAAATAAATAAAAAATATAAAAATCTATTTTTGGGTGAAGATTTTGTTTCTAGAAATTCATAATCATTGATTGAATTAGAATAAGAAGGAAATCATGTGATCTCTCCCAAATTATTATTTTTTATTTATTTATTATTGATTTAATTCATAAAAATCATTTTAAATAAATAAAAAATATAAAAATCTATTTTTGGGTGAAGATTTTGTTTCTAGAAATTCATAATCATTGATTGAATTAGAATGAGAAGGAAATCATGTGATCTCTCCCAAATTATTATTTTTTATTTATTTATTATTGATTTAATTCATAAAAATCATTTTAAATAAATAAAAAATATAAAAATCTATTTTTGGGTGAAGATTTTGTTTCTAGAAATTCATAATCATTGATTGAATTAGAATGAGAAGGAAATCATGTGATCTCTCCCAAAATAGCAAGCACTCATGATCAAATATTTGAAATTTATACAATGATCTTTTTGAATATTTTTTGGATCAAATATCCACACAACACATCAATGTTTCTGACCTAAATCCATCACACGTATATACTAAGCACAAACATAACCCTAGGGAGGAATTTGCAGCAGCCTAAAGGTAAGATCAAAAGCACAAAAATCTTTCAAAAAGTCATATTCGGGTTCTCAAATTCAGAGCATTGCAAGGTATTTGGAAGACATAGCAAGCTTCCTTGGACTCTTCTGATCATAAATCATCATCCATATGCATCATATACACACCCAATTGCTCAACCCGAGTTCATCTTGACCTTGAATATTTTGTTTTCGAATCCATTGATTTATCATGTTTAAACTGTTTTTGATTGTTGTAGGATGTTTAGAATGAACTCTAGAACGATTCTGGGTGGTTCAATTGGATTTTCATTGCAGGAACAAGAATTCACCATGATTAGGGTTTTCGGCCCTCTTTAGGGTTTCACGATTTTCAAATGATAAATGGATTTGAAAAACATAGGACGATTGAAAAACTCAGTAGCAATACAATGGTGCAATCAATTTTGTGAAATTTTGCCGTTTGGATGAAGTTTGTGTTTCGCAGGGTGGAAGAACTCGTAACAATATTCGTAGGAGAAAACGTTGCAAAATCCGCAGCCTGATGGTTGTTGTGCTTCCTGGAAATCAAACTGGCCTGGGTTCAAACCTCAGCCAGGTAAGTTTCCGCTTTTTTTTTCTTTCCTTTTATTTGATTTAAATATTATAATATTAAAAATTAAATATATTATGTATATTTCTCAATAATAAATAAATAATAATAAAATATGTCTGTTTTCTTTAATTTTAAAAAAATATGTTTTTTTTCACAAATTTTGTTTCTATATTTTATGTCTAAATTGTAATATGTATAAATTAGAAAATTTTTGTATATAACTAAATCCTATTTTTTTTATATAAACCCTAAAAATTTATTTCTCATATAAACCCTAATTTCATAAAACTCTAAAAATATTTTTTAATACAAATCTAATCCTATTTTTTTTAATGTTATTTTCTAATATAATTATTATGTATGTATGTTTACTATAATTCTTACAAATTTTTGTAAATATACTTATAAATATTTTTTTACATAACTTTAGTTTATAAATAATTGTGCTTATAATAATTAGATTTTTTGTAGTAACTTCATGATTAAAATATAATTTAATAATTTGTAAATTAAAACAATTGTTTATTCATATTTGTTTTTTTTAGTTGATTATATTAAAAAATTGTTAATTTCTTATTATTATAATATTTGGATTAATTTTGTTTATTCTTATTTACTAACCCATTTATATTCTAATCATGCTTATTATTTTGTCAAATATTGCTTACTAACTCCCTTTATTATTTATTATTGCTTATTTATATTTTATTTATCTTTGCTATTTAATTATTTTGCTTATTATTTTGTAATTGTTTCTTGGATGTAAAGTTGTTTAATTATTATTATGGTTAGTAATTAGGGAGTGTAACAACATGTATGTAATATTAAAACAAATTTAGATCACTTTTAAATAAAGATAATTAAAATAAACACGTCACACACGTAAGTCGATTTTAATCGCCGTCTCACTTCCTAAGGATCTCCCTCAAGTTGCCTACGAATAATGGTTAAGTGGGGTGTATAAAGCAAGTCCCTCAAAAAGAAAATCATCAAAGTCCCTTATGGTTGCCTTTACGAATCGAGTCCCTTTCGAAAAATGATGATAGTCCCTCCAGTTTGCTTATTACACCCCACAATGGCCTTCAAAAATCCAATTGTCCCTCACATGTCCCTTAACATCCAAAGTAAGGACTACCTACTCCATTATAGTAGGGATAGTCTTACTAAGGAAAGGATAAAGAATAAGAAAGACCTTAAAACATTAGGGTAGGCTACTCCTAGATACTTGCTCACTTCAAAACTTTTTCACACTTAAACAAATTTCCAACAAAATTTTCAAACAAGTTTTTTTCACATCCATACACGGATTATTATTAAACTATTCTGAAATTTTTTGCTATTCACACACTACACTTTCAAAACAATTCAAAAGTGAGCTTAAGTACCTAAGAGCCCATGGATAACCATGGATGAAAAGGGTGCTAACACCTTCCCTTTTCATAACCTACCCCCCGGACCCAAAATATTCTCTAAGGTCTTTCCTGTTCTTTTATAACCTTTCCTTATGGATAAAATAAAAGTCGGTGGCGACTCTTGCTATCCGCAACATTGTTTAAAGTCAGTTCTCCCACCGTGTTACAGAACTGGCGACTCTGCTGGGGATTTATTTAAGAGGGGTACCCTTAGGAATTAAGATCACTTTAAATTGTTTGCCTTGTTTGCTTTATTATTATATTGTTGGGGTGCTCTTATGTGTGAAAGGTCCTAACCCGGATCTAGTGTACCTTAGGTAAATGGCAATAGACCAAGGAAACTGTACGACGTATATCGATACGGTTGATCTGGTGGCCATAGTTAGTGCGACTTCTTGGTTGGTGCTTATATTCCTTAAGTCAAGTTGAGGATAATATTGAGGCTGCCATATGTTGTCAATGCACTAACTGACTTTTAGAACCCTAGTTAACTCATCTTGGCCTTTAGAAAGTAGTGAGGTAACCGGCTTTGGTGCAGACTGAAGTTGGTTGACACTCGATACTACGCTCATTGAGATCTTAAACTTGGAGGGTTTTGGTTGGCAAGTAAGTTGCCTTCTGAACAACCACCCTTGTGAAGGATCAATGATATTGAGATCCCTTAGAACCTGGTTACTTTTGTAGGACAGGATGAACCATCTAACTTCAGGGGAGGGTACTTGCCTTTGAACCTCATGCAAGCCTTTAAGCCTAGGGCTACGGTGTGACTTGTTTGTGTGTGCCACATGTTTGTGATTGAGCATGACATCATGACATCATCATGCATCATAAGCATATCATTTTCCCTAACCATTTCAAGGACCAAAGGATTTATCTTTGTTCTTTGTTGCAGGTCATGGCTTCTGCTCGTAGAAACACCATCAGGATCAACTTTGTAGGGATACCTGCTAAGCTCAAGGAGTTGGTTTCCCTAGTGCCTGATCATTCCCAGTTCAACAAGAGACATGGTCACTTATTGGATCTAGTTACTTCAGGGTTCAGTGAAGACATGATGAGTGTGCTGTTTCAGTTCTTTGACCCTAAGCACCATTGCTTTACATTTCCTGATTATCAGCTGGTTCCAACCATGGAGGAGTTCTCTAAACTTCTGGGTATACCTGTTCTTGATCAGAAGCCATTCACAGGCTTAGAGAAGGAGCTTAAACCAGAAGTTATTGCTGCAGCTCTACATCTGAAGAAGTCTGACATTGTTCTAGAGACGAGAAGTGGAGTTAAAGGTATTCTTGCCAAGGTATTAGTGGATAAAGCCCAAATGTTCTTGAAGGCTATGAGCTACGATGCTTTTGAGGAGATCTTAGCCTTATTGATTTATGGCTTAGTGTTGTTCCCCAATCCTGATCAGTTCATAGACGTTCATGCCATCAACATATTCCTGAGTCACAATCCAGTGCCTACCTTACTTGGAGACATCCTACATTCTCTTCACACCCGTACTACAAGGGCAAGAGGAACTTTGATGTGCTGCATACCTTTACTTTCTAGGTGGTTTATTTCTCACCTTCCTCGCTCAGTAATGAAGAATGAGCAAGGGTTCAGATGGTCCAAGAGGATCATGTCACTTTCTCACTCAGACATCCATTGGTGCTCCAGATCTATGGAGAATGTCACCATCATTGACCGTTGTGGGGAGTTTCCTAATGTGCCACTTCTAGGCATAAGAGGAGGCATCACCTACAACCCATCTCTAGCTTTACGACAGTTTGGTTACGCCCGGAGCGATGGTCCACATGACATGTTGATTCAGGGCATTGTGTTTGATTACGACAACGATCTTCAGGGTTACCGTCAGAGATTCATCCGAGCTTGGGGAAAGGTAAACAGGATTGACAGCAAGACACTGGAGCCTAAGTACACTATTCCTATGGAGGCTTATCTCAGATGGGTACGATCTCGTGCTCAGACACTCATGATGCCATATCCTGCCGTCCTACCAGTTACCATGGAACCTGTTGCTGAAGGAGACACAGCTTATACCATCCTTCACTCAGACATGCCTACTGATATGGAAGACTTGCAGAGATCATGGATCCAACTGAAAGAGCAAAGGGATACTTTCGAGGCTCATTACAAAGCAAGCCAAGCAAGGATCCTAGAGCTAACAAAGCTACTTCATGAGGAACGAAACCTCAACTCATACCTCAACACAAAGAGGAAACGTCCATGGGAGACTTAAAACCCCATCTTTTGTACTTATTTCGTTTTCATTTTTTGTAAGCCTAAAAGGCAAAACAAGTTATTACTAATAAAAAGTTACTTTCTTGTTTGTTTAAGCAAATTTAAATCCTGCGGTCCTTGAAAACATTGCATATGCATTCCCATATCATTGCATCACAGGTTTATAATTGTGCACAGGTTTCTCATCTTCTCGCTGTTTATTTCAGCAATGGCTCTTGAACAATCAGTTAAGGATCTCCAGGCACAGAATGCACAGTTCCAAGAGCTGATCCTGAACCTATCCAAGGGGCAGGATGAATTGAAGACACTGCTGGCCAAGAAGACTAAGAAGGCTAGAAGGTCTGCTGGGTTGCTCAACATGGGAAGAAGGTTCAAAGGTCCTGTCAAGACCAAGGAACATGTTGAAGACTATGAATCTGAAGAATCTGAGCAGGAGAGAGGCAGTCTCCACAACACTATGGGGGACTCTGATTCTGAGGCTAACTACTACCATGAGCCTAACGAAGACAAATTCAAGATGCTGGTGGATAGAATGGATGCTATGGAATTACAGAAATCATCTGGGCTGGATTTTGAGGATTTGAGCTTGATATCTGGGGTGGTCATACCCATTGGGTTCAAAGTTCCTACATTTGTTGTCTATGATGGGGTCTCTTGTCCCAAATTGCATCTGAGGTCTTATGTCAGAAGAATGCAACCCCACACTGCTGATAAAAAGTTGTGGATCCATTTCTTTCAAGAGAGTTTATCTGGAGCTCAGCTAGAGTGGTATTATCAGTTGGAGAGTGTCAACATCAGAGATTGGAATGACCTTGCTGAAGCTTTCTACAAGCAGTATCAATACAATGCTGACTTAGCCCCCACTCGCATGCAGCTTCAAAGCATGTCTATGGGTGCCAAAGAAAGCTTTAAGGAGTATGCTCAGAAGTGGAGAGACTTAGCTGGAAGAGTTCAACCCCCTTTGACTGATAGGGAGTTGGTTGATATGTTCATGTGTACGCTGAATGGTCCGTTTTACAGTCATCTCATTGGAAGCTCATCATCTGGCTTCACTGAGTTGATCATGACAGGAGAGCGAGTAGAGAATGGTATCAAGAGTGGTAAGATCCAAGTGGGCACTTCTTCATCAGGTGCTGCAAAGAAGCCTCCCGCTGGGAAGAAAGAATCTAATGCTGTGTATGGTCAGCCTGATCGTAACAGAAGGCATCAGTCTGTTAGTGCAGTTCATATTTCAAATCCGACTCCTGCAACAACAGAGCAGCCTCAAGGCAACCAACAGAGGGCTAGAAGACAGTTCACGAAGATCAACATGTCAATGGCTCAGGCATTGCAACACTTGTTGAAGGCTGAACTTATTACCCTGAGGGAGGCTCCTCAGAATCCCAATGTTACCTCTCCCAAGTACAATCCCAATGCACGATGTGCATATCATTCAAACTGTCCAGGACATGATACTAATAACTGCTGGGTCTTGAAGAACAAAATTCAGGATATGATTGATGCTGGAGAAATTGAGTTTGATCCACCAGGTACTCCAAATGTGATTACAGCTCCAATGCCAAATCACGAGAAGACTGTCAACGCCATTGATGAAGATATTGATGAAGATCTGCATGTCTATTCAGTTATGGAGTTGAGCACACCATTGTCTGTTATCAAAAAGAGGTTAGTACAAGCTGGGATCTTTCCAGGTTGTCATGAAGATTGTCTATATTGTACCTATAAGCCGGATAGTTGCTTCATTTTGAGATATGGGATTCAACGTCTCATGGATAAATATACTATAGTGTTTGAAAGAAGACCAGCATCTGTAGAAAGTATGGTGGATCATCTGACTCAGGGTAAGAAGATTGAAGAGGTTGACATGGTTGACAAAGTGCCACTAAGAATCACTTCAAAGGGTCCCATTAAAATCACTCATCAGGGCCCAATCAAGATTACTGCTGAAGGTCCTGTGAAAGTTGTCACTGAAGCCAGAGTAGCTCCTCTGATCATTACCACTCCTGGTCCTATTCCTTATACATCTGACAAAGCTGTGCCTTGGCACTATGGGTCTGATGTTTACATCCATGGTGTCAAACAGGAGCCTTTACCTGATATGCCTGTTGACATTGATAATATTGCCGGATCTAGCAAGATCACTCGTAGTGGAAGAGTCTTCTCTCCTCCAGTTGCTTCTAAGAGTGCGGTTACTCCTGCTGTTACTTCCACCACTGATGCTCGGGGCAAGGGTCCTGTTATTGAGCCTGTATCTACTGATGTGCCAGCTGCTGATGACCTCTCTAAGCAGATGGAAGAAGTATTGAAAATCATTCGCAAGAGTGATTATGATATTGTTGATCAGCTGGGGCATACTCCCTCAAAGATTTCTATGCTCTCCCTGTTATTATGTTCTGAGGCTCATGCCAAGTCATTGATCAAGTTTCTAAAGATGGCTCATGTACCCAGTGCAATTTCTGTGGACCAGTTTGAGAATTGTGTTGCTCACCTGACCTATGACAACGGGTTAGGATTTTCTGATGCTGACTTGACCCCTGCCAAGAGGGATCATAACAGGGCCTTGCATATTTCAATTGAATGCAGGGGCACTACCCTGTCTCATGTGCTGATAGACAATGGTTCCTCTCTGAATGTGTTGCCTAAGGAAGTCCTGAACAAGCTGAGTCCTGAAGATACGGTATTGAAGCCCAGTAATATTGTGGTAAAGGCTTTTGATGGTTCTAGAAGAGTAGTGCATGGGGAAATTGATCTTCCAATCAAGGTTGGCTCTCAGGTGTTTACTGCTACGTTCTATGTGATGGATATTCGTCCTTCGTACTCATGTCTGCTTGGTCGTCCCTGGATCCATGGGGCAGGTGCGGTGACCTCCACATTACATCAAAAATTGAGATATCCGGTGAATGGAAAAGTTGTTACTGTCTTTGGAGAGGAAGAATACTTTGTCAGCCATGTAAACACTTTCAAGTATCTGGAAGTAGAAGGTGAATACATTGAAACTCCATGTCAGTCATTTGAAGTGGTTCCCTGGGCTGTTAAGGATTGTGTGACTCCTCCTGCTGTGAAGAAGGTTCCTGTGGTCATCAGAAACCCTCCAACAATGGCAATGGCCTCCCTCAATGATGCAAAAGTTGTGGTGGAAGAAGGTGGTTGTACTATTTGGGGTCAGCTTCCTGATATGCCATACAAGTCTGACAAGTTTGGTTTGGGTTTCACTGCAGAGTCCCAGAAGGCTGTTCGTCGTGCTCGTGCTGTTCGTATCACCAATCAAGGGGTTATCAATGCTGTGGGAGATCAAGATGAAGACTACAACTTGGAGGCATGGATTTTTCCTACTGTGGGTGCTGGACTCAATAATTGGACAGTTGAAGATGTTATCCCTATCTCCTTTAGTCAGGAGTAAATACTATTACTGTGTTATGTTTTTAAATTTATAATTTCTGGAACAATTAAAACTTTCAAGCCATGTGCCTTACCCGGGGCACAATGGTGTGCTTGTTACGGGTTGTCATTTCATTTGCATACTTCATTCAATAAAATCAGTGGACGTTTCGTTTTCGTAAATATTGTGTTCCTTGTCTTTCTTTTTCTTTTATTTTTGCTTTATCAGCTATGTGTTCTTACACACACCCACGTCACTAAAATGCAGATCCTCATCCACTCTGGATCCAGTTGATAACAGTTCTACTATTGCCAATTACAATTTCGAGAATCCGATCTATCAAACTGAAGACGGAGACGAGGACGATTGTGAAATACCTGTAGAGCTTGCTAGGTTGTTACAACAAGAAGAGAAAGCTATACAGCCACATGAAGAGCCAGTCGAAGTTGTGAATCTGGGAACTGAAGAAAACAGAAAAGAGGTCAAAATAGGGGCTGATTTAGAGGACAGTGTCAAGAGCAGGTTGGTTCATATGCTACGTGACTATGTGGAGATCTTTGCTTGGTCTTATGAAGATATGCCAGGGTTGGATACGGACATTGTGGTTCACCGTTTGCCAGTGAAAGAAGATTGTCGTCCAAAGAAGCAGAAGGTTCGTCGTATGCGTCCTGAAATGTCAGAAAAGATCAAAGCAGAGGTAATGAAACAGTTCAATGCAGGGTTCTTGGCCGTAACTTCTTATCCTCAGTGGGTTGCAAATGTGGTACCAGTTCCTAAGAAAGATGGTAAGGTACGTATGTGTGTAGACTACAGAGATCTGAACAAGGCTAGCCCTAAAGACGACTTTCCACTTCCTCATATCGATATTCTGGTAGACAACACTGCTCAGCATAAGGTATTCTCTTTTATGGATGGTTTCTCTGGTTACAATCAAATCAAGATGGCACCTGAAGATATGGAGAAGACAACATTTGTGACACAGTGGGGCACCTTTTGCTATAAGGTAATGCCATTTGGTTTGAAGAATGCAGGGGCAACATATCAGCGTGCTATGGTGGCTTTGTTTCATGATATGATTCATCATGAGATAGAGGTATATGTGGATGATATGATAGCCAGATCTCAGAATGAAGAGCAACATCTTGATCATCTGCACAAGTTGTTTGAGAGGTTGAAGAAATACAAGTTGAGATTGAACCCAAACAAGTGTACTTTTGGAGTTAGATCTGGAAAACTCTTGGGTTTCATTGTCAGTGGAAAAGGTATTGAAGTGGATCCTGCAAAAGTGAAAGCTATACGAGAGATGCCAGCTCCCCGTACTGAGAAGGAGGTTAGAGGTTTCTTGGGACGATTGAACTACATTGCAAGATTTATTTCCCAATTAACTACCATCTGTGAGCCAATCTTCAAGTTGTTGAAGAAAGATCAGGTGATGGAATGGAATGATGAGTGCCAGACTGCCTTTGATGAAATCAAGAGATATTTGCTAGAACCTCCAATTTTAATGCCACCAGTTGATGGAAGACCCTTGATTATGTATTTAACAGTATTAGACAACTCAATGGGGTGTGTATTGGGGCAACATGACGAGTCTGGTCGAAAAGAGCAGGCAATATACTACCTTAGCAAAAAGTTTACCGACTGTGAAACAAGATACTCACTGCTCGAGAAAACTTGCTGCGCTTTGGCATGGGCTGCTCGCCGACTAAGACAGTATATGTTGACCCATACTACCTTGTTGATTTCAAAGATGGATCCAATCAAGTACATATTTGAGAAACCTGCTCTTTCCGGAAGAATTGCAAGATGGCAAATGATCTTGACGGAATATGATATACAGTATACTACTCAGAAGGCCATTAAAGGGAGTGTTGTTGCTGATCATTTGGCTCATCAAGCAGTAGATGATTACCAGTCAATGAATTTTGAGTTCCCTGATGAAGACATTATGTCTGTTACCAAAGAACCTGGACAATATGACAGACCTGAACAAGGATCCCGATGGACTATGGTTTTTGATGGTGCCTCCAATGCACATGGTAATGGTGTTGGTGTTGTGATTAGCTCCCCTGAAGGTTGTCATACCCCGATTACTGCCAGACTTTGTTTCTATTGTACCAATAACATGGCTGAGTATGAGGCATGTATCATGGGTATGCAAGTTGCTATTGATATGAAGATTCAGTTCCTTGAGGTGTATGGAGATTCAGCTCTGGTAGTAAGTCAGATTAAAGGAGATTGGGATACAAAGCATGATAATCTCATTCCTTACAGAGAACATGTGTTGTCTTTGATCCCACATTTCAAAGAGATTACTTTTGGACATATTCCACGAAGAGAGAATCAGTTGGCAGACGCATTGGCCACCATGGCATCTATGTTTGAGATCAGCTGGGATGATGAAGCTCCCAAGATTACCATTGATAGATTTGAGAAGCCTGCATACTGCAATGAGATTGACACTGAAGGGGCAGAGGAGAAGCCTTGGTTCTATGAAGTGAAAAACTATCTTGAAGCTCAGGAGTTCCCTGAAGGGGCATCTGTCAAAGATAGGAAGTTCCTGAGAAGGTTTTCTGCTAAATTCTTTCTGAGTAATGGCGTTCTGTATAAGCGTAATCATGATTCAACTATGCTTCGTTGTGTGGATAAGAAGGAAGCTACAGAAATTATGGAAGAGATGCATGATGGGACCTTTGGCACTCATTCTAGTGGTCATACCATGGCAAAGAAGATTTTGAGAGCAGGTTACTATTGGTCTACCATGGAAGCTGATTGCTATCAACACTCCAGAACATGTCACAAATGTCAAATCTATGCTGATAAAGTACATGTACCTCCATCTCCATTGAATGTGTTGACTGCTCCTTGGCCCTTTGCCATGTGGGGCATTGATATGATTGGTGAGATCAAGCCTACTGCTTCTAATGGGCATCGTTTCATCCTGGTTGCTATTGATTACTTCACGAAGTGGGTAGAGGCAGCTTCATTTGCATCTGTGACTAAGAATGTTGTGGCTCGGTTCATTAAGAATAATCTCATATGTAGGTATGGTATCCCTGAAAGGATTATCACTGACAATGGCTCTAATCTGAACAACACTATGATTACTGATCTCTGTACGCAGTTCAAGATTAAGCATCACAACTCTTCTCCGTATCGTCCAAAGATGAATGGGGCAGTTGAAGCTGCTAATAAGAACATTAAGAAGATTGTACAGAAGATGACTGTTACTTACAAGGATTGGCACGAGATGTTACCATTTGCTCTGCATGGTTATCGTACTACAATACGTACTTCAACAGGGGCAACCCCATTCTCCTTAGTCTATGGTATGGAAGCAGTTCTGCCTATTGAAGTTCAGATCCCCTCCTTGAGAATTATGAAGGATGCAGGCTTGGATGAAGATGAGTGGATTCAGACTCGACTTGACCAGATAAATTTGATTGATGAGAAAAGGTTAGCAGCAGTTTGTCATGGCCAGATGTACCAGAAACGGATGATCAAAGCTTTTAACAAGAAGGTTAAGCCAAAGGTATATCAGGCTGGTGACTTGGTAATCAAGCGTATCATATTACCACAGGGTGATCCTAGGGGCAAGTGGACTCCAACATATGAGGGACCATTTGTAGTCAAGACAGTGTTCTCAGGAGGTGCCATGATACTGACTACAATGGATGGTGAAGACTTCCCACAACCTGTAAACGCAGACATAGTTAAAAAATACTACGCATAAAAAGAGACCCGCTAGGTTGACAGGCCTAGGCAAAAATAAGGGCATCCCGGCAAACCAAAAGGGTTTGGGCAAAAATTAGGGATATATATATAAAAAGATGTACACCCGGCAAGTCGAAAACCTGAAAAGGCGGCTTGGGCAAAAAAGGGTATCCCGGTGAATTGAAAACCTGAAAGGGCAATCCAGGCAAAAGTTAGGGATTAAAGCGTATGACTATGTCTCGTTTGGATCACTCATGAAACTGCAACCAGTTGTACTACTTACTCAAGCTCAAACAGATAAAGCTCAATCCAATCGTTTCCGTCTCAACAGCAAGAAGATGAGATACTTGAGTGGCAATAGTAGAATTGAAACTCAATAGGATTATTTCCCACATAGCTGATTCTTTTTGTAAAACTTCATGACAAAATTCTCTTACTAGGGTTTATGTCTCCTTGTACAAACTTACCCGTGTATGGGTCACTTTCGATATAAATAAATTCCATCTTTTGAATCCAGATTTACTTTTACCCTATTTACATAAGCGAAACGTCCATTGGTTGTGTTTGAATGTATGTATGCCTTTGAATATGATTGATGTTTACCAGAAATGCATGTATGCTTTTAATATGATTGATGTTTACCAGAAATGCATGAAAATGCAGTAATAGTATTTACTAAGGACGAACGAGGGAAGGATTTCAACGAAGCTTCGCCGGTCCATCTTTACAAGGCAGTTACAAACCATCAGTAGGACTAATCCATTTTCACAAAGTCTAATCTCCCCTGGAATTTATATCCATCTCTTTTATCCTCATACGGATATACAGGAAATTACTTTCCAATAAGGGCACGATGAACGAAGACGGGATGTTATACTTATCCTACTATCAAACGAAAACGAAGGTTATCTATACCCTACTATCCCCAACAAACGGGAGGTTATCTATACCATGTTATCCCCAACAACGGGAGGTTATCTATACCATGTTATCCCCAACAACGGGAGGTTATCTATACCTTGTTATCCCCAACAAAGGGAGGTTATCTATACCTTGTTATCCCCAGCAGACGGAGGGTTATATATTCTTCAACAACGAATCGGGATTTATTTTCCTTGGCCAGCAGTTGTTATACAAGGATATCCAGACACTTCCAGCAGTGTCATATCATACATACATCGTTTACATCATACCATAACATATATGTCTATAGTACATTACCTAAGTGCATCATGTCATACATGCATACATAAAGCATAAACTAATGTTGTTATACAGAATGCTACCTTGTTTTCAGGTTAATTATCCAACAAACAAGCTTATGATCTTTGGGACTGCTTTATTGTAACCTCAGGGTTACTTTATCCTCCTGATGAGCTTCTTATTACTTTGGGACTGCTTTATTGTAACCTCAGGGTTATTTTATCCTCCTGATGGCCTCTCATGACTTTAAGACTGCTTTAGAGCTACTGATTGCTCTATCCTCCTGAAATCATCCTATTACTTCAAGACTGCTTTAGAGCTATTCATTGCTCTATCCTCATGAGGTCATATTACTACTTCAAGACTGCTTTAGAGCTATTCATTGCTCTATCCTCCTGAAGCCATCTAATTATTTCAAGACTGCTTTAGAGTTATCCATTGCTCTATCCTCCTGAAATTACATTATTATTTCAAGACTGCTTTAGAGCTATCCATTGCTCTATCCTCCTGAAATCATTACTTCAAGACTGCTTTAGAGCTATTGATTGCTCTATCCTCCTGAAGACATATCACATTATTATTTCAAGACTGCTTTAGAGCTATCCATTGCTCTATCCTCCTGAAATCATTACTTCAAGACTGCTTTAGAGCTATTGATTGCTCTATCCTCCTGAAGACATATCACATTATTACTTCAAGACTCCTTTAGAGCTATTGATTGCTCTATCCTCCTAAAGACATATCACATTATTACTTCAAGACTGCTTTAGAGCTATCGATTGCTCTATCCTCCTGAAGACATATCACATTATTATTTCAAGACTGCTTTAGAGCTATCCATTGCTCTATCCTCCTGAAATCATTACTTCAAGACTGCTTTAGAGCTATTGATTGCTCTATCCTCCTGAAGACATATCACATTATTATTTCAAGACTGCTTTAGAGCTATTCATTGCTCTATCCTCATGAGGTCATATTACTACTTCAAGACTGCTTTAGAGCTATTCATTGCTCTATCCTCCTGAAGCCATCTAATTACTTCAAGACTGCTTTAGAGCTATTCATTGCTCTATCCTCATGAGGTCATATTACTACTTCAAGACTGCTTTAGAGATATTCATTGCTCTATCCTCCTGAAGCCATCTAATTATTTCAAGACTGCTTTAGAGTTATCCATTGCTCTATCCTCCTGAAATTACATTATTATTTCAAGACTGCTTTAGAGCTATCCATTGCTCTATCCTCCTGAAATCATTACTTCAAGACTGCTTTAGAGTTACTGATTGCTCTATCCTCCTGAAATCATATCATTACTTCAAGACTGCTTTAGAGCTATTGATTGCTCTATCCTCCTGAATACATATCACATTATTATTTCAAGACTGCTTTAGAGCTGTTGATTGCTCTATCCTCCTGAAGCCATTCTATTACTTCAAGACTGCTTTAGAGCTATTGATTGCTCTATCCTCCTGAAGCCATTATTACTTCAAGACTACTTTAGAGCTATTGATTGCTCTATCCTCCTGAGGTCAGATTTATCACTTCAAGACTGCTTTAGGGTTATCATTATTGATTGCTCTATCCTCATGAAGACATGCTGTATTACTCCAGACTCCTGACAGTTCTCATTATACTACTGAAGAACTTTCCCCTAGTGGCATCTTTAAGCCCACTCAATCATATTCAACTAGCCATCTGTACCACTCTAGTGCACTGGTGAGTGCAAATTTTTGGGCTTTTGTGTTCAATCCCCTTCAACCTTCCAGGTTACGACTGGCAAATATACCAATCTAACCCCTCAGGTTTCAGAAAATTGAACAGGGGCAGCTGTTGCACCCCAAAATTTGCCCTCACAATACAAGACTTTGTGTTCTAAGAAGGTTCACAAGGTTCACAAGTTCTCCAACAACTTGCATAACCTTTCATGAAGTTCATAAAGTCCACAAGCTACTTTATGAAGGTTCACAAGGTTCACAAGTCCCACAGTGCTTTCAATACCTTTCATGAGGTTCATGAAGTCCATAGGTTGCTTCTTGAAGGTTCACAAGCTTCACAATACCTCCCATGAGTATCACAAGATATCTTATGAAGATTCACAAGGTTCACAAAGTTCACAATTGGTCAGAAGAGTTGACAAATCCCTCAGACAATGCACCTCCTAAGCAGTGCATCCAAAACTAGGGTTTTGACTTTAATCAGGCTAAATGGACTTCCAAGACTTCAAGTGAGCTTCATAACATCTTATATGTGTATAAGAACCCCCATGTTAAGTTTCAAGACTTTTCTCAAAAGTTTGCTCAGTCAGATGATCAGATAAGTCAAAAGCAGTCAATGCAGTTAAAAAGTCAAACTGAGGTCAACTGTGGTCAAACCAAAGTCAAACTTCATGATTTTTTTGCCAACATCAAGTATATGAAGTAAAATTCATCATTTGATCAAGGTTTGATCATGATTCATCAAGGAGATTCCAGATCATCAATAATCAGGAGTTTCTAAATTAAGGTTTCCTCAGTAAAAGTCAACTGAACTTTGACCAGGCATAACTTTCACATACTTCATCACCAAGTCTCCATCCAAAGCTCATTTTGAAGGAAATTGAATTCTCTACAACTTTGATGTTTAAGGTTAAGCCCAAAAATGCTTTATTTGAAAGATATGATCTAAGACATTATAGGTCATTTCAAAAGTCAACAAACAGTCAACAACTTCAAAAGGGCATAACTTGAGATTGGTAAATGATATGGACCTGAAACCAATGGGGTTGTTTAGAGGACTCTTCAAGCTTTCCAAAAAGTCCAAGAACACCATCATACCTTTAAAATTGAGAGAAATGTGCCCTTGCAAAGTTGGGCAATTTTGTGATGGTTTATGTTGAAAATGGAGGCTTAGAAGTATTTCTTTCCAAATGGGCTGCCTAATTTATGACCCAATCCATCTCATAACATGGTGCACGACCCAATTGACCAAAATTCATCATTTTTATTATTTTTTATTTATTTATTATTGATTTAATTCATAAAAATCATTTTAAATAAATAAAAAATATAAAAATCTATTTTTGGGTGAAGATTTTGTTTCTAGAAATTCATAATCATTGATTGAATTAGAATGAGAAGGAAATCATGTGATCTCTCCCAAATTATTATTTATTTATTTATTTATTATTGATTTAATTCATAAAAATCATTTTAAATAAATAAAAAATATAAAAATCTATTTTTGGGTGAAGATTTTGTTTCTAGAAATTCATAATCATTGATTGAATTAGAATGAGAAGGAAATCATGTGATCTCTCCCAAATTATTATTTTTTATTTATTTATTATTGATTTAATTCATAAAAATCATTTTAAATAAATAAAAAATATAAAAATCTATTTTTGGGTGAAGATTTTGTTTCTAGAAATTCATAATCATTGATTGAATTAGAATAAGAAGGAAATCATGTGATCTCTCCCAAATTATTATTTTTTATTTATTTATTATTGATTTAATTCATAAAAATCATTTTAAATAAATAAAAAATATAAAAATCTATTTTTGGGTGAAGATTTTGTTTCTAGAAATTCATAATCATTGATTGAATTAGAATGAGAAGGAAATCATGTGATCTCTCCCAAATTATTATTTTTTATTTATTTATTATTGATTTAATTCATAAAAATCATTTTAAATAAATAAAAAATATAAAAATCTATTTTTGGGTGAAGATTTTGTTTCTAGAAATTCATAATCATTGATTGAATTAGAATGAGAAGGAAATCATGTGATCTCTCCCAAAATAGCAAGCACTCATGATCAAATATTTGAAATTTATACAATGATCTTTTTGAATATTTTTTGGATCAAATATCCACACAACACATCAATGTTTCTGACCTAAATCCATCACACATATATACTAAGCACAAACATAACCCTAGGGAGGAATTTGCAGCAGCCTAAAGGTAAGATCAAAAGCACAAAAATCTTTCAAAAAGTCATATTCGGGTTCTCAAATTCAGAGCATTGCAAGGTATTTGGAAGACATAGCAAGCTTCCTTGGACTCTTCTGATCATAAATCATCATCCATATGCATCATATACACACCCAATTGCTCAACCCGAGTTCATCTTGACCTTGAATATTTTGTTTTCGAATCCATTGATTTATCATGTTTAAACTGTTTTTGATTGTTGTAGGATGTTTAGAATGAACTCTAGAACGATTCTGGGTGGTTCAATTGGATTTTCATTGCAGGAACAAGAATTCACCATGATTAGGGTTTTCGGCCCTCTTTAGGGTTTCACGATTTTCAAATGATAAATGGATTTGAAAAACATAGGACGATTGAAAAACTCAGTAGCAATACAATGGTGCAATCAATTTTGTGAAATTTTGCCGTTTGGATGAAGTTTGTGTTTCGCAGGGTGGAAGAACTCGTAACAATATTCGTAGGAGAAAACGTTGCAAAATCCGCAGCCTGATGGTTGTTGTGCTTCCTGGAAATCAAACTGGCCTGGGTTCAAACCTCAGCCAGGTAAGTTTCCGCTTTTTTTTTCTTTCCTTTTATTTGATTTAAATATTATAATATTAAAAATTAAATATATTATGTATATTTCTCAATAATAAATAAATAATAATAAAATATGTCTGTTTTCTTTAATTTTAAAAAAATATGTTTTTTTTCACAAATTTTGTTTCTATATTTTATGTCTAAATTGTAATATGTATAAATTAGAAAATTTTTGTATATAACTAAATCCTATTTTTTTTTATATAAACCCTAAAAATTTATTTCTCATATAAACCCTAATTTCATAAAACTCTAAAAATATTTTTTAATACAAATCTAATCCTATTTTTTTTAATGTTATTTTCTAATATAATTATTATGTATGTATGTTTACTATAATTCTTACAAATTTTTGTAAATATACTTATAAATATTTTTTTACATAACTTTAGTTTATACATAATTGTGCTTATAATAATTAGATTTTTTGTAGTAACTTCATGATTAAAATATAATTTAATAATTTGTAAATTAAAACAATTGTTTATTCATATTTGTTTTTTTTAGTTGATTATATTAAAAAATTGTTAATTTCTTATTATTATAATATTTGGATTAATTTTGTTTATTCTTATTTACTAACCCATTTATATTCTAATCATGCTTATTATTTTGTCAAATATTGCTTACTAACTCCCTTTATTATTTATTATTGCTTATTTATATTTTATTTATCTTTGCTATTTAATTATTTTGCTTATTATTTTGTAATTGTTTCTTGGATGTAAAGTTGTTTAATTATTATTATGGTTAGTAATTAGGGAGTGTAACAACATGTATGTAATATTAAAATAAATTTAGATCACTTTTAAATAAAGATGATTAAAATAAACACGTCACACACGTAAGTCGATTTTAATCGCCGTCTCACTTCCTAAGGATCTCCCTCAAGTTGCCTACGAATAATGGTTAAGTGGGGTGTATAAAGCAAGTCCCTCAAAAAGAAAATCATCAAAGTCCCTTATGGTTGCCTTTACGAATCGAGTCCCTTTCGAAAAATGATGATAGTCCCTCCAGTTTGCTTATTACACCCCACAATGGCCTTCAAAAATCCAATTGTCCCTCACATGTCCCTTAACATCCAAAGTAAGGACTACCTACTCCATTATAGTAGGGATAGTCTTACTAAGGAAAGGATAAAGAATAAGAAAGACCTTAAAACATTAGGGTAGGCTACTCCTAGATACTTGCTCACTTCAAAACTTTTTCACACTTAAACAAATTTCCAACAAAATTTTCAAACAAGTTTTTTTCACATCCATACACGGATTATTATTAAACTATTCTGAAATTTTTTGCTATTTACACACTACACTTTCAAAACAATTCAAAAGTGAGCTTAAGTACCTAAGAGCCCATGGATAACCATGGATGAAAAGGGTGCTAACACCTTCCCTTTTCATAACCTACCCCCCGGACCCAAAATATTCTCTAAGGTCTTTCCTGTTCTTTTATAACCTTTCCTTATGGATAAAATAAAAGTCGGTGGCGACTCTTGCTATCCGCAACATTGTTTAAAGTCAGTTCTCCCACCGTGTTACAGATGCCCCAGCCGGATATTCCTTATTCTTCTGGAAATTCTGTATGTCGAAGTACCAAGGTTTACCGTCAGATGCTTCATCAATTGCAAACACAAAGGCCGGCCTATTAAGGCGAGAGATGACAATGCTGGGAGCCTCATTCCAGCGGTTGACTTTATACATCGAGGATAACGTTGCAAGGGCGTCTGCTATTTGATTCTCCGCCTGAGGTACATGATGGAACTCCACCCTATCAAAGAAAGGTAGCAACCTTCTCGCATAATTCATGTACGGTACCAGATTAGGTTGGCGCGTCTCCCACTCTCCCTTAATCTGGTTCACAACCAATGCTGAATCCCCATATACATCCAGATTCTTAATCCTTATATCGATAGCCTCTTCTAACCCCATAATGCAAGCTTCATACTTGGCTTCATTATTCGTCACTGAAAAAGTCAATCTGGCTGTGAACGGGATGTGCGACCCGTGGGGAGTTGTAATGATTGCCCCGATCCCGCTACCGTACGAATTGACAGCCCCGTCAAAAATCAATTGCCACTGGGAACTCCGCTCAGGACCTTCACCAGGCAACGGCTCATCACAATCTTTAGCTTTCAAGTACATTATGTCCTCATCAGGAAACTCAAACTTCATATGCTGATAATCCTCAATTGGCTGTTCGGCGAGATATTCGGACAGAACACTTCCCTTAATGGCTTTCTGGGAAACATACTGGATATCGTATTCTGTCAATACCATCTGCCACCTAGCAATCCTTCCAGAGAGCGCTTGCTTCTCAAACACATATTTGATTGGATCCATCTTCGATATCAGCATGGTTGTATGATTTAGCATGTACTGTCTTAGACGCTTGGCAGCCCACGCCAATGCACAACACGTCTTTTCGAGCATAGAGTATCGGGATTCACAATATGTGAACTTTTTACTCAAGTAGTAAATTGCATGCTCTTTCTGTCCCGTCTCGTCATGTTGACCGAGAACACAACCCATACTGTTCTCCAGAACCGTCAGATACATAATCAGTGGTCGTCCCGCTACTGGGGGTATCAACACCGGAGGTTCCTGCAAGTATTCTTTTATCTTTTCAAATGCCCTTTGGCAATTGTCATTCCAGACCACCGCTTGATCTTTCTTTAACAGCTTGAATAATGGTTCACACGTGGTCGTTAGGTGAGAGATAAATCTAGCAATGTAATTCAACCTCTCTAAGAATCCACAGACTTCTTTTTCTGTTCTCGGTGCTGGCATTTCTTGTATTGCTTTTACTTTTGCAGGATCGACCTCGATTCCTTTCTTGCTCACAATGAACCCCAGTAGCTTCCCGGATCTCACTCCGAAGGTACATTTATTAGGATTCAGCCTCAGCCTGAACTTCCTCAGCCTCTTGAACAACTTCAGCAGATTAACCAGATGTTCTTCCTCTGTTTGATACTTGGCAATCATGTCATCGACATACACCCCAATCTCTCTGTGCATCATGTCGTGAAAAAGCGTTGTCATGCCCCGCTGATACGTTGCCCCAGCATTTTTCAAACCAAAGGGCATCACCTTATAACAGAAGGTTCCCCACGGGGTGATAAAGGTCGTTTTTTCCATATCCTCAGGAGCCATTTTGATCTGGTTGTACCCCGAAAACCCATCCATGAAAGAGAATACCGAAAACTGAGCCGTGTTGTTAACTAACACGTCAATATGCGGCAGTGGGAAATCATCTTTCGGGCTCGCCTTGTTTAGATCCCTATAATCAACGCACATCCGAACCTTGCCATCTTTCTTTGGCACAGGCACGATATTAGCGACCCAAGTGGGATAAGTGGTAACAGCCAGGAATCCAGCATCCCATTGCTTCTGCACTTCTTCCTTTATCTTTACGGCCATGTCAGGACGAGTCCTTCGGAGTTTCTGGTTCACGGGCGGGCAATCCTCTTTCAACGGCAGACGATGAACAACCATATCAGTGTCCAAACCCGGCATGTCCTCGTAGGACCAAGCAAATATATCACTGTATTCACGCAGCATCTCAATAAGCTCTCGCTTGATGTCCTCTTGCAACGCGGCCCCTATACGGATATTCCTGACGCATTCTTCAGACCCCAAGTTGACAATATCAATCTCTTCCTGGTGAGGCAGAATGACTCCCTCCTCTTGCTTCAACAACCGACTAAGCTCTTCTGGTAAGTCACTATCCTCCACAATCTCCTCCTCAGCCTGGAAGATCAGATGCTCGAAGTCTAAACGAGTCATAGGAAGTTTTTGGTCGGTGTCATCTGAAAATTCATGAATCCTGCGAGGGAAACAGTTAAGTGCTTCAAAAATGATGTACAAGCAAAATGCATAACCACGCTGCCATTTTATTGAAAAAATAAAACACAGAAAGAAAAGGATCACAACATTTGAATGTAAAAAACGCCGTCATTTATTAATCATGCAAACATACAGGTAAACAGTTAGGCCCTAAGACAAGATCATCGATGCCCCGGGCAAGGCATGTGATCATACAAATGATTGAAAAAACAATGCATTACTGTTTGGTGACTTGGATGACGTCCTGGATGGACCAGTTGCATAGGCTTTGCCCTAGCGTGCTGGGTCGAATCCATGAGTCCATGTCGCAATCGCTATCCACTTCCTCCGTATCAGACACGACATTAATCCTTTCGAAGCTAAACCCTTCGGGCGTGAACACGACAGGTCCCTTGTACTTAGGCGCACTCTGCGAGGAAGATGGGCGGTACCCCAAGCCATACTTATCCTGCTTCACTGGGATGTCCAGAACCTGCCCCCACTTCTGAGTCTCTCCTGCTTGTACCAACACCTTGGCTTCTTTATATGAGGAGACGACCACCTCGTGCCCTTCACTCTTCACTGGAGCTTCTTCTTTAACTTTCACCCCCTCGAACGCCTGACACAGCGTTTCATGAATCTCTCCATCTACCTCCACGTACTTGAAAGAAGACAAATGACTGACTAAGATGTCCTCTTCGCCACACACCGTCACAATACTCCCCTCAACCATATATTTCAGCTTCTGATGGAGCGTAGAAGTCACTGCCCCAGCGGCATGAATCCAAGGTCTCCCAATCAAACAGCTATATGCAGGCTGGATGTCCATGATGTAAAACATTGTATCAAACACCTCCGGACCTACCTGAATGGGTAACGTTATCGACCCGAATACTGACCTCCTCGTGCCGTCAAAGGCCCTTACTACTAAATCACTAGGTGTGCATAACAACCCACGGGTATCCAATTTCAACAGGGCTTTCTTTGGTAACACATTCAACGAGGACCCAGTGTCTACTAGCACATGGGATAGAACAGTGCCCCGGCATTCGATAGAGATATGCAAGGCATTATTATGATCGCCCCCTCTAGGTGTTAGGTCAAAATCCGTGAATCCCAGTCCATGCCCAGCGTTAACATGTGCCATAACTCCCTCCAGCTGATTAACTGAAATCTCTTGCGGCACGAAGGATGTCTCAAGTACCTTCAACAGGGCATTTCTATGCGCCTCAGAGCACAACAGCAGCGATAATATGGAGATCTTTGACGGGGTCTGCTGCAGGTGATCTACAATCTTGTAATCACTTTTGCGGATTAACCTCATGAATTCTTCCACATCTTTGGTTATCGGCTCTTTCTCTTTACTCCCCGAAGATTCCCCCTCAACAACTTTGTTCTTACCCCTGGCCAGCCTCTCTGCTTCGACCTCAGGTGAAGTGAAAATTCTACCGCTCCGGGTTATACCACCCGCTCCCACTATGTTGTCCACGGATCCCGCTGGCGGATCATTCAAGTCAATCTTTTCCCCATTGCAATACACCTCAGCACCATAACTCCACGGGACTGCTTTTGTGCTTTCAAAAGGGACTGGCTTAGCGTTGGTAATAGTAATGGTCGGCCTTTTCGATGATGCCGAAATCGTCACCGATTTGAACAGAATGGTGATCGTAGCAACCTCCCTGCGCTCTTTCTCAGATTCTGTCTTAACAGACTCCTCTCGCCCCACAGCCCTGTCAAACTGCAAAGTTCCTTCATCAATCAAACATTGAACTCCCCTCTTCAACTTCTCACAGCCCCCAGGTTGAATCAAACAGTCAACACACTCTTCACTGCAACCGAGATAGACACCTCCTTTCAGCAAGCGCTGCTTGACATAACTCAAAGGGGTTTTCAGCTCACTCACTTCGGAAACTAAGTTCAACTCATCATCTACCATGATTGCATTGGCCCCAGCCCCACCATGCTTGGGCATTGGCTGTTGCGTGATATTGGGACCTTCCTTCCCGAAGTTAATAGCCGTACTATCAAGCAAATCCTGTACTTTATGCTTGAAAGCTAGACAATTTTCAATATTGTGCCCTGGTGCACCCGAATGGAAGTCACAGTGCTCATTAACATCATATCCGACTGGTGGCTGGCCAGTTGGTGGTGCTAAGGTCCTCTTCTCGACTAGCTGCAATTTCAACAAAGTTTGAAGGAGTTCGGTATATGATACTGGCGGCACTTCGAATACTCTCCTCGGTCGTGGGTTCTGAAGTCTGCGCTGACTATTATTAGGCTGCTGCTGAGCCTGCTGTGGTGGTTGTCTCTGCTGCTGAGAAGGCCCTGGAATGGTTACACTTACAACTTGCGACTGCTGACGCCAGTTCTGACTTTTATTCTTTCGTCGAGCACTGTATACAGCGTTGGTGTCACCCTGCCTTTTACCACCAAACGCCTTCTTATTACCTCCTGCGGAACTGGACTCACCCGCTTGAATTTTACCAATTTTTACTCCGTTCTCAATGCGCTCCCCCATCAAGATCAACTCAGAGAAAGTACTCATCGAAAAATTGAGCAGACGGTCATAGTACATTCCAGAGAAAGTTCCTATGAACATATCCATCATTTCGCGCTCCACCATTGGAGGGTGCACCCTAGCAGCCAAATCTCGCCATCTCTGGGCGTATTCCTTAAAGCTCTCGCTAGACTTTTGAGACATGCTCTGCAACAGGACTCGGTTAGGGGCGAGATCACTATTGTATTGATAATGTCGAACAAAAGCCTTTGCCATCTCTTTCCAACTCCTGATCTGAGTAGGCTCCAAGCTCATGTACCACTCCAGCGATGGCCCTGACAGGCTATCCTGGAAGAAGTGCATTAGCATCTTTTCATCCTCAGAATACGCAGACATGCGCCTGTAAAATGAACGAACATGTACCCTCGGGCACGTATCCCCTTTGTACTTATCAAATGACGGCGCTTTGAATTTTAGCGGGACCCTCAGTCCTGGGACTAACCCCATATTTGACATATCCATCCCAAGAGCATTCTGGCTGGCCAATCCGTTCACTTTCTCTTCTAGAAATCTCATCCGATGGTTGTTATCCCTGGCTCTTTCATAGCCCTCGTTCTGACCAGAGAATACATCCTCCTGACGATCCTCCCAGCGAGGTACTGCGTCATATCCAACATAATCTGCATCGCGGCCCGGACCCGTTTGGACGTACCTGGGGTCATACCTCAGATTACCCATCTCTTGAGTGTTGTATGCGCCAGTTCCATATCCAAGATTACCATAACCACCAAATCCAGCCTTGGCGCCAACCATGCTGCCATACCCCATGTTCACACCATTGAAGCCCTGGTTACCATTGATACCATTCATTCTGATATTCTCAATGCCCCCATTGAAACCCTGGTTGACATTACCCATAAACACTCCAGCAGTATCTGCATTGGCGTTCATATTACCGGTGTTCCCACCTCCACCTTCAGGACCAGTTTCTCCAACATTCAAACCGGTTACGGGAATAGCATCAGCACTTTGACGGTTCTCAACTCGGGGAGAAGCAGCAATGTTTTCACCATGCGGTGTCCCGTTGTTCTCAGCCCGTGCGACTATCGGTTGAACCAGATTCTGCAGCTGCTCTTGTCCTTTGGCGATGGTCTCCATGGTTTGCATGAGCAGGGCCATCCTGTCACGCATCTCCTGCATTTCACTCTGCACGTTGTCCATGATCTTCTTCTGGTTGATCCTTGTAAAGTAACGGTGGACCCGCTTTTCTGCAATCCTGAAAATACCTGAAAATTGGCGCAGGAGATAAGATACATGGATCACAAACCTGTAATGCAAATATGAGTATGTATGAAAAATGCAATGTGTGTCTGTGCATTAGGGATTATCATTCCCCGATTCTAGTGTGAATGTGCCAGTGCAGTGATAGTGCTAGCAAGATAGTGATTGGAGCTGAATCATAGAAAACCTCGTATATTGCAGAGACATCCAAGAATACAATATCACTGAGTATACAATAAGAAGGCACGACCTCAACCAACAATCCTGGTGATGGTCAGCGCTATGCAAATAAAGCATACAAGTTAATACATGAAATGATCAAGTACTTCCATAAGCCCGGTACTCTTCTATTAACTTCTTGGTCTCTGGATGACTTGGTCGGGTAAGAAGCCCTTCAACAAGTTGATTTCTTTTCTTGAGAACACGCCGCGCGTCACCAGCGGTTTCCTCCCATGCCCCTTCTCCGAAGCGATCCTCTAGCTTCCGCTTCTGAGACACAGCTTCGTCCCTGCCTTCGATGGCCTTGTTCAAAGCATTCTGGAGACTATATCTGGTCATCACCTCTTCCTCATGCTTCTTAATGCTAGCCTTCAACTGATCTTCGAGGTCAGAAATTTGCTGCTTCAATTTATCTTCCCTCTTTTTGTTGTTGGTTAGCGTAGCATTCCATGTCTTATTACAAGAAGAGATTTCTCGGTGAGCGGCGTCGAGTGCTTTCTTTTTGGATTCCAACATGTCGTGAGAGCTTCTGAACTCTTGACCTAGACGTTCGCATTTCTTCTTCTCCTCAGTCAACTCAGCCCCTAGCCTGTTTACTAGTTCGATCTGCTGTTGGAAAGAACGTACAACCTTATTCTTCTCGCTCCGCATCTGAGCTAGCTCCTTCTCTAACTCTTCATTAATCTTCATCAAGGCTTCCTTTTCTTTCACAACTTGCTCGTAGACCTCCATAGTGACAGTGGTTGGCTCCTCTATCGGAATATGAACAGGGACCGGAGCAGCTGGAAACGACATCAGTAACTGTCTGGCTCTCTCCTGGATCCAAACTTTGTAGGGTGCATATGCCTGACAATCATTCTTTCCCAACAGTGGTTTCCCTTTTCTGTTAATATGCCCCCAGGCCTGCCGAAGCTTGGCTAGTAACTCTCTATTCAAATCACTGGTGAAGTACAGAGATTCCTGTACTTCTTCCTCCTGAGGTGGGCTCTTCAGCGCATATCCAAACTGGCGGACAAACAGAGATGGGTTGTAGTTGATGCACCCTTTTCTCCCTATCAACGGAACATTAGGATACCCAGAACAACTGAAAATAAGCTCGGACCCCAGCAAGTCCCGGTCAAACCACTCAACGTCTTCATAAGATAGCCTCATCATACGCTCTGGCCAGTCAGATGTAGTTGCACTATCCACAAAAGGTCCCTTCAGGGGAAGATGGATCTTGAACCACATGTACAGCAAAGGCACGCAACAAGAGACGTTCTTGCCTCTCCGGTTCTCATTTCTGTAGTGCATTGAATGGTAAAAATCCCCGATCTGTGTAGGCACTGGGTTACCAGCAGCAAACAGATGAAATGCATCCATGTCCACGAAGTTTGGGAAATTGGGAAACAGCATTATCCCATAAATGCATAGAGCCAAAATAGCGTTAAAGACCACCCAACACCCGTTCTTGGCGTACTCTTGAGCCTTACTAACCAGAAACTAGAGAGAGAAACCTGGAACCCCTTGCCAAGAAGTCATCAACAGCTCAGAAGCATTCATGTGCAAGGCCTTAGCTAAATCCTCCAACTTGGGCTCAGCGGCGGAGTGAATAAAAGGAACTGCATTCTGTACCGGCAGCTCAGTAAACTCTACATACTCCTCCATGGTGGGCCCCAAGATAAAGTCAGCAAATGTGAAACACCTCAAAGCCGGGTCATAGAATTGCATCAAGGTGTACAGCCCATTCAATTCATCATCAGTCGATTTGCGAACCAAACTCAACAACCGTCCGTAATTCTGCCTGAAGCTTCTACGGACATCCTCATCTGCAAGAGAAATCAGACCCAGGAGTGGAGTAATATCAGGAATAGGTAGCTTGTACGCAACTGTCATCCTCAAACCAGCCATGATCAATACTTAGAAGTCCAGACACTAGAACCGGGGGATATGCAAATGCACCTGCAGCACAGACACACGTTAATGGGATGCAATGATAATGATTATGCAAACAATGCAATGCAAGCAACATGCAACAGGGACCAAGTGCCATAGCTGAGAAGCCTGAACCATATCAAAAGTCTCAAATCCTGGTCTCAGATAGACCCAATATAGAGCTCCAACACTGGTCTCTGATAGACCCCATAACATAACCCCAACTGGTCTCTGACAGACCTCAAACCATAACTCCAACAGGTCTCTGACAGACCTCGAACCATAACTCTGGCTGGTCTCTGATAGACCTCATAACTATCCATAAATACCCAGGATCTCAGATCAAGAAATAACCGGTGTCTGAAGGTCTAGTTGCCTGCATAACCCCAAACCCTCTCACAGGTGGATGTCCTAGTAACTGACAAAGGTATGGCATCCTATGCGGTCGTCGGCGTCACAGACTTTCAGGGTTGATGATACGATTCCCAGAAGGAGTGGCATCATCAAATCCTGAAGAGGCCTCACTTATCCAACTTCCAAATGATCGGTCCCCAGAGTCGACAATCCAACTAACCAGCAACCCGAGCCACCCAAAGGGCTGGACAGGAGGCCAACCAGAAGAACCTCGTCTGAGTGTAGATTTCGCGGGACACTAGGACATGCAAAGCACGTGCGCGCCCACTAATCTCTACTCTAAGTCTAGGTGCACTCAAGCCCAGGTCCGACTTATCTCTCAATCATAGAACACCCGTCACACCCCACAATACAGCAATAATAATGATAATAAAGTGCTGAAATGTAAATACAGAAATGTAAATCCATACAAAATCCTCGATGGGCAAACAAGCGCTAGGATTGACTCTCTAAAGGGACGTTGGATCCCGAATGCATAAGGAACTATCGCAGTCCTTAGCAGCCAGGGGACGTTGGATCCCCAGCAGAGTCGCCAGCTGTCGCTACTGCGAAAATCGGCGCCGGCTGACAAAAGAGTCGCCACTGTGCGTTATTTATCCCAACGGAGGGAAAGGAAACGCTCGAAGTAAACCTCGCAAAAAACGGGGAAAGGTATGGTCGTTGCAACCAAAACCTGGGTTCGGGAGTCGGTTACGCAAGGGGAAGGTATTAGCACCCCTCACGTCCATCGTACTCGATGGGATCCACGCTTGTTTGGTTTGTACGGATTACACTTCTATCTAAACTAGAGGATAAGGTCTGAAAAGAAAAAGAAAACATGACTCGGCAAAGCATCACACTTTATGCCTACGTATTCCCGTCTGGAACGAGAAATCAGAGTCAACGTAGTTCGCCTAACTACGGGGGAGGATGGGTGAAGGTTGCTCGCTAGGATATCGCATCCTATGCCTACGTACTTCCACACAGCATGGAAGATCAGAGCAAACGTAGTTCGGTCTACGCACGACACAAGTTGTTCAAGTGTCTTTTATGAAAAAATCTCACCTTAAACAAGGGTTTTCTTATTGCAGAAAAGGTTGATGTTTGTTCAAATCTTTTGACGGAAGAAATGAATTGATTTCTGTTATAACCTTTATTAATGTTTTTCTGTCGTATTGAGGAAAGAAGAGATGACACTCTACAAATCCTAGGGGTGAAAAAGGGAATAAAATCTACCCTACTGTTATCATGCATGGGTTAACACCTAATGTCTATCATGCTCCTCTCTTGCGCAGAGAGAAACAGAGATCCTAAGGGAATAGACGGAAACAGAAACAGCAGATATATACAATAAAACAGTAAAATGCATGGATGCAACAATGCAAGCGAGGCAAGGGAGTCCCACTCAACCTCGAACCTAGAAAACAATAGGCAAAAGTGAACAGACTTCACTTTCAACCCAACAGGTTAAACAGCAAACAATACAGTCCAGGAAATTCACACAATACATCATGAATTAAAACAACTAAAACTAAACAGCAAAGCAATCTTCATCAGCATTAGCAACCAGCTCCAGGCTTCAAGCAAGCATCAGTCTTTGATCTTCAATCTCCCAATGGCTTTTCTTCAAGTTCCACTCTCCAAGCTGAGGAATCAATCACAAGAATGAACTGGGTGTTAAACAATTAGTTGACCACCAAGGGTGGCAAACATATTGCTATCAACACATAGGATATTTTCTCTCAAGAATTCTATCTCTTAGACACTATCACCAAGCCTTCCAAAGGAAGGGGGTGAATGTCTTAGAGAGACTCTGCATCACAGAGAGGGATGGAGGCAGTCAAGACCTTCCATGTTTGAGAATCAAGTTGTCTACTCTAGGGCTCTGCCTAACTCCTAAATCCTATGACCTTCAACAGCTGCCAGCAAGAGATACTCCTCATCAACTCTGGAAGTTGGTCTTCAGTCTCTGATCTTCAAATGGGATTCATCAACACAGTCTTCAGCTCAAACCCCAATCCCCAAACAATCCCAATACCCCACACAGACAAAAAATAACCCTAAAGAGGGCACACCACACAATCAATCAAATACAAGCAATATACTAGTAGCAGTAGGGGAATCCTAATATTTTCTAAGGGATTTATTATCTACCCATAACCCCTATAGTCCCATACCCCAAAAATCAAATCAAAATTCCTAAAAAGAAATGATTTATCTCACCTATGCTCACTTAAAACCCTAATTTTGATCACACTAATCACACCTATACAAATCACCTAAAATTTAATCCTAAAATTATGAATTAAATCCTATATACAAGTTAAAGTCCTAAGCTAATCTCCCCAAAAAGAATGGGTCCTAAATCTAAAGGGAACTATTAGAACTAAAATCAACAAAATTAAGTACTAAACTAAACTCATTAAAAAGCTATTTACAAGAAAAATGCACAAAAAATATTAAAACAAAATAAAATGCTATTTTTATTATTGGATATTTTTCTTAACAGAATTATGAACCTACCACAAAAAGAACCAATCAAAAACAAGCTATTTTCAATTTTATATGGATTTTTAAAGATGCAAAAAATATTAAAGAATTAAAAAACACAAATAAGAAATAAAATTGGGAGGGGTGTGATAAGCAGATGCGCCTAGTTCATATTGCTGATGGGCCAGGAAGTGGGGGCGCGAATAACAAAAGCGTAGGGCCCAGTTAGTTCAGAAATCAGATAAAAAAATAAAAGAAAAAAAAGATTATGACCACGGTGCATTTAGCAACAAATTCAAGTTGATTCTCCATTGGGCTTTGGTTTGGGGGTGGGGATAGCATTCTGAATCCAGGCCCAGATGCTCACATTAAGTGAAACGCATCGTTTCACCATCACTCTTTCCCTCCGTTTCTCAGCTTCAAATCTCAGCCACTGGATTGGATTAAAAGGTCAAATATTCAGGGTGATCTGACGGTGCATGGTCATCGTCCCCAAATGAGAATTAGGGTTTCAGGATTCGAACCCTCCATGCAGCCATGTTCAACCAATGCGTACTCCTTCATCTCTCAATGAAATCAAAAACTTCAAAGACCAAAGTTGATCTATTCTTTCCCAGGAACACGATTACACGCATAATTTCCATTAAAACCTCCTATATCTCACAAACAGAAAGCATGAATGCATGGGTTCAACCAACTTACACTGAGATCAAACATGGTACTTCTTGCTACTAATAGCATTATCTTGCTCATGGTGTTGCACTGATCTTACTAAGCTATCCTATGATCATTATAACTCAATATCCAGCCCAAACTTGATCTTGAAAGAAATTGCACCCTGCCATGGAACCTCATAGAATTCTCTCTAACTTTCAGAAATCAATCACCTAGGGTCTCTAATCATGTTTATCCTAACCATTTCATCTAATGCTGCATAAATAAAGAGATTCGAAAGCTTTTGCAAACCTGAAAATTGGTGATGGCAAGTGTAGTTACCCTTCAATCCAATGCTTGAAACTTGCCACAAATGATCTTTAATGGATGATAACCTTTCTGTTTGCAAGATCTTGGATGGACAGTGCTTGGATTGTGAGTTTGGATCCAACTTGCTTCTCTTGCAATTTTGAAGCCACACCTTCAAACATTCATCAATGGCCACTCCAATCTGTATGTATGTGTTCAATATGATCCAGAGAATTGATTTGTGGAGAAGAATTCAATGGAGATGAAGAAGAAAATGGAGTTTGATATTGATTTGCAAAAATGGAAGAAAATGGTATTTCACTCTCTCTTCACTCTCTTTTCACCAACCTTTTGCACTAATGATCCACACTCATTATATAGAGGATGATGGACAGATCTAGAAGTTTCTGGATGCCTCTAGGATGATTCTAGAATGTGGTGGAAATTCATGGAAATCTCATTTGATGACATGTTGAATATCTCCCATCTCATGCATACACCCTTCTAAACTTGTGTTAAAATCTCTCCTCATGAGATATTGAAATGGTATGTGTGAAAAAACAAGCTCCTTGCCTTGAAATTTACCTTGTGCCAAGTTTTCCATACTTGCCTTATTATGCAAGAAACAAAAATACAAAGCAAGTCCAAAATTTAAACCCTAACTCAAAAAAGTGGCTGAACCAATGTCTTCAAAATATTTTTTGGAATCAATTTGGTATATTGGATGACCCATTTTGGATTTGTAGATCTCTCAAACCATTTTCCAACTTGAACTTTTTCAAGTTATATGCCTTTTTTAAGTCATTTTCCACCAACTTTTATCAAATCTTGTTCTATGCATTTACAAACTTCCATGACCTCTTTTCTAGACTTAAAATGACATTTTGAGCAACTTTGATGTTGTGAAGTTTTTCATTTGAAGCTTCCTTGTATGAGTTTTAGGCATAGGCTAAGAATGACCTATAATCCTCAGATGACCAAAATACCCTTTGCTTGCCAAGACCATACGTAGAGTTCCACAAATCATATGAAGGTATACCATACCTTCCTAGAAAGCTAAGACAATAAGGAAAAACTCTAATGTTGGCCAGAAATCCATTTGAAATCTCCTTGAAGGTCAAAAGTTGCTTGGAAGACAGACAACTTTCACAGACAAATTTCAGTGCCCTCAGATGACCTGTAACTTGCAAGAGCTATAACTTGAGTTCTATAAATCATCTTGATGACTTACACCACTAAAATTAAATATATGAAGATACTCTACAAGTTTCATGTGGACCAGAAATTCATATGAAGCTTGCATCTTGAGTTACACTGCTTTGAAGTTTGACCTAAATCAGGGGATTTTACACTGAAACCCTAATTTGGTAACTCCAGTTCTCCTTGATTCCTTCTGATTCTTCTCTAGCACAACATCATATACATATCCATATAGCAAATAATGAATCCCACATTCTTCAAATGATCCTTGATGCCCTTCAAAACAAGTCTTTGACCTAGGATTGACCTAGTGTTGACCCTAGTTGACTGACTTCAACTGAGGCTCTTGCAATCATTCCAATGACTTGGCTCTTCTAAAAAATGATCATCTAGGCTCTTCATAACATCCATACACACCTCATGCTCTTGGCTCATAGCTCACACTTCCTCTGATGATCCCCAACTAGCCTTAAGATAGGAGAGAACTCACTGATCATCCTGTCAACTCTTCAAAGCTCAAATTCTTCCCTGATGACTTGAGTAGTCTTGAATATGAATGAAACCCTTGGATATGCCTCTTGAGATAAGAATAGCACTTGATCCCCTGATTAAGATGGCTTGTTTATGCTATGCAATGCAGATGAATACACTATGTACATGATATTAATGCAAATGACTATGCAATTGAAACATAAACCTAGGTTAGAAAAGGTTGGGCAAATTTTGGGGTGCAACACACACCTAGCAAATCAGCATACTATTCCAGCGTCGGCGCGAGAACAAAATCCTGAAAAGTGAAACATCTCAGCGGAGGGTCGTAGAACTGCAGCAGAGCATGCAACCCATTCAACTCGAATGCAGAAGGCTTGCAAACCAAACTGAGCAACCTGCCATAAGATTTTCTGAACTCATCCTTCACAGAATCACCTGCTAGAGCTATCAAACCAGTCAACTTAGCCACATCAGGGGTAGGAAACTTGTAAGCCACGGTCTTCTTGAGAGAGCCCATAACAATACAATAGGAGGCAAGGAATCCTGGATCGGGGAAAACGGTACCTGCAACACAGACACACGTTAATGAAATGCAAATGAATATGCAAACTAATGCAAAATGCAATCATGCAATAATATATTCAGGTAACTGGTGCTGCGGAGATTCTGTATCAACAAAACCACGACCACTTATGAGAAGAAAACCCTGGTGTAGGACCATAGATCTGATCTACCAAGAACAACCATCTGATAGGACCATATACAGGATCATAATTCTGCTCTGTCAAGAACAAATGTCTGATAATAAGGACCTCTGATGTATGATCAAGAAATATCTGCTGATGAGGTCTTCAGACCCCAAATCAAAAATTTGCTCTATCAAGAACAAACATACAGCTGTTGATGAGATCTTCAGACCCCACTCAAAATCTGCTCTATCAAGAACAAACAACATCTTCTGATGAGATCTTCACACCCCACTCAAAATCTGCTCTATCAAGAACAAACAACATCTGCTGATGAGATCTTCAGACCCCAAAATCTGCTCTATTAAGAACAAACAACTGATGACAATATTCTGATCAAAACCTGCTCTATCAAGAACAGACATACACCTGATGATAAGATCCTCTGATCAAAACCTGCTCTATCAAGAACAGACATACACCTGATGATAAGATCCTCTGATCAAAACCTGCTCTATCAAGAACAGACATACACCTGATGATAAGATCCTCTGATCAAAACCTGCTCTATCAAGAACAGACATACACCTGATGATAAGATCCTCTGATCAAAACCTGCTCTATCAAGAGCAGACAAATCTGCAACTGAGAAACCCTGGTACCAACACAACTGATTCACTGTCAAGAAAACCAGGTAGTCTGAAGGTCAAGGTTTCCTGCAATAAACCCAATCCCACTCACAGGTATGGACCTAAACTGACTCAAGGTACGACATCCTATGCGTTCATCAGCGTCACAGACTTTTAAAAGGGGTGATACGATACCCAGAAGGTGTGGCATCACCAGCTCATGAAGCGGCCTCACTTAGCTGAATCACAAATGATCGGTCCCCAGAGTCGAGAATCCACCAAACCAGCAACCGTCTCAACCCAAAGGGTTGAAAGTGAAGCCAACCGGATGAACCTCGTCTGAGCGTGGATTTCATGAGACACTAGTGCATGCAAAGCAAGCACGCGCCCACTAATTTCCACTCTAAGTCTATAGTGCACTCAAGCCTGGGTATGGCTTCTCACTCATCAGAACTCCCATCCCACAACAACACAAGTAATCATATTATACTGAAAATAAAATGCGGGAAATAAAGTGCGAGAAGTAACATGCGATAAATAAACGCAACCCAGAAGGTAAACATACAAGCGTTAGGATTGACTCTCGGGGAACTGATGGAGATTCCCCAGCAGAGTCGCCAGCTGTCGCTTGCGCGAAAATAAGGTGCCGGCACAACAGAAGAGTCGCCACCTTTCGTTATTTATCCCTCAGAGCGGGAAAGGAAACAATCGGAAAAACCTGACGAAAAAGGGTAAGAAAAAGTCATCGCAACCGTTGTCTGGATTCGGGAGTCGGTTACGCAAGGGGAAGGTATTAGCACCCCTCACGTCCGTCGTACTCGACGGGATCCTCGCTTGTTGTGTTTACTTGGACGGGTTGGTTTTATTCTATCTACCTATCAAGGCTGGCTGAAAAAGAAAAGAAAAATGACTCGGCAAAGCGTCGCACTTTATGCCTACGTATTTTCATCAGAGAATGAGAAATCAGAGTCAACGTAGTTCGGCCTACGAAGGGTTATGGGGGAAGGTAGCTCGCCAAGACATCGCCATCTTGTGCCTACGTACTCTCAACACGCATGAGAGATCAGAGCTCACGTAGTTCGGGAAACTACGGTTTATTTCCTGTCTTTTGCAAAAGAAGTGTTTTTTATTGTGTTTGCGATTTCAACCGCACTAGAGACTATGACCTGAGAGTGAACGCGTCGCATGTCACCCAAAGGGTACCATACTAAACATCCAGACTGTGGAAAAGAAACTCTCTCATAATCCTTTCTCAGATAGCTTAAGGCTCGTAACGTACGAAAGAAATCATTCATGATTACCGTATCTTAAACTGTTTTGAGATGAGAAGAGAACAGGCCCAACTAGGAGGGAGACTATCAAGTCCTACTATTTTCATGCCATAGATTCATCCTATGGTTGAGGTTTGAACAGGGAACTCCTAGAAGTTGTCATGCATAGGTTTCAACCTAAAATTCTATCATCAAATCCTTATCAAAGGAAATGAGAGTCCTAAGGGATCATGTCAATGATACACCAAAACAGACAAAGCATCAGCTTAACAATAAAATGCATGCAATGCAAGTGAGGGAGGAAATGTGTGTGGGGCTTCAGCCTCCACAAGCTCATCTTAACCTCAAGCCAGAATGGATAATAGTAATCATACTGAAATATAAACAACATGCTATCAAGCAATAAACAGTAAACTACAATCATACAGATAAAAATGAAATGAAGTGCCATCAGGCAAACAAACCACATGGGCAAGGGAGCTGGGCTCTACCGAATACCCGCAAGCAAAGCCACACAGTAACAATACAAGCAGAGGGAACAACTCAACCTCTAGTGCAATCATGCTCCTAGATTCTACCTATTCTAGATATGAACTTATTCTAATGCATCAAGCAAGTCAAACAAAACACATCAATACAGAAAAGAAAAAGAAGAAAACAAATCAACTCCTCTCTCAACTCCAAGCTTCAGCTTTTCCAACAGCAACTCAGTCTTCAGACTTCAATCACTCTTGACAAACATCAGTTTGCTTTTCCAGGTTTCAACCTTACAACATAAGTTTCAACTTATCTTCGCCTTTAAGCTTCAGCTTCCTTGATCAGCTCCACCTTCAGGCTTCACTATCTTCAGGGGTCTTCAAGTATCAACTTGCTCTTGTTGCTCTTCAAGCTTCAGCTGGAATGGCAATACTCAAAGATTCATCCTCTTCAATACTCTTCAATGAAGTCTTCATCTTCAAACTCAGGCTCTGCATCTCTCACGACAATCAAACCAGAGAAAATCACTTACTGGATAAGCTGGGGGATATTGAACTACTTATTTGACCACCAAAGGTGACCTATAAGGGTTCAACATCAAAGGAATGGTTCCCTCAGAAGTTCTACTTCCTAGGTACATCACTTATCCCTCCAAAGGAGAGAGGTGTATACCATGGAAGGACTTTGAATCATAGGGAGGAATGGAGGTGAATGATACCATCCATGTTTGAAAAAGAAGTTATCTACATCTAAACTCTTCCTAATCCCTAACCCTAAAACAACAAAAAAGAAAAAAGATCAAGCTCTCAAGCTCCTCAATGCATCTTCAAGTCTTCTACCATTCCCCTCAATGCTCCTTAGAACAATACCAAGCTCTCAAGCCAAGCAACAAACCACAAAGCAAGGCAAACTAAAGCAAACATGCCCTAAAGGCAACACAAACAATCAACCAATACAAAAATCAACTAAAAATAGCATACTACTAAACTAAATCCTAACATAAGTTCTAAGGGATCCTACATACCTACCCTTAATACCCATATATACCCCATAGTCTAAATTGTCCTAAAAACCCAAAATCTAAAGCTATTATGGACCTATGTTGAAGTTTTAACCTAATTCTACACAACCTAATAGCATCTAATCAAAACTATCCTAAAAATCATGACAAAAATATGGAATTAATCCAGGGGGAACCTAAAACATATATCTAACTACCCTAAAACGATTGAACTAAAAATACTAAGGGAGCTACCTAAACTAAATTCTACAAATTCACACATCAATATAAAAGAAATAAAATGCAATTAAAATAGAAAAATATGCAAAAAAATATTAAAATGCATGATATGCAAAATGTTTTTACTTTATATTTTTCTAGACAAAAATATGAAAAGGGAGAAAAAACTCCCATTGAAAAATATTGATTTTCCATTTTATTATGAATTTTCAAAGTTTGAGAAAAAATGGAGAAAAATAAAATGCTAAAGATGAGATGGGGGTGTAACAAGAAATGATATGCAGTTTGTTTTATTGATGGGCCCAGATAGGGGGGGTCTGAATAACAAGCGCGCCTGGGCCCAATTTAAAACAGAAAACAATTAAGAAATCAAAAGAAAAAAAAAGAAAAAATGAGCGGTGCCAAAAGCAATGGATTATAGTTCAAATCAGGATGGGCCTCGCTTGGGGGGTGGGATTAGGAATCATCACACGAAGCCCAGACCAGCGCTTTAATGAAACACAACGTTTCGAGCTGCTTCTGAGTTTCCCTCCAACGCGATATTAAACGTGGGCCTTTGGATCGGTCTTGAGTCAATGGTCAGCGCGCTCATCCAATGGCTATGAGATCGTCTCCAACCTTGAGACTAGGGTTTGCTGCAACTTCCATTAAAATACAGAGCTCATGCACAGATTTCTACCAACTCGTGTGGCCTCAAATCTTGATCAAAATCAAAAATGTAAAACACAATCTTGATCTATTTTCCACGCTGAATACGACTATGACATTGGTTTGCATTGAAACGGCCTCTATACTCAAACCCGAAGGTGAAACTCCATGAATTTCAAAATATCATCAATCTTCAACTTCAACCAAACTCATATTTCTTTATATCAAAATGATCCTTGCATTATCCTAATCAAAACCAGCTAATAATCTTGCATTGAAACTCACTATATCACTAGTTCTTACTCCATCAAGAAATGACATCCGTAGTTGAAACTTCACCAATTGATCTTAAACTCTTCATACATGATCACCTAGTTGTCTCTAACAGTTATATACTAACAATTCATCCTAACCATGCCTAAATAATGAGGTGGAAGAAGTGTTGCAAACCTGGCTTCTTGATATGGTAGATGATGAAACCCTTGCTTTCAAGGCTTGAAACTCTTCAAGAATACTCCTTGGATGATGAATCTTCTTCTGTTTGCAAAAGATTGGAGGGAGAGAACTTGTATCCTTGAATTCGAATGTGATTTGCTTTCTTGCAATTTCCAATGGCAACCTTCAATCTTCCATGGATGGAGCTTCAAACCAGTATGAACACACTCAGAAAGATCTATGGAGAAGGTTTGTGAAGAAAAATGGGATAGCAATGAAGAAGAATCAAGAGATTGAATGTGACTTGCAATGGAAGCTTTTGGATTTCACTCTCTCTTCTCTACACCAATTAACACCAACCTTGCATCTGAGCAAGTCACAATGGTTATATAGAACGGTTTAGAACAGTCTAGAACTCCCTAGAACAATCCAATGAGAAATTCATCTTTTCATGTCATGGTATTTTGAATTCACATTCTCCTTACATGGTATATCATGCCAAATGCCTTGCAACCTTGGTTTCTGATTTGAAATTCTCCTTACATGAGATTTAGGACAAGTTACAATGCATATCTTCCTTGTTTATTGAGTTTTGCCTTGTTTTGGTTTGGTACCTTAAGATGCAAGTAATCAAATTCCAAAGCAGCCCTATGATGCAAGCCTCAAATAAAAATTGTGGCTGAACCATTGTTTTTTGAATGTCATTTGGAGTCAAAATGACCTATTATATGACATGGTTTGGATTTATAACTTGGGATTTATGATTTTCAACTTCACTTTAATTAACTTATGCCTCATTTTTAGGCCATTTTTATCACTTTTTGATATGAGCCTTTTCAACATCTCATGACCTCTCTATTAGCCTTAAAACATCATTCTAAGCAAGTTTGATGTTGAAGATTTTTCCATTTGAAGCTTGGAAGTAGGAGATATGGCCTTATGCTTGAAATGACCTATAACTTCCAAATGACCAAAATGCCCTTGGCTTGTCAAAGCCATAAGTTGAGTTCTACAAATCCTATCAAGGACTTCTAGTACTCTATAGAAATCTAAGAAGATGCTCTTCAACATTCATGTTGAACAAGAATCCATAGGAATCATCCTACTACGGCAAAAGTTGTCTGCAAGTTGGGTGACTTTCAAGGACCCAGATTCACATACCTCAGATGACCTGTAATTTGTCAAAATCATAACTTGAGCTCTGCAAATCCTATAAATGACTTCTACTACTCAAGTTAAAGCTAAGAACAAGCTCTAAAACATTCATGTTGTGGGGAAGATGAGATGACAATCACATCTTGAGCTAAACTGCCTTGAAGATAGGGATCAAACTAGGGGATTTTACACTGTCAATCCTTAGAAACCCTAGCTTGAAACTTCTCAAACTCCTCAATCATGATGAGTTGGTCTAGGTATCATCCTTATAGTACTTCAATACATCATTCCATGATCACATGGCTCTTGGATTAGGTCTCAACCCTCTCCAAATCATCAGTTGACCTAGGGTTGACCCAATCAAACCCTAATTCTACCATTCATGGTTGAATCTTCTGAATTCTTGTATAATGACCTCTCTAGGCTTCATGATGGCTTTCAAGACATCTCACAAGCTTTCTCAAAGCTTCAAGTTCATCCTCATAGTCTCAGAATCATCTGAGGAGCACCCACAACTTTGGTTTCAACCAATTCCTCTGAGGATCTCTTGAGTTCTCTGACAAAGGTATCAACCTTTGAACCTTGCAATAACTTTCCTGGCTAACTCCATAGCCTCATACAACTATTGATGGATAAATAAATGTTGGTCAAATTTTTGGGTGCAACACATACCCATTTGCATTTCATTAACGTGTGTCTGTGTTGCAGGTACCGTTTCCCCCCGATTCAGGATTTCCGGCCTTCTGTTGTATTATTATGGGTTCTTTGAGGAAGACCGTAGCTTACAAGCTCCCTGCCCCTGATGTTGTTCATCTGACTGGTTTGATTGCTTTAGCAGATGATTCTGTGAGAGATTAGTTCAGAAAATCTTACGGCAAATTGCTCAGTTTGGTTCGTAAACCTTCTGCGTTTGAGTTGAATGGGTTGCACGCCTTCCTGCAGTTCTATGATCCTCCGTTGAGATGCTTTACTTTCCAGGATTTTGTTCTCGCACCCACGCTAGAGGAGTATGTTGATTTGTTAGGTGTGCCAATCAAGAGTCAGATGCCCTTTGTTCATATGGATGTCGAGCCTAATCTGGCTAGTCTAGCTCCTTCACTTCATCTAGATGCCTCCGAGTTGGTCTTGTCTAGTTGGAACAAGGTTCCCGGTTTCTCCTTGCAGTTCTTAGTGGGAAAGGCTCAGCAGTGCGCCAAAGACGGATGTTGGGTCGTGTTCAACGCCATTCTCGCTCTGTGCATATATGGCATCATTCTATTCCCCAATATGCCCGACTTTGTGGACTTCGACGCTTTTCGCATCTTTGCTTCAGAGAATCCAGTCCCTACCTTGATAGGAGATGTCTACCATTCCGTCCACTACAAGAACGAGAACAGAAGGGGTAAGAATGTCTCGTGCTGTGTGCCCTTGCTCTATAAATGGCTTGATGGTCATCTACCCAAGAAGGGTCCCTTTGCTTCGTCTGCAACCACAGCTGAGTGGTCTGAGCGTTTGATGAGTCTATCTGCAGAGGATATTGCCTGGTTTGACAGAGATAGGTTGGGTACCTAGATTATCTTCAGCGGCAGCGGGTTTCTGAACGTGCCTGTGATAGGCAGGAAGGGCTGTATAAACTATAATCCATCTCTGCTGGTCCGACAGTTTGCTTATGCTTTGAGAGCTCCGCCGAAGGATGAAGAGGTACAGGAATCTCTGTACCTCACTGGTCTGCTAGAGGGGGATATGTTATCTAAGCTTCAGCGTGCTTGGAATGGTATCAGTAAGAGGGGAAAGCCGTTGCTGGGGAAAAGCAATATCCAAGCCTACACTCCGTACGTGACCTGGATCAGAGCCAGAGCAGATGCTATAGGGATGCCGTTTCCTCCTGCCAAGCCAGAAAGCCCTCCGGTGATTGAAGAGCCTACCACCGTGTCCATTCAGCAGCATAATCAGGTGTTAGCTGAGAGAGATGAATTGAAGAGGGCAAATGAAGAACTGGAGAAGGAATTGGCTCAACTCAGAAGCGAGAGAAGCGAAGCTGTTCATTCCTTCAAGAGGCAGACCGAGCTGGTGAACCAGTTAGGGACAGATTTGACTAAGCAGATAGCTGAGCGTGAGCGCATGGGTCGAGACTTCAAAGTTGTCAACGATGTACTGGCCACGAAGAAACAGCACTTGGATGAAGCGTATCGGAGGATATCCAAGTTTAACCAGCACTGGAAGGCCTCCCTAGCCAACAGGAAAGAGCGGGAGGATAAGCTGATGCAACAGATCTCCAAGATGAAAGCCCAGGTGAAGGCTAGTGAGAAGAGGTTTGATGAAGAAACCGCTCACCGATATGCCGCCGAAGGCCAGCTCAACAAAGCTCTTGCTAACCTGAAGGAGCGCAAACTGACGTTTGAATCCAAGAAGCGGAAGCTAGAAGATTGTTTCAGCGAAGGAGCATGGGAAGATTCGGTCGAAGGTCTTCAGTACACCATTATGCAGAGGGAGTTACTCGTTGAAGGGTTACTCACTCGGCCTGATCATCCAGAAACGAGGAATTTGTTAGAAGAGTTTCGCGCCCGTGGCCGTACTTGACTATATTTGTAATCCTTTGTTTTTGATCATTGTTGTATGCTGACCATCGCCAGGCTTGTTGGTCGAGGTCATGCTATTGATTCTGCTTGTACTCAGTGACATTGTATACCGCCTTGATGGGCTTTCTTTATGTATGAGACGTTATTTCCATGACTGGACTCGGACTTCTTATTATCAGCACTGGCACTCAGGCACTAGGATCGGGGGAAATCTCCCTAACACACAGACACACGTTTGCATTTGCATGAAGCATTTGCATAACGAGCACTTTGTCGTTTTTCCTAACCCTTTTGTGTTTTCACAGGTTGTTTCAGGTTGTTCCAGGATTGATCAGAGACCAATCCATCGCTATCCGACCAGAGCAAATCAAACCAGAATCATGGAGCAAGTGCAAACTGATGTTCAGGAACTCCGCGAAAGAATGGACCGCTTCATGAAGCTCATGCAAGCGGTCGCCAATGGCCAGGATCAGCTCAGAACCTTGGTTCAACCTCTGATTTCAAGGGTTGATAGCAATGGCGTACTCCATGGTGGGACCGTGCCTACCCCTCCGCCAGTTGAAACTCCTCAAAATGGCGTCCCCGTGACCGGGGGGAATGGCAGTGCCAACGACAATGTAATAGCTAACATGGGACTCAATGGTAATACGACGGGCGTCGATAATGGGAGTCTTGAAGCTAAAGTCAATGTTGGGCTGGGCAACGGCAATGCAGGTGTTGGGAATCTGTTCGGGCCTCAGCTGTAACACCCCACTTCCCAAATTAAATAAAATATAAACATTATAAATAAACATCAGAGTTTTCCCCAGAATAGTGGGATATCACATCACCAAATTTTTATAAAAATACTTTATTAATTATTCTCAAAAATAATACAGCGGAAAACATTATTCCAACATTCTCGGCCATCCGCCAAATTTCGTAAAATCTTTATTATTATAATTCACAAAAAAAAAGTGATACGTCACAGGATTACAACAAGTTTGACATAAAACAATTAAAACACCCATATCCCGTGTTACGTATCAGAGCATCCTAGACTCGACTGGCACACCACCATCCAAGCTATCTAAGTACCTGGATTATCTGTACTTCCGGAGAAGCACAGACACAACAACAACCAAGGGGTGAGAAAACATGATCAAAAATATATTGGTAATGTAATACATGTAAACAAGGTAGTAAAACACACCAACACACCAATATTCACCCCAACAACTCCATATAACGAACCTACTGTTCAAATTACAATATAACATATTATAATGCAAATATGCAACTCAACACCATGCATGCGGTACCGACTCATTGGTTCATTCAATCGAACCTGGATAGATCACTTACGCTCCTCCTGAGACATGATCTATCCCCCACCATTCTCCACCAAGGAGTACGGATGAATCACTTACGCTCCTCCTGAGACATGATTCATCCCACCAAAACACCATGATATGCACACACCAATGCATAACTATAATATTTAGGCACACTAAGTGCACACGATCCTCCTGATCATATCATCATACATCAATGCATATATGTGTAGATATATTACACCAACACCATATAAATCAATCAGATAGTAAATAAATTCATACTATAACATCATATATAACCACATCCCAACACCCGGGAACACACGATCCTACTGATCACTACATACATATACGTTGACCAATTGTTCACCAACAATATCAAGGAAAACGAGTACCATCACCAAGTAAACAAGTTCATACTTTATCACCAAGATATAAACACGTCCCACCACTCGGGAATACACGATCCTACTGATCACTACACCATGCTCCGCATGATTCATACACCAACTAATTATCCATTTAAATAATTAGTAACGGAAATCACATACTATCACCGAGTACTCACTCTATAACACTCAATCATCTCCCCTATAATCAACAAAGTCCAAGGGCACTACACTCTTAGCGCACACAGTATAACAGCATAGAAAAACCCCATTCTGCTACGCTCGCTACACCCTCTCTAGGCGAGCTCCCAGCGAATGCTCGCTACCTGTTCGCTTAGCGAACCTCCTCGCGAAGGCAAACAGAACCTACTAGACTCACTCGCTACCTCACTCGCTAGGCGAGCACCTAGCGAACGCTCGCTGCCTTCTCGCTAAGCGAAGTGCTAGCGAGTTGCCTGCGACTTCTCAAGTTCTCACAGTTCAGAATTCTCACTCTTCTCTGATTCAAGCCTATTCTATAACATCCACTTCCTATACTATCCGTATTACGACCAATGCATATTAGGCTTATCAATGTTCCTATAATTCTACTCCAGATCAACATTACGGCACACTACCGACACTTTAGAGTTACTCTGAACCTTACTCAAACCAAACCAACACCAACAGTCAATCAACAATGGCAACATCAAACATCTGTACATCATCATATACATATTATTCCAAAGTCATCACTTAAACAATCTATCGACACATCAAAAAGGTCACACAGAACTTCCCTAAAACCGTAAACCCAACCTATACGCCAAATTAACCAAAAACAACAATTCACCAACACTCAACATATTTCAATCCATCAACATCAACATAACTCAACAATCAATAGCATGTCAATATAAAACTTCATCAACGATACATTCCTACGGGGTTAAGGAATCCCCACTACCCTATACATGTATATACCATTCCCAATCAAGTTTCTCCCCCCTTACCTTGTTAATCGGTTGATCGATGAAATTCTTCCTGGATTTGGTCTCTTGGCCTCCTCTTTTCTTTCCGTTCTTCGTTCCCTTTTTCCTTCGTTCTTCTCACTTCTCTCGTTCTTTCCTCTTCTCTCTTTCTATCGCTCTTTCTCTCTTCCATCTTTCTATCGTGTTATTTTCTCTAATACTTCCCCCATCCCTTCATATTCTATTTTCCTTTTTATTTCCTATCCCAATAATAATAATAACTAATAAAAATAATAATATAATAATAATAACTAATAACTAATAAAAATAACATAATAATAATAATAATAATAATAATAATAATAATAATAATAATAATAATAATAATAATAATAATAATAATAATATTAATACCACCACCAATATTACTATTATTTCTTATATTATTATAAACTCACCAAATTACCACCAATGATCTCCCATCTCAGGGACACCCACCAAACATCATCAAATACACCCTACCAAAGGGCACATCAACATATAATATTTAAAATAATAATAAAATGACTAAATAATTAAAATGGGTGTTACATCAGCCGTGGTTAGAAGATCGTCAAGACGATGTGTTCTCACAAAGAGGTGCTGAAGGTGAGCTGACTGCTGAAGCACGTCTAAGGTTCAAGACACTCGAGGACAAGATGAGAAATATCGAGAACCAGAACACCCTGGGCGTTGATATGTCCAAGTTGGGACTGATTGCTGATTTCAAGGTGCCTCCCAAGTTCAAGGTACCTGACTTTGAAAAGTACAAGGGCACCACTTGCCCTCGCATCCACCTGAGATCATATTACAGGAAAATGTCGGCTCATTCTGAGGACGAGAAGTTGCTGATGCACTTCTTTCAGGACAATCTGTCCGGACCCTCCCTCGAATGGTACATGGGTCTGGAACCTACCAGTGTGCGCACGTGGAGAGACCTTGCTGAAGCATTTGTGCACCACTACCAATATAACAGTGACTTGGCCCCGAACCGAGTCCAACTGCAGAATCTGTCGCAAAGGAACAACGAAGGGTTCAAGGAATACGCCTAGCGATGACGTGAGTTGGCATCCAGGGTTCAACCGCCGATGGTTGAACGTGTGCTTGTGCAAATGTTCGTAGCCACCCTCCCAGGGGTTTATTATGAGAAATTGGTCAGCGGTATGTCCGGAACCTTCTCAGATCTCATTATCACGGGTGAGCACATCGAAAATGGGATCAAACTGGGGAAAATTCAAGGTGATTCATCCTCAGCTGGAGGAGGCAAGAAACCTTATGGTGGCAAAAGACGGGAAGGAGAAACGAGCGTCGTGACCAACGTTCGAAGGAAGGGTAAAGGCCCTCACCAACAGGTGGCCAGCATAACTATCCCGGCCGTTCAACAACCATAGCAGTAGCAGCCGCAGCAGCAGCAGCCGAATCAACAAGGGTACAAAAAGTATCAGAACAGGGCACCTCTGTCGAGCCGTCACCTCGAGACACCGCCCATGTCCTATGCCCAGCTGTTACAGACTTTGCTTCAGCTACAGTTGATCCAGAAGAGAACCTTGGCTCCCTTGACAGGGGCACCTCCGCCAGGTTATGATGCGAATGCAACTTGTGAGTTTCACTCAGGGGCACCAGGCCATACGATAGAGAATTGCAAAGCCTTCAAGCACAAGGTGCAGGACATGGTGGACGCTAAGATCATCAACTTCTCAGACAATGTGCCAAACGTCACGAAGAACCCTATGCCGAATCATAGGGGAGGTGGAGTAAACGCCATTATTGAAGACGAGAGTTTGGATTTGTTGACTGACGTCAGAGATCTGAAGACACCACTTAGCTTCGTTAAAGCTAAGCTGATGAAAAGAGGTTTCTTTCCAGGTTGTGGAAAGCTGTGTATGGGTTGTGCGACAAGTCCTGATGGATGTGAACAATTGATAGAGGGGATTCAAAGTCTGATGACCGAGGGAATCCTGCAGTTTAGCCGAAGGGCCGAAATCGGATCAGGAGAGGTAATGCTGAAGCAAGAAGATGAGGTTGCCACCATCACCATCCCCCGCCAGACGATAACTATCTCTGCACCCAGGCCGCCTACAATTACCATCACCAAAGCTGGGCCGATACCGTTCGAAAGTACTAATGCTGTCCCATGGCATTATGGGGCAGAGGTCTACTGCAACAGACATAAGTTGGAACTAGAACCGTTTGGGTCTCCTGTGGAGAACCTAGCGGGCGTTAGCGGAATTACTCGCAGCGGGAGAGTGTTTGCACCACCTGAGGTCGTGACGGACAAAGCGGGCAAAGCTGATGCAACTGATAAAGGTAAAAGTAAAGTCGTTGAAGAGATCCCTTGCGGGGTAGAAAAAGACTTACTCGTTAAAGACGCCGAGGAATTTATGAGGTTGATTAAAAAGAGTGACTACAATATCGTGGATCATCTCCATCAGACACCCTCGAAGATTTCCATCCTGAATCTGTTGTTGTGTTCTGAGGCACACCGCAACGCGCTGCTGAAGGTGTTGAACGCTGCATATGTACCGCAGGAAATATCGGTAAACCAGTTGGAAGAGGTCATAGCCCACGTGAATGCTGGAAATGGGTTAGGGTTCACTGACTTGGAGCTGACGCCGAAAGGGAGGAACCACAATAGTGCCCTGCACATCTCAATAGAGTGTAGGGGAACGATTATGTCCCACGTGTTGGTGGACACGGGGTCGTCGCTCAATGTTCTTCCGAAGAAGGCACTGATGAAGTTGGATACTCGTGGAGTAATTTGCACACCTAGTGATCTGGTTGTGAAAGCGTTCGATGGAACCAAACGCCATGTTTTCGGGGGGGTGACGTTGCCAATCCAAGTTGGGCCGGAAACATTCGACGCCGTATTTTACATTATGGACATCATGCCTGCCTACAGCTGTCTCTTGGGCCGGCCATGGATCCATTCGGCGGGTGTCGTGACCTCCACGTTGCACCAGAAGCTCAAGTATGCTGTCGGAGGCAGCATCGTGACTGTTTGTTGTGAGGAAGACATAATGGTGAGCCATTTGTCGTCCTTCAAATATGTTGAGATGGATGGGGAAATCCACGAAACCCTATGCCAAGCGTTCGAAGCTGTTAAAGTCAAGGACGTAGCTCCTGTAGTCGCTGAGAAGCCAGAGATGACTCTCTCTTCCTTCAAGGAAGCCCGGGCCGTTGTCCAGGCCGGATCTACCCCAGGCTGGGGGCGAATTTTGGATATACCTAACAAGCAAGACAAGTTTGGGTTGGGATATTCTCCTGCGGCTGAAGCCTCCTCTTCTAGCAGTGCGTCGCGAGTGTCATACGCTAAATTTGTCCTACCCTTTTGTAAATATTTTAGCATTTTAATTATACTTTCACTTGTGCATTGCCCGCTTATTTCCTTGTTACTTAGACATTTGTCCGCTCGCAATTGGTTGATTTTTTTTTTTTTTTTTAGAATTTTATCTTCTTTTTTTTTGATCAATTAAGGTGTGACATGTGGCCTAAGGACTTTCTTTTTTTTATATGAATATTGTTTTTTAATTCCTTAAACTTTTTTTTTCTTTTTTAAATGTTACTAATAATTTTGTTTTTTTTAAGTAATTAATATTGTTTTTTAGTTTGTTCTATATATTGGTTAATATTTATTTAATTATTTTTGTTAATATTTTATTAATTCAAATTATGTTAGTTTATATTGTAATTGTTTAGTTCTAATGTTCATAAAATAATTGAAAAGAAAAGTAAAAAGAAAAAAGAAAACGAGTTGAGGAAAGGCCCATTTTCAGCGGCCCGTTAGGGTTGGCTTTGGGCATGCTTTTAAAAAGAAGGAAGGACCGATTGAAACTGGGGAAGAAAACACTGTTCATCGGTTGGGAGAGAAAAAAGGATCCGCCGCCCCTAATCCCAACAGAAAACCCTAAAAAGAATGTTATCCTCTTCTCCCTTATTCACCCTAGCCGTCGTGTGAGCTCTCTTTCCCCTTCAGTTTTTCAAATCACCATCATCATCTTTACACTCCCTTCGCTCTAATCTTCTCCGCCACCTCTTTTCCTCACTCATCACCATCTTCCCTTGCCAAAATCTTTTTCCTTCATCTGCCATTATCTTGCATTTTTCTTCTTCTCCCGTTCACGACGCCACAACTATTCACCTCTCTCCGTCTTCGCTATGTTGCGGCCATCCATCCCTCTCCATCACGCTTTCAATTGACATGAAGAAGTGGTTGTGGGTCGAAACCAGGAGATAACGTTATCATGTTGAATCGGATCTGCATTTACGATTTTCTCGGCTAGCTGACGATATGAAGCCTTCACTTTCGTGCATGATCAAGGTTGCGAGATGCCGGTTCGAAGAATGTGTTGATGGTGTGTGCTGTTAGAATTAGTTTTAGTCGGTTGTTCGACAAGGCTATTCGACAGGGGTAATGTTTCCATTCCAAAGTTTTAAGTTGTTTGCAGAATTTATTGGTGATTAAAATCTTCGATGCAATATCACAATGTTGTTTTGTTTCATATCTGTAGGATACTGTTGATTATTAAAATTTGGTTTCCATTTGCGAATATGGGTTTTTTTTCATTCAAGCCATGATTAGGATTGTTGACCTTGCTTCGGTTTTGGATTTCTGCTTGAAATGATTCAATAGTTGATATGTTGCTACCTGAGTTTTTATTTAGTGAACGTTGTGTCGCTAGATTGTTACGGTTGTTGTCTTGGTAGAAACTGCTTAAATCTTGTATCAATTTCACAGATATAAGTTTGTCTTTTTTTTCTCTGCTCAAGGTTTGCATTGGAATGAAAGCACTGTTAGTAGTTTGATTTTTTAGGCTTATAATATGAGGTCTTTATGCAGAACTGGTATTCTGCTATAAGTTTGATATAATTGCAACTCTGCTATTTTTGTTTCTGTTCTATATGTCCATTTGCAGAGCTTGTTCTAATTTGTGGCTCTTGGATTTTGATAATCTAATTATTATATATAACTGATGTGTGTCCAATATAATCAACTTATGATTTATTTTATTTTTAGTATATTTAATTAAGTATTTCTAATATCCATATTTATTTTCTAGATTAAAACAACTATTTATTAATTAGTATTTTTCTTTAGATAATTTAAAACATTTTTCTAACTAAAGATCAAATTTTCAAAGTATTATTAATTAGTTTATTTTTCTAGAGAATCCAATAATTTTCAAAAAGAGATCATTTTTTTAAAAAAAATATTATTATTAACTAGTTCATTTTAGAGAATCTAATATTTTTTTCAAGAAAAATTTTGGGATCATTTCAAAAGCTTTTACTGACCAAAACAAGAGTAATTCAAGACTTTTTTTTTTAATTCGCGAAATAAATAAACTCTTAGTCTAGCACTTCTCGAGTTTTTTTGAATAAATACTATTGGGGTGTACGCCTTGGGTAGTGACATTCGACTTTTCATTATAAAATACGCCCTTTAATTATTTAGACAAGAAAATGTCATTGGAGTCTAGCATTCCACGTGATACTTTTGTTGTTCAGTAAAACAATATTTTATAAATTAAATCAAAATCATTCTTTTTTTTTTTTAAGTAATTTATTTAATAAGGCAATTTCAAAAGAGATTCTATTTTAAAGAAAAAACTTTGAAGCAAATAATATTTCATTAAGCATTTCCAAATACCAATAATTATCTTTTTTTAAATCAAAAATTGCTTTATATTCGATTTAATAGATAGTTATTTTAAGACAATCCTAAATTATTTTCTAAATAAAACTTCAAACTATTTTCATACTTTATTTTCAAAATTGACATCATTTTTCTGTTTCCATTCCAATAAATTTTTCAATACAAATTACTTTCTCAGATAAATCATTCTCAAAACTAATAATTTCTTTTTCTAATCTTCATCTAACTTCTTTTTAAATATTAAATTATTTTTAAACCAAATTACGAAAAATTAAACTCTTGAAGTCTAGCACTTCTTGAGTTTGCGAAGGGATATTATTGAGGTGTACACCTTAAATAATGTTTTGTTCAACGTTTCGTTCTCTTATTTAGACAAAAAAAATAATAATATATCATAAGAATCCAGCAATTCTGTATGATAGTTTCGTCGTTCATTCAAATATTCTCCAATTGGAAAAAGTGTCGTCGAGATATAGCATTTCGATAATACCTCAATTAATTGGTTATGAGGCCGACGTCTCATTTATCAAATAATTGTCACTTCTCCTAATTTATTTTCAAATTTAATTTCGTATTCTTACCACACACGTACAAATGCTTTTCATACCTTATTTCAAATTATTTTCAAAACATCTCCTCGATTCAAACTTCGAAAGGAGGAGGTTCTTGGAATCTAGCATTCCTTGAATCTCCGAGTAAATAATTCTCGAGGCACGCCCTTGATTTATTATTTATTCAATATTTCTACTTTTTCAAACTCAAGCATTTTCCAACATTCTCCTAAGTCGAGTGCTCGTACGCAACCCACATTTCGCACATAATTCACAATTCCTCGTGGTTTCGATATTAGGAGCACCCTCAGGGACTAATATTGTTTCTCACAATCTTAACCCTTGACACGTCATCAAGTCGGTTTCATTTTCAAACAAATCCTCGACACGTCGTCGAGCCATTTCAAACCAACTTCCTTTTCGCTTCACATTCCATTTTCGATTCAATCTTTTCACAAACGTTTTCTTTAAACTTATGAAAGAAGAATATTTTTAGAATCTAGCATTCTTTGAATATTCGAATGATTAATTCTTGAGGCGTGCCCTTGAGTTGTTATTAGTTCATTCTTTCAATTTCAAAACATCCAACTCTTTTCAACCCAATTCCCGAAAGAACTGAGTTCTTGGAATCTCGCATTCCTTGAATTCTTGAGTGACAAGCTCTTGAGGCGCGCTCTTGGGTTGCTTGTCAGTCACTCTTTCGTCTCTTTTCTCAAACTTCCAATCTATTCAACCTCATCTTTTCGTGGTTGTCACCACGAACTACGGACGCTCTGATTCTTTATTCATTCTTGAATATAAGATACGTAGGCATAAGATTGCGATGATCTTGGCGAGCACACTTCTATTTTCCTCCATTATTCCGTCCATTTCCCAACCTTTCCCTTAGTCGAACTACGACACTCTGATTTCTCATTCTCGTCCGAATGAGCATACGTAGGCACAAGGGCCCTAATCCTTGGCGAGCACCCTATTCTCTAACCCCCCATTTTCCCTTTAGCGTCTTTAACCTTTATCCTACCAATTTTACCTTTAACAATGAGAAGAGAACAAGTAAACCTAAACAACACTCCCCACATTTACCTTAAGAGGTTCCCATTGGGTACGACGGACGTGAGGGGTGCTAATACCTTCCCCTCACGTAACCGACTCCCGAACCCGAAACATGGTTGCGACATCCCTATTCCTATCCTTTCGTTTTTAAGAGGTTTTCTCGATATTTTCCTCTCCCGTTTATTCGGGATAAATAAAGTTCGGTGGCGACTCTGTCGAACCGCATTTCTGCGCCTTTCGCGCGAGGGTCGTTTTCTCCGAAATGTCTCCGTGATTTTTCAAGGTGCGACAGCTGGCGACTATGCTGGGGACTTTTACTCCATGCAAAGAGAGAGTCGAGCCTATCTTTTGGTTTGTGAGGAGTGTTTGTTTTTATTTGTTTCCTTCTTGTTTATGTATTGGTTCTCTTGTGGATTTTGTTTGTGCTTGTTATCTTGGCCTGTCGGTTCTTGGGATGACGTCATGAGTAAGGCTCTACACCCGAGCTTTGGTAAAAGCAGAGAGAACATTTAGTTTAGAATTGGTAGTCGAGTAGTGTTAGTCACCAAGGATTCTCTCTTTGTGTGCCTAGCATGAAAGCTCCTCCAGAGGAGACCTATTCGTAGATCTTGTTGTAACACAGCTAGCCTGTTGCACGACTTGATTAATGAAGGGTCCGTGATTCTGGGAACCTTTTGTTAGCACCAGTTCCGATATTGGTGGTCGTGTAGTGTTAGTCTCCAAGGACTCGCTCCTTGTGCGCCTAGCACCAGGACCCCGCTCAGGAGAGACCTTATCGTCATTATCGTTGTAATACAGCCAGCCTGTTGCGTGACGCTAATACGACCAGTGTCCGTGATCCTAGGAACCAAACGTAGAAACCATCCCGTGAGTGGGTTTATGGGTAGAATGTTTAGATCTTCCCGCATAGGTCGTACCTGTCAGTTTCTTTGATCAGAAATTGTAGTTACTTCTCTGTTACAGTTATCAGCTCCAAAATTGTTTGATTGTGATCCTGTGATCCTGGATCTTGTATCTTGCATATCATTTGCATTGCATTTCATATGTTGTGCATTTTGCATTTCCAGTCCATCAACAGAATCTTATGTCTTCGTTCCTTCCTCTCCAGTAAATCAAGCTGATTCCTCGACACCAGTACGCAACTAGAGCCAATACAAGACGAATGATGGAGCAGATTCAGCAGGAGCAAGCTGCCTTCAGGGAAGAGTTAGATTCTATGAAAGGAAAGATCGACCAGATCCTCGAAGCCATCCTCGCGGCCAAAAGAGAGGAAGAACAGCGTGAAGCCGCTGCTGTCATCAACAACAATGGTCAAGGACAAGGGTCTACTGCCATCCCTTTGGTTCCAATTCCAAATCCTCATGGGATGCTGTTGAACTTCAATAACGTAGCCAAAGGGAACACTTCTCAGCCAATCCCAGCGCCCGGAGTTACCATTGGAGCTATACCGTAGGCCCAACCTACTGGTGTGCAAATCCCAGTTCCTCATATCAAAGATACTCTGATGGATCAGTATGACGACGTTCAGAACTATCATGCTGCTATCCCCATTGCTAGTCCTGTTGCTGTTCAGGATTCAGAAGCCATGAAGATGTGCCGAGATCTAGCCGAGAAACTCCGAGCCATGGAGGGGCACAATTCAAATTCTTTCAGTGCTTAGGAATTGTGCTTGGTGCCTGATGTTGTCATTCCTCCCAAGTTCAAGGTGCCCGAATTTTCAAAGTACAAAGGTCTCAGTTGCTCGAATATTCATCTGAAGATGTACTGTCGCAAGATGGCTGCTGTAATACCCCAAATTTTGCCATAAGATGTGTCGTCGCATTTCATTGCATTTTTATTGCATTTAATCAATTACTAACAAATTTGTGTAGTCGTTTGACTTTTTGCAGGTAAATATCATATGGCATGCATTTTTTTTCTAAAAAGTAAAAATGGCACAATTGGCAGGAGGACATGTGTAAGGAGTTATGAGTGTGAGAGGTTGAGAGTTCGAATCTCACCTTTGTCACTTTTTTTGTTTTTTATTATTTTTACTCTAAATTTTTCTATCTTTCATTAAAAAAATAACAAAAATAGTTTTTTATTATTATTTAATTATTATTTTCGTATTTTAATTAAATCATTTTTTAAAATATTATTTTTTTTCACTTTTTTCTAAATTATTCATAAAAATATCCAAAAAATCATAAAATAAAAAATATTGAAAAAAATTTTGTTCTTTTTATAATATTTTTGATTTTAGGAATCAATAGGATTATTAGTTTTTATTTTAAGTTTATTTTAATTATTTTAAATTATTTAAATTTTATTTTTTCTTAACTAATTATTTAGTTTGGGCTTTAAAATGGGCTTTAGGGACATTATTGACAATTTGGTGTTAACCCTAATTTGTTCCCTATATATACATGTGTTGCCTTGTTGAAAAAGGGGGAGAATGAAAAAAACCTAAGAGGAGTGAGTGTCGTTTGCCGTTATTTAGTTTTCTTCTTCATCCATTACTATTGTTTCTTTTTCTTCATCGTTTACCGTTATTTCTTTTCCTTCATCTATTACTGTTGTTTCTTTTTCTTCATCTTTTACCGTTATTTCTTTTTCTTCATCTTTTACCGTTATTTCTTTTTCTTCATCTATTACCGTTATTTCTTTTTCTTTATCTATTACTGTTACGTTTATATATATATAATTTTTAAATTGTTAGAGTTTATATATATAAGATTAATTTTTGATCGAATTATGTCGATACGATGTTTGCACATTTGTGTGCATGACGCGTGACATTTGTGTTAGTTCAATCTGGTTGCGATGATCGCATTTTTGTGTGAGCAATAATACTATTTTTTGCTTAATTTCTTTTTCTTTGCGATAAATTTTGTTTCGTCCGATTTAGATCTGATTGCGATGAGCGCATTTCTGCGTTAGCAACATTGTTGGGTTATTTGGCACATTTAAAATTCATCATTGCTTTATTATTATTATTATTATTATTATTATTATTATTATTATTATTATTAGTATTATTATTATCATTATTTATTATTATTATCATTATTATCATTATTATTACCATTATTATTATTATTGTTATCATTAATTTATTAAAACTTGTTATAATATAAAAATCTGTTTTTTAAAATAAATAACATTAACATCTTTTCCAAATTAATATGAAAACCTATTATTTTTAAGAAAAACTTTTTTTTAGATAAATTTAAAATAATAACTAAAATCTTTTTTTTAAAATAATAACTAGAACCGTTATTTATTTTATTTTATTATTGTTCAATTCAAATTTCATTATCATATTGTATCTGCTCCTCTCATGTAACCTCGCGAACTTAACAATCGCTCTTTAAATTCTGCCTTTAAATTTCTGCTTGCATGGTTTAAATTATGACATTATCTCTCTGTTTGCATGATTCAATTATCTCACGCGTTTACCATTATTTCTGTCACATTGCACACATCCGAAGGTTAGGTCTAACTGTTTGGCCGCCGCGCCAATAGTCCGTAAAACTTCACACATTCAATTTCAAATCCTCAAAACTACAAACTACAAACCCTAATTTTCACAAATGTCTCGCCGCAGGCAAAATTACAATTTTACCCCTAGCATTAGGTCAAAGAGCCGCCGCGCTCATTTTAGGGTTTCCCGCCGTGGAATCCCTAATTTAACCCTAATTACAACTTAACAATTCAACGTAGAGATTTGGAGTTTCTACACTCCACGTAAGCGTGTCCTTAAGACATATTTATTCCCCTTGAGACCTTGACCACAGTCAAGAAGTCTCTAACCTCCCTTTTGAGGGGAACTACGATTACTCTGATTCCACTCCCGTAAGGATACGTAGGCACAAGATGCGATGTCTTGCCGAGTAAACTTAGAATTAACCCCTTAGGTCTCCTTTCTCACTTTTAATCCTTTGTACATATACCTTAAGCAAATAAATAAAGCAAATAGTAAACATCTGAAAAAAAGGTTCCTGTAGAGTACTACAGAAGTTTAGGGTGCTAATACCTTCCCTAAATTTAACCAACCCCCGAACCCTAGATCTTTCCCCGCATTGTGTTTACGATGCAAAATAGGTTTTCCCTCTTTTGACCTTTTCCTTCGGATAAATCAAAGAGCGGTTGTGAACTGAATTGTGATTCAAACTCATTGATAGTTTGTGATCCTATTTCCACCGCAACAGAAAATGGCGACTTCACTGGGGAATCTAAACTTTTGAGGGTTACCCCTAATTTGTTCATGTTTATTACTATTTGCTTTACTATTCATTTACATGTATATATTGTACTCTGATTTTGGGATGGTTCCTTGTGTTATGAGATAAGTCCTACGCCCGGACTAGTGACATTATTATAGGATGGGGATATATTCGATGAGGCTTATAGGGAGTTGAATCCCGACCAAGCTGATTCGAGAATCACCGCTCAGTTGAGACCTTTTCGAAAATGGTTCGGTTGAACGAGTAATCGTGAAAACTTTTTCCATGGTCGATTGGAGTCTGTGATATTGAGGACCGTAGTACCTTAACACCACCTTGGCCTTATTTAGGACGTAGTGCGGGAGCTATGTGGGAGTAATCCTACAACGGTTGCTACGCGATACTACACTCAAAAGAGGTTCTCTTGAGAATATTATTAACCCCCGAGTCAATCGGAAGGTCGATAGTATCCGAAAGATGGGCTGATGACTTTGGGCACTTTTTAGAACCTTGTTCTGCAGGTACAACTAACCTATAGTACACTCCTTTTCAGGGATGGGTAGACCTTAACTCCGCTCACGTTCTTTTAACCTAGGACTTTATGTGTTTTCATGCATTGCATCCATAAAGCATCATATTACATTAAGACTTCATGGAATTCAAACTATATTTATGAACATTGCAGGATACCATGGATCACCATAGAAGGCATACTTTGAAATTTACTTTTAAGGGTTTTAATTTGGAAGTCCTAGAGAAGCTAAGAGATTTGGTTCAAGATCAAGAAAAGTTCCAAAACAGATACGGAAGGCTTTTGTCTTTGTTGAAGATTCAAGTAAACGAAGGACTTCTTGCGACTTTGCTACAGTTTTATGATCCAGATTATCACTGCTTCACCTTCCTAGATTATCAGCTTTTACCTACCTTAGAAGAGTACTCTCAGTTGGTGGGATTACCTATCTTGGATAAGTCTCCATTCCCTTTCTTGGAGGAAGACCCTAAAGAACGAGATATTGCTAAAGCCATTTGTCTAAGGATATCCGAGGTCAAAAACAATATGATCACCAAAGGGGGGATCTCCGGTTTTCCCAGGGACTTCCTAATTAAGAAAGCCCAATTTTATGCCGATCATAAAGACATGTTTGCCTTCGAGACAATTTTTGCTTTGCTTATTTATGGGTTGCTGCTTTTTCCTAGTTTTGAGGGGTTTGTGGACCTTAATGCAATCAAGACCTTCATGAGGAGAAATCCAGTTCCAACGCTATTGGGTAATACTTATCATTCAGTACATCTCCGAAACTTTCATGGTGGAGGAATGATTACATGTTGTGTGCCATTACTATACAAGTGGTTTATTTCTCACTTACCTAAGTCCGGTCCGTTCTGGAGACCTAATCAAGAACGTTGGTCGCAAAAAGTTATGGCTTTAACTCACTCTGATATTGATTGGTATAATCGCATGTACGATGGGATATCGATCATTGATAGTTGTGGAAACTTCAACAATGTGCCTTTGATCAGTTCCAATGGAGGAATTAGCTACAATCCAGTCTTAGCTCGCCGACAGTTGGGATACCCCTTGAAGGAACCGCCTAAAGGTATTCATGTGGAGAAAATCTTTTTTCGAAGACGACAAAAAGCTTCAAGGTCAGATTCTATCTTCTTGGAATCATTTGCATAGGAAAGACAAAGAAAGTTTGGGAAGACCTAATTGTGTGTCCATGGAACCATACCTTCAATGGGTCCGAGGAAGAGCTATTGAGTTGAAGATGCTCTACTCTCGCCAGGATCCTTCACCTCAAAGAGAGGAACCTGTCCAGTATTTCATGACCGAAGCTGAGACTTTGAAGATCGCTTTGAAGAGATCACAATGCGAAACAGAATCATGGAAGAACAAATACCATGTGATGGTCAGCAAGTACGAAGAACTTCAAAAGCAGATTCAGTCGAAGAATGATGAGATACAATCCTACAAGAAGAGGAGGCTCTACGAATATTTATTTTCCTCCGAATCTCCGTCTGCTCACTGAAGTTGTGGAAGATGCTTCTCTAGGACTTTCTAGGTTTTTATTTAGCTGTTTTGGTTGCAAGAATATTATTTGTAATTTGTCTTCAATGAATTAAAAGTTTCCTTGGTATTCCGCAATATTCGTAAATATCTGAATTCCATGAAATCTTCATTTGCATTCACATTTTAGCATCATACTTTTGCATTGCATGTGTCTCCCGGTTTCTCATATTCGGTTCTCTCACCTTCCAGTTTTGTCACCCTAAATTCTCTGCATCAATACGACCCTTCAAAAGGATGGAAGATCAAAATCAAGAGATCAACCGTGTCAGCCATGAACTCGAAGATCTTCGAGGAAGTGTAGGGCAGATTTTGGAGATGTTACGAGCTCTTAGTGTGAAGGTGGATGCTCAATCTACTGTTGTTTCTGAGACTACTAATACCGTTATGGAATCTCAACCAGCTGTTACTGTCGAGAATGTACCTCCTCACGGTCTTCAATCCGGTTTGGTGCCTCCTAGTGCTCAACCAGTTCGACGAGCTACCCCTCCAAAGTGCAAGACTCCTAACTCCGACCATGGTAAAGGACCCGCGCGTTCGAGGGACCGCAAAATGGCTACTCCTCAACCTTGGCAACATCAGCAGAGTTACCTTCAAGGTTACCCGCTCTCATATGTTCAACGACCCTATGTAGCTACTGTTGCGCCTCCTTTCAATCAGCAGTTTCCTACCTACCAGCCTGTGTAGTCAGCTCCGGTATATCAGGCACCAGTTTATCAGCAATCTTCCGGTCATCCGCCCATGCAAGTTCCGGTCAACAGTCAACGAGTGCCCAACGCCCCTGTTCACCAGCAATCACAGGATCAGGTTCCTTATCTCCGTAAGAGTCAGTATAAGCCTTGTCCTCCAATTCCGATGACCTTCGCTGAGTTATACCCCCATTTGGTACAACAGGGTCTGATTATCACCCGTGCTTTGGGTCCTTCGCCTAATCCGTTACCTGCAGGTTACAACGCTGCCGCTCATTGTTTATTTCATGAGGGTGCGCCCGACCATAATCTAGAGAATTGCTATGCTCTTAAGAAAGTTGTTAGAAATTTGCTAGAAGCGAAGAAGTTGTCTTTTAGCGATGCTCAGATGAAGATCGAGACTCCTCTCGGGGTCCCTCACTTGTCGGGTTCGAATTCTGCAAAGCATGCTACTCCTGTGACGAATCAGCCGAATCCAGTAATTATTCAAAGGCCTAGCTCGCTTCATTTCAGTAACCCTCAAGATGATATGACCGGGATCAACAAAGAACCCGGGAAAGTTATTTTGAAGCAACGAATGAAAACTGTTGAAGATGTGACCAGCGTAACTGGGGCAAGCCATGACGACTCACAATGATCATGAACCAGACGTCCTTTCCATTGAGGCTCCGCCAAAGGAAACTGTTACGTTTGAATGCAAGATTTCATAAACATTTAGAAGGATTTTTCCGACAGTTCATTTATATGTATTTCTCTTTGATTAAGCATATTTAGCATGTACGAACTTGTTTATCTTCGATTAATTAATGCAACGCATATGTTTGTCTTGAATAAATCCATTCGTTTCACTCATTCAAAAAAAAACGTTTTCATAAATCATAATGCCAACTTTACCCGATCTCTTGTTCTGATGGAGAATTAGGGGGAGGATGACGAACCCAAAACGTCAGATTTCTTGTCGTATGCTTTCGATTGAAACCCGCTGATGATGTAAGGCATTGTTTCAAATCCCAAACACTGGAGATATAAGGATGTTAATCCCTAGTCAACCCTTTGAGCCTTGAAGTAGGAGTTTTTCTTTCTTTTTAAGAACCTTCATCCTAACCTGGGGCAGGGTAGGTTTCAGTTAAACCGATCGAGCGCTTAGACTCTTAAAAAGGAAGAGCCAACCTTCGAGAATTTATCCTTAGCATCTTAAGAAGTCCAATACAATGGCTATCCCTCGGTTACCTAAGGAGTGGGGCAGTCACGAGCCTTTCGAAAGATTTACACGACTTGTGCATAAAAGAATATTCAAAAAAATAATAAAAGCCCGCTAAGTCAAAACCTATGAAGGAGACTTAGGCAAAACTGGGGCATCCCGCTGGACTCCGAAGTCAAATCAAAAGACGTTGTCCAGGCAAAAGTTAGGGAATAAGAACAAACCAGTAGTTTTTAGAACCCCTATAAAGAACAAGGTCGTGTGACCAATTGCCATTAGAAATAGGTGAGTGACTGCCATGTCCAAAGCCTTGATAAGTTCTCGATTATAGCAAATCCGCTTGAGATACGAGTGTTCGTGTCCGATTAACTGAATTAGGATTGGCGAACATCACGAAGAATGGGTGGGTACAAATATAACTTTGAGCCTTTATCCTTTGTTTCTTAAACCGTGAACCGAGCCACGATACAACCTTTAAAAGACCTAATTGAAGTAGGACTTCGGTTGAAAGCATACTTGACAAGATCACGTTTCCTGACTCCTACGAGCTATGCTCAGAAAAAATTCATGTTGGTATTATAATTAAAACTTATATCCTGACTAGTGATTTCGGTCACAAGTTATCGCAATATCTTTTTTCAAAACAAAAATTCAGGACAAATATATGTGTACATTGACAAGCTCAGGATAGGCATTTCAGGCATGACAACTTTGCTTGATATCTTAGAGATTTACATATGAACATAACCCGTGGAACTTGAAGATCCTGCTGAACAGGGGCAGGCAGTTTCCCAATTCGCTTACCAACGCGAGTCTGACATTCTTAAGAGCTATTTCCCAAAGATTTCTTCGTAACACGATTAATTTGTGCCAGTTACGTCGAGACCTGACAAATCTCTCAAAGAGTTTGAGAACAATGGGGCAACCGGACTCGGTGTTCTCTATAAAATCCTCTTGAGATGACCCTACCTCGCAACGCAAGTATCCTGAGGCACCATGTTTTTAAAGGAAACAAATGGCGACTACTACAAGATCCTTCAAGATCAAAACTATGTGGTTTTCACAACTTTTCCTCATACACCCAATGGATTTTACTCGCAGCGGCCTTCATTCCCCAGTAAATCTCAGTGTTGCAACAGGCTCCTAAACTATTGCCTCATCACAGCCCCCAGCGAGACTATAAGCTGACAACTTTTTCTTGGGTAACTCGAAAGTGTCCCTCAGGTTTTCTTCTCCCCATGTGAAGACGTGATACTGTGCACCCAAGCCGATTACTTTCTCCCCAGAGAATTCAGAACTTTAAAACCAGACTCGGTTCTACCATTGATCTTTCTTACCCATGATTGACGTATTGGTTGCAGAGAACGCAGGGTATCTCCGTCGAGATGTTTATTTCGTCTCTCGTCCTATCTCTAGTCTGTTTCGTCAGCATACGCAGGGGCATAAGCATCACATGCCTATTTCGCATACTCATTACATACTCATTTCACATACTCATTACATATTCATTACATACTCATTACATACTCATGGCATACTCATTTCATAACATCTTGCATATTTAACTACATAGACATTAACATACATTCATATTAACATATTCATTAACATACGCGTTAACATGCATAGGTTCATTGTGTCTCCATCATTGGTCGTTACCGCCGAGTAACTGGGGTTTGTCCATTCTCTCCAAATAGATTGTCAGCCCTAAGCATAAAATACATATGTGTTTCCAGTTTCCCCACGGAGCTCGATCCTCGTTGATGACGGTTACTTCAGCTATCTTTCCTTACCAGGATAAGATACTTACCCTTCGAGATCGTTTCCCTCGATGGAGTTTTGATTACCAGTCTTCTTTCTAGCTCGATCCTAGATTGAATCTCAGTTTTGTCGGTCGTCGAGCCAACCGGACGTGCATTTATTTTGCACCGTCTAAAAATTTTCACCATACCATGGCAGATATGCGACTGTTCTCGCCCGAGAAGTTTATCACTGTACCCGGACATGCATTTATTTTGCACTATCTTTCAACCACAATCCTTTACAGATACACGTCAGTTCACGCCTGGAAAATCTATCAGTACAACACTTTACAATCCTACATGTTACAGCATCGGTATGCAACATTTCTCGCCTGAGAAACCTATCGATATGACAACCTTACACAACACGATACGCGCCTGTTCTCACCTGAGAAGCTCATCATCATCTGTTATCACCTCTACAAGCAGTTCTTACATGAGAGGCTTATTATTGCTACTCTTGCAAATAAGCGACATCTCTCGCCTGAGAAACCAATCCTATCTTCGTTATGACTCGCAGCAAATGGTCATCTCCTTTGAGTAGTTGGGCTTCCATTTTCCTTGTCGTCTTGAAGTATGGGGAGGTTTGAACCAAATCGTATTCAGGAGAGCACGATCTTGAAGTACGGGGAGGTTTGAGCGGAATCATATTCAGGAGAGCACGATCTTGAAGTATGAAGAAGTTCATTTACCCTTTAGTAAAAGAAGGAGCGGAATCATATTCAGGAGAGCACGATCTTGAAGTATGAGGAAGTTCATTTACCCTTTAGTAAAAGAAGGAGCAGAATCATATTCAGGAGAGCATGATCTTGAAGTATGAAGAAGTTCATTTACCCTTTAGTAAAAGAAGGAGCGGAATCATATTCAGGAGAGCACGATCTTGAAGTATGAAGAAGTTCATTTACCCTTTAGTAAAAGAAGGAGCGGAATCATATTCAGGAGAGCACGGTCTTGAAGTATGAAGAAGTTCATTTACCCTTTAGTAAAAGAAGGAGCGGAATCATATTCAGGAGAGCACGATCTTGAAGTATGAAGAAGTTCATTTACCCTTTAGTAAAAGAAGGAGCCGAATCATATTCAGGAGAGCACGATCTTGAAGTATGAGGAAGTTCAGTTTACCCTTTAGTAAAAGAAGGAGCCGGATCATATTCAGGAGAGCACGATCTTGAAGTATGAAGAAGTTCATTTACCCTTTAGTAAAAGTTCGAGCCGAATCATATTCAGGAGAGCACGATCTTGAAGTATGAAGAAATTCATTTATCCTTCAGTAAAAGAAGAATCCGAATCATATTTCAGGCGCCGACCTTAAAAATGAGAAGATTTATATATCAGATAAGCAGCAGCCTCTTTATTTGAGTGCTTATCCATTTTTGGCACGTAAGTCCCTTCCAACGATAAGTGACAGTTCTCCCTCGAGAAGCTTATCAGGGAATTTCCCATTCAAGTCCATTTATTTTGGCATGCAGCCGGTTTTTACCCTGTATATTTGATACGGATTTCCGAAAAGTCCATCCGATCCCATCACGAGGGATAGGTTATAGAAGCTTGGATGTTATTCTTTGCTCAATGCTCCAGCATTCTGTAATCGATCTTGCAATCGTGTAGGTCCAGTTTTATTATTAGACATTCCCAAGTGGAGGTCATCTCATAGGTGCCATCTCCATTTAAGGATCTTATTCTTAAAAGTCCATTTAGTTTGGCATACAGCCGGTCTTTACCCTGTATATTTGCTACGGATTCCCGAAAAGTCCGTTTGATCCTGTCACGAGGGATAGGTTATAGAAGTTTGGATGTTATTCTTTGCTCAATGCTCCAGCATTCTGTGACTGATCTTGCAATCGTACTTGATCCAGTTTTACTTTTAGATTCCCAGTGGAGGCCGTCTCATAGGTACCATCTCCATTTGAGAATTTCGTTCCTTTTCTAAAAAAGACAATTGGTCGTGTTCGCACCAGTTGACCATCATTTTTAGAATTCCCCACTGTTGTACTGTGTCCCAGTGCGTCGTTTTCCCCAGTGTGTTTTTTCTCGTAGCGTCCGTCCCTGTGTCGTCGCATTCGTCAGCATTTTCACAATTCATCATTCCAGCATACGCATCATATCATCTGCATTAACCTGTTCTCGCTTTGTCCATATCATTGCATAGCACTGCGTCTAAAGGCAAAATTTTTGGTTATCTGTATTTAAATCCCTCCACCATGATTTCTCGAGTCTCCGTTGCTCGAATCACCCGGTGAAGTTATTTAAATAGGGGCAACTTTAATACCCCAAATTTTGCCCTAAGATTTGTCGTCGCATTTCATTGCATTTTTATTGCATTTAATCAATTACTAACAAATTTGTGTAGTCGTTTGACTTTTTGCAGGTAAATATCATATGGCATGCATTTTTTTTCTAAAAAGTAAAAATGGCACAATTGGCAGGAGGACATGTGTAAGGAGTTATGAGTGTGAGAGGTTGAGAGTTCGAATCTCACCTTTGTCACTTTTTTTGTTTTTTATTATTTTTACTCTAAATTTTTCTATCTTTCATTAAAAAAATAACAAAAATAGTTTTTTATTATTATTTAATTATTATTTTCGTATTTTAATTAAATCATTTTTTAAAATATTATTTTTTTCACTTTTTTCTAAATTATTCATAAAAATATCCAAAAAATCATAAAATAAAAAATATTGAAAAAAATTTTGTTCTTTTTATAATATTTTTGATTTTAGGAATCAATAGGATTATTAGTTTTTATTTTAAGTTTCTTTTAATTATTTTAAATTATTTAAATTTTATTTTTCTTAACTAATTATTTAGTTTGGGCTTTAAAATGGGCTTTAGGGACATTATTGACAATTTGGTGTTAACCCTAATTTGTTCCCTATATATACATGTGTTGCCTTGTTGAAAAAGGGGGAGAATGAAAAAAACCTAAGAGGAGTGAGTGTCGTTTGCCGTTATTTAGTTTTCTTCTTCATCCATTACTATTGTTTCTTTTTCTTCATTGTTTACCGTTATTTCTTTTCCTTCATCTATTACTGTTGTTTCTTTTTCTTCATCTTTTACCGTTATTTCTTTTTCTTCATCTTTTACCGTTATTTCTTTTTCTTCATCTATTACCGTTATTTCTTTTTCTTTATCTATTACTGTTACGTTTATATATATATATATATATATAATTTTTAAATTGTTAGAGTTTATATATATAAGATTAATTTTTGATCGAATTATGTCGATACGATGTTTGCACATTTGTGTGCATGACGCGTGACATTTGTGTTAGTTCGATCTGGTTGCGATGATCGCATTTTTGTGTGAGCAATAATACTATTTTTTGCTTAATTTCTTTTTCTTTGCGATAAATTTTGTTTCGTCCGATTTAGATCTGGTTGCGATGAGCGCATTTCTGCGTTAGCAACATTGTTGGGTTATTTGGCACATTTAAAATTCATCATTGCTTTATTATTATTATTATTATTATTATTATTATTATTATTATTATTATTATTATTATTATCATTATTTATTATTATTATCATTATTATCATTATTATTACCATTATTATTATTATTGTTATCATTAATTTATTAAAACTTGTTATAATATAAAAATCTGTTTTTTAAAATAAATAACATTAACATCTTTTCCAAATTAATATGAAAACCTATTATTTTTAAGAAAAACTTTTTTTTAGATAAATTTAAAATAATAACTAAAATCTTTTTTTTAAAATAATAACTAGAACCGTTATTTATTTTATTTTATTATTGTTCAATTCAAATTTCATTATCATATTGTATCTGCTCCTCTCATGTAACCTCGCGAACTTAACAATCACTCTTTAAATTCTGCCTTTAAATTTCTGCTTGCATGGTTTAAATTATGACATTATCTCTCTGTTTGCATGATTCAATTATCTCACGCGTTTACCATTATTTCTGTCACATTGCACACATCCGAAGGTTAGGTCTAACTGTTTGGCCGCCGCGCCAATAGTCCGTAAAACTTCACACATTCAATTTCAAATCCTCAAAACTACAAACTACAAACCCTAATTTTCACAAATGCCTCGCCGCAGGCAAAATTACAATTTTACCCCTAGCATTAGGTCAAAGAGCCGCCGCGCTCATTTTAGGGTTTCCCGCCGTGGAATCCCTAATTTAACCCTAATTACAACTTAACAATTCAACGTAGAGATTTGGAGTTTCTACACTCCACGTAAGCGTGTCCTTAAGACATATTTATTCCCCTTGAGACCTTGACCACAGTCAAGAAGTCTCTAACCTCCCTTTTGAGGGGAACTACGATTACTCTGATTCCACTCCCGTAAGGATACGTAGGCACAAGATGCGATGTCTTGCCGAGTAAACTTAGAATTAACCCCTTAGGTCTCCTTTCTCACTTTTAATCCTTTGTACATATACCTTAAGCAAATAAATAAAGCAAATAGTAAACATCTGAACAAAAGGTTCCTGTAGAGTACTACAGAAGTTTAGGGTGCTAATACCTTCCCTAAATTTAACCAACCCCCGAACCCTAGATCTTTCCCCGCATTGTGTTTACGATGCAAAATAGGTTTTCCCTCTTTTGACCTTTTCCTTCGGATAAATCAAAGAGCGGTTGTGAACTGAATTGTGATTCAAACTCATTGATAGTTTATGATCCTATTTCCACCGCAACAGCTGCCTATGCCAGAGATGAAAAGCTCATGATTCATTGCTTCCAAGACAGTTTGTCTGGGGCATCACTCGAATGGTATATGCAGCTGGAACGTAACAGTGTGCACACTTGGGCCGAGCTAGCCGATGCATTTGTCAAGCAGTATAAGTACAACACCGATCTTGCTCCGAATCGTACTCAACTTCAGAGTATGACTCAGAAGGACGGCGAATCCTTCAAGGAGTACGCGCAACGATGGAGAGAGCTAGCCGCAAGGGTGCATCCACCTCTTGTTGACCGTGAACTGATTGACATCTTCATGGGTACCTTGCAAGGCCAGTACTACGAAAAGCTGATTGGTAGTGTCTCTGCTGGATTCTCTAACTTGGTGATCGTTGGTGAGAGAATTGAAGAAGGGCTGAAGAGTGGAAAGATCCGAGGAGGTTCTAACAACCAGGCCAATGCCAAGAAACCTTTCAATGGATACAAGAAGAAGGAGGGCGAAGCAAATGCCATTTTTTTGCAGAAAGGGCAAGCTTCTCAACAAGCTCCCGCTCCTATGCCTTATCAGGTTCCTTACTACCAGTATCTGTATGTTGCTGCTGCGCAATATGCTCCAATGCCTTATTAGCCAGCTGTTCAAGCAGTTCAAGCTCAGATGCCACAGCAACGGGCTCCTCAGTAACAAGCCTACAATCAGCAAGGATACCAATATCCTCCTCAGCAACAGCAAATGCAAGCTACTCAGCAACGACAAGGTACTCGCCCACAGCGTCAGCAGAGAACATGGAGGCCATATAGAGTCTTTGATCGTCTACCAATGACATATGCTAAAATCTTTGCTCAGTTGATGGAGAAGAAAGCCGTTGTTCCGAGAGATTTGGCTCCCCCAACTGTCATTCCTGCCGACTATGATGCAAATGCTCATTGTGAGTTTCATAAGGGTGCTCCAGGTCACACCATTGAGGGCTGCAGAGCTTTCAAGCACATAATTCAAGACATGATCGACAAGGATGCTATCAACTTCAATGGGAAGTCTCCAAATATCATCAACAATCCGATGCCATCAGCCAGCTAGTGCCAACATCAAATCCAGTCAAGTCAAGTTCATCCCAAAGAAGGCAGTCATGCTGCCATTTCATTATTCGCAATTCTTATATTTTGTCTTTGTTTGTTTAAGTATTGTATGCTTTGAACAATTGCCATTCGTATTTGGTTTTCATTAATGTATTGTTTATGCGTGTTTTGAATTAGTTATGTCGTATTCACTCATTTTCACTTATCACCGACACATTTATTCACTCCACTCTATTCACTGTTGTTTAGCATGATTTGAAGGAGGATGATGAAAACGAGATACCCATAATTGCAAACTGTATGCTTTCAGACCGAATCTCGTCAATGATGTACAGGCGTTGCTTCAATTCCCCAAACACCGGAGATATAAGGAGTTAATCCCTAGTAAACCACTTCGAGCCTAGAAGTAGCAGCTTTCTTCGGATATTCAAACCTTACACTTAACCTGGGGCAGGGTAGTGTTCAGCTAATTCAACCCTACACTCGAGTTAACAAAGAAAAATCCAAAAGACGGTTGTTCACCAATGACTCACAACAGGGCAGTCACAACAAAATCCAAAAAAAGGGAAAAAATCAAAAGCCTGCTAAGTCAAACACCTCATAGGGGACTTAGACAAAATCAAGGCAATCCCAATGGATCTGACAAGCAAAGTCAATCCATGCAAAAGTTAGGGATCAAAACAAAAGTAAAAGAGGACCCCGAAATCCTCAACAAAAACAAAAATTCAATGGCCACCCAGATCAAAGGGGCACTGGCATCCATCAAAATAAGGTGACTGCCACGTCGAGCAAACCTTGAACCTTCAAGCTTACACCGTCAGGGCAAGTGTAGAATTAACTGAGCGTAGGACTGGAGATCATTAAGAAGAAGGGGTGGGTGCAAATCATACTTTGAGCCTAATAACCTTTTGTTTCATAACCGTGAACCAGACCACGTTACAGCCCTCGAAAGACCTAATTGAGGCGGGGTTTATTCTGAAAGCATAACATCGCAAGGTTGCGTAACCTGACTCCTCACATGATTTCTAATCATCAGCATTGGTGTCATTTCTCTTGATATATCTTTCACACCGATCAAATTAACACAACGTCTGGGCTAGCAGTCCATTCGTCTCCCACTTTCATGACACCTCAATAAATGACACACTTTTCCAAAACGTACATTGAAATGCGCATTAATATTACCATTTATGAATGTACAATTTTAATTGCAAATCAGTGCTAGATATTCAAGGACATCTCAATGAGGGGTAACCGAGGAGGTACTGGGATTTCAGTGGCGTACACGAAGCAAGAGTACTACAAACCCTATAGGCTAGGGCAGGTCATTCAACAGCTCGAGCAGGGGCAAGCCATCAGAGATCGGTTTCAACTTCAAAACGGATTAATCTGGGGCAGACTATTACCATGTTCAGACTAGGGCAAGTCCAGATTATCTTAATCATCAAGCAGAGTTGCAACCTTCTCTAAAGAAAATTCACAAGCACCAAGTATCCAAACTTGGGGCATCCAGAGCATCATCTTCTGCTTCAATCGTGGCGTCTTCAACGAACGGCGTGTCGAGGAAATCAATTCCTCCCACCACCCGAAGTCCAATCCACATTAGCAACTACCAAAAGTCCACCACGCTGGCGTCTCCACCTACATTCCCATTACCCATCTGCAATCATATGCATCATACGCATCGCATTTGACCTCATAAGCATCTTACATCATATGCATACCAATCATATCATACTTCCCTGGCTCTTGCATCTCCGTGCGTCAGCATTTGCATTTGCACTTCCACTCATATGGAATATCATTTATCGTCCAGCATTCATATATGCAAGTCAAGGTCCAGGATCAATCTCGAAGACTTCCAAGACTGTCATCGGCCCAGTCAGGGGCATCCTCCACAAAGGTCGTGGATTTCTCCCACGAATTTCAGGAGCTTCAAAGCAATCATCAGCCCAGTCAGGGGCAATCTTCTGCAATTGTGGGTCTCTCCCATCAAAATTCAAAATATTCAAATCAAGATTCAGCCCAATCAGGGGCCTTCTTTTCAAGACCATGGGTATTTCCCATGACGTATTTCAACCTCGTGGTTGATCAGATCTTTAAATGCAAGATTCAGCCCAGTCAGGGGCATCTTCTGCAAAGCCGTGGGCGTTCCCCACGAAGTTGTTCAACCTTTTGTTGGGCAAATCCAAAGACCTTAAGTTCAAGATTCAGCCCGGTCAGGGGCATCTTCGGCAAAACCGTGAGCGTTCCTCACGAAGTGGTTCAACCTTTTGTTGACCAAAACAAGACATCAAGACAAACTCAGCCCAGTCAGGGACATCCTCCTCAGAATTCATGGGCGTAACCATGAAATCATTTCAGCAAAACTATGATCTCCAAACAAAGACGGTGGGCATACCCCGTTGACTCATTTCAATTCAATCTTCCTCTTGGGGGGTTCCCCATTGAGTTGTACCCAACAAGCGTGACCTTTGTCAATTGCCTTACCATCATCCTTTTGGTGATAGCCGAACTTCGTCGGTTCAACATAGCCTGCATCCTTTCAATGTTGGTAACCTTCAATTAGTGTTTGCCCTATCATCCTTTTGGTGGTAGTGGCCGGTGTGAGTTTCGCTCCGTCATCCTTTTGGTGGTGGGTCTGGCATTTCGTTGATGTCAGATTGTGCGATTGTGTTTGCCCTATCATCCTTTTGGTGGTAGTGGCTGGTGTGAGTTTCGCTCCGTCATCCTTTTGCTGGTGGGTCTGGCATTTCGTCGATGTCAAATTGTGCAATTGTGTTTGTCCTATCATCCTTTTGGTGGTAGTGACTGGTGTGTGTTTCGCTCTGTCATCCTTTTGGTGGTGGGTCTGGAATTTCGTCGATGTCAGATTGTGCAATTGTGTTTGTCCTATCATCCTTTTGGTGGTAGTGACTGGTGTGTGTTTCACTCCGTCATCCTTTTGGTGGTGGGTTTGGCATTTCGTCGATGTCAGATTGTGCGATAGTGTTTGCCTTATCATCCTTTTGGTGGTAGTGGCTGGTGTGAGTTTCACTCCATCATCCTTTTGGTGGGGGGTCTATCATAATCATTTATGATAGATTGTGCGATAGTTTGTTGTGTTTCGCTCCGTCATCCTTTTGGTGGGGGGTCTGTCATGGTCATTAATGTCAGATTGTGCGTCGGTGTTTGCTCTACCATCCTTTTGGTGGTAGTAGCCGTGTTCATTTCATCCCATCATCCTTTTGGTGATGACGACCTTTTTGCCAGTTATTTTCAGTTTACTCAGAGGTTTACCTCAACCAGTATTTTCAACTCTCAAGCATCTCTTTCTTTCGGACAAATTCAGGGTTTTCTTTATATCTAATTGACTTCTACCTCAGGAAAACGAATGATTGTAGCAGTTCATTTCCCTAGGTTTAAGCCTATTAGATAGGGGCATCTGTCATACCCTAAATTTGTCCTACCCTTTTGTAAATATTTTCGCATTTTAATTATACTTTCACTTGTGCATTGCCCGCTTATTTCCTTGTTACTTAGACATGTGTCCGCTCGCAATTGGTTGATTTTTTTTTTTTTAGAATTTTATCTTTTTTTTTTATCAATTAAGGTGTAACATGTGGCCTAAGGACTCTCTTTTTTTTTATATGAATATTGTTTTTTAATTCCTTAAACTTTTTTTTTCTTTTTTAAATGTTACTAATAGTTTTGTTTTTTTTAAGTAATTAATATTGTTTTTTAGTTTGTTCTATATATTGGTTAATATTTATTTAATTATTTTTGTTAATATTTTATTAATTCAAATTATGTTAGTTTATATTGTAATTATTTAGTTATAATGTTCATAAAATAATTGAAAAGAAAAGTAAAAAGAAAAAAGAAAACGAGTTGAGGAAAGGCCCATTTTCAGCGGCCCGTTAGGGTTGGCTTTGGGCATGCTTTTAAAAAGAAGGAAGGACCGATTGAAACTGGGGAAGAAAACACTTTTCATCGGCTGGGAGAGAAAAAAGGATCCGCCGCCCCTAATCCCAACAGAAAACCCTAAAAAGAATGTTATCCTCTTCTCCCTTATTCACCCTAGCCGTCGTGTAAGCTCTCTTTCCCCTTCAGTTTTTCAAATCGCCATCATTATCCTTACACTCCCTTCGCTCTAATCTTCTCCGCCACCTATTTTCCTCACTCATCACCATCTTCCCCTGCCAAAATCTTTTTCCTTCATCTGCCATTATCTTGCATTTTTCTTCTTCTCCCGTTCACGACGCCACAACTATTCACCTCTCTCCGTCTTCGCTATGTTGCAGCCATCCATCCCTCTCCATCACGCTTTCAATTGACATGAAGAAGTGGTTGTGGGTCGAAACCAGGAGATAACGTTATCATGTTGAATCGGATCTGGATTTACGATTTTCTCGGCTAGCTGACGATATGAAGCCTTCACTTTCGTGCATGATCAAGGTTGCGAGATGCCGGTTCGAAGAATGTGTTGATGGTGTGTGCTGTTAGAATTAGTTTTAGTCGGTTGTTCGACAAGGCTATTCGACAGGGGTAATGTTTCCATTCCAAAGTTTTAAGTTGTTTGCAGAATTTATTGGTGATTAAAATCTTCGATGCAATATCGCAATTTTGTTTTGTTTCATATCTGTAGGATACTGTTGATTATTAAAATTTGGTTTGCATTTGCGAATATGGTTTTTTTTTCATTCAAGCCATGATTAGGATTGTTGACCTTGCTTCGGTTTTGGATTTCTGCTTGAAATGATTCAATAGTTGATATGTTGCTACCTGAGTTTTTATTTAGTGAACGTTGTGCCGCTAGATTGTTACGGTTGTTGTCTTGGTAGAAACTGCTTAAATCTTGTATCAATTTCACATATATAAGTGTCTTTTTTTTCTCTGCTCAAGGTTTGCATTGGAATGAAAGCACTGTTAGTAGTTTGATTTTTTAGGCTTATAATATGAGGTCTTTATGCAGAACTGGTATTCTGCTATAAGTTTGATATAATTGCAACTCTGCTATTTTTGTTTCTGTTCTATATGTCCATTTGCAGAGCTTGTTCTGATTTGTGGCTCTTGGATTTTGATAATCTAATTATTATATATAACTGATGTGTGTCCAATATAATCAACTTATGACTTATTTTATTTTTAGTATATTTAATTAAGTATTTCTAATATCCATATTTATTTTCTAGATTAAAACAACTATTTATTAATTAGTATTTTTCTTTAGATAATTTAAAACATTTTTCTAACTAAAGATCAAATTTTCAAAGTATTATTAATTAGTTTATTTTTCTAGAGAATCCAATAATTTTCAAAAAGAGATCATTTTTTTAAAAAAAAAAATTATTATTAACTAGTTCATTTTAGAGAATCTAATATTTTTTTCAAGAAAAATTTTGGGATCATTTCAAAAGCTTTTACTGACCAAAACAAGAGTAATTCAAGACTTTTTTTTTTAATTCGCGAAATAAATAAACTCTTAGTCTAGCACTTCTCGAGTTTTTTTGAATAAATACTATTGGGGCGTACGCCTTGGGTAGTGACATTCGACTTTTCATTATAAAATACGCCCTTTAATTATTTAGACAAGAAAATGTCATTGGAGTCTAGCATTCCACGTGATACTTTTGTTGTTCATTAAAACAATATTTTATAAATTAAATCAAAATCATTCTTTTTTTTTTAAGTAATTTATTTAATAAGGCAATTTCAAAAGAGATTCTATTTTAAAGAAAAAACTTTGAAGCAAATAATATTTCATTAAGCATTTCCAAATACCAATAATTATCTTTTTTTAAATCAAAAATTGCTTTATATTCGATTTAATAGATAGTTATTTTAAGACAATCCTAAATTATTTTCTAAATAAAACTTCAAACTATTTTCATACTTTATTTTCAAAATTGACATCATTTTTCTGTTTCCATTCCAATAAATTTTTCAATACAAATTACTTTCTCAGATAAATCATTCTCAAAACTAATAATTTCTTTTTCTAATCTTCATCTAACTTCTTTTTAAATATTAAATTATTTTTAAACCAAATTACGAAAAATTAAACTCTTGAAGTCTAGCACTTCTTGAGTTTTCGAAGGGATATTATTGAGGTGTACACCTTAAATAATGTTTTGTTCAACGTTTCGTTCTCTTATTTAGACAAAAAAAATAATAATATATCATAAGAATCCAGCAATTCTGTATGATAGTTTCGTCGTTCATTCAAATATTCTCCAATTGGAAAAAGTGTCGTCGAGATATAGCATTTCGATAATACCTCAGTTAATTGGTTATGAGGCCGACGTCTCATTTATCAAATAATTGTCACTTCTCCTAATTTATTTTCAAATTTAATTTCGTATTCTTACCACACACGTACAAATGCTTTTCATACCTCATTTCAAATTATTTTCAAAACATCTCCTCGATTCAAACTTCGAAAGGAGGAGGTTCTTGGAATCTAGCATTCCTTGAATCTCCGAGTAAATAATTCTCGAGGCACGCCCTTGATTTATTATTTATTCAATATTTCTACTTTTTCAAACTCAAGCATTTTCTAACATTCTCCTAAGTCGAGTGCTCGTACACAACCCACATTTCGCACATACTTCACAATTCCTCGTGGTTTCGATATTAGGAGCATCCTCAAGGACTAATATCGTTTCTCACAATCTTAACCCTTGACACGTCGTCAAGTCGGTTTCATTTTCAAACAAATCCTCGACACTTCGTCGAGCCATTTCAAACCAACTTCCTTTTCGCTTCACATTCCATTTTCGATTCAATCTTTTCACAAACGTTTTCTTTAAACTTATGAAAGAAGAATATTTTTAGAATCTAGCATTCTTTGAATATTCGAATGATTAATTCTTAAGGCGTGCCCTTGAGTTGTTATTAGTTCATTCTTTCTATTTCAAAACATCCAACTCTTTTCAACCCAATTCCCGAAAGAACTGAGTTCTTGGAATCTCGCATTCCTTGAATTCTTGAGTGACAAGCTCTTGAGGCGTGCTCTTGGGTTGCTTGTCAGTCACTCTTTCGTCTCTTTTCTCAAACTTCCAATCTATTCAACCTCATCTTTTCGTGGTTGTCACCACGAACTACGAACGCTCTGATTCTTTATTCATTCTTGAATATAAGATACGTAGGCATAAGATTGCGATGATCTTGGCGAGCACACTTCTATCTTCCTCTATTATTCCGTCCATTTCCCAACCTTTCCCGTAGTCGAACTACGACGCTCTGATTTCTCATTCTCGTCCGAATGAGCATACGTAGGCACAAGGGCCCTAATCCTTGGCGAGCACCCTATTCTCTAACCCCCCATTTTCCCTTTAGCGTCTTTAACCTTTATCCTACCAATTTTACCTTTAACAACGAGAAGAGAACAAGTAAACCTAAACAACACTCCCCACATTTACCTTAAGAGGTTCCCGTTGGGTACGACGGACGTGAGGGGTGCTAATACCTTCCCCTCACGTAACCGACTCCCGAACCCGAAACATGGTTGCGACATCCCTATTCCTATCCTTTCGTTTTTAAGAGGTTTTCTCGATATTTTCCTCTCCCGTTTATTCGGGATAAATAAAGTTCGGTGGCGACTCTGTCGAACCGCATTTCCGCGCCTTTCGCACGAGGGTCGTTTTCTCCGAAATGTCTCTGTGATTTTTCGAGGTGCGACAGCGAGGTAAAGGGCCGATCCAGTTTACCAGTGGCGGGGTGATGTTTGAAAGCGTCAACGCAGTGTCTGAAGACAGCGGAGATAGCGACTGTGACTTAGACTCTTGGATCCAGCCAAGCAAGCCAGGAGAGAGCCTCAACAACTGGTCCGTCAGGGACATCATCCAGATGTCAAGCCAAGAGTAATGATTTACTTTTTTCAATCATTGTACAACCCTATGTCCTACCCGGGGCATGGTGGTTTTATTATCTGGGCCTTGTTTGATTATGTACATGCATTTTATCAATAAATCAAAAGGCGTTTTTCTTCGTATTCAAATATTGTGATCTATGTTATTCCTGTTTTATATTTGTTTAGAAAAACAATAAAATGGCAATGAGGTTTGTGCTAACCTGCATATCCTTGTTTTAAGCTTAACCCTTGTTATTGCAGGATCCACATAACAGATGACATCGACTCTGGACCTTCTACGACTCACTTCGACTTCGATTGCCCGATCTATCAAGCCGAAGAAGAGATTGATGAAGATGAAGACCTTCCCGAAGAGTTGGCCCGCTTGTTGAAACAAGAAGAGAAAGTTATTTTGCCTCACGAGGAAGAGATCGAGATTGTGAATCTGGGTTCTGAAGAACTTGTCAGGAACGTCAGGATAGGGGCTGCATTGCAGAGTGATGTCAAGCAGAGATTGGTCGAGATGCTGAGAGAGTATAATGACGTCTTTGCTTGGTCATACGAGGATATGCCCGGACTTGATACTGACATCGTGGTCCATCACTTGCCGCTGCGAGAAGATTGCCCTCCCGTTAAGCAGAAGCTTAGGAGGACGCGACCAGATATGGCCGTTAAGATCAAAGAAGAAGTGCAAAAGCAGCTTGATGCTGGCTTCTTAGCGGTCACTACTTACCCTCCGTGGGTCGCCAACATAATGCCTGTACCGAAGAAGGACGGTATGGTGCGAATGTGCGTCGATTATCGGGATTTGAATAGGGCGAGTCCTAAATATGATTTCCCGCTGCCTCATATTGATGTGTTGGTCGACAATACAGCTCAGTTCTCCGTATTTTCGTTCATGGATGGCTTCTCCGGTTACAATCAGATCAATATGGCGCCGGAGGACATGGAGAAAACTATGTTTATCACACCTTGGAGAACGTTTTGCTACAAGGTAATGCCTTTCAGTCTGAAGAACGCAGGGGCCACTTACCAACGAGCAACGGTTACTTTGTTTCATGATATGATTCATCATGAGATTGAAGTCTATGTTGATGACATTATTGCGAAGTCCCAAACGGAGGAGGGACATCTGGTCAATTTGCTGAAGCTTTTTGAGAGGCTTAGGAAGTTCAGGTTGAGGCTGAATCCTAACAAGTGTACTTTCGGAGTACGGTCCGGAAAGCTACTGGGGTTTATCGTGAGTGAAAGAGGCATCGAGGTTGATCCTGCAAAGATAAAAGCCATACAAGAGATGCCAGCGCCGAAAACTGAAAAATAAGTTCGTGGTTTCCTGGGCAGAATAAACTACATTGCAAGGTTTATATCTCAGCTCACAGCCACGTGTGAACCGATGTTCAAGCTACTAAAGAAAGATCAGGCGATTATCTGGAACGAGGATTGCCAGAAGGCATTCGATAAGATAAAACAGTATCTACAGGAACCTCCAATCTTGATACCCCCAATGGCTGGACGGCCCTTAATCATGTACTTGACAGTTCTTGAGAATAGTATGAGGTGTGTTCTCGGTCAGCACGACGAGACGGGCAGAAAGGAGCATGCCATTTACTACTTGAGTAAAAAGTTCACAGACTGTGAATCTCGCTACTCGATGCTGGAGAAAAAGTGTTGTGCATTAGCCTGGGCTGCCAAACGTTTACGACAGTACATGCTCAACCACACCACCATTCTAATTTCGAAGATGGATCCGATCAAGTACGTCTTCGAGAAGCAAGCGCTTTCGGGCCGGCTTGCCAGATGGCAAATGGTGTTGACGGAATATGACATTCAGTATGTTTCCCAGAAGGCCATCAAGGGAAGCGTATTGTCTGATTACCTTGCCGAACAGCCGATCAAGGATTATCAGCCGATGAAATTTGAATTCCCTGATGAGGATATCATGTTTCTCAAAGTGAAAGATTGCGATGAACCGTTGCCCGACGAGGGTCCAGGCAGGAAATCCCAATGGAAATTGATATTTGACGGGGCGGTTAACTCTTATGGAAGTGGCATTGGGGAAATCATCACGACTCCCCACGGATCCCACATCCCGTTCACTGCAAGACTGACGTTTCCGGTCACTAATAACGAAGCAGAGTACGAAGCATGCATCATGGGTCTAGAAGAGGCAATTGATTTGAGAATCAAGAACCTAGATGTATATGGCGACTCGGCACTTGTGATTAACCAAATTAAAGGGGAGTGGGAGACTCATCAATCGAATTTGGTGCCGTACATGAATTATGCCAGAAGGATACTTCCGTTCTTTAATCGAGTGGAACTCCATCATGTGCCTAGGGCTGAGAATCAGATGGCTGATGCCTTAGCCATGTTGGCTTCGATGTATAAGGTCAATTTTTGGAATGAAGTTCCAAGAATTGTCCTTTCTCGTCTTGATAGACCTGCATTCGTCTTTGCGATCGAGGAAGCCTCCGACGGCAAACCATGGTTCCATGATATCCAGACCTTCCTTATGACTAAGGAGTATCCTGCGGGAGCGTCAACCCAGGATAAGAAGACTCTGAGGAGGCTGTCTGGAAATTTTTATCTCAATCCTGATGGATTTTTGTATAAAAGAAACCACGATCTCGTACTACTCAGATGTGTAGATGAGAAAGAGGCGAGTATGCTCATGGAAGAAGTCCATGAAGGCACATTTGGTACGCATGCCGGCGGGCATGCTATGACAAGAAAGATCCTGAGAGCAGGATATTACTGGCTGACGATGGAGTTGGATTGCTTTAAATTCGCGAAGAGATGTCATAAATGCCAGATTTAGGCTGATAAAGTTCATGTGCCACCGTGCCCGTTAAATGTCATGTCCTCCCCGTGGCCGTTCTCCATGTGGGGCATCGACATGATAGGCAAGATCGAGCCCACTGCATCTAACGGTCATCGCTTCATTCTAGTAGCTATCGACTACTTCACTAAGTGGGTGGAGGCAGCCTCGTATGCTAATGTGACCAAGCAGGTGGTGGCTAAGTTCATAAAGAGGGACATCATCTGTCGTTACGGAATTCCCGAGCGGATCGTTACTGATGTGGTTCGAATCTGAATAACAAGATGATGAAGGAGCTGTGCCAAAGTTTCAAGATTGAACACCACAACTCATCTCCTTACCGGCCGAAGATGAATGACGTCGTTGAAGCGGCCAATAAGAACATCAAGAAGATTGTTCAGAAGATGGTTGTGACCTACAAAGATTGGCACGAGATGCTGCCATTTGCACTGCACGGTTATCGTACGACGGTACGTATGTCAACCGGGGCAACCCCTTTCTCCTTGATGTACGGTATGGAAGTTGTCCTACCGTTAGAAGTGGAGATCCCTTCTTTGCGAGTTTTGGTTGACGTGAAACTCGATGAGGCAGAATGGATTAAGAACCGACTAAACCAACTCAGCCTGATGGACGAGAAAAGATTGGCATCGATTGCATATGGTCGTCTGTACCAAAGCCGAATGAAGAAAGCTTATGATAAGAAGGTGCGTCCTAGAAGCTTTCAGACGGGTGATCTCGTCCTGAAGAAGATTCTTCCTCCACACTCCGATCGCCGGGGCAAGTGGACTCCCAATTACGAAGGTCCGTACGTCGTCAGCAAGGTCTTCTCGAGAGGAGCCTTGTTGTTATCCACAATGGATGGCAAAGATTTTGCATCCCCAGTGAACGCGGACGCAGTTAAAAAATACTTTGCTTAAAAAATGACCCGCTGGAAAGAAAAAGAGTATCCAGGCAAAAATGGGGCATCCCGACGAACCATAAAAAAGGAAAAAGGTTCGGGCAAAAATTAGGGATATATAGAAAACAATGTACACCCGCAAAATCGAAAACCTGGAAGGGCGACTTTGGCAAAAAAGGGTATCCCGGTGAATCAAAAACCCGGAAGGGCGATTCAGGCAAAAGTTAGGGATTTGAAAAAGCAAATGACTGCGTTCCGCGGGTGGACTTTCATTGTTTAGTGGTTTGGAAGACCTGAGGGCCGTTCATCTGAATCAATCTCCTCTGAAGCCGAAGCGTCGAAGAAGTACCGAAGTCGAGTGGGTCATAGAGGGATCAACTCATGGTGTTTGTCTACGCCTCATTGCCGACATTTGTGTATATACTGATGTATATTTATGTTTTATTCTTGCGCAGCTTCCTCATTCCAGGGGCTTGCATCTGTTGTAAAACATTTTTACCCATTCAGGGGTTCGTTATCAATAAAATGTATACTATTCAACAATTCTGTTTGTCTGTTTAGCATTTATCTATTTTGTTTGCGAAAAAGAACGTCAATGTTTTTGATAAAATGCGCATACATAAACTTACTGGCCTAGGCCACTGATTGTTGAAACAATGCATTACTCGAACATTGTCACAAGATGATAACCTTGATAGGTCCCTTTGAGAAGGGTATCTTGTCTGTTTGTTTGTGTTGTTGCAGGTGTAGCATATACCAGGTAGTATGCCGTATGCGTCCCCAAGCAGGATGATTCCTTCTTCTCCAGCGAAGTTCAGCAGCCTCTCCCCGCAGAGTCTGAACGTGAGATCGTAAGCATTGATATGTTTTCCCTAGGCAAAGAAGATTCTCTCCCCAATCATATACATCCCGAAGGGTCGTCATCTCCCTAGCTGAGTCACATACTGAAGTGTGCAGCAATTGATAGTTCCAGACTGAAGTCTCCAGGAGAATTGAAATTCCCCACAGAGTCGTACTCTCCCTAGCATGCAGGACGATTCCTTCTTCCCCAGCCGAGTTTGCAAACCCCCAAGAGAGCCGAGTCCTTGGAAAGCAGTTCGGGCCATGATTGGTCGTCCCCAGTAGAGTGTTGAATAACTGATGCTACATTTCCCCGCCAGAGTCGTTACCTCCATGGAAGTAGTCGCGAAGGCCGCGCTATTTATTTCTGCGATTGACATCACTTTCCTCAGCAGGTCCAGGTTCTCGTAGAGCTTTATTCCCCTGCAGCAGTCGACTGAAGTTCATTTCCCCAGGCGGAGTCCAATTGAGATTGGCGTGACTTCTTCTCCTGGACAGGATGATTCATCCTCCACCAGAGTGGTTCTTTCTCCTTGACAGGAGGATTCTCTCTTCAGCATTTACCCTGAAAACGCATAGCATTTCCACCGTGTGGAACATTGCATCATTGCCAGACATATGCATATGAAACATGAACTAGGTCGTTACCGTTCTTGTTTTGCAGGTGTTCCTCCGCAGAATGGTTTGATCAAGATGATTCTTGAATTCTCCCCAGCAAATTCGTTTGCTCAAGATGATTCTTGAATTCCCCAGCGAAGTTGTGTGCTTAAGATGACTCTTAAAATCCCCAGTGAAGTCGCCAGAGTTGGTTGCTCAAGTTGATGCTTAGAGTCCCCGACAGAGTGATTTCTCGGGATGATTCCTGAAATCTCCCGCGGAGTTATTTGTTCAAGATGATTCTTGATGTCCTCAGTAGAGTTGACTCACCCAGAATGATTTCTGGATCCCCGAAGCAGAGTTACTTGATAGTTCTCCAGAATCCCCAGCGGAGATGCGTCATCCCCAACAGGTTTCCGAACAGTGAAGTTGAAACTTCCCCTGAAGACTTGATGATTGAAGTCCAACCGTATTAACGAAGCAGTTCTCTCAGCTGATGCGGAGTTCCTGATGGTAGAAGATGGATATCCCCAATTGGTTCATGATTGACCGAAAATTCTATTCCCGATTTACTGACGAAGTTCGGCCGATGCCCAAAGATTTCTTTGAGTTCCCGATGGCATGATCAACGTGATTGTTGACCTGACGAGTCCCGAGGAGTCTTGATGCCTGACGGCATGATCAACCCTGTATTACCGGTTACCGTGTGACCGATTCCCCAGCTAGTTGTCGTGCAGCTATTATTTCAGTTTCCGAAGATTTCTTCCCATCAGAGTACCGTGTACTTGTGTAGTTGGCAAATTTCCGGGTTTGTTGATATTCAACCGTCTTATACCTTAATTGGTTGAGAGCCGTTCGCTTCTCACCCAGTCAGGTCCAAGCCGCTTGAATAGGGGCAGCTGTTGCACCCCAAAATTTGACCAACTTTTCTTTACCTAGCTTATGTTTCATTTCATTCACATTAGCATTATCATTTTCATTTCATTGACATGTATGTAGGAGATCAAGAGGTATGATTACCAATCAAGAGCTATACAAGACCATGAAGCTAGCTAAGAAGGTTATTCAAGCGTTCAAGGGTTGATATCCTTGTCAGAGAAGTTGAAAGAGTCTCAGAGAGAGTGGTTGAAACCAGGAGTGTGTGTCTCCTAACTTGAGAGTTGTGGGAAGCCATCAGATGATTCTGAAGCCATGAGGTTAGGACTGGAGGTCTTGAGAGATCTCATGAGAATATTTAAAGATCACTTTGAGGCCTAGACAAGTCATTATGCAGGAATAGGAAGCCTCAGCCATGAGTGGTGCAGCTAGGGTTTGACTGGGTCAACCCTAAGTCAACTGATGATTTGGAGAAGGTTGAGACCTAATCCAAGAGCCATGTAATCATGGATTGATACATTGAGATGTTATAAGGATGATTCCAAGGTCAATTCATCATGATTGAAGAGTTTGAGAAGTTTCAAGCTAGGGTTTCTAAGGCTTGACAGTGTAAAATCCCCTAGTTTGACCCCTATCTTCAAGGAATTTTAGCTCAAGATGTGATTGTCATCTCATCTTACCCCCAACATGAATGTTGTAGAGCTTGATCCTAGCTTTAATTTTAGTACTAGAAGTCCTTGATAGGATTTGTAGAACTCAAGTTATGACTTTGACAAGTTACAGGTCATCTGAGGTCTGTGGATTTGGGAGCTTGAAAGTTACCCAACTTGCATCAAACTTTTTCCCAAGAAGGATGATTCCTATGAACTCTTGGTAAACATGAATGTTGTTCCTTATCCTCTTAGCTTTCTAGAGAGTACTAGAAGTCCTTGATAGGATTTGTAGAACTCAAGTTATGGCTTTGACAAGTCAAGGGCATTTTGGTCATTTGGAGATTACAGGTCATTTCAACCATAAGGCCATAACTCCTATTTCCAAGCTTCAAATTGAAAAATGTTCAACGTCAAACTTGTTCAAAATGATGTTTTAAGGCTAGTAAAGAGGTCATGAGTTATTGGAAGTGCTTGTATCTCAAAGTTGCAAAAATGACCTAAAATAAGGGTATAAGTTAAATAAACCAAAGTTGGAAATTGATATTTTTGACCTACACATCCAAACCAAGGCATGTAATATATCATTTTGACTCTAAAAAACATTTCAAGAAAATTGGTTTAGCCACATTTTTGAGTCGAGGTCTAATTTGTGGACTTGCTTTGAAAAGTAGTTACATGCATCCTAAGTAACATTTGCAAAACACATGAGAGATCAATACACAAGCTTCCAAGGCATTGTAACACATCTAATATCTCACTTGGAGAGATTTTGGGATCATAACAAGCTGCTGCAACAAGTGAAACCAGAATTGGGGTGAGTATGGCATGAGATGGTATTTTGGATGACATGAGAAATTCAACATCTCCTTGGATGATTCCAGAAGGTTCTGGAGAGGTCCAACATCATCTATATATTGATTAGAAGGGGTTCAAGTGAAAGGTTGGTGAGAATTGAGGGAGAGAAGAGAGTTTGCAACTTCACATTGTTCATTGCAAATTGAAATCGATTTCTGCATTCTACACCATTTTTGATCTTTCTTTTGATTTCAACAACTTCTATTGAGGATACTGAATAATTCCAGATCAATTCCATAGCCAAAGCCTTGAAGGATCGTGTTCTTGCATTTGAGTTTCAGCACCTGCAAGTCACTATCGGATTTGGAGTTCCAAGCATTTGCAATCGATTCTCTTGCATACAGAAGCAAGAACTTGGTACATTGAATGATTCCAGAGCAGTAGAAGGGTTGAATTGAAGCTTTGCTACTTCTGTTATTCAAGAATTCACAGGTTTGAAACTTTCATCCCTCACCTTAATTTAAGAAGAATTACCTTAATTTGTTAGGTTAGATTGATAGTATGTGGTTAGGAGATCGTTTCTGGAAACTTGGAGAGGATTTGATGATGATCAATGAGATGACACAATTTCTGTTTGGATCAAGAACATGCTGGATATTGAGAGATAATATGAGTATTATAGCAAGAACTGATCAGGGTAATGTGGTGAACATTTTAGACCAAACAATTTGAAGAATGGTGATGCTTGAGGATTGAGTGATTTCTATTTCTTTGATCGTGTTTTCGGTTAGAGACTGATTCAATGAATTCTGAGGCTAGGGTTAGATTCAGTGTTCATTTTAGAGTGATTTAGTGCTTTAGATCTTGAACTTTGATGGAGATTTCGTGAGATGCGAAGGTGATGAAGATGAGCATGAGAGCTCTGTTTCAATGGAGGTTCTTCCCTCCAAAATTGTTCAAATGAAGGTGATGATGTTAACACCATTGGATTAACATGAAGACTTTGACTAAACCATGTATCCCACGGCCAGGATTAATTTGAATTCGTGAGAGAGTCTGAGTAACTGAAACGATGCGTTTCACTTACTAGGTGGTGTTGGGCTTAGGTTCAAGTTGTTATCCCCACCCCCTTTTTGGCCCAGTCTGAAGATTGAACTGATTGTGTTTACTATCTGCACCACGCGCTTGGTTATTTTTGTTTGATTTTCTTTAATATTTTTCATTTTATACATGGTTCTTGATTAAATCATATAAAATTGAAAAATAAGTCAATTGATCCCATTCTTTTTGCATTATATTCATGATTGAGTCTAGTATTTTTTAGATAAAAAATATTTTTATTTCATGCATTTTCTGATTTTATGGGAATTTTTACATTTTAATTGATATTAAAATAGTTATGTTTGATGCTTGATTTTGTGGAATTTTGTGTATTCATGTGGTGATGACTTTGATCCTGATTTTTTGTGAGTAGTTAGCATAGATATGCATGCTCCCTATAGAATTTACTCACATTTTTGTGATGAACATAGGTGGTATTTTAGGTTGAAACCTTTAGAAGCTCCATTTTTAGGGTTTATGATTGATACCTTTGGATTTAGGACTTAATTTTAGGACTTAATAGATGACTTAGTCCCTGGTTTTTGTATGAGGCATTCTTAATTGAATTAGGATCCCTTAGGAATTTTTGTAGAAATTTACAAGATAGTTTGCTAATTTTGTTTGATTTTAGTTTAGGTGCTAGTTTTAGATGATTCTAAGGCACTAACTCAACTAGATTAACATATTTAGTTCCCTTTGATTAGGGTTGTGCTTTGCTTATTCTTGGGTGATGATGAAGACAAGTTGAATATGCATTGGTTTGCTTGAAGAGGCTTGGGTTTGAAGATCTTCCCTTCTTGTGGTGTAGTTTTGATTAGGTTAAGATTAGGGTTTTGTAGGCAGAGCTTCTAGATAGTTCTCTTCCTTCATAAACATGGATGATGTTGATCACTTCCATTATTCCCTATGATGTAATGTCCCTTGTAAAGGTCTCATCCCTCCTTTGGTAGGATGTGTGGTTCTTTACAAATTGGTAGAACCTTTGAGGGTCCCTTTCTCTGATGACAGGATGCTTAGTGGTGACCTTTGGTCTTCACTCTGCTACCAATCATCCCAACTTTGCTCTTGATAGATGCATCTTTCTCCCTTGTTAGAGGATGGAGTTCCTTGCTTTAAGAAGATTGAAGGATGAAGTTGACACTTCCATGTGATTGAAGATTACTCTGAGAGGCTGAAGCTTATAGATGAAGAGCACCCAGTTGATACTGGTAAAGCAAAGAGGGAGTTGAAGCTTGAAGACCAAGTTGATACTTATGAAGAGGATTCAATTGAGATTGAGTGAAGAGATGAGGCTTGAGGAATAAAGGATAAGTTGACACTTGCATTGAGGCATTGAGAACCTGAAGGAATCAAGTTGATACTTGCAGTTAGGAGTGAAACCTGAAGGTAGAATTGACTGAAGAGCTGAAGCTTGGAGAAGAGAGAACAAGTTGATACTTATGTTTGATGTGTTAGAACCTTGGAGAAGCAGGTTGATACTTGTCATGGAAGATGATAGCCTTGAAGGGTGATTGAAGTCTGAAGACTGGATTGCTGTCAGAAGAGCTGAAGCTTGGAATTGGAAGAGGGGTTGATCTGCTTTCTTTCCTGTCTATTTTCTCTTCTGTATTGATGTGCCTTGTTTGACTTGCTTGATGTATTAGAATAAGTTCATATCTAGACTGACTTTAAGCTAGGAGCATGATTGCACTAGAGGTTGAGTTGCTCCCTCTGCTTGTATTGTTACTGTATGGCTTTGCTTGCGGGTATTTGGTAGAGCCCAGCTCCCTTGCCTATGTGGTTTGTGTTTGCTTGATAGCATGTTATTTCCTCTGTATGATTGCAGTTATCTTATATTCTGCTTGATAGCATTTTATTTTTTCTGTATGATTGCAGTTATTCATATCTGGCTTGAGGTTGAGATGAGCTTGTGGAGGCTGATACCCCACACACATTTCCTCCCTCACTTGCATTGCATGCATTTTACAGTCGTTTACTATTTACTGTTTAAGCTGATGCTTTATTTGTTTCTGTTTACCATTGACATAATCCCCTAGGAATATTACTCCCTTTGATAAGGAAGTGATGATAGAACTTTAGGTTAAAACCTATGCATGATAACTTCTAGGAGTTCCCTGTTTCAAACCTCAACCATAGGATGAATCCTTGACATGACAACATTAGGACTTGATAGTCCCCCTTTAGTTGAGCCTGCTCTCTTCTTATCTCAAAACAAATCAAAATACAGTAATAAAGGCTAACTGACGTCGTACGTTACGAGCCTTAAGCTATCTGAGAGAGGATTGTTGGAGAGCTTCTTTTCAACAGTCTGGATGTTTAGTATGGCACCCTTTGGGGGACATGCGACGCATTCACTCCTAGGTCATAGTCTCTAGTGCGATGCTAGTTGCGAACAACCATAAAAAACAGTTCTTTCGTAAAAGAAAGAAAACAAACTTCAAACCTTTTTGCCCCGTGGGCCCATAATTCAAAGGAAGCTTTTCTGAAGAAACGAGTGTCGTTAACTCCTAGTTCTACCGCAAACAGGCTTTGTCCCTAACTGCTGGAACTATTTGTTAACCCTACTCGATAAAACAGATGAATCTGAATTCCCGTAATCCGTATTATCCCGAACTACGTAAGCTATGATCTCTCATACCTGTTTAGAGTACGTAGGCACAATACTGATGTATTGGCGAGCCACCTTCCACGTAACCTGTAGTTAGGCGAACTACGTTGACTCTGATTCCTCATTCTCTGATGAGAATACCTAGGCATAAAGCGCGACGCTTTGCCGAGTCATTTTCTTTTCTTTTTTAAGCCAACCTTGATAGGTAGATAGATAAAACCAACCCGTCCAGTAAACACAACGAGCGTGGATCCCATCGAGTATGATGGACGTGAGGGGTGCTAATACCTTCCCCTTGCGTAACCGACTCCCGAACCCAGACAGTGGTTGCGATGACCTTGTCTTTTACCTTTTTCGTCAGGTTTTTTTTGATCGTTTCCTTTCCCGTTTCGAGGGATAAATAACGAAAGGTGGTGACTCTTCTGTTTTGCCGGCACCTTATTTTCGCGGTAGCGACAGAGTGGAACTCCATCATGTGCCCAGAGCAGAAAACTAGATGGTTGGTGCCTTAGCCACGTTGGCTTCGATGTATAAAGTCAATTTTTGGAATGAAGCTCCAAGAATTGTCCTTTCTCGTCTTGACAGACCTGCATTCATCTTTGCGATCGAGGAAGCCTCCGACGGCAAGCCATGGTTCCATGATATCCAGACCTTCCTTATGACTAAGGAGTATCCTGCGGGAGCGTCAACCCAGGATAAGAGGATTCTGAGGAGGCTGGCTGGAAATTTTTATCTCAATCCTGATGGAGTTTTGTATAAAAGAAACCACGATCTCGTGCTACTCATATGTGTAGATGAGAAAGAAGCGAGTATGCTCATGGAAGAAGTCCATGAAGGCACATTTGGTACGCACGCCGGCGGACATGCTATGACAAGGAAGATCCTGAGAGCAGGGTATTACTGGCTGACGATGGAATCAGATTGCTTCAGATTCGCGAAGAGATGTCATAAATGCTAGATTTATGCTGATAAGATTCATGTGCCGCCGTGCCCGCTGAACGTCATGTCCTCCCCGTGGCCGTTCTCCATGTGGGGCATCGACATGATAGGCAAGATCGAGCCCACCGCATCTAACGGTCACCGCTTCATTCTGGTAGCTATTGAATACTTCACCAAGTGGGTGGAGGCAACCTCATATGCCAATGTGACCAAGCAGGTGGTGGCTAAATTCATAAAGAGGGACATCATCTGTCGTTACGGAATTCCCGAGCGGATCATTACTGATAATGGTTCGAATCTGAATAACAAGATGATGAAGGATCTGTGCCAGAGTTTCAAGATTGAACACCACAACTCATCTCCTTATCGGCCGAAGATGAATGGCGTCGTTGAAGCGGCCAACAAGAACATCAAGAAGATTGTACAGAAGATGGTTGTGACCTATAAGGATTGGCACGAGATGTTGCCATTTTCACTGCACGGTTACCGTACCACGGTACGTATATCAACCGGGGCAACTCCTTTCTCACTGGTGTACGGTATGGAAGCTGTCCTACCGTTAGAAGTTGAGATCCCTTCTTTACGAGTTTTGGTTGGCGTGAAACTCGATGAGGCAGAATGGATTAAGAACCGACTAAACCAACTCAGCCTGATGGACGAGAAGAGGTTAGCATCGATTGCATATGGTCGTCTGTACCAGAGCCGAATGAAGAAAGCTTATGATAAGAAGGTGCGTCCTAGAAGCTTTCAGACGGGTGATCTCGTCCTGAAGAAGATTCTTCCTCCACACTCCGATCACCGGGGCAAGTGGACTCCTAATTACGAAGGTCCGTACGTCGTTAGCAAGGTCTTCTCGGGAGGAGCCTTGTTGTTATCCACGATGGATGGCGAAGATTTTGCATCCCCGGTGAACGCGGACGCAGTTAAAAAATACTTTACTTAAAATATGACCCGCTGGAAAGAAAAAGAGTATCCAGGCAAAAATGGGGCATCCCGGCGAACCATAAAAAGAAAAAGGTTCGGGCAAAAATTAGGGATATAAAGAAAAGAATGTACACCCGCAAAGTCGAAAACCCGGAAGGGCGGCTTTGGCAAAAAAGGGTATCCCGGTGAATCGAAAACCCGGAAGGGCGATTCAGGCAAAAGTTAGGGATTTGAAAAAGCAAATGACTGCGTTCCGCGTATGGACTTTCATTGTTTAGTGGTTTGGAGGACCTGAGGGCCGTTTATCTGAATCAATCTCTTCCGAAGTTGAAGCGTCAGAGAAGTATCGAAGTCGAGTGGGTCATAGAGGGATCAACTCATGGTGTTCGTCTACGCCTCATTGCCGACATTTGTGTATATACTGATGTATATTTATGTTTTTATGTTTGCGCAACTTCCTCATTCCAGGAGCTTGCATCTGTTGTAAAACATTTTCACCCATTCAGGGGTTTATCATCAATAAAATGTATACTATTCAGCAATTCTGTTTGTCTGTTTAGCATTTATCTGTTTTGTTTGCGAAAAAGAACGTCGATGTTTTTGATAAAATGCACATACATAAACTTACTGGCCTAGGCCACTGATTGTTGAAACAATGAATTACTTGAACATTGTCACAAGATGATAATCGTGATAGGTCCCTTTGAGAAGGGTATCTTGCCTGTTTGTTTGCATTGTTGCAGGTATAGCATACTCCAGGCAGTACGCCGTATGTGTCCCCAGGCAAGATGATTCCTTCCTCTCCAGCAAGTCCAGCACCGCCTCCCCGTGGAGTTTGAACATGGGATCGTAAGCATTGACATTTGTCTCCCCAGGCAGAGAAGATTCTCTCCCCAATCAGATGTATCCTGAAGGATCGTCGTCTCCCCAACTGAGTCATATATTGAAGTGTGCAGCACTCGATAGTGCAGACTGAAGTCTTCAGCGGAATTGAAATTCCCCGCAGAGTCGTACTCTCCCCGACAAGCAGGATGATTCCTTCTTCCCCAGCCGAGTTTGCAGATCCCCGAGGGAGCCGAGTTCTCGGAAAGCGTTCAGGCCATGATTGGTGCTCCCCAGTAGAAGGTTGCACAGCTGATGCTGGATTTCCCCCACCAGAGTCGTTACCTCCAGGAAAGTTTTGCCGCGAAGGCTGTGCAGTTTATTTCTGCGATTGACATCGTTTTCCTCAGCGGTTGTGGTTCGGACACCTAGATGAGCAGGTTCATGTTCTCATAGAGCTTTATTCCCCTGCAGCAGTCGACTGAAGTTCGTTTCCTCAGGCGGAATCCAATTGAGATTGGTGTAGCTTCTTCTCCTTGGCAGGATAATTCCTCCTCTCCACCAGAGTGGTCCTTTCTCCTTGACAGGAGGATTCTCCCGTCAGCATTTATTTTGCTGATGGGGTCGTAGCATTGTGCATGATTGCATAGCATTTACCCTAAACACGTAGCATTTCCACTGTGTGGAGCATTGTGCCATTGTCAAACATATGCATATGAAACATGAGCTAGGGCGTTACTGTTCTTGTTTTACAGGTGTTCCTCCGCAGAATGGTTTGCTCAAGATGATTCTTGAATTCCCCAGCGAAGTGTTTGCTTAAGATGATTCTTAAAATCCCCTGTGAAGTCGCCAGAGAGGGTTGCTCAAGTTGATGCTTAGAGCCCCCGGCAGAGTGTTTGCTCAGGACGATTCCTGAAATCTCCAGCATAGTTATTGGTTCAAGATGATTCTTGAAGTCTCCGGCGGAGTTATTTGTCCAAGATGATTCTTGAAGTCCTCAGCAGAGTTGATTCACCCCGAATGATTTCTGGATCCTCGAAGCAGAGTTACTTGATAGTTCTCTAGAATCCCCAGCGGAGATGTGTCATCCCCGACAGGTTTTTAAACAGCGAAGTTGAAATTTCCTTGAAGACTTGATGATTGAAGTCCGGCAGCGGTGCCAAAGCCCCAGACTTACTGATGAAGTCCAGCTGTGATGTCAAAGCAGTTCTCCCAGCTGACGCGGAGTGCCTGACGGCAAAAGAATGTATATCCTTATTGGTTCATGATTGATTAAGGAGTCCATTTGAAAACTTACTAATGAAGTCTAACCACGAGGTCGAAGCAGTTCTCTCAGCTGATGCGGAGTTCCCGACGGTAAAAGACTGTATATCCTCGTTTGGTTCATGATTGACCAAAGGTCCTATTCCAGGCTTACTGATGAAGTCCAGCTGACGTCTGAAAATTCCCTTGAATGCCCGACGGCATAATTAACTTGATTACTAAAAAGTTTCTAATGACCTGATGAGTCTCGAGGAATCCTTCTGCCGCAGAGTCGCAGAATGCCTGACGGCAATATCGGCTATGTATGGGCTACCGAGTGACCAGTGACCCCTTGATGACTTGAGGACGAAGATCTATAGCAAAATCTGATAATCATCCCGACGGAGATTTGAGATTAGACCATCCATCGGTTACCGTGTGACCAATCCCCCAGCAGAGTTGCCGTGCAACTGCCATGCTCAGTTTCTGAAGATGTTCATACTAATCAAAGTATTGTTTACCTGTGCCGTTTACAAATCATCAGTTACTGTGTAACCGGTGATCCCTTGATGATTCGAGGATGCAATGATATCAGATAAATCAGAGAATCATCCTGACGGGGATTCAGATCAGTAATTCTCCAGCTAGTTGCCGTGCAACCATCATTTCAGTTTCCAAAGAGATTGGTTCCCATCAGAGTACCGTGTACTAGTGCAGTTGGCAAATTTCCGGGTTTGTTAGTATTCAACCGTCTTTTACCTTGATTGTTTGAGAGCCGTTCGCTTCTCACCCAGTCAGGTCCAAGCCGTTTGAATAGGGGCAGCTGTTGCACCCCAAAATTTGCCCAACATTTCTTTACCTAGCTTATGTTTCATCTCATCCACATTAGCATTATCATTTGCATTTCATTGACATGTATGCAGGAGATCAAGAGGTATGATTACCAATCAAGATCTATACAAGACTATGAAGCTAGCTAAGAAGGTTATTCAGATGTTCGAGGGTTGATATCCTTGTCAGAGAAGATGAAAGAGCCTCAGAAAGAGTGATTGAAGCCAAGAGTGTGTGTCTCCTAACTTGAGAGTTATGGGGAAGACCATCAGATGATTCTGAGGCCATGAAGATGGACTTGAGGTATTGAGAGAGCTCATGAGAAGTGTTGAAGATCACTTTGAGGCCTAGACAGGTCATTGTGCAAGATTGAGAAGGCTCATCCATGAGTGGTGTAGTTAGGGTTTGACTGGGTCAACCCTAAGTCAACTGATGATTTGAGGAAGATTGAGACCTAATCCAATAGCCATGTGATCATGGATTGATTCATTGAGATGCTATAAGGATGATTCCAAGGTCAACTCATCATGATTGAAGAGTTTGAGAAGTTTCAAGCTAGGGTTTCTAAGGCTTGACAGTGTAAAATCCCCCAGTTTGACCCCTATCTTCAAGGCAGTTTAGCTCAAAATGTGATTGTCATCTCATATTTCCCCCAACATGAATGTTGTAGAGCATGATCTTAGATTTAATTTGAGTGCTAGAAGTCCTTGATAGGATTTGTAGAACTCAAGTTATGACTTTGACAAGTTACAGGTCATCTGAGGTATGTGAATTTGGAGCTTGAAAGTTGTCCAACTTGCATGAAACTTTTGCCCTAGAAGGATGATTCCTATAAACTTTTGGTAAACATGAATGTTGTTCCTTATCCTCTTAGATTTCTAGAGAGTACTATAAGTCCTTGATAGTATTTCTAGAACTCAAGTTATGGCTTTGACAAGTCAAGGGTATTTTGGTCATCTGGAGATTATAGGTCATTTCTAGCATAAGGCCATAACTCCTATTTCCAAGCTTCAAATGAGAAAATGTTCAACATCAAACTTGTTCAAAATGATGTTTTAAGGCTAGAAAAGAGGACATGAGAGGTTGGAATTGCTTTTAGCTTAAAATCACAAAAATGACCTAAAATAAGGATGATTTTCAAATGAACCAAAGATGGAAATTGGGATTTTTGATCTACATGTCCAAACCAAGGCATGTAATATGTCATTTTGATTGTAAAACATATTTTAAGAACATTTGTATTACCACAATTTTGACTTGAGGTTTAATTTGTGGACTTGCTTTGAAAAGTGGTTAATTACATCTTAAGTAACAATTGCCAAACCAAAATTCGAGGCATGACCAAGGTCCCTTTCAATCCAAACACATCCAAAATAACATTAGGAGAGAAATTGGAAGAGAATGAGGGTGAATACAAGCTGCTAGCAGAACTGATCTGTGCATACCATGAGATTGAAATTTCCATGAAGTGAGATATTGAATTTCTCATTAGAAAGATCTAGAGCTTTCTAGATCATCCATACATGTTCTATATATGATGTAGAAGAGGTTCAGATTCAAGGTTGGTGAGGATTGGGAGAGGAGAGTGAGATTGCACTTTGAAATTCCACATTGCAAATCAAGATCTGTTACAAGGTTAGAGGCCATTTCAGTCCAAGAAATTGATCTCAATAGCTTGCTTGGAGGTTGGTGATTGATCCCAGATCAAATTCGAGGCCAAGTGGTGGAAGAATCATGAAGTAGCCATTGGAGTTGGAAGCTTGCAACTCAGAATTGGATTTGATAATTCAAGAAGATTCAACTCTTTTCATTGCATACAGAAGTTTGGTTAGAGGCTAGTGAAGGATTTTGCAAGCTCTTGAAGGTTGATTTGAAGATTCAACCACTCTGTTTGCTCAATTTTACCAGGTATGCAGTTCTTGTTCTGTGGCTTGATTTAAGTAGAATTAAGAGGAATTAGGATGTTAGATGCATTGTGGATTGATGTAGGAAGATTTATGGATCATTAATTTGAGAGTTAGTGACCAATTAGGGTTGTTACCATTTTCGGTTGAGATGGTGTTCTTGTGAATCTTGAGGTTTTAGAGTGAATTAATGGCATGATTGAGTTCTTGAGGGAATTTGGGACGAGTTTCATCAAGGAATCGTGGCCAATGGTGGATTCTATAGCAAGTTAGGGTTGTGAGATGATGACCGGAGAAAGTCACCGGCAGTGACTATGGCGCGCAGGTGACCTGAGTTTCAGGGATTCAAATTGGGGAAGATGACTTGATAGCCATCAGATTGTGGTTGGACTTTGACTGAAGACCCCATCCAACGGCCACGCGTGCATGAAATTTGTGAAGGATTTCTGAAGTAAATGAAACGCAGCGTTTCATTAATCTGTGGTTTTGGGCTTTATGCAATTGTTGATACTCCCACCCCCCTTATGGCCCAATTGCTAAAATGAACTCGACTGCCTTGCTATCTACACCGCGCGCATGTTTATTTTGTTTTGATTTTCATTATTTTTTCATTTTATTCATGGTTAGTGATTAAATCATAAAAAATGGAAAAATAACTCAATTAATCCCATTCTTTTTGCATTGGATTCATGATAGGATCTAGTACTTTTTAGATAAAAAATATTATTATTTCATGCATTTTCTGATTTTTTTGGATTTTGTACATTTTAATTGATATTAAAATAACCATGTTTGATGCTTGATATTGTTGAATTTGGTTTGATCATCTAATGATGATTTTGGCCTTGATTTTTTGTGAGTAGTTAGAATAGATATGCATGCTCCCCATAGATTTTTCTCACATTTTTGTGATGAATGTAAGTGGTAGTTCTAGGTTGAGACTTTAGGAGCTCCATTTTTAGGGTTTATGGTTGATACCTTATGGTTTAGATTTTATTTTTAGAACTAGATGGATGATTCAACCTCTGATTTTTGTATGGTAGATTCATGATTGAATTAGGGTCCCTTAAAATTTTTTATAGGAATTTTCAATGTAGTTTACTATTTTTGTCTGATTTTAGTTTAGGTGCTAACTTTAGATGATTCTAATGCACTAACTCAACTAGAATGACTTCTTTAGTTCCCTTAGATTAGGGTTTTCTCTCTCTTGATCTTGGATGATGTTGAAGACAAGTTGAAGATGCAATGAATTGCTTGAAGAAGCTTGGATGTGAATATCTTCCCTTCTTTTGGTGTAGTGTTGATTAGGTGTTAAGATTAGGGTTTGTAGGCAGAGCTTCTAGATAGATTCTCTTTCTTCATAAACATGGAATATGTTGATCAATTCCATTCTTCCCTATGATGTAAGGTCCCCTTGTAAAGGCCTCATCCCTCCTTTGGTAGGATGTGTGGCTCCTTGCAAGTTGGTAGAACCTTTGAGGGTCCCTTTCTCTGATGACAGGATGCTTAGTGGTGACCTTTGGTCTTCACTCTGCTACCAATCATCCCAACTTTGCTCTTGATAGATGAATATTTCTCCCTTGTTAGAGGATGGAGTTCCTTGCTTGAAGAAGATTGAAGGATGAAGTTGATACTTCTTTGTGTTTGAAGATTACTATGAGAAGCTGAAGCTTGTAGATGAAGAGGAACAAGTTGATACTGGTAAAGAGGAGAGAGCTGAAGCTTGAAGGCCAAGTTGACACTTGTGAAGAAGATCCAATTGAGGTTGAGTAAAGAGCTGAGGCTTGAGTAATAAAGGATAAGTTGATACTTATATTGGTACACTGAGAGCCTGCAGAGGCCATGTTGATACTTGATATTAGGGGTGAAGCCTGAAGGTGGAATTTACTGAAGAGCTGAGGCTTGGAGAAGAAAGAATAAGTTGATACTTATGTTTGAGGTGTTAGAAGATGGAAGAAGCAAGTTGACACTTGCTACTAAAGATGATAGCCTTGAAGAGCAGTTGCAGACTGAGGACTGAACTGATGTCAGAGGAGCTTTGCTGTGAAGCTGTGGAAGCTGTTGATCTGCTTTCTTTCTTGTCTGTTTGCTTGCTGTGCAACTGTACTGATGTGACTTGTTTGATTTGCTTGATGCATTAGAATAAGTCCATATCTAGACTGATTTAATCTAGGAACATGATTGCGCTAGAGGTTGAGTTGCTCCCTCTGCTTGTATTTTTATTGTATGGCTTTGCTTGCAGGTATTCGGTAAAGCCCTGCTCCCTTGCCTATGTGGTTTGTGTTTTGCTTGATGGCATTTTATTTATTCTGTACGATTGCATTTATTCATATCTGGCTTGAGGTTGAGATGAGCTTGTGGAGGCTGGTGCCCCACACACATTTCCTCCCTCACTTGCATTGCATGCATTTTCCAGTCGTTTACTGTTTACTGTTAAGCTAATGCTTTATCTGTTTCCGTTTATCATTGATATGATCCCCTAGGAATCTCACTTCCTTTGGTAAGGAAGTGATGATTAGAACTTTAGGTTGAAACCTATGCATGACAACTTCTAGGAGCTCCCTGTTTCAAACTTCAACCATAGGATGAATCCTTGGCATGACAATTGTTAGGACTTGATAGTCTCCCCTTAGTTGAGCTCGTTCTCTCTTCTCATCTCAAAACAAATTAAAATACAGTAATAAAGTTTAACTGACGTCGTACGTTACGAGCCTTAAGCTATCTGAGAAAGGATTATTGGAGAGTTTCTTTTCAACAGTTTGGATGTTTAGTATGGTACCCTTTGGGTGACATGCAACACATTCACTCTCAGGTCATAGTCTCTAGTGCGATATTGGTTGCAAACATCCATAAAAAATAGTTCTTTCGTAAAAGACAGAAAACCAACTTCAAACCTTTTGCCCCGTGGGCCCATAATTCAAAGGAAGCTTTTCTGAAGAAAAGAGTGTCGTTAACTCCCAGTTCTACCGCAAACGGTAACGCCTAAGTCTCCAAGGGTCGATCTGTGTACACCAAACTGCTGGAACTGTTTGTTAACCCTACTCGAAAAATAGATGAGTCTAAGCCCATAAGCCGTATTATCTCGAACTACGTAAGCTCTGATCTCTCATACCTGTTGAGAGTACGTAGGCACAATACTGACGTATTGGCGAGCCACCTTCCCCGTAACCCGTAGTTAGTCGAACTACGTTGACTCTGATTTCTCATTCTCTGATGAGAATACGTAGGCATAAAGTGCGACGCTTTGCCGAGTCATTTTCTTTTCTTTTTAAGCCAGCCTTGATAGGTAGATAGTAAAACCAACCCGTCAGATAAACACAACAAGCGTGGATCCCATCGAGTACGATGGACGGGAGGGGTGCTAACACCTTCCCCTTGCGTAACCGACTCCCGAACCCAGACAATGGTTGCGATGACCTTGTCTTATACCTTTTCGTTAGGTTTTTTCCGATCGTTTCCTTTCCCGTTCTGAGGGATAAATAACGAAAGGTGACGACTCTTCTGTTTTGCCGGCACCTTATTTTCGCGGTAGTGACAATAGTTCATTTCACTTATTTCTCCCCGACAGAGATATTTAGTTAAACATCTCTTTTCCCGTCAGAGTATTCTTTTCAGGTTATGAGTCAGTTAATTCTACTTCCTGCCTATCCCGGGTCTTCTATTCCAGCTTTTGGTTGGTAATCCCTAGCTTGGTCTTTTGTGGATGTTATCCTAACTTTTGGTTGGTAGTCCGTTGTTTTTTGGATGTCATCCCAACTTTTGGTTGGTAGTCCATTGTTTCTTACATGTTATCCCAACTTTTGGTTGGTAGTCCATTGTTTCTTAGGTGTTATCCCAACTTTTGGTTGGTAGTCCATTGTTTCTTGGATATTATCCCAAATATTGGTTGGTAGTCTGTTGTCTTTTGTGGATGTTATCCCAACCTTTGGTTGGTAGTCCATTGTCTTTTTTGGATTTATCCCAACTTTTGGTTGATTGTCCGTTGTTTCTTGGATGTTATCGCAACTTTTGGTTTGTAGTCCTGTTGTTCTTGGATGTTATCCCAAATTTTGATTGGTAGCCCTTATTGTTCCAACTCTTGTTGGTATTGTTTCCCCTGCGGAGTCGTTATCCCAACTTTTAGTTGGTAGTCTTCGTTGTGGTAAGTTCGCCTTCGTTCTGCATTCCGGTGATCCCAACTTTTGGTTGGTAGCCTTTATTTGATTCCAACTTTTAGTTGGTATAGCTTTGTTGAAGATTCCAACTTTTGGTTGGTAGTCTTCGTTATGGTGCGTTCGCCTTTGTTCAGTGTTCTGGTGATTCCAACTTTTGGTTGGTAGCCTTTGCTTGATTCCAACTTTTGGTTGGTATAACTTTGTTGACGATTCCAAGTTTTGGTTGGTAGTCCTTGTTTCCGTGTGGATGATTCCAACTTTTGTTTGGTAGTCCTTGTTTCCGTGTTGATGATTCCAACTTTTGGTTGGTAGTCCTTGTTTTCGTGTGGATGATTCCAACTTTTGGTTTGTAGTCTTTGTTTCTGTGTGGATTATTCCAATTTTTGGTTAGTAGTCTTCCCTTCCTTTGATGATCCCAACTTTTGGTTGGTAGTCTTCCTTCGTGGTTTCAACTATTAGGGTTGGTTTCTTTCCCTGCAGAGTTCGCCTTCGATCGACGTTCTGGTGATTCTAACTTTTGGTTAGTAGCCTTGTTTCCCAACTTTTTGCTAGATTTTATCCCCATGCAAAGTCGTCATCCCAAATTTTGGTTGATAGTCTTCGTTTGTGGATCCAGTTTTATTTGGTATTCAAGTGATTCCAACTTTTAGTTGGTAGCTTATGTTTATACCTTCGTTGTGCTCTAACTTTTGGTAGCTTGTGGGTGATTCCAACTTTTGGTTGGTAGCCTTTGCCTTTCACTCCAACTTTTGGTTGGTACACTCCCTGGTGAAGTCAAATTTTAGTTGTTATTCTTCCCCATCAGATCACTTTCGATCAGCGTTCGGGTGATTCCAACTTTTGGTTGGTAGCTTGGTTGTTATTCCAACTTTTGGTTTGTACCTTGGTTCTTATTTTATCCCCTTGGGGTCGCCTTCGGTCGGTGCTCCGGTGATTCTAACTTTTGGTTGGTAGTTTTTGTTCATCCCGCTTTTGGTTGTTACCTTTGGTTGATGTTTATCCCTCGCAGAGTTGTCTGGTTAGGCTTCTCTTCTCCCCCAGCGGAGTCATCTTTTTTCTCCCCAGGTCGTAAGTCTGTTGATTGTACTTCCTGTATATCTTCATTTGATTTTATCCCCAGAGGGTCACCCTTGGTCGACATGCCCGTAATCCCAACTTTTGGTTGGTATCTAGTGGTTTTCATCCCAACTTTTGGTTGGTATCTAGTGGTTTTCATCCCAACTTTTGGTTCGTATCCTCAGCGAGTCGCATCCCAACTTTTGGTTGATATCCTCATTTTTACACCCCCGCAGGTTGCAAATTTCTGAGTTCTCTTGGTATTCAATCTCCGTGCACCATGAATATTTGAAAGTTGTTATTATCATCCTTTCAGGTTCAACTCGATTGAGGGGCAGTTGTAGCACCCCAGAATTTGCCTTCTTGTTTTTGGCTTACTAGCTTATGTTTCTCTGCATTTTTGTATTTCTGCATATCATGGAATGAGCTCTTGTGATGTGGGATCAAGGATTTTCATGACTCAGGGTTCTCTTTAATTGCAAGAGTTTAAACAGTGAGCATTAGAGGTGTCGACATTTATTTTGTCCAGCAATCGAGTGCCCGACTTTATTTTTATTCGACAGGTTATTTTCAGCACAGGATACAGGTCACAGGATATCAGGGGCATCCTCATAGTTATAATGTCAAAGGGCATGTTTTAGAGGCTTAATAGGATTCAGAATGGGTGAAAATGGGCGAATGTGCAAGTTTCCCTGTCGCTTCCGCGAAAATAAGGTGCCGGCAAAACAGAAGAGTCGCCACCTTTCGTTATTTATCCCTCGGAACGGGAAAGGAAACGATCGGAAAAACCTGACGAAAAGGTATAAGACAAGGTCATCGCAACCGTTGTCTGGGTTCGGGAGTCGGTTACGCAAGGGAAAGGTATTAGCACCCCTCACGTCCGTCGTACTCGACGGGATCCACGCTTGTTGTGTTTACTGGACGGGTTGGTTTTATCTATCTACCTATCAAGGCTGGTCTGGAAAGAAAAGAAAATGACTCGGCAAAGCGTCGCGCTTAATGCTTACGTATTCTCATCAGAGAATGAGAAATCAGAGTCAACGTAGTTCGGCCTACTACGGGTTACGGGGAAGGTGGCTCGCCAATACGTCAGTATTGTGCCTACATACTCTCAACAGATATTAGAGATCAGAGCTTACGTAGTTCGGGGTACTACGGATTACGGGGGTTCAGATTCATCTGTTTTATCGAGTAGGGTTAAACAGCAATTCCAGCAGTTAGGGACAAAACCTGTTTGCGGTAGAACTGAAGTTTAATGACACTCTTTTCTTCAGAAAAGCTTCCTTTGAATTACGGGCCCACGGGGCAAAAAGGTTTGGAGTTTGTTTTCTGTCTTTTACAAAAGAACTGTTTTTTATTGTGTTTGCAACTAGTATCGCACTAGAGACTATGACCTGAGAGTGAATGCTTCGCATGTCGCCCAAAGGGTACCATACTAAACATCCAGACTGTGGAAAAGAAACTCTCCCACAATCCTTTCTCAGATAGCTTAAGGCTCGTAACGTACGACGTCAGTTAACCTTTATTACTATATTTTCATTTGTTTTGAGATGAGAAGAGAACAGGCTCAAATAATGGGAGACTATCAAGTCCTAATGTTGTCATGCCAAGGATTCATCCTATAGTTGCAGTTTGAAACAGGGAACTCCTAGAAGTTATCATGCATAGGTTTCAACCTAAAGTTCTATCATCACTTCCTTATCAAAGGAAATGAGAGTCCTAAGGGATCATGTCAATGATAAACAGAAACAGATAAAGCATCAGCTTAAACAGTAAACAGTAAACGACTGTAAAATGCATGCAATGCAAGTGAGGGAGGAAATGTGTGTGGGGCAGCAGCCTCCACAAGCTCATCTCAACCTCAAGCCAGATATGAGTAAATGCAATCATACAGAAGAAATAACATGCCACAAAGAAACATAATAACTGCAATCATACAGAGGAAATAAAATGCTATCAAGCAAACACAAACCACATGGGCAAGGGAGCTGGGCTCTACCGAATACCCGCAAGCAAAGCCATACAGTAAAAATACAAGCAGAGGGAGCAACTCAACCTCTAGTGCAATCATGCTCCTAGATTACATCGGTCTAAATATGGACTTATTCTAATGCATCAAGCAAGTCAAACAAGGCACATCAATACAGGAAAGAAAACAGACAAGAAAGAAAGCAGATCAACAACTCCCTCTTTCAACTCCAAGCTTCAGCTCTTCTGACAGCAATCCAGTCCTCTGTCTTCAGCAGCTCTTCAGGGCTATCATCCTCCATGACAAGTATAAACTTGCTTCTCCAAGGTTTCAACACATCCACATAAGCTTCAACTTATTCTTTATTCCTCAAGCCTCAGCTTTACAGAAATTTCCACCTTCAGGCTTCACTCCTAACTGCAAGTATCAACTTGATTCCTTCAGGCTCTCAATGCATCAATGTAAGTGTCAACTTATCCTTTATTCCTCAAGCCTCAGCTCTTCACTCAATCTCAATTGGATATTCTTCACAAGCATCAACTTGGTCTTCAAGCTTCAACTCTCTTTGGTTCACCAGTATCAACTAGCCTTCCCCTTCATCTACAAGCTTCAGCTTCTCAGAGTAGTCTTCAATCACCTGGGAGTGTCAACTTCATTCTTCAATATTCTTCAAGAAAGGAACTCCATCCTCTAACAAGGGAGAAAGATGAATCTATCAAGAGCAAAGTTGGGATGATTGGTAGCAGAGTGAAGACCAAAGGTCACCATTAAGCATCCTGTCATCAGAGAAAGGGACCCTCAAAGGTTCTACCAATTTGCAAAGAGCCACGCATCCTACCAAAGGAGGGATGAGGCCTTTACAAGGGACATTACATCATAGGGATGAATGGAATTGATCAACATATTCCATGTTTATGAAGGAAGAGAACTATCTAGAAGCTCTGCCTACAAAACCCTAATCTTAACCTAATCAAAACTACATCACAAGAAGGGAAGATCTTCAAATCCAAGCCTCTTCAAGCAATCCAACGCATCTTCAACTTGTCTTCATCATCATCCAAGAACAAGCAAAGCACAACCCTAATCTAAGGGAACTAAAGATGTTAATCTAGTTGAGTTAGTGCATTAGAATCATCTAAAGCTAGCACCTAAACTAAAATCAATCAAAAATAGTAAACTATCTTATAAATTTCTACAAAAATTCCTAAGGGATCCTAATTCAATTAAGAACACCTCATACAAAAACCAAGGACTAAATCATCTATTAAGTCCTAAAATTAAGTCCTAAATCCAAAGGTATCAACCATAAACCCTAAAAATGGAGCTTCTAAAGGTTTCAACCTAAACTACCACCTATGTTCATCACAAAAATGTGAGAAAATTCTATGGGGAGCATGCATATCTATGATAACTACTCACAAAAAATCAAGATCAAAATCATCATCACATGATCACACAAAATTCCATAAAATCAAGTATCAAACATAACTATTTTAATATCAATTAAAATGTAAAAATTCCCCTAAAATCAGAAAATGCATGAAACAAAAATATTTTTATCTAAAATATACTAGATTCAATAATGAATATAATGCAAAAAGAATGGGGTTAATTGGATCATTTTTCAATTTTATATGATTTAATCATGAACCATGAATAAAATGAAGAAATAAAGAAAATCAAACAAAAATAACCAAGCACGCGGTGCAGATAGCAATGAAAAGCAGTTCAAATCATGGATTGGGCCATCAGGGGGGTGCAAGTATCAACCAACTCACTAAGCCCAGCATCAGCACTTAAATGAAATGATGCGTTTCATTAACTCAGATCCTTCACAAACTGAAATTAAAACGTGGCCGTTGGATCACTCCTCTAGTCAAAGGTCCACCTCAATCTAAGGGCTCTAAAGTCGTCTTCAACCTTTTGAATCTTTGAACCTCGCGCGCAGCTCCCGCCACCACCGGTGGTACTCCGGTCATCGTCCCTAACCCTAACTCTCTCTAGGATCCTCCATTGCAAATGGTCTATACATGAAACTTGTCACAAATTTCCTCACGAATTCATTCATGCCCTTTATTCTCTCTGAAACCTCAAGATTCGCCATAACCAATTCTCAACCGAAAATGGTGACATCCTTAATTGGTCACTAATTCTCAAACTAACTATCTGAAAACCTTCCTACACCATTCTACAATGCATCTAACACCCTAATTCATCTTAATTCTACCTAATTTAAGCTAGAGATTGAAGGTTACCAACCTGATAAATTTGAACGAACAGAAGGGTAGAATCTTCAACTCAGCCCTCAAGAACATGCAGAATCCTTCACTGAATCACAATCAATCTTTTGTATGCAAAGAAAAGAGTTGAATCTTCTTGAATCATCAAACTCGATTCTGAGTTGCAAGCTTCACTCTCCAATGGCTGCTTCACGATCCTTCCACCACAGTGCCCTGAATTTGATCTGGAATTGATCACCAACCTCTGAGCAAGCTATTGAGATCAATTTCTTGGACTGAAATGGCCTCTAACCTTGTAACCGATTTTGATTTGCAATGTGAAACCTCAAAGTGCAATCTCAGTTTTCTCTCTCAATCATCACCAACCTTTACTTTGGATCACCTCTACTCAATATATAGAACATGTATGAGTGATCTAGAACCCTCTAGATCCTTCTAATGAGAAATCCAATCTCTCATGACATGAGAAGTTCACTTATATGCGATGGTGTGCACAATTCTGCAAACAACTTGAAAACAATCCCAATTCCTTCCAATTTCTCCCCTCATGAAATTTTGAAAGTGTTTGGCTTACAAGGGATCTTGCTCATGCCTTGAATTTGAGTTTTGCAAATGTTACTTATGATGTAAGTAACTACTTTTCAAAGCAAGTCCACAAATTATACCTCAAATCAAAAATGTGGCTAAACCAATGTTCTTAAAATGCTTTTTAGAGTCAAAATAACCTATTACATGCCTTGGTTTGGATGTGTAGATCAAAAGTATCAATTTCCAACTTTGGTTTATTTAACTTATACCCTTATTTTAGGTCATTTTTGCAACTTTGAGCTACAAGCAATTTCAACAATTCATGACCGCTTTACTAGACTTAAAACATCATTTTGAACAAGTTTGATGTTGAACATTTTCCCATTTGAAGCTTGGAAATGGGAGTTATGGCCTTATGGTTGAAATGACCTGTAATCTCCAAATGACCAAAATACCCTTGACTTGTCAAAGCCATAACTTGAGTTCTACAAATCCTATCAAGGACTTATAGTACTCTCTAGAAATCTAAGAGGATAAGGAACAACATTCATGTTTACCAAGAGTTCATAGGAATCATCCTTCTAGGGCAAAAGTTTGATGCAAGTTGGGTAACTTTCAAGCCCCTAAATTCACATACCTCAAATGACCTGCAACTTGTCAAAGTCATAACTCGAGTTCTACAAATCCTATCAAGGACTTATAGTACTAAAATTAAAGCTAAGAGAAATTTCTACAACATTCATGTTGGGGGCAAGATGAGATGACAATCACATCTAGAGCTAAAATGCCTTGAAGATAGGGGTCAAACTAGGGGATTTTACACTGTCGAGCCTTAGAAACCCTAGCTTGAAACTTCTCAAACTCTTCAATCATGATGATTTGGCCTTGGAATCATCCTTATAGAATCTCAATGCATCAATCCATGATCACATGGCTCTTGGATTAGGTCTCAACCTTCCTCAAATCATCAGTTGACCTAGGGTTGACCCAATCAAACCCTAATTGCATCAATCATGGATGAGTCTTCTTAATCTTGCACACTGACCTATCTAGGCCTCATGATGGCTTTCAAGACATCTCATAAGCTCTCTCAAGACCTTAAGTCCATCTCCATGACCTCAGAATCATCTGATGGCTTCCCACAACTCTCAAGTTAGGAGACCTACACACTTGGCTTCAACCACTCCTTCTGAGGATCTTTTAACTTCTCTGACAAGGATATCAACCCTTGAACACTTGAATAAGCTTCTTTTCTAGCTTCAAAGTCTAGTATAAATCTTGATGGGTAATCATACCTCTTGATCTCCTGCACACATGTCAATGAAATGCAAATGATAATGCTAATGTGAATGAAATGAAACACAAGCTAGGTAAAGAAATGTTGGGCAAATTTTGGGGTGCAACAGCTGCCCCTATTCAAACGGCTTGGACCTGACTGGGTGAGAAGAGAACGGCTCTCAAACAATCAAGGTACGAGACGGTTGAATACCAATAAACCCAGAAATTTGCCAACTGCACAAGTACATGGTACTCTGATGGGAACAAATATTCGAAAACCGAAATATTAGCTGCACGACAACTAGCTGGGGAATCGGTCACACGGTAACCGGTGATACATGTTCGATCATGCTGTCGGGCATCAGGGTTCCTCGGGACTTATCAGATCAACAATCAAGTTAATCATGCCATCGGGCATTCAAAGATATCTTTGGGCGTCAGCCGATCTTCGTCAGTAAGTCGGGAATGGAATTCTCAGTCAATCATGAACCAATTGGGGATATCCGACTTCTACCATCAGGCACTCCGCATCAGTTGAGAGAACTGCTTCGTCAATACAATCAAGTCTTTTAAGGGAAGTTTCAACTTCGCGGTTCAGAAACCTGCTAGGGATGACACATCTCCGCTGGGGATTCTGGAGAACTATCAAGTCACTCTGCTTCGGGGATTTAGAAATCATTCTGGATGAGTCAACTCTGCTGAGGAAATCAAGAATCATCTTGAACAAACAACTTCGCCAGGGATTTCAAGAATCATCCTGAACCAATAACTCTGCTGGAGATTTCGGGAATCATCCCGAGCAATCCTCTGCCGGGGACTCTAAGCGTCAACTTGAGCAACCAACTCTGGCGACTTCACTGGGGTTTTAAGAGTCATCTTGAGAAAACGACTTTGCTGGGGAGAATTCAAGAATCATCTTGATCAAACCATTCTGCGGAGGAACACCTGCAAAACAAGAACGGTAACGACCTAGCTCATGCTTCATATGCGTATGCTTTGGCAATGGCGCAATGCTCCACACGGTGGAAATGCTACACGTTTTTTGGGTAAATGCTATGCAATCATGCAAAATGCTATGACCCCATCAGCAAAATAAATGCCGAAGGGAAGATCTTCCCGTCAGGGAGAAGGAACCACTCTAGTGGGGGAAGGAATCATCCTACCAAGAAAAAGTCACGCCAATCTCAATTAGATTCCGCCTGGGGAAACGAACTTCAGTCGACTGCTGCAGGGGAACGAATCTCTACGAGAACCTGGACCTGCTGAGGAAAACGATGTCAATCGCAGAAACAAACTGCATGGCATTCGCAGCAACACTTTCCTGGAAATAACGACTCTGGCGGGGAAATACAGCATCAGCTATTCAACATTCTACTGGGGAGAACCAATCATGGCCCCAACTTCTTTCCAAGAACTTGGCTCCCTTGGGGACCTGCAAACTTGGCTGGGGAAGAAGGAATCACCCTGCTTACTGGGGAGAGTACGACTCTGTGGGGAATTTCAATTCTGCCGGAGACTTCAGTCTGGAACTATCAGTTACTGCACACTTCAGTATGTGACTCAGCTAGGGAGATGACGACCCTTCGGGATGTATCTGATTGGGGAGAGAATCTTCCCTGCCTGGGGAAAACATATCAATGCTTACGACCTCACGTTCAAACTCTGCGGGGAGAGGCTGCTGAACTTCGTTGGAGAAGAAGGAATCATCCTGCTTGGGGACGCATACGACGTACTACCTGGTATATGCTACACCTGCAATAACACAAACAAACAGACAAGATACCCTTCTCAAAAGGACCTATCAAGGTTATCATCTTATGACAATGTTCGAGTAATTCATTGTTTCAACAATCAGTGGCCTAGGCCGGTAAGTTTATGTATGCGCATTTTAACAAAAACATCGGCGTTCTTTTTCGTAAACAAAACAAATAAATGCTAAACAGACAGAAAAAATTGCTGAATAGTATACATTTTATTGATAACGAACCCCTGAATGGGTAAAAATATTTTACAACAGATGCAAGCCCCTGGAATGAGGAAGCTGCGCAAGAATAAAACATAAATATACATCAGTATATACACATGTCGGCAACGAGGCGTAAACGAACACCATGAGTTGATCCCTCTATGACCCACTCGACTTCGATACGTCTCCGACGCTTCAGCTTCAGAAGAGATTGATTCAGATAAACGGCCCTCAGGTCTTCCAAACCACCAAACAACGAAAGTCCACACGCGGAACGCAGTCATTTGCTTTTTCAAATCCCTAACTTTTGCCTGAATCGCCCTTCTGGGTTTTCGATTCACCGGGATACCCTTTTTTGCCAAAGTCGCCCTTCCGGGTTTTCGACTTTGCGGGTGTACATTCTTCTCTTTATATCCCTAATTTTTGCCCGAACCTTTTTACTTTTTTGTGGTTCGCCGGGATGCCCCTTTTTTGCCTGGATGCTCTTTTTCTTTCCAGCGGGTCGTTTTTTTTTTTTTTTTTTAAGAAAAGTATTTTTTAACTGCGTCCGCGTTCACCAGGGATGCAAAATCTTCGCCATCCATCGTGGATAACAACAAGGCTCCTCCCGAAAAGACCTTGCTGACGACGTACGGACCTTCGTAATTGGGAGTCCACTTGCCCCGGTGATCAGAGTGTGGAGGAAGAATCTTCTTCAGGACGAGATCACCCGTCTGAAAGCTTCTAGGACGCACCTTCTTATCATAAGCTTTCTTCATTCGGCTTTGGTACAGACGACCATATGCAATCGATGCTAATCTCTTCTCGTCCATCAGGCTGAGTTGGTTCAGTCGGTTCTTAATCCATTCTGCCTCGTCGAGTTTCACGTCAACCAAAACTCGCAAAGAAGGGATCTCCACTTTTAACGGTAGGACAACTTCCATACCGTACACCAAGGAGAAAGGAGTTGCCCCGGTTGACGTACGTACTGTCGTACGATAACCGTGCAGTGCAAATGGCAGCATCTCGTGCCAATCTTTGTAGGTCACAACCATCTTCTGAACAATCTTCTTGATGTTCTTGTTGGCCGCTTCAATGGCGCCATTCATCTTCGGCCGGTAAGGAGATGAGTTGTGGTGTTCAATCTTGAAACTCTGGCACAACTCCTTCATCATCTTGTTATTCAAATTCGAACCATTATCGGTAATGATCCGCTCGGGAACTCCGTAACGACAGATGATGTCCCTCTTTATGAATCTAGCTACCACCTGCTTGGTCACATTAGCATATGAGGCTGCCTCCACCCACTTGGTGAAGTAGTCGATAGCTACTAGAATGAAGCGATGACCATTAGATGTGGTGGGCTCGATCTTGCCTATCATGTCGATGCCCCACATGGAGAACGGCCACGGGGAGGACATGACATTTAACGGGCACGGAGGCACATGAACTTTATCCGCATAAATCTGGCATTTATGACATCTCTTCGCGAATTTAAAGCAATCCGACTCCATCGTCAGCCAGTAGTATCCTGCTCTCAGGATCTTTCTCGTCATAGCATGCCCGCCGGCGTGCGTACCAAATGTGCCTTCATGGACTTCTTCCATGAGCATACTCGCTTCTTTCTCATCTACACATCTGAGTAGCATGAGATCGTGGTTTCTTTTATACAAAACTCCATCAGGATTGAGATAAAAATTTCCAGACAGCCTCCTCAGAGTCTTCTTATCCTGGGTTGACGCTCCCGCAGGATACTCCTTAGTCATAAGGAAGGTATGAATGTCATGGAACCATGGCTTGCCATCGGAGGCTTCCTCGATTGCAAAGACGAATGCAGGTCTATCAAGACGAGAAAGGACAATTCTTGGAGCCTCTTTCCAAAAATTGACTTTATACATTGAAGCCAGCGTGGCTAAGGCATCGGCCATTTGATTCTCGACCCTGGGCACATGATGGAGTTCCACTCGATCAAAGAACGGAAGCAGCCTTCTGGCATAATTCATGTACGGCACCAAATTCGATTGACGAGTCTCCCACTCCCCTTTAATCTGGTTGATCACAAGCGCCGAGTCACCATATACGTCTAGGTTCTTGATTCTCAAATCAATTGCCTCTTCTAGACCCATGATGCATGCTTCGTACTCCGCTTCGTTATTGGTGACTGGAAACGTCAGCCTCGCAGTGAACGAGATGTGGGATCCGTGGGGAGTCGTGATGATCGCCCCAATGCCACTTCCATAAGAATTAACCGCCCCGTCAAATATCAACTTCCACTGGGATTTCCTATCTTGCCCCTCGTCGGGCAACGGTTCATCGCAATCTTTCGCTTTGAGAAACATGATATCCTCATCAGGGAATTCAAATTTCATCGGCTGATAATCCTCGATCGGCTGTTCGGCCAGGTACTCAGACAATACGCTTCCCTTGATGGCCTTCTGGGAAACGTATTGGATATCATATTCCGTCAACACCATTTGCCATCTGGCAATCCTGCCCGAAAGCGCTTGCTTCTCGAAGACATACTTGATCGGATCCATCTTCGAAATTAGCATGGTGGTGTGGTTGAGCATGTACTGTCGTAAACGTTTGGCAGCCCAGGCTAGTGCACAACACGTTTTCTCCAGCATCGAGTAACGAGATTCACAATCTGTGAACTTTTTACTCAAGTAGTAAATGACATGCTCCTTTCTGCCCGTCTCATCGTGCTGACCGAGAACACACCCCATACTATTCTCAAGAACTGTCAAGTACATGATTAAGGGTCGTCCGGCCACTGGGGGTATCAAGATTGGAGGCTCCTGCAGATACTGTTTGTAATACCCCAAATTTTACCCTTACATTTAGTCAGGCATTTCGCATATTCATCTCATATGAACATTTGCTAACCACTAACAAGTCACGGAGGTGTCTGTTTTGCAGATTTGGTCCCAGGGGTATTTTGGTCGTTTCACGCAAATTCTGCTAATTTCTTGAAAACGGGCTGTTATTATGTTCTGAGGCATTTATTTGCCATTTGGGTCAAGGTGCCAGTATGTTTTGTCAGAAATATGATTGGACTCGGGGGCCGTGCTTTGTTTGATTCTGAAACATTTCCAAACAGTTTTGTTTCCTTTTATAAAGTTGGGTTGAAAAGGAAGTGGATACTGTTAAGGTTATTTTGAGAAGTGATGTGATCAACGAGGTTTAATGTGAATTTGTTTGGATATAATCATATGGCGGGATATCATTTATAAAAGGCCAAGGAGAGGTTAAGTTTTAATAGTTGTGAAGCTTTTATTCATGAATGTTCATAAGCTACAAATCAAAGTTGAATTTAAATAATTTATGGATGATTATTCATGGATATTTAAATTCATAATTGAGAAAATAGAAATGAATATTTACTGGATTTTATTTCATAAACATCTAGAATTACAAGTTGAAATGGAAGTAATTTTTGGATTTTATTCATGATGATCTTTCATTTACAAAAGGATTATACATTTACAATGAGTATCTACTCTAGGTCCTAAAGTCCTAAAAAGAGAAAAAACTACAAGTTTCTTCATTGGTCCTCCCTTGAGTTCTTCGCGCAACTCTTGATCACCTGCACATCAAAGCAAAACAAACCACAGGAAAAGAGGTTAGAAGGTTGTTTGACACTCTCAGAACATTATCATCATCGAGTGTCGGGAGGGCACGACTAAAGCCGCATCCTACTCCCGTTACCAATCTGAGCCACCGGCGTCAGATCAGGTAGTTATTGTTCTTATCATAAGGGACATCCGAGAGATAGAGAAAATAAAAGAAGTGGGGCTGATTCGTTTTGCCGCGATTGGATTTCCAGACTGATACGAGAATAAGGCAACATAGGCAAGTTTTGACTCAGACCCGGATGCCGGCAGGTCTGAGTCACCTTGGTTTCAAAACTTCCAACATCTGAAAAAAACATAAGCATCATCAGAACTCAAAGCATAAAACAAAACTAGGAAGGGGTTAGCGCCAATACAGGTATGAATAGCCACCAAAGGAAGCAAATCTGTACCAAACAGAATGAAAATCAAGTCCACAGCAGAACAAGAGAAACCAAAATATGGTATCAAGCTGCATCAGTTCAAACAGAACAGAGAAATGAGACACAAAACAAGCTACGTCGAAATTACATAGGACAAGGTATCAAAAAGTCTCAGCAGCATCAGTAAAGGTAAGGCCCCGTCCGAACCAGTTTCAACACATAAAGCCCTGTTATCAGACAACAATAGCCAACAACAATAATCTGAATGTCAGGCCATCAAACTTGGTTCAAGATCAAAGCAGATAAGTTATAATGTTAGCAGCGGCTCTGAGGTCAAACAAGTAAGAAAAGCCCATCAAACCAAATCAGAGCTAAACTGCATCAAGCAATTAGTGTCTCAACACAAACTATCGATCATCAGAAAAGTACACCAGCAACATCAACATCTGCAAAGCAATATCAAGAGGTTTCAGTATCAGGCATCACGAAAAACATAAGAATGGGGCTACTGCTAAAATGTCACAGAAAAATCTATCTGTTGGAAATCTAAAATAAGCCATCAAGATGGGTCACAAACATCATAGAAAAACAGACGTTTGCAAGCTAAGAATCATCAGCAGTTGAAACAACTCAAAGAGAATAAACGATAAACCCCACGCGAAGATCCTCAGAAAGCAATCGCAGCATCATCGAAGAATACAAGCGTCGAAGGCTCAGATAAACATCATTGCCGTATATCTTCCTCGGCCATCCCGACTCAACCAAAGTCGTAGCATCAACCCTCTCTGAAAGAAGAAGAGGAAAAGGATCTGAGCTGCATCAAAAAGCAAACCATATCAGAAAAATAGAGAGATTTTGACTTGATAATGAATCCCAAAACAGATCAAAGCAAATCAGTTCAGACTACTAAAATTGAATCAAATCGAAAACGCATCAGCATAGTCCAGATTGAATTCAAGTAGAACAAATGAACTAATCCAGATATCAATCAGATCAAATAAATTCAGAGGTAATCCAAATGATCAAACAAAGCCGAAGCTGGAAATGGAAAGTTTCGAGTCAAATGCATCAGGGAATATCTCCATTGGAACCAATCTGAATCAATTTGAGACAATCTGAATCAATCAGACAAGTCAATAAAGCAAGTCAGCCAAAAACGAATCAGTAGAGAGCAATTAAACAAATTAACGAAATCCCAATCGTATCAGAAAGCCCTTATTGGAACTCAATCTGAAAACCAAATGATCAAATCAAATCGAATCCCCATTTGCACTTAACCTGAATCAATCAAACAAATCAGTTCAGATTGCATTCAATCACAAAGTTCTGAAGATAGAAATCTTTGAACCGAATCAGAATAATCATATCAGCTAGGATCGATTAAACCCTAAAAAGGGAAACAGAGTTCAATCAGCATCCAATCGTAATCCAATCAATATCTGAGAAAATCACAACAAAATCAAATAATATCAACATAAAATCGAATCTCAGAAGTAACGCAAATCCAAGGCCCAGAAGTTAGTTATAAAAAGGAATGTACAACCTGATGAAAAGGGGGAGCCGTGAGAGAGAGGATCATAGAAACCCTAACGAACGAACGAGAGAGAAACCACCATCGCAAACCCTAAGCGACCGCGAGAAAAAGGAGGAGATTTTCGAGCACTCATCGAGAGGTTGGGGAAGGTCCACCAGCGCCGCCTCCATCTACGACGGGCAAACCCTCCACAGAGGCTCAGTCCACCATCATCGCCTCCCTTCATCACCGATTGCGAACGAGAATGTAAGCCAGGAACATAATATCTTCACTTTTAACAGTGTTCGGGTTGATTTCAGGGTTTTCCATATGATTGAAGAAAGAATCATAGAGAGAAAGGCGAGAGGAAGAGGAAGAGAGCGCCGTTCGCGAATGGGGGGCATGAAACCCTAGCAGTGAATTGGTGATTAGCTTGGTGTGGGTTATGAGGGTTGGGTCTGGGGTTTGATCACTCAGCCCAACCCGGTTTTTTTTTCTTATTCTTATTTTTATTATTATTATTTTCTATTTATTTAGTTATATTTTGTTAAAATTTTTAATTAAAATTGTTCTTTTTTTCAAAAATAAATAAAAAAAAAATTTCTTTTTCATAATAAAAAACTCTTTTAAATTAAAATAAATAACATAAAGCTTTTATATATATATAATAAAAAACCTTTTCCAAATAAATAATTTAAAGGTCATTTTAAAAATATGTAAATTAGTTTTTAGATTAAGTTTAAAATATTTTAAAGGTTAAAACATCATTTTTTTTCTTTTATAATTTTAATTAATATCTTTTCTTTAAAAACCATAAAAATCTTCAATATTACACTTTTTCTCCTGGCTTGTCCAATTACTGTCTAATTTTGCTTATTAACAGTGTTCATCGTTTGCAGCTCTTACAGTGTGTTTGGCTTATTTGAATTTCATAACTATATTGTAACTGCTTCTCATATGTAACCTCGTGAATCTAATAATCGCGCTTTAATTCCTGCTCTTTAAGTTTCCGCTTGCATAGTTAAATTAGGTCATTGTTCTCTGTCTGCATAATTCAATTATCTCACACACTCATCGAATATTCCAATCACACTACACACATCCGAAGGTTAGGTCTAGCTTTTGGCCGCCGCGCCAATAGTCCTCAACTTCAACCCTTACAACCTCACAAACCCTAATTTTCACAAATGCCTCGCCGCAGGCAAAATTATAACTTTACCCCTAGCATTAGGTCAAAGAGCCGCCGCGCTCATTTTAGGGTTTCCCGCCGCGGAATCCCTAACCTAATTTAACCCTAATTACAACTTAACAATTCAACGTAGAGATTTGGAGTTTCTACACTCCGCGTAAGCGTGTCCTTAAGACATGTTTATTCCCCTTGAGACCTTGACCACAGTCAAGAAGTCTCTAACCTCCCTTTTGAGGGGAACTACGATTACTCTGATTCCACTCCCGTAAGGATACGTAGGCACAAGATGCGATGTCTTGCCGAGTAAACTTAGAATTAACCCCTTAGGTCTCTGTTCTCACTTGTAATCCCTTTGTACATATACCTTAAGAATAATAAAGCAAATAGTAAACATTTGAACAAAAGGTTCCTGTAGAGTACTACAGAAGTTTAGGGTGCTAATACCTTCCCTAAATTTAACCAACCCCCGAACCCTAGATCTTTCCCCGCATTGTGTTTACGATGCAAAATAGGTTTTCCCTCTTTTGACCTTTTCCTTCGGATAAATCAAAGAGCGTTTGTGAATTGAATTGCGATTCAAACTCATTAATAGTTTGATATCCTATTTCCACCGCAACAGAAAATGGCGACTTCACTGGGGACACTCCTAATTTTTGAGGGTTATCCCTAACCTGTTCATATTTATTACTATCTGTGTTATTATTCATTTGCATGTATATATTTGCGCTTTGATTGTGGGACTGTTCCTTGTGCTGTGAGATAGGTCCTAACCCGGATCTAGTGTACCTTAGGTAAATGGCAATAGACCAAGGAAATTGTACGACGTATATCGATACGGTTGATCTGGTGGCCATAGTTAGTGCGACTTCTTGGTTGGTGCTTATATTCCTTAAGTCAAGTTGAGGATAATATTGAGGCTGCCATATGTTGTCAATGCACTAACTGACTTTTAGAACCCTAGTTAACTCATCTTGGCCTTTAGAAGGTAGTGAGGTAACCGGCTTTGGTGCAGACTGAAGTTGGTTGACACTCGATACTACGCTCATTGAGATCTTAAACTTGGAGGGTTTTGGTTGGCAAGTAAGTTGCTTTCTGAACAACCACCCTTGTGAAGGATCAATGATATTGAGATCCCTTAGAACCTGGTTACTTTTGTAGGACAGGATGAACCATCTAACTTCAGGGGAGGGTACTTGCCTTTGAACCTCATGCAAGCCTTTAACCTAGGACTTTGTGTGTTTTCATGCATTGCATCCATAAAGCATCTCATCGCATTGTATTTCACGGAGTTCAAACATCATTAATGGATATCGCGGGATACCATAAATAAAAAAATATAAAATGAAAAAACAAGAAAAAGATTTCCTTGGTACCCCACGACATTAGTAAATGTGTTGAATTCCATGAAATCTTCATTTACATTCACATTTTAGCATCATATTTTTGCATTGCATGTGTCTCCCGATTTCTCATACTCGGTTCTCTCACCTTCCAGTTTCGTCACCCTGAGTTCTCGGCACCAGTACAACACCAGAGCTCAAACTCGGAAAAGAATGGAAGATCAGGCAAAAGAGATTGATCGCCTTAGCAATGAACTCGAAGACCTTCGAGGGGGTATGGGGCGTATGATGGAATTGTTACATGTCATGAATGCTAAGATGGATACCCAGCCCACCGTTGTTTCTGAGATTACCGGCGTTACTGTGGACCCTCCACCAAGTGTGACCGTAGCAAGGGACCCACCTTATGGTCTTGCTCCCGGTTTTGTGCCTCCTCAAGCCACTGTTCCGATTAATCAACCTGTTCAGCAAGCCGTGCCCTTGTTTTCTGAAGTTTCTAGGGGGGCTCCTATCTTTGCACCACCTGTTGTACACACTCGTGCGCAACCGTACTCCAATGAGACAGTTTTTGATAATCTCGATGAGAATGTTGAGGGTTATGAGAAACATGATAAGCTTCGTGAGGAGGTAAACACTATCGTCCAGAGATTGAAAAAGGTAGAGGGTGATCAAATTTTTGGGACTGCTGCGAGGGATATTTGTTTGGTCTCAGGTTTGGTTATTCCCCCGAAGTTCAAAACTCCGAACTTCGATCGCTATGAAGGTGCCACCTGTCCTAAGAGTCATTTGATCATGTATTATCGCAAAATGGCTGCCCATGTTGAGAATGATAAACTGATGATTCATTGCTTCCAAGACAGTTTGAAGGGTGCTTCTTCCAAGTGGTATTTAACTTTGGACCAATCCCGCGTTAAGAGCTTTCAAGATTTATCTGACGCTTTCATCAAACACTACAAGTACAATATGGATCTGGCTCCTGACAGAAGACAGTTGCTGAGTATGTCACAAAAGAATTCTGAGTCATTCAAAGAGTATGCTCAAAGGTGGAGAGAGACTGCTTCGCAGGTAGAACCTCCTTTGACCGAGAAAGAGTTAGCTGATTGGTTTGTCGACACGGTCCGTCCAGAATTTTACGAGAGAATGGTGGGTAGTGTGACTTCAAATTTCTCCGACATCGTTGCTGTGGGTGTCAAGATTGAATTGGGTATGAAAAGTGGTAAAATGACAAATAATCATGGTACTTCTAAGGATCAGCCGAAGAAACCTCCGTATAGCTCCCAGAAAAAGAAGGAGAGTGAGACTAATGCTATATCCTCTGGTAGACCAAGGGAACGCTTTTATCGGCATCCGCAAGGTTATGCTCAAACTCAAGGGTACCCAGTCCAATATGCTCAACAACCCTACGTGGCAGCTATTACTCCTTCTTTCAATCAACAGGTTCCTATGTATCAACCTATGCAACAACCTCCTGTTTATCCGCCTCCTGTCAACTACCTACAGGCGCCCAACGCTCCTGCTCCTCAACAGCCAAAGAGTCCGGCTCCTCGCCAGAATGTTCCGAACAGAAGAACGTATAAGCCTTGTCCGCCGATTCCAATGACTTTCACCGAGTTGTATCCCTCTTTGGTCAAGCAAGGTCTAATCACTACTCGGGCTTTGGGTCCGCCTCCTAATCCTCTACCCGCCAATTACAACGCCGCCGCTCACTGTTTATTTCACGAGGGTGCGCCTGGCCATGATCTGGAGAATTGTTATGCTCTCAAAAATATTGTCAGGGACCTATTGGAAAAGAAGATTTTGTCATTTGAAGATCCTCAACCAAATGTTAAGAAGAACCCTTTTCCTAACCATGAGAGTGTCAATGCCGTTAGTATTGATTCGGGGGATGGTTATGCCCTTGATGTTGAACAGATTAAGACTCCTCTTAAGATGTTCCATTCGAAACTGTTTGAAGCTGGTTTGGTAGATACTTCCCACGTTGCATGCGTAAGTTGTGAAGCCAGTATTAAGGGTTGCATGTTGGTTCAGAATGACGTTCAGAGGTTAATTAATGAGGGTGTTTTACAAGTGACAAGCCAAGCCAAGAAGGATGTAGTTGCTGTGGTTGAGCCTGTTTTCCATCAGCCTGAATCAAAGGGTAAGGTACCAGTGTTTAATTTATCAGGGGCAGGTTCCGCCAACCTCGTGTTCGATATACCAAGGTCGTATATCCCTGAAGTGAATCAGCCTAAGCCTATAGTTATTCGAAGACCGAGTCCGTTTCCTTTCAGTGATCCTAAAGCTGTGCCTTGGAAATACGACGTGACGATGATTGACAAGGAGTCCGGGAAGGTTATTCCCAAGGAAGAGGGTAAGGATACTGTGACCAATATCGCAGAGGTAAGCAGGATGACCCGCAGTGGCCGTGTGTATACTCCCCGTTCTAATGAGGTTCCACCTAAGGAGACCACTAATATCCCAGTGGCCGTCAAAGACAAAGGTAAGGGAGCCGTTACGAATGATGAAGATGCTGAGTTTTTGAGGATCATCAAGAGAAGTGACTATAAAGTTATCGACCAACTTCATCAGACTCCTTCCAAGATCTCAATTCTATCTCTGTTAATGAATTCACCCGCTCATAGGATGGCCTTGCAGAAGGTTTTGACTCAAGCACATGTGGATCAAGATATTAGCACCAGTCGGTTTGATAGTGTGATTGCCAATTTAACCGCTTGTAACACCCTCAGTTTCAGCAATGAAGAGTTACCGAAGGAGGGTCCGAACCATAATCGTGCTTTACATATATCGGTAAAATGTCAAGAGGACAATTTAGCGAGAGTGCTAGTGGACACCGGCTCTTCTCTGAATGTTCTACCCAAGAGAGTTCTTGATAAGTTGGCTTGTAAAGAGACTGGGTTGAAACCTACTCCTTTGGTCGTCAAGGCTTTCGATGGCTCTCGCCGATCGGTAATGGGGGAGGTTGAGCTTCCTATCCTGATTGGTCCGCAAGTTTTTAATATCACGTTTCAAGTCATGGACATAAATCCCAACTACAGTTGTTTACTCGGAAGGCCGTGGATTCATGCCGCTGGGGCAGTAACCTCAACTTTACATCAGAGGATGAAGTTCGTGATCGATGGAAAGTTGGTTATTATACACGGTGAGGAAGATCTGATGGTCAGTAACCTGTCTTCTTTCCGTTACATCGAGGCCGATGAGAATGCTTTAGAAATCTCCTTTCAAGCACTTGAGATCGCCAATGTTGTTCTGCTGGAAGTCAAAGAGACAGTGGGTCAGGGTAATCCATCTTTTGCATCTCTGAAGAGTACCAAATCAACAATTGACAGGGGCATTCCTGAAGGTTGGGGAGAGGTAATTGATGTCAAGACCAAGACTGATCGCTCTGGGTTGGGTTACAAACCAACTCAGAATGGAGCTGCCACCACTGTCGAAGGGCGTCCGAAGGTTATCCAAGAAGTATTCGTCAGCGGAGGTTTCCAAGTCAATGCCATCAGTGAATGTGAGAAAAATGAAGAGCTGAGCAACCTGGTGTTTAAGGGTGATGCAGTTTTGAACAACTGGGAGGCCGTAGAGATCCCTGTTATTTTTCCCTTGTCAAAGTAATTGTTTTTTTTAAGTTTCATTTACATTTTCAAATAAAAATCTGTAGCTCTGCCCAAGGCTATAGGGTTGTTTTGTCGGGCCACCTTTCATTTCTAAAAAGATATTAATAAAAGCATTTTGTTCAATTCCACTTTGGTTCATCTGCGTTTTTAGTTTTCACCTTTAAAATGAAATTGGCAACCTTTCTTCCATAAAATAATTAAAAAAAAAACAGCATTTCATTCTTACATATCTTCGAGCATTTTAATTAAGTAAGCCTTCCATCATGCAGAGACATTGTAAACCTTGTCGGATCCAATGACTTTACTGACACTCCTGACTGGGATGCACCCATCAATCAAGCTGAGGACGAGGGTGAAGAAGATCTTGAAGTACCCGCTGAACTAACAAGATTGATTGAGTACGAGTACACAGAGCTTCAACCGCATAAAGAGCAGGTGGACCTAATTAATCTCGGTACAGATGAGAGCAAGAAAGAGGTCAAGATTGGTGCAATGCTTGGGACGGAGATTAGGCCGAGGTTGATTGAGTTGTTAAAAGAGTATATTGATGTGTTTGCGTGGTCGTATCAAGATATGCCGGGCCTAGACACGGATATTGTTGTTCACAAGTTGCCACTTAAGCCAGATTGTCCACCTATCAAGCAGAAGCTCCGAAGAACGAGACCCGACATGGCTTTGAAGATTCGAGATGAGGTTAAAAAGCAGTTGGATGCAGGTTTCTTGGCAGTCGCAAAATATCCAGATTGGGTTGCCAACATTGTGCCAGTACCTAAGAAGGACGGTAAAGTTAGGATGTGTGTAGACTACAGGGACCTGAACAAAGCAAGTCCAAAGGACGACTTCCCACTGCCGCATATTGATACACTTGTAGACAATACAGCCAGTTTTGCGTTGTTTTCATTTATGGATGGTTTCTCCGGCTATAATCAGATCAAGATGGATCCCGACGATCGAGAGAAGACTACTTTCATTACTCCTTGGGGAACCTTCTGCTACAAAGTCATGCCCTTCGGTTTAAAGAATGCAGGGGCAACTTACCAACGTGCTATGACCACTCTTTTTCATGATATGATGCACAAAGAAATTGAGGTGTATGTGGACGATATGATAGCCAAATCTCAAAGTGAAGGGGAGCATTTAGACCATTTGGTGAAGCTGTTTGAACGACTCAGGAAATACCAGTTGAAATTGAATCCTGCAAAATGTGCCTTCGGTGTCAGATCCGGAAAATTGCTTGGTTTCATTGTTAGCCAGCGAGGGATTGAGGTAGATCCTGACAAAGTCCGAGCCATTCAAGATATGCCGGCTCCGCAAACCGAGACGCAAGTTAGGGGTTTTCTGGGACGTCTGAATTACATTTCCAGGTTTATCTTTAATATGACCGCTACTTGTGAGCCGATATTCAAGTTGCTTTGCAAGGGGCAGACAGTTGAGTGGAACCCTGATTGTCAAAAAGCGTTTGAGAAGATTAAGGGTTATTTGCAAGATCCCCCTATTCTGATCCCGCCCGTACCGGGAAGACCATTGTTTATGTACCTTACTGTTCTCGAGAAGTCTATGGGTTGTGTGCTTGGACAACATGAGGAGACTGGAAAAAAGGAACATGCGATTTATTACCTGAGCAAGAAGTTTACTGATTGCGAGAACAGATACTCACCATTGGAGAAAACTTGTTGTGCATTGGCATGGGCCGCTAAGCGCCTTCGGCAGTATATGGGCTGTCATACCACGTTATTGATTTCTAAAATGGATCCGATCAAGTATATTTTTGAAAAACCTGCTCAAACCGGGAGGCTAGCCCGTTGGCACATGTTGTTATCCAAATATGACATCCAGTATGTACCCCAGAAAGCGATTAAGGGTAGTATTTTATCCGATTATCTTGCAGACCAGCCAGTTGAAGATTATGAACCTCTTAAGCTCGATTTTCCTGATGAGGATATTTTGTTGATTAAAAGAGATTGCGAAGAGCCAGATCCGAGCGAAGGCCCAGAACCAGGTCTTTGGTGGAAGATGATGTTTGATGGTTCCTCAAATTTCAATGGGCATGGTATAGGCGCCGTTTTGATGAACCCAAAGGGTGGATTTACCCCATTTACCGCAAGGTTGGACTTTGAGTGTACTAATAACGTTGCAGAGTATGAAGCGTGTATCCTCGGCCTCGAAGCAGCGATTCACCTCCGAATCAAACTTCTTAAAGTAAGTGGTGACTCAGCCTTGGTTATCTACTAGGTACAAGGCAAATGGGAAACGAAGAATGAGAAGCTGATCCCTTATAAGGACTACATTATTGAGCTGATCAAGTATTTCGACGAGATAGAATTCGAGCATGTTCCTAGATCCGAGAATCACGTAGCTGATGCATTAGCCATGTTAGCATCCATGTGGAAAGTTAAGTTCGTTAATGAAGCACCTCTTATCCATATTGAGCGCAAGGTTGAGCCCGCTTATTGTCAGATGGTCGAAGAAGTTGAGGTGGATGAAAAGCCTTGGTTTCATGATATCAAGAACTACCTCGTCAAGCAGGAGTATCCCGATGGTGCTACTGGTCTGGACAAAAAGACATTGAGAAGATTGGCGTCCAAATTCTTTATCAGTAATGGTGTGTTGTACAAGAGAAATCACGACATGGTCCTGCTCAGATGTGTTGATAAACGGGAAGCGGACATGTTACTACAGGAAATTCATGAGGGGACCTTCGGAACTCATGCCAATGGTTATGCTATGTCCAAGAAGATGTTAAGGGCGGGGTATTATTGGTTAACCATGGAAGCTGACTGCATCCAATACGCTAGAAAATGCCATAAGTGCCAAATTTATGCTGATAAAATGCATGTACCTCCGTCACCGTTGAATGTTTTGTCTTCACCATGGCCGTTCTCTATGTGGGGCATTGACATGATTGGGGCAATTGAGCCGAAAGCTTCTAATGGACATCGTTTTATCCTCGTTGCTATAGATTATTTCACCAAGTGGGTAGAGGCTGCCTCCTACGCCAACGTGACCAAGCAAGTGGTTGCCCGATTCATCAGGAAAGAGATCATCTGCCGCTATGGGGTCCCAAGCCGGATAATAACTAACAATGGCACCAATCTGAATAATAAGACTATGAAAGAGTTGTGTGACAATTTCAAGATCACTCACCACAATTCTTCTCCGTACCGTCCTAAGATGAATGGAGCCGTTGAAGCTGCGAACAAGAATATCAAGAAGATCCTGCAAAAGATGGTTGTGACTTACAAAGATTGGCATGAGATGTTACCGTTTGCTTTGCATGGATACAGAACCTCAGTAAGAACTTCGACAGGGGCAACACCTTTCTCATTGGTGTATGGAATGGACGCCGTGCTCCCCATCGAAGTAGAGATACCTTCGCTAAGAGTGTTAATGGAGGCTGAACTTGAGGAAGCTGAGTGGGTTCAAGACAGATTGGATCAGTTGAATCTCATTGACGAGAAGCGTTTGACAGCCATGTGCCATGGGCAATTATATCAGAAACGGATGAAAAGAGCGTTTGATAGGAAGATTCGTATCCGTGAGTTCCGTCAAGGAGAGCTCGTACTCAAAAAGATCTTGCCAGTACATAAAGATATGCGTGGAAAGTGGATGCCCAATTACGAAGGCCCGTTTGTTGTAAAGACCGTTTTCTCCGGAGGGTCTCTAATACTTACGAAAATGGACGGTGAAGAACTAGCACACCCCGTGAATTCTGATGCAGTCCGAAAATATTATGCCTAAAAACCCGCTAAGTCGAAAACCTGCAAAAGGCGACTTAGGCAAAAGTAAGGGTTGGAAAAAGAAAAAGAAATAATAATAAAAAGCTCGCTAAGTTGAAAACCCGAAAGGGCGGCTTAGGCAAAAAAGAGCGTCCCGGTGGATTGAAAACCCGAAAGGGCGGTCCAGGAAAAAGTTAGGGACAAAGGCATTTCATTGCATCAGAAGACACTGATTATCTCAAACACACTTTCCGCATGAGAGCCATGTTTCAGTTCTTTCATTCTTGCCCAAAGCAGGATTCTGGATTAGTCTTAGTTATTAGTGTCAGTAGGTGTCGTTGGATTTGATGTAACCTTTTTTTCCATGTTGCCAATTTCAAAATGTAATCATCTGTGGAGCTATGCCTTCAGCAAGCAGCCACCCTTTAATAAAAGATACCATCTCGTTACTTACATTCCTTGGTGCATTGCTCTTTATTTTCTATTGTTATGCAAAATGCGTTTATTCTTAAAATTTGAAAATGAAAGGTGCATTGTAGATTTTTCAAAACTGTTTTTCAAAAAACAACAAATTTGAAATGTAATAAATTACTTTGACTAGTGGAAATTCCGACAGGATCTCTTCATTCCCCGGAAATATCATTATTGCAGAAACACTTTCAGACCATTGCCCAGTGATAGTCCCCAGAGAGACTATAAGCTGACAACTTTTTCTTGAGTAACTCGAAAGTGTCCCTCAGGTTCTCTTCTCCCCATGTGAAGACGTGATACTGTACACCCAAGCAGATTATCTTCTCCCCAGAGATTTCAGAACTTTAAAACCAGATGTGGTTCTACCATTGATCTTTCTTGCCCATGATCGACGTATTGGTTGCAGAGAACGCAGGGTATTTCCGTCGAGATGTTTATTTCATCTTTCGTCCCGTCTCTAGTTTGTTTCGTCAGCATACGCAAGGGCATAAGCATCACATGCCTATCTCGTTATATATTCATCACATATTCATTACATATTCATCACATATTCATTACATATTCATTACATACTCATTACATACTCATTTCATAACATCTTGCATACATAGACATCTTACATACATTCACATTAACATATGCATCAACATACGCGTTAGCATTCACAGGGTCATTGTGTCTCTCCATCATTGGTTGTTACCGCCGAGTAACTGGGTTTGTCCATTCTCTCCAAATAGATTGTCAGCCCTAAGCAGAAAATACATAGGTGTTTCCAGTTTCCCCACAGAGATCGATCCTCGTGGATGACGGTTACTTCAGCTATCTTTCCTCGCCAGGATAAGATATTCACCCTTCGAGTCCATTCCCTCGATGGAGTCTTGATTACCAGTTTTCTTTCTAGCTCGATCCTAGATTGAATCTCAGTCTTGTCGGTCGTCAATCCCAACCGGACGTGCATTTATTTTGCACCGTCTAAAGGTTTTCACCATACCATGATAGACACACAACATTTCTCACCTAAGAAGTCGATCATATCCTCGTTATGACTCGCAGCAAATGGCCATCTCCATGGAGCAGTTGGGCTTCCATTTATCTGCCGTCTTGAGGTACAAACCAATTCATATTCAGGAGAGCACGATTCTGAAATATGAGTATCTTCAGTCATTCAGTTTCATATTCAGGAGAGCACGATTCTGAAATATGAGCATCTTCAGTCATTCAGTTTCATATTCAGGAGAGCACGATTCTGAAATATGAGCATCTTCAGTCATTCAGTTTCATATTCAGGAGAGCACGATTCTGAAATATGAGCATCTTCAGTCATTCAGTTTCATATTCAGGAGAGCACGATTCTGAAATATGAGTATCTTCAGTCATTCAGTTTCATATTCAGGAGAGCACGATTCTAAAATATGAAGAAATTCAGTCATCCAGTATCATATTCAGGAGAGCACGATTCTGAAGTATGAAGAAGTTCAGTTTACCCGTTTCATGTTCAGGAGAGCACGATCTTGAAGCAGTTTATTTATCCTTCAGTAAGAGAAAACTCAGAATCGTATTCCAGGCGCCGACCTTAAAATGCGAGAAGATTTATTTATCAGATAAGCAGCAGCCTCTTTATTTGAGTGCTTATCCATTTTTTGCACATAAGTCCTTTCCAACGATAAGTGACAGTTCTCCCTCAAGAAGCTTATCAGGGCAATTCCCATCGAAGTCCATTTATTTTGGCATACAGCCGGTTCTTTTTTACCCTGTGTATTTGCTACGGAGTTCCGAAAAGTCCGTTTGATCCTGTCACGAAGGATAGTTTACAGAAGCTTGGATGTTATTCTTTGCTCAATGCTCCATGCATTCTGTAATCGATCTTACAATCGTACGTGATCCAGTTTTATTTTAGATTCCCCAGTGGAGGCCGTCTCATAGGTACCATCTCCATTTGAGGATCTCGTTCCTTTTCTAAAAGGGACAATTGGACATTCGCACCAGTTGACTATCATTTTTAGAATCCCCCAGTGTTGTACTGTGTCTCAGCGTGTCTTTTTCCCCAGTGAGTTCTTCTCGTTGGCGTCTGTCCCGGTGTCGTCATGTTCGTCAGTATTTTCGCATTCATTATTCCAGCATACGCATCATATCATGTTCACGGCATCATCTGCATTAAGCTGTTCCCGTTTTGTCCATGGCATTGCATATTGTCGCATATAAGGGCAAAATTTTCGGTTATCTATATTTAAATCTCTCCACCACGATTCCTCGAGTCTCTGTCACTCAAATCGTCCGGTGTAGCTATTTAAATAGGGGCAACTGTAATACCCCAAATTTTACCCTTACATTTAGTCAGGCATTTCGCATATTCATCTCATATGAACATTTGCTAACCACTAACAAGTCACGGAGGTGTCTGTTTTGCAGATTTGGTCCCAGGGGTATTTTGGTCGTTTCACGCAAATTCTGCTAATTTCTTGAAAACGGGCTGTTATTATGTTCTGAGGCATTTATTTGCCATTTGGGTCAAGGTGCCAGTATGTTTTGTCAGAAATATGATTGGACTCGGGGGCCGTGCTTTGTTTGATTCTGAAACATTTCCAAACAGTTTTGTTTCCTTTTATAAAGTTGGGTTGAAAAGGAAGTGGATACTGTTAAGGTTATTTTGAGAAGTGATGTGATCAACGAGGTTTAATGTGAATTTGTTTGGATATAATCATATGGCGGGATATCATTTATAAAAGGCCAAGGAGAGGTTAAGTTTTAATAGTTGTGAAGCTTTTATTCATGAATGTTCATAAGCTACAAATCAAAGTTGAATTTAAATAATTTATGGATGATTATTCATGGATATTTAAATTCATAATTGAGAAAATAGAAATGAATATTTACTGGATTTTATTTCATAAACATCTAGAATTACAAGTTGAAATGGAAGTAATTTTTGGATTTTATTCATGATGATCTTTCATTTACAAAAGGATTATACATTTACAATGAGTATCTACTCTAGGTCCTAAAGTCCTAAAAAGAGAAAAAACTACAAGTTTCTTCATTGGTCCTCCCTTGAGTTCTTCGCGCAACTCTTGATCACCTGCACATCAAAGCAAAACAAACCACAGGAAAAGAGGTTAGAAGGTTGTTTGACACTCTCAGAACATTATCATCATCGAGTGTCGGGAGGGCACGACTAAAGCCGCATCCTACTCCCGTTACCAATCTGAGCCACCGGCGTCAGATCAGGTAGTTATTGTTCTTATCATAAGGGACATCCGAGAGATAGAGAAAATAAAAGAAGTGGGGCTGATTCGTTTTGCCGCGATTGGATTTCCAGACTGATACGAGAATAAGGCAACATAGGCAAGTTTTGACTCAGACCCGGATGCCGGCAGGTCTGAGTCACCTTGGTTTCAAAACTTCCAACATCTGAAAAAAACATAAGCATCATCAGAACTCAAAGCATAAAACAAAACTAGGAAGGGGTTAGCGCCAATACAGGTATGAATAGCCACCAAAGGAAGCAAATCTGTACCAAACAGAATGAAAATCAAGTCCACAGCAGAACAAGAGAAACCAAAATATGGTATCAAGCTGCATCAGTTCAAACAGAACAGAGAAATGAGACACAAAACAAGCTACGTCGAAATTACATAGGACAAGGTATCAAAAAGTCTCAGCAGCATCAGTAAAGGTAAGGCCCCGTCCGAACCAGTTTCAACACATAAAGCCCTGTTATCAGACAACAATAGCCAACAACAATAATCTGAATGTCAGGCCATCAAACTTGGTTCAAGATCAAAGCAGATAAGTTATAATGTTAGCAGCGGCTCTGAGGTCAAACAAGTAAGAAAAGCCCATCAAACCAAATCAGAGCTAAACTGCATCAAGCAATTAGTGTCTCAACACAAACTATCGATCATCAGAAAAGTACACCAGCAACATCAACATCTGCAAAGCAATATCAAGAGGTTTCAGTATCAGGCATCACGAAAAACATAAGAATGGGGCTACTGCTAAAATGTCACAGAAAAATCTATCTGTTGGAAATCTAAACTAAGCCATCAAGATGGGTCACAAACATCATAGAAAAATAGACGTTTGCAAGCTAAGAATCATCAGCAGTTGAAACAACTCAAAGAGAATAAACGATAAACCCCACGCGAAGATCCTCAGAAAGCAATCGCAGCATCATCGAAGAATACAAGCGTCGAAGGCTCAGATAAACATCATTGCCGTATATCTTCCTCGGCCATCCCGACTCAACCAAAGTCGTAGCATCAACCCTCTCTGAAAGAAGAAGAGGAAAAGGATCTGAGCTGCATCAAAAAGCAAACCATATCAGAAAAATAGAGAGATTTTGACTTGATAATGAATCCCAAAACAGATCAAAGCAAATCAGTTCAGACTACTAAAATTGAATCAAATCGAAAACGCATCAGCATAGTCCAGATTGAATTCAAGTAGAACAAATGAACTAATCCAGATATCAATCAGATCAAATAAATTCAGAGGTAATCCAAATGATCAAACAAAGCCGAAGTTGGAAATGGAAAGTTTCGAGTCAAATGCATCAGGGAATATCTCCATTGGAACCAATCTGAATCAATTTGAGACAATCTGAATCAATCAGACAAGTCAATAAAGCAAGTCAGCCAAAAACGAATCAGTAGAGAGCAATTAAACAAATTAACGAAATCCCAATCGTATCAGAAAGCCCTTATTGGAACTCAATCTGAAAACCAAATGATCAAATCAAATCGAATCCCCATTTGCACTTAACCTGAATCAATCAAACAAATCAGTTCAGATTGCATTCAATCACAAAGTTCTGAAGATAGAAATCTTTGAACCGAATCAGAATAATCATATCAGCTAGGATCGATTAAACCCTAAAAAGGGAAACAGAGTTCAATCAGCATCCAATCGTAATCCAATCAATATCTGAGAAAATCACAACAAAATCAAATAATATCAACATAAAATCGAATCTCAGAAGTAACGCAAATCCAAGGCCCAGAAGTTAGTTATAAAAAGGAATGTACAACCTGATGAAAAGGGGGAGCCGTGAGAGAGAGAGGATCATAGAAACCCTAACGAACGAACGAGAGAGAAACCACCATCGCAAACCCTAAGCGACCGCGAGAAAAAGGAGGAGATTTTCGAGCACTCATCGAGAGGTTGGGGAAGGTCCACCAGCGCCGCCTCCATCTACGACGGGCAAACCCTCCACAGAGGCTCAGTCCACCATCATCGCCTCCCTTCATCACCGATTGCGAACGAGAATGTAAGCCAGGAACATAATATCTTCACTTTTAACAGTGTTCGGGTTGATTTCAGGGTTTTCCATATGATTGAAGAAAGAATCACAGAGAGAAAGGCGAGAGGAAGAGGAAGAGAGCGCCGTTCGCGAATGGGGGGGCATGAAACCCTAGCAGTGAATTGGTGATTAGCTTGGTGTGGGTTATGAGGGTTGGGTCTGGGGTTTGATCACTCAGCCCAACCCGGTTTTTTTTTCTTATTCTTATTTTTATTATTATTATTTTCTATTTATTTAGTTATATTTTGTTAAAATTTTTAATTAAAATTGTTCTTTTTTTCAAAAATAAATAAAAAATTTCTTTTTCATAATAAAAAACTCTTTTAAATTAAAATAAATAACATAAAGCTTTTATATATATATAATAAAAAACCTTTTCCAAATAAATAATTTAAAGGTCATTTTAAAAATATGTAAATTAGTTTTTAGATTAAGTTTAAAATATTTTAAAGGTTAAAACATCATTTTTTTTCTTTTATAATTTTAATTAATATCTTTTCTTTAAAAACCATAAAAATCTTCAATATTACACTTTTTCTCCTGGCTTGTCCAATTACTGTCTAATTTTGCTTATTAACAGTGTTCATCGTTTGCAGCTCTTACAGTGTGTTTGGCTTATTTGAATTTCATAACTATATTGTAACTGCTTCTCATATGTAACCTCGCGAATCTAATAATCGCGCTTTAATTCCTGCTCTTTAAGTTTCCGCTTGCATAGTTAAATTAGGTCATTGTTCTCTGTCTGCATAATTCAATTATCTCACACACTCATCGAATATTCCAATCACACTACACACATCCGAAGGTTAGGTCTAGCTTTTGGCCGCCGCGCCAATAGTCCTCAACTTCAACCCTTACAACCTCACAAACCCTAATTTTCACAAATGCCTCGCCGCAGGCAAAATTATAACTTTACCCCTAGCATTAGGTCAAAGAGCCGCCGCGCTCATTTTAGGGTTTCCCGCCGCGGAATCCCTAACCTAATTTAACCCTAATTACAACTTAACAATTCAACGTAGAGATTTGGAGTTTCTACACTCCGCGTAAGCGTGTCCTTAAGACATGTTTATTCCCCTTGAGACCTTGACCACAGTCAAGAAGTCTCTAACCTCCCTTTTGAGGGGAACTACGATTACTCTGATTCCACTCCCGTAAGGATACGTAGGCACAAGATGCGATGTCTTGCCGAGTAAACTTAGAATTAACCCCTTAGGTCTCTGTTCTCACTTGTAATCCCTTTGTACATATACCTTAAGAATAATAAAGCAAATAGTAAACATTTGAACAAAAGGTTCCTGTAGAGTACTACAGAAGTTTAGGGTGCTAATACCTTCCCTAAATTTAACCAACCCCCGAACCCTAGATCTTTCCCCGCATTGTGCTTACGATGCAAAATAGGTTTTCCCTCTTTTGACCTTTTCCTTCGGATAAATCAAAGAGCGGTTGTGAATTGAATTGCGATTCAAACTCATTAACAGTTTGATATCCTATTTCCACCGCAACACTGTTTTATCTTATCAAATGCCTTCTAGCAATCCTCGTTCTAGATAATCGCCTGATCTTTCTTCAGCAGTTTGAACATCGGTTCACACGTGGCCGTGAGCTGAGAGATAAACCTGGCAATGTAGTTTATTCTGCCCAGGAAACCACGAACTTCTTTTTCTGTTTTTGGCACTGGCATTTCTTGTATCGCTTTTATCTTCACAGGATCAACCTCACGCCTCTTTCGCTCACGATAAACCCCAGTAGTTTTCCGGACCGTACTCCGAAAGTACATTTGTTAGGATTCAGCCTCAACCTGAACTTCCTAAGCCTCTCAAAAAGCTTCAGCAAATTGACCATATGTCCCTCCTCCGTTTGGGACTTCGCAATCATGTCATCAACATAAACTTCAATCTCATGATGAATCATATCATGAAACAAAGTGACCATTGCTCGTTGGTAAGTGGCCCCTGTGTTTTTCAGACCGAAAGGCATTACCTTATAGCAAAATGTTCCCCAAGGCGTGATAAATGTAGTTTTTTCCATGTCCTCCGGTGCCATGTTGATCTGATTGTAACCGGACAAGCCATCCATGAACGAAAATACGAAGAACTGAGTTGTATTGTCGACCAACACATCAATATGAGGCAGCGGGAAATCATCTTTAGGGCTCGCCCTATTCAAATCCCGATAATCGACGCACATTCGTACCTTACCGTCCTTCTACGGTACAGGCACTATGTTGGCGACCCACGGAGGGTAAGTAGTGACCGCTAAGAAGCCAGCATCAAGCTGCTTCTGCACTTCTTCTTTGATCTTAATGGCCATATCTGGTCGCGTCCTTCTAAGCTTCTGCTTAATGGGAGGACAATCTTCTCGCAGCAGCAAGTGGTGGACCATGATGTCAGTATCAAGTCTGGGCATATCTTCGTATGACCAAGCAAAGACGTCACTATACTCTCTTAGCATCTCGACCAATCTCTGCTTGACATCACTCTGCAATGCAGACCCTATCCTGACGTTCCTGACAAGCTCTTCAGAACCCAGATTCACGATCTCAATCTCTTATTCATGAGGCAGAATAACTTTCTCTTCTTGTTTCAACAAGCGGGCCAACTCTTTGGGAAGGTCTTCATCTTCATCAATCTCTTCTTCGGCTTGATAGATCGGGTAATCGAAGTCGAAGTGAGTCGTAGAAGGTCCAGAGTCAATGTCATCTGTTATGTGGATCCTGCAATAACAAGGGTTAAGCTTAAAACAAGGATATGCAGGTTAGCACAAACCTCATTGCCATTTTATTATCTTTCAAAACAAATATAAAACAGGAATAACAGAGATCACAATATTTGAATACGAAGAAAACGCCTTTTGATTTATTGATAAAATGCATGTATATAATCAAACAAGGCCCCGATGATAAAACCACTATGCCCCGGGTAGGACATAGGGTTGTACAATGATTGGAAAAAAGTAAATCATTACTCTTCGCTTGTCATCTGGATGATATCCTTGACGGACCAGTTGTTGAGACTCTCGCCTGGCTTGCTTGGCTGGATCCAGGAGTCTAGGTCACAGTCGCTATCTCCGCTGTCTTCAGACACTGCGTTGACGCTTTCAAATATCACCCCGCCACTGGTAAACTGGATCATCCCTTTACCTCGCGACGCATTGCTAGAAGATGAGGCTTCAGCCGCAGGAGAGTATCCCTACCCAAACTTGTCTTGCTTGTTGGGTATCTCCAAAATTCTCCCCTAGCCTGGGGTAGATCTGACTTGGACAACAGCCCGGGCTTCCTTGAAGGAAGAGAGAGTCATCTCTGGCTTCTCAGGGACTACAGGAGCTACGTTCTTGATCTTAACAGCTTCGAACGCTTGGCATAGAGTTTCGTGGATTTCCCCATCCATCTCAACTTACTTGAAGGACGAAAAATGGCTCACCATTATGTCTTCCTCGCCACATACGGTCACGATGCTACCTCCGACAGCATACTTGAGTTTCTGGTGCAACGTGGAGGTCACGACACCCGCAGAATGAATCCATGGCCGGCCCAAGAGACAGCTGTAGGCAGGCATGATGTCCATAATGTAAAAGACCGCGTCGAATGTTTCTGGTCCAACTTGGATTGGCAGCGTCACCTCCCCGAAAACATGGCGTTTGGTTCCGTCGAACGCTTTCACAACCAGATCACAGGGTGTGCAAATCACTCTGCGAGTATCTAACTTCATTAATGCCTTCTTCGAAAGAACATTAAGTGACGACCCAGTGTCTACCAACACGTGAGACATAATCGTTCCTCTGCACTCTATCGAGATGTGCAGGGCGCTATTGTGGTTCCTCCCCTTCGGCGTCAGCTCTAGGTCAGTGAACCCTAGCCCATTTCCAGCATTCACGTGGGCCACGACCTCCTCTAACTGGTTTACCAATATTTCCTGCGGTACATATGCGGCGTTCAACACCTTCAGCAGTGCGTTGCGGTGTGCCTCTGAACACAGCAACAGATTCAGGATGGAAATTTTCGAGGGTGTCTGATGGAGATGATCCACGATCTTGTAGTCACTCTTTTTAATCAACCTCATAAATTCCTCGGAGTCTCTAACGAGTAAGTCTTTTTCTACCCCGCAAGGGATCTCTTCAACGACTTTACTTTTACCTTTATCAGTTGCATCAGCTCTGTCCGCTTTATCCGCCACGACCTCAGGTGGTGCAAATACTCTCCCGCTGCGAGTAATTCCGCTAACACCCGCTAGGTTCTCCATAGACGACCCAAACGGTTCTAGTTCCAACTTCTGTCCATTGCAGTAGACCTCTGCCCCATAGTGCCACGGGACAGCATTAGTGCTTTCGAACGGTATTGGCCCAGCTTTGATGATAGTAATCGTGGGCGGTCTGGGTGCGGAAATAGTTATCGTCTGGCGAGGGATGGTGATGGTGGCAACCTCATCACCTTGCTTCAGCATTACCTCTCCCGATCCGCTTTCGGCCCTTCGGCTAAACTGCAGGATTCCTTCAGTCATCAGACTTTGAATCCCCTCTATCAACTGTTCACATCCACCAGGACTTGTCGCACAGCCCATGCACAGTTCCCCACAGCCTGGAAAGAAACCTCTTTTCATCAGCTTAGCCTTAACGAAGCTGAGCGGTGTCTTCAGATCTCCGACGTCGGTCAGCAAATCCAAACTCTCGTCTTCAATAATGGTATTTACTCCACCTCCCCTATGATTCGGCATAGGGTTCTTCGTGACGTTTGGCACATTATCTGAGAAGTTGATGATCTTAGCATCCACCATGTCCTGCACCTTGTGCTTGAAGGCTTTGCAATTCTCTATTGTGTGGCCTGGTGCCCCTGAGTGAAACTCACAAGTTGCATTCGCATCATATCCTGGCGGAGGTGCCCCTGTCAAGGGAGCCAAGGTTCTCTTCTGGATCAACTGTAACTGGAGCAGAGTCTGCAATAGTTGAGCGTAAGACATGGGCGGTGTCTCGAGGTGACGAATCGACAGAGGTGCCCGGTTCTGATACTTTCTGTACACTTATTGATTCGACTGCTACTGCTGCGGCTGCTGCTGTGGCTGTTGAACTGCCGGGATAGTTATGCTGGCCACCTGTTGGTGAGGGCCTTTACCCTTCCTGCGAGCGTTGGTCACGGCGCTCGTTTCTCCTTCCCGTCTTTTGCCACCATAAGGTTTCTTGCCTCCTCCAGCTGAGGATGAATCACCTTGAATTTTCCCCAGTTTGATCCCATTTTCGTGTGCTCACCCTTGATAATGAGATCTGAGAAGGTTCCAGACATACCGCTGAGAAATTTCTCATAATAAACCCCTGGGAGGGTGGCTACAAACATTTGCACAAGCTCGCGTTCAACCATCAGCGGCTGAACCCTGGCTGCCAACTCACGCCATCGCTGGGCGTATTCCTTGAACCCTTCATTGTTCCTCTGTGACATATTCTGCAGTTGGACTCGGTTCGGGGCCAAGTCACTGTTATATTGGTAGTGGTGCACGAATGCTTCAGCAAGGTCCTTCCACGTGCGCACACTGGTAGGTTCAAGACTCATGTACCACTCGAGGGAGGGTCCGGACAGACTGTCTTAAAAGAAGTGCATCAGCAACTTCTCGTCCTCAGAATGAGCGGACATTTTCCGGTAGTATGATCTCAGATGGACGCGAGGGCAAGTGGTGCCCTTGTACTTTTCAAAGTCAGGTACCTTGAACTTGGGAGGCACCTTGAAATCAGCAATTAGTCCCAACTTGGACATATCAACGCCCAGGGTGTTCTGGTTCTCGATATTTCTCATCTTATCCTCGAGTGCCTTGAACCTTAGACGTGCTTTAGCAGTCAGCTCCCCTTCAGCACCTCTCTGAGAGAACACATCGTCTTGACGGTCTTCTAACCACGGCTGAGGCCCAAACAGATTCCCAACACCTACATTGCCGTTGCCCAGCCCAACATTGACGTTAGCTTCAAAATTCCCATTACCGATGCCCGTCGTATTTCCGTTGAGCCCCATGTTAGCTATCACATTGTCGTTGGCACTGCCGTTCCCCCCGGTCACGGGGACGCCATTCTGAGGAGTTTCCACTGGTGGAGGGGTAGGCACGGTCCCACCATGGAGTACGCCATTGCTATCAACCCTTGAAATCAGAGGCTGAACCAAGGTTCTGAGCTGATCCTGGCCATTGGCGACCACTTGCATGAGCTCCATGAAGCGGTTCATTCTTTCGCGGAGTTCCTGAACATCAGTTTGCACTTGCTCCATGATTCTGGTTTGATTTGCTCTGGTTGGATAGCGGTGGATAGGTCTCTGATCAATCCTGGAACAACCTGAAACAACCTGTGAACACAAAAGGGTTAGGAAAAATGACAAAGTGCTCGTTATGCAAATGCTTCATGCAAATGCAAACGTGTGTCTGTGCGTTAGGGAGATTTCCCCCGATCCTAGTGCCTGAGTGCCAGTGCTGATAATAAGAAGTCCGATTCCAATCATGGAAATAACATCTCATATATAGAAAGAAAGCCCATCAAGGCAGTACACAACGTCAGTGAGTACAAGCAGAATCAATAGCATGACCTCAACCAACAAGCCTGGTGATGGTCAGCATACAACAATGATCAAACAAAGGGAATACAAATAGTCAAGTACGGCCACGGGCGCGAAACTCTTCTAACAACTCCTTCATTTCTGGATGACCAGGCCGAGTGAGTAACCCTTCGACGAGTAACTCTCTCTGCATAATGGTGTACTGGAGACCTTCGACCGAATCTTCCCATGCTCCTTCACCGAAACAATCTTCTAGCTTCCGCTTCTTGGACTCGAACGTTCGTTTGCGCTCCTTCAGGTTAGCAAGAGCTTTGTTGAGCTGGCCTTCGGTGGCATATCAGCGAGCGGTTTCTTCATCAAACCTCTTCTCACTAGCCTTCACCTGGGCTTTCAACTTGGAGATCTGTTGCATTAGCTTATCCTCCCGCTCTTTCCTGTTGGCTAAGGTGGCCTTCCAGTGCTGGTTAAACTTAGATATCCTCCGATACGCTTCATCCAAGTGTTGCTTCTTCGTGGCCAGTACATCGTTGACAGCTTTGAAGTCTCGACCCATGCGCTCATGCTCAGCTATCTGCTTAGTCAGATCTGTCCCCAACTGGTTCACCAGCTCGGTCTGCCTCTTGCAGGAATGAACGACTTCGTTTCTCTCGCTTCGGAGCTGAGCCAATTCTTTCTCCAATTCTTCATTTGCCTTTTTCAGCTCATCTCTCTCAGCTAGCACCTGATTGTACTGTTGAATAGGCACGATGGTAGGCTCTTCAATCACTGGAGGGCTTTTTGGCTTTGCAGGAGGAAACGACATCCCTATAGCATCTGCTCTGGTTCTGACCCAAGTCACATACGGAGTGTAGGCTTGACTATTGCTTTTCCCCAGCAATGGTCTTCCCCGCTTACTGATACCACTCCAAGCGCGCTGAAGCTTAGATAACATATCCCCCTCTAGAAGACCAGTGAAGTACAGAGATTCCTGTACCTCTTCATCCTTCGGCGGAGCTCTTAAAGCATAAGCAAACTGTCGGACCAGCAAAGACGGATTATAGTTTATACAACCCTTCCTGCCTATCAAAGCCACATTCGGAAACCCGCTGCAGCTGAAGATAATCTGAGTACCCAACCTATCTCTTTCAAACCAGGCAATATCCTCTGCAGATAGACTCATCAAACGCTAGTACCACTCAGCTGTGGCTGCAAACAAAGCAAAGGGACCCCTCTGGGGTAGATGACTATCAAGCCATTTATAAAGCAGGGGTACACAGCACGAGACGTTCTTACCCCTTCTGTTCTCGTTTTTGTAGTGGATGGAATGGTAAACGTCTCCTATCAAGGTAGGGACTGGATTCCCTGAAGCAAAGATGTGAAATGCGTCGAAGTCCACAAAGTCGGGCATATTGGGGAACAGAATGACGCCATATATGCACAGAGCGAGAATGGCGTTGAACACGACCCAACATCTGTCTTTGGCGCACTGCTGAGTCTTTCCCACTAAGAACTGCAAGGAGAAACCGGGAACCTTGTTCCAACTAGACAATACCAACTCGGAGGCATCCAGATGAAGTGACGGAGCTAGACTAGCCAGATTAGGCTCAGCATCCATATGAACAAAGGGCATATGACTCTTGATAGGCACACCTAACAAATCAACATACTCTTCTAGCGTAGGTGCGAGAACAAAATCCTGGAAAGTGAAGCATCTCAGCGGAGGATCGTAGAACTGCAGCAGAGCGTGCAACCCATTCAACTCAAACGCAGAAGGTTTACGAACCAAACTGAGCAATTTTCCGTAAGACTTTCTAAACTCATCTCTCACAGAATCATCTGCTAAAGCAATCAAACCAGTGAGCTGGACAACATCAGGGGCAGGAAGCTTGCGAGCCACAGTCTTCCTCAGAGAACCCATAACAATACAACAGAAGGCAAGAAATCCTGAATCGGGGGGAAACAGTACCTGCAACACAGACACACGTTAATGAAATGCAAATGAGTATGCAAAGCAATGTAAAATGCAATCATGCAGCAGGAGATCAAGGCAACTGTGTTGTGGAGATTCTGTATCAACAAAACCATAATCCTGCTCTGTCAAGAACAACCACTATATCTGATAAGAAGAAAACCCCGGTATCGGACCACAAATCTGCTCTGTCAAGAACACACGCACATAGGACCATAAATCTGCTCTGTCAAGAACAAACATCTGATACAGGACCTCTGATACAGGACCAAAAATTTGCTCTGTCAAGAACAAACGCCTGATAATAAGGACCTCTGATACATGACCAAAACTCTGCTCTGTCAAGAACAAACATCTGATAATAAGGACCTCTGATACATGACCAAAACTCTGCTCTGTCAAGAACAAACATACATCTGCAGATGAGATCCTCAGATCCCAATCACAAACCTGCTCTATCAAGAACAAATACACATCTCTGAAGATAAGGTCCTCTGATACAGGACCATAACTCTGCTCTGTCAAGAACAATCATATATCTGATAATGAGAACCTCTGATACCAACAAAACTGATTCACTATCAAGAAAACCAGGAAGTCTGAAGGTTAAGGTTTCCTGCAACAAACCCAACCCTGCTCACAGGTATGGACCTAAACTGACACAAGTTCGGCATCCTATGCGGTCATCAGCGTCACAGACATTCAAGAGGGGTGATACGATACCCAGAAGGTGTGGCATCACCAGCTCATGAAGCGGCCTCACTCGGCTGAATCCCAAATGATCGGTCCCTAGAGTCGACAATCCTCCAAACCAACAACCCCCTTAACCCAAAGGGTTGAAAAAGAAGTCAACCGGGAGAACCTCGTCTGAGCTTGGATTTCATGAGACACTAGTGCCTGCCAAGCAAGCACGCGCCCACTAATTTCCACAACTAATGCTAAGTTCACTCAAGCCTGGGTCTGGCTTCTCACTCATCAGAATACCCCTCCCACAACAGCATAGATAATCATATCATACTGAAAATAAAATGCGGGAAATAAAGATGCGATAAATAAACACAACCCAACAAGTAATCATACAAGCGCTAGGATTGACTCGCATAGAGAACCGGAGAACCGGAGATTCTGGGTTCGATCCCCAGCAGAGTCGCCAGTTGTCGCTTCCGCGAAAATAAGGTGCCGGCAAAACAGAAGAGTCGCCACCTTTCGTTATTTATCCCTCGGAACGGGAAAGGAAACGATCAGAAAAACCTGACGAAAAGCTATAAGACAAGGTCATCGCAACCGTTGTCTGGGTTCGGGAGTCGGTTACGCAAGGGGAAGGTATTAGCACCCCTCATGTCCGTCGTACTCGACGGGATCCACGCTTGTTGTGTTTACTAGACGGGTTGGTTTTATCTATCTACCTATCAAGGCTGGTCTAGAAAGAAAAGAAAATGACTCGGCAAAGCGTCGCGCTTTATGCCTACGTATTCTCATCAGAGAATGAGAAATCAGAGTCAACGTAGTTCGGCCTACTACGGGTTACAAGGGAGGTGGCTCGCCAATACGTCAGTATTGTGCCTACGTACTCTCAACAGATATGAGAGATTAGAGCTTACGTAGTTCGGGGTACTACGGATTACGGGGGTTCAGATTCATCTGTTTTACCGAGTAGGGTTAAACAGCAATTCCAGCAGTTAGGGATAAAGCCTGTTTGCAGTAGAACTGAAGTTTAACGACACTCTTTTCTTCAGAAAAGCTTCCTTTGAATTACGGGCCCACGGGGCAAAAAGGTTTGGAGTTTGTTTTCTGTCTTTTATGAAAGAACTGTTTTTTATTGTGTTTGCAACTAGTATCGCACTAGAGACTATGACCTGAGAGTGAATGCTTCGCATGTCACCCAAAGGGTACCATACTAAACATCCAGACTGTGGAAAAGAAACTTTCCCACAATCCTTTCTCAGATAGCTTAAGGCTCGTAACGTACGACGTCAGTTAACCTTTATTACTGTATTTTCATTTGTTTTGAGATGAGAAGAGAACAGGCTCAACTAATGGGAGACTATCAAGTCCTAATGTTATCATGCCAAGGATTCATCCTATAGTTGCAGTTTGAAAGAGGGAACTCCTAGAAGTTATCATGCATAGGTTTCAACCTAAAGTTCTATCAACACTTCCTTATCAAAGGAAATGAGAGTCCTAAGGGATCATGTCAATGATAAACAGAAACAGATAAAGCATCAGCTTAAATAGTAAACAGTAAACGACTGTAAAATGCATGCAATGTAAGTGAGGGAGGAAATGTGTGTGAGGCAGTAGTCTCCACAAGCTCATCTTAACCTCAAGCCAGATATGAGTAACTGCAATCATACAGAAGAAATAACATGCCCCCAAGCAACATAATAACTGCAATCATACAGAGGAAATAAAATGCTATCAAGCAAACACAAACCACATGGGCAAGGGAGTTGGGCTCTACCGAATACCCGCAAGCAAAGCCATACAGTAAAAATACAAGCAGAGAGAGCAACTCAACCTCTAGTGCAATCATGCTCCTAGATTACATCAGTCTAAATATGGACTTATTCTAATGCATCAAGCAAGTCAAACAAGGCACATCAATAAAGGAAAGAAAACAGACAAGAAAGAAAGCAGATCAACAACTCCCTCTTTCAATTCCAAGCTTCAGCTCTTCTGACAGCAATCCAGTCCTCTGTCTTCAGCAGCTCTTCAGGGCTATCATCCTCCATGACAAGTATAAACTTGCTTCTCCAAGGTTTCAACACATCCACATAAGCTTCAACTTATTCTTTATTCCTCAAGCCTCAGCTTTACAGAAATTTCCACCTTCAGGCTTCACTCCTAACTGCAAGTATCAACTTGATTCCTTCAGGCTCTCAATGCATCAATGTAAGTGTCAACTTATCCTTTATTCCTCAAGCCTCAGCTCTTCACTCAATCTCAATTGGATCTTCTTCACAAGCATCAACTTGGTCTTCAAGCTTCAGCTCTCTTTGCTTCACCGGTATCAACTAGCCTTCCCCTTCATCTACAAGCTTCAGCTTCTCAGAGTAGTCTTCAATCACCTGGGAGTGTCAACTTCATTCTTCAATCTTCTTCAAGCAAGGAACTCAATCCTCTAACAAGGGAGAAAGATGCATCTATCAAGAGCAAAGTTGGGATGATTGGTAGCAGAGTGAAGACCAAAGGTCACCACTAAGCATCCTGTCATCAGAGAAAGGGACCCTCAAAGGTTCTACCAATTTGCAAAGAGCCACACATCCTACCAAAGGAGGGATGAGGCCTTTACAAGGGACCTTACATCATAGGGAAGAATGGAATTGATCAACATATTCCATGTTTATGAAGGAAGAGAACTATCTAGAAGCTCTGCCTACAAAACCCTAATCTTAACCTAATCAAAACTACATCACAAGAAGGGAAGATCTTCAAATCCAAGCCTCTTCAAGAAATTCAATGCATCTTCAACTTGTCTTCATCATCATCCAAGAACAAGCAAAGCACAACCCTAATCTAAGGGAACTAAAGATGTTAATCTAGTTGAGTTAGTGCATTAGAATCATCTAAAGCTAGCACCTAAACTAAAATCAATCAAAAATAGTAAACTATCTTATAAATTTCTACAAAAATTCCTAAGGGATCCTAACTCAATTAAGAACACCTCATACAAAAACCTGGGACTAAATCATCTATTAAGTCCTAAAATTAAGTCCTAAATCCAAAGGTATCAACCATAAACCCTAAAAATGGAGCTTCTAAAGGTTTCAACCTAAACTACCACCTATGTTCATCACAAAAATGTGATAAAATTCTATGGGGAGAATGCATATCTATGCTAACTACTCACAAAAAATCAAGATCAAAATCATCATCACATGATCACACAAAATTCCACAAAATCAAGTATCAAACATAACTATTTTAATATCAATTAAAATGTAAAAATTCCCCTAAAATCAGAAAATGCATGAAATAAAAATATTTTTTTATCTAAAATATACTAGATTCAATCATGAATATAATGCAAAAAGAATGGGGTTAATTGGATCATTTTTCAATTTTATATGATTTAATCATGAACCATGAATAAAATGAAGAAATAAAGAAAATCAAACAAAAATAACGAAGCACGCGGTGCAGATAGCAATGAAAAGCAGTTCAAATCATGGATTGGGCCATCAGGGGGGTGCAAGTATCAACCAACTCACTAAGCCCAGCATCAGCACTTAAATGAAACGATGCGTTTCATTAACTCAGATCCTTCACAAACTGAAATTAAAATGTGGCCGTTGGATCACTCCTCTAGTCAAAGGTCCACCTCAATCTAAGGGCTCTGAAGTCGTCTTCAACCTTTTGAATCTCTGAACCTCGCGCGCAGCTCCGGCCACCACTGGTGGTGCTCCGGTCATCGTCCCCAACCCTAACTCTCTCTAGGATCCTCCATTGCAAATGGTCTATACATGAAACTTGTCCCAAATTTCCTCACGAATTCATTCATGCCCTTTATTCTCTCTGAAACCTCAAGATTCGCCATAACCAATTCTCAACCGAAAATGGTGACATCCTTAATTGGTCACTAATTCTCAAACTAACTATCTGAAAACCTTCCTACACCGTTCTACAATGCATCTAACACCCTAATTCATCTTAATTCTACCTAATTTAAGCTAGAGATTGAAGGTTACCAACCTGATAAATTTGAACGAACAGAAGGGTAGAATCTTCAACTCAACCCTCAAGAACTTGCAGAATCCTTCACTGAATCACAACCAATCTTCTGTATGCAAAGAAAAGAGTTGAATCTTCTTGAATCATCAAACCCGATTCTGAGTTGCAAGCTTCACTCTCCAATGGCTGCTTCACGATCCTTCCACCACAGTGCCCTGAATTTGATCTGGAATTGATCACCAACCTCTGAGCAAGCTATTGAGATCAATTTCTTGGACTGAAATGGCCTCTAACCTTGTAACCGATTTTGATTTGCAATGTGAAATCTCAAAATACAATCTCAGTTTTCTCTCTCAATCATCACCAACCTTTGCTTTGGATCACCTCTACTCAATATATAGAACATGTATGAGTGATCTAGAACCCTCTAGATCCTTCTAATGAGAAATCCAATCTCTCATGACATGAGAAGTTCACTTATATGCCATGGTGTGCACAATTCTGCAAACAGCTTGAAAACAATCCCAATTCCTTCCAATTTCTCCCCTCATGACATTTTGAAAGTGTTTGGCTTGCAAGGGATCTTGCTCATGCCTTGAATTTGAGTTTTGCAAATGTTACTTATGATGTAAGTAACTACTTTTCAAAGCAAGTCCACAAATTAAACCTCAAATCAAAAATGTGGCTAAACCAATGTTCTTAAAATGCTTTTTAGAGTCAAAATGACCTATTTCATGCCTTGGTTTGGATGTGTAGATCAAAAGTATCAATTTCCAACTTTGGTTTATTTAACTTATACCCTTATTTTAGGTCATTTTTGCAACTTTGAGCTACAAGCAATTTCAACAATTCATGACCTCTTTACTAGCCTTAAAAAATCATTTTGAACAAGTTTGATGTTGAACATTTTCCCATTTGAAGCTTGGAAATGGGAGTTATGGCCTTATGGTTGAAATGACCTGTAATCTCCAAATGACCAAAATACCCTTGACTTGTCAAAACCATAACTTGAGTTCTACAAATCCTATCAAGGACTTATATTACTCTATAGAAATCTAAGAGGATAAGGAACAACATTCATGTTGACCAAGAGTTCATAGGAATCATCCTTCTAGGGCAAAAGTTTGATGCAAGTTGGGTAACTTTCATGCCCTCAAATTCACATACCTCAAATAACCTGCAACTTGTCAAAGTCATAACTTGAGTTCTACAAATCCTATCAAGGACTTCTAGTACTCAAATTAAAGCTAAGAGCAAGCTCTACAACATTCGTGTTGGGGGTAAGATGATATGACAATCAAATCTTGAGGTAAAATTCCTTGAAGATAGGGGTCAAACTAGGAGATTTTACACTGTCGAGCCTTAGAAACCCTAGCTTGAAACTTCTCAAACTCTTCAATCATGATGAGTTGGACTTGGAATCATCCTTATAGCATCTCAATGCATAAATCCATGATCACATGGCTCTTGGATTAGGTCTCAACCTTCCTCAAATCATCAGTTGACCTAGGGTTGACCCAATCAAACCCTAATTGCATCAATCATGGCTGAGTCTTCTTAATCTTGCACACTGACCTATCTAGGCCTCATGATGGCTTTCAAGACATCTCATAAGCTCTCTCAAGACCTCAAGTCCATCTCCATGACCTCAGAATCATCTGATGGCTTCCCACAACTCTCAAGTTAGGAGACCTACACACTTGGCTTCAACCACTCCTTCTGAGGATCTTTTAACTTCTCTGACAAGGATATCAACCCTTGAACACTTGAATAAGCTTCTTTTCTAGCTTCAAAGTCTAGTATAAATCTTGATGGGTAATCATACCTCTTGATCTCCTGCACACATGTCAATGAAATGCAAATGATAATGCTAATGTGAATGAAATGAAACACAAGCTAGGTAAAGAAATGTTGGGCAAATTTTGGGGTGCAACATTCCCTCCAAATGGCGCTATTTTTGAAAATTTGTGAGTGGTTAACCGGTTAACCAGTTTGCACTAGCAAATGGTTAATCGATTAACCATTGTGATTTTTGCCCAGTAACGTGCATTTTCAATGTTGTCCCTTTTGGGGTCTATTTTGATCACTTGTGAATTTGATTATACACCAGAAGAAGGATCTACAATCACTCTAAATTTGGATTAACTTTCAAAATCAATTCAATTTCCCTCCAATTTTTCATTCCTAATCCCATTACAATTTTCATAACCTCACTCCAAACCATAATTCTACTCCTAACCAAGAGCCTATTTAAGTGAATTTGCTCCAAACCTCACCATAATTCATAATCACCTTCATTTTTTCTGATATCTCTACACATTGCTCTCAAATTCTCTCAACTTTTCTACACTCCAAAACCTCCATTAAAGCTCTTTTCACTTGAGTTATTTGATTCTTCATTGGAATCATTAAATTCTAGAGCTAAACCTCCATCATTCATCTCCATCATCTTCAATTCAGTATTTGGATCTGATCATGGAAGCAAGTTTATAAGTGATTCTTGGATCAATTTTGGCTTATTTTGGCTTATTCTTCACTTTTATTGCAAGAAAGCTCTTGGATCTTGAAGATTTCTTGGTTTTTTATCTTAGATATATCAATTTGCAGTGAATTAACACTTACCAAAGCAAATCTCAGCTTTGAAGGTTGGTCAATTCTAGATCCAATTCTGTTTTGAGCTTATTTGAATAATCATTGTATAGATCTTCATGTTTTGATTGATTTTGGTGATTTTGATCTTTGTGATTTGTGGTCTCAATGCTCGATTAAGTTTGATTGATGTTTGATCACTGATTTTTGGTGTTGAATTCGTGCATAATTGATTACATGATCAATTGGATGTTTGCACATTGAATTAATTTCTTAAAGTGATTTTGAATTGTTATTTTTCTGCTTCTGGTGTAGTGGTAATCGATTAACCAGTTGCAGTACAAAACTGGTTAATCGATTAACTAGTGGAATTTCTGGAATTTTTTAGTTGTTAATCGATAAACCAGTTTGCACAGGCGAATGGTTAATCGATTAACACTGGACCAGAATGTGATTTTTGGTTGTTTTCAAGCATGTTTTGATTTCTTTCCACCTCCAACCTTCATGGATTGATATGATGCATTTGTGTGGATTGTTTTTTGACATGTTTCATCATGCTTGATTGTTGGATCTCGACTTTTTGACGCGCAACTTTTGGTTCCTGTTTGAATGCTTAACATGTTTATGTTGCTTTCTTGATGTGATGTTCATATGATTTTATTTCGGTTCCGTTTGTCGCATGTTCGTTTGATTACGTAATTGATTTGAAAAGCATATTGTTCTTGATTGTTCTTGATGATGAAATTTTGTTAAACAACGATGTTTGATTGTTGATGCATGTCCATTCTTGCATGATATTTTTTCATGATTGGTGTTTGCTCATACTTGATTGCATTGAAACATGCTTGCTCCCCTGTTTTTTATAGTTGTTGTATTCTGAATTTGCATGTTGTCTTTGCTTGCTGCCTCCCCTTTTACACCTAACTTTGTGTTGAATTAGTAGCTGTTAAATGTTGTTATGCTGCGTTGCTAGATTTTGTTGTTGTTTTGTGCTGGAGGCGCTGTTGTAGCTACTATTTTTACCTTGTTTTCTTGCTTTTTTCTTGCCTATGCATGCTCCCTTAGGATTCCTATTCTAATTTAATTTTGGGATTGAGATAGACATTAGGAATGCAATCCAAGCATGATAATAATTAGGCTAGTCCCTTATAACCTTAATCTTAGGTCCATCTTTTGCGTGCTAACATTAGGATATAATTTCCTTTCGCATCCCAACCTTAGGGACACTTTGCATGACAATGTTAGGACCTTTCATTCGTCTTTCTCTCTTCTCATCTCAAAACAATGGTAATACACTTAATAAAGATGATGAACATTGTGCGCCTCGTGGGTGATATGCGACACATCTGCTCATATATCATAGCCTTTAGTGCAACCTGAATCACAAAGAAAACTAATTCACTTCACTAAAATTCACAAACATAATTCAAACCTTTTCATCTTTCGGTATTTGTTATTTCAAACTCATTTTCAGAAAGAGTACGTTACTTTTCCATTCTACCGCAAACAAGCATCGACCCTAACTGCTGGAATAGGAACTTATCGTCACTTATAAAAAAAACTTAACCAACCTATGGTTTCGTAGATACCTAAACTACGTTTGCTCTGATTTCTCATACCAGGTGAGGATACATAGGCACAAGACGGTGATGTCTTGGTGAGCAATCTCCTCCCCATCACCCGTAATTTTCTGAACTACGTTGACTCTGACTTTCCCATTGCACGAGGGAATACGTAGGAATATGGCAGCTATGTCCTATCGAGTCTCTTTCTTTTTTCTTTGTTCTCGTTTCCGTATAGCAATAGCTTATAGATGACACAACCTTTGATTAGACAACAAGCATGGATCCCGTTGAGTACAATGACGTTAGGGGTGCGCATACCTTTCCCTTGCGTAACCGAATCCCAAACCCAAGATTTGGTTGCGATGACCTTGTCTTTTCCCGTTCTTCAGGTTTTCTTCTATTTTTTCCTTTCCCTCCCTTTGGGATAAATAACGTTTGGTGGAAACTCTTCTATTTTTCTGCTGGGTGTTATTCACAGTTGCGACACCATGTGTGAGGGCAAAGTTCCTCATAGTTAGCTATACTTATTTTAATGATGTCAAAACTTAGATAGGTAAAAAAATGTACTTTGGAAGGTATCATTATGTCACATATGCATACCTTATTCCTCTTGCGCCAAACATTGGTCAAAAATATTTTTTGATTCATATAGAAATAGTACAATATATGTTCCATATAGGTTTGATCATGTTGGTCTAGGTTGCAATATGGTGGAGTATCTCAAAAGCAGCTAAATACATGAAAATATGCATTTTTGCATATTTTGTGTCTTTGAGTCGACTCAAAGAATGTTCCGGTCGACTCATACAAAAGGAATTTTGCATGGTCCACTCTCAAGAGTGCTCGCGTCGAGCCTCCGGTCGATTCATACTGTGTTCATTTCTGTCTCTCTAATTTGGTATGCTTTGTGTCGACGCATGACCTGTTCCGGTTGACGCAAGGTGCTGTTTTCTACACAATTTAAAATTTAGGTGAGCTCAGGTCGACCCTTCCCTGTGTATAAGTCGACCGCTCACGCGTTTTTAAAATCAAAGTGTTTGTTAAGTTGGTTAATTGTTTTTTACTTGTATATATATTGTTCAAAGGGTGTGTCGTAATCGGAGGTTTATTCATTGTGTTCGAAGGACTTGATTCAGCTTGAATCAAGGGAAGTGAAGGAATAGGCTCTACATCAGCAATTGGGTTTGATCGTTTAATTTATATTGCTTCTCTTGTAAACATTTACAAACAGGTTACATATATAAATATATATAGGTCTCAATTCTATTTTTAGAATTGAGGGCAGACGTACCCCGAGCGAGGACGACGTACCTTCCTGTCAATGTTTACAAGAGAAGCAATAGAATTGAGACATGTATTTTCCAGCCTAAATAATTCCTAAAATGATTAGGTAGAATAAATTCTTTGGATATGTGGAGGAAATGGTCGAATTATGTCTCAAATATACGAGGAAAATCAGTGATTGAAGAGTTTCGGATTTAAGCTCACATATGTCAGTAATTTTGACCTACTTTCCATTAAAGCTTGACCTAACGCGCTCGTCTTATCTCTCGACAAATTTTCAATCACTTTTGATCAGTCTGAGCCTTTTACCGGTCCCTGTCAGTTCTCAAAAGTTGACTGAGTGCTACATCTTTCCAAGTTATTTATTTCGCGTTAATCTTTTGTGTGCAATCAATTTAATTTTTCAGGCACTTTATCGCCCGATTTCTATTTATTTACACCTAATTTATTTTTATATTTTCATTAAAATATCCAGAATAATTAATTAGAATTTTCCATGCTTGCATTTCATTTTTAGCATATTTATTTAATAAGTTGTGAATTTCTATTAGTTTTTAATTAATTTAATTCTATTAAAATAATTAAAGCATCTAGCAAGGGGAATTTTGGCATTTTAATTTAGGTGTATTTCTTTGATCAAATGGGAATCGTTAGATTTAAATTTAATCAAGGGTGCACATGCATGATCCTCACTTTTTGCCATTGACCAATCACATTTTAGGGTTTTATTTTATTTTCGATTTAATTGATAATAAAATCAGAAAAATTTAAACCGTTCCTATCATGTCATTAAGCCACATGGTCATTCCCAAGTGGTTGTACTAAAAAATTCTTGTCACCTTGTTTAATTGTGGGATGACACATGTCTTTTGATGTGTTGGCAACTTTGTTTGTGTTTTTGTTTTTTTGTTTTGTTTATAATAATAGTAATGATATAATAATAATAAGTAATATAATTTAATTTAATAAAAATTAAAAAATGAAGGAAAAGAAGAGGATAAAATGGGGAGAAGAAGGGGAGGGAGCATCATCGAATCCCTCCTGAAAACCTAAAAAACGGGAGAAACAAACCCCTGAGGGGATTTTCCATCGCCGCCCTCCTTCTCATTTTCATCTCGCAAAACAATTCCACTCCCTTCATTCTCATCTTCACCTTCACGAATCATCACCTCAAAAGCATCGCCTCACTGCCTACATCCCCATCATTTTCTGATTTCTCACCACCATAATGATATCTTCGTCTCACTGTTACATACCTACATCAAAAACCTAACCACCATGTAAATCATTAACGATTCACCGCAAGACCATCCATGACATTTTCCTCAATCTCGAATATGATCTGCCTGTTGCAGCAATGGTGTAGAGATTTCTTCACGAAAGATGGATTCAACATTTTTGCTCAGGAGTTTAACGGTAACACTGGTGGAAACAATATGGCATCGGATTGAAACTTCGCGTAGGTCGCCCTTGTAAAGTGAGGGAAGGATTTCGGTTGATCTCATGTTTACAAGGACGACTCAATCTTGGCTACAACGAAGTTGCGTTTCTTAACAACGATAACCTCACAGCAGCTCTCACTCTCGTTAAACGGCGTCGGTAATCCTCAAATTATTTTGACAGAAGGTGTTAAGTTATATTTACTGATTCATTGCGTGAGTTTTCTGGTTATGTAGTGAGTGGATCTTGTATCATTTCAACGGGTATTTTCAACTGAATTATTATTTCTGGAGCGTTCAATTCATATGGTAACGGTGTAGTAGTAGATGTGGATTATTTAAATTGATAGGTTCTTGCATTCATAATTTTCATTGAATTGACAGATATCTAGTTTTATTTGGTAATGGTGTACATACTTCTTAGTGTTTGTATCTTTGCACTTACCTCGCGTTTCATTTTGTTTTGGTTTTCATTAAGATTTGATTGCAGTTGTGTACTTCCTTCTTGCTGGTTTGTGTTGTAAATCCTATATAACAGTTAGTACATAATATTGGCATTACTGCGTGTTACGGTGAAATTTGGATGTCAAGCTATTGATTAACTTGAGTCTTAATTCATTTACAACCGGTCTTTGATTTATCCGAAGGAAAGGTTAAAGAAAGGGGAAAACCTAGTTAGCATCGTAAACACAATGCGGGGAGAGATCTAAGTTTCGGGGGTTGGTTAAGCTTAGGAAAGGTATTAGCATCCTAAACTTCTGTAGTTCTCTACAGGAACCTCTTGTTTTAAAATGTGCTATTGCTATGTTATCTGCTTAAGGGTGATGCTAAGGGTTAGAAGGTTAAGAAAAGGACCTAAAGGGGTTAGTCCTAAGTTTACTCGCCAAGACTCACATCTTGTGCCTACCTATCCGAGGTAGGGGATGGAATCAGAGTAATCGTATTTCCCCTACCTCGGGTACGTAGGCACAAGATGCGAGTCTTGGCGAGTCAACTTAGGACTAACCCCTTTAGGTCCTTTTCTTAACCTTCTAAACCTTAGCATCACCCTTAAGCAGATAACTTAGCAATAGCACATTTTAAAACAAGAGGTTCCTATAGAGTACTACAAAAGTTTAGGATGCTAATACCTTCCCTAAGCTTAACCAACCCTCGAACCTTAGATCTCTCCCTGTAATGTGTTTACGATGCAAACTAGGTTTTTCCTTTTATTCAACCTTTCCTTCGGATAAATCAAAGACCGGTTGTAAATGAATTAAGATTCAAGTTAATCAATAGCTTGACATCCAAATTTCACCGCAACAGGAAATGACGACTTCACTGGGGAAGACGACGCACTAGGGAAATAGCACCGAACCGAGGAAATCTAAAGTGATAGACCAACAAGTTCAAGCATGACTAGTTGTCACTCTAGAAGGAAAGCAAGAAGAGATCCTCAATAGAGATGGCACCGGCGAGACGACCTCCACTGGGGAAAGTATCTGAGAGTAACTGCTCAACAGGTCCAGGCATGACCGGTTTGCACTCTAGGATGAAAAAGTAACGCAGGATCCACACGGCAGTAAGATCAAGTAAACAGAATGCTGGAGCATTGAGCGAGAATAACATATGAGCTTCTGAAAACTCTTAAGCGAAGAGATCAAACAGGATCTTTGATGGAGATGGCACCGGCAAGACGGCCTCCACTGGGAAAAAACCAAGAGTAGCTGCTCAACAGGTCCATTTATGACCGGTTGACACTCTAGGGTAGGATCAAGTAGACAGAAAGTTGGAATTTCCGAGACATTCCTTTAAACGAAGAGATCGAGCAAGATCTTCAAGAATCGTCGGAAAATATACAAGGAGAAACAAATATCAGAAACATCCAGAAGAACATCAAATGAACTCTGAAACACACCAGAGATACTCGGAAAAACATCGAATAAACTCGGGGACAAAGAACAAAATTTCAAGGACATTCGGAAGAACATCAAATGAACTTTGAAACATACCAGAGATACTCGGAAAAATGTCGAATAAACTCTGAGCTGTATCCAGAAAAAAAATGAAAACATCTGTAGGAGCACGAGATAACGACAAGGTCTTTGAAGGTACATCCGAAACATTTAGGAAAGCAATAAATGTAACGGGACAAGTTTGAAGACATATCTGGAAGAACATCAGATAAGCAACAAAGGGGTTCTGGAAGAACATCAGAATAAATTCAAACTGGAAAAACATTAGAAAGAGAAATGTATCCGGAAAACCATCGGATAAATTCTGGAAAACCATCAGAATTGAAAGACTCGATCTGGAAAACTGTCAGAAAGAGAAACAAATCCGGAAAACCATCAGATAGATTATGGAAAACCATCAGAATCAAAGGTGATATCTGGAAAACCATCAGATAAAAGACTCGATCTAGAAAACCATCAAAAAGAGAAACAAATCCCGAAAACCATCAAATAGATTCTGGAAAACCATCATAACCAAAGGTAATATCTGGAAAACCATCAGATAAAAGACTCGATCTGGAAAACCGTCAGAAAGAGGAACAAATCCGGAAAACCATCGGATAGATTCTGGAAAACCATCAGAATCAAAGGTAATATCTGGAAAACCATCAGATAAAAGACTCGATCTGGAAAACCTTCAGAAAGAGAAACAAATCCGGAAAACCATCAGATAGATTCTGGAAAACCATCAGAATCAAAGGTGATATCTGGAAAACCATCAGATAAAAGAATCGATCTGGAAGACCGTCAAAAAGAGGAACAAATCTGAAAAACTATCGAATAGTTTCTGGAAAACCATCAGAATCAAAGGTAATATCTGGAAAACCATCAGATAAAAGACTTGATCTGGAAAACCGTCAGAAAGAGAAACAAATCCGGAAAACCATCAGATAAAAGGCTCGATTTGGAAAACCGTCAAAAAGAGAAACAAATCCAGAAAACCATCGGATAGATTCTGGAAAACCATAAGAAACAAAGGTGATATCTGGAAAACCATCAGATAAAAGACACAAATATAAGGGTGACATCCAAGAATGACATTGGATAAAAAGATACCAAACATCCAATAATGGCTTTGAATGAAAGGTATAAACACAATATATGAGAAGAGTATTGGACATAAAAGGAACAGACATATCCGGAAAACCATCGGATAAGAAAAAATGTCATATCTGGAAGCATCAGACAGACACGACAACTCTGCTTGGTAGGTGCCAAGTAAGTTGGACTTCGACCACAAGGTATGACGTGGATAAAACACGACCTCGGGAGAAATGTAAATGAGGATGAAACACTCATGATATGTATATGTATATGAATTGTGCAAATGATGTATGATCAAATGAAGATGCACATGCCGACGAAAAGTCTCGACTCTTTTGGTAAGATGACAAGACTGGATAACTGATTCCTCAACACCGAGGTCAATGTTATTCTGCTCGGGGACTAAAGATGTCACTGTTGGGCACATCTTCGCCACATTTCTAAATTGTATCAAGTTGATGATCCTTGTAGGAAGGAAGGGTAGCTGTCTGGGGATTCTTCAAGTAAACTGCCCCAGATTAAACTGTTTGTTATTGATGAATTGATAATTGCTTCAGTTTGTCTGATTCGTGGAAATGAATGTTTTACTGTACCCTCGGAAGGCTTGCCCCAGTATGAGTCTTGAAAAATCTTTTGGATAAACCAAATCGGAGAAGACCTTGCCTTGAACAAATCTTGAACTGATTCTTAGAGAGGATGTAAAAAGAACTTGCCCCTGATAGGACCACTTAAGCAAGTTTCTTGATGTTTGAAAATTCCTTAGAGGAAAGCCAGTTTGCAAACAAAAGTATTCATACAAACATGGTAACGCAAAGTTCATGCAACTTTTGAAATCAAGATTATTTTTGAAATATGAAGAATAAATGAGTCGTTGGTCAGAACACGGTGGTTCAAAATGCTCAAATTTTAAAACAAAGGTGTACTACCAAAATAAATGATTTGCAAAGATCTTTTGGAGTCAGCTTATGCAACCTTGCTGTAGTATGCTTTCAAAATAACCTTGCTTCAATTAGGTCTTTTGAGGGTTGTAACGTGGCCTGGTTCACGGTTTATGAAACAAAGGATAAAAGCTTAAATTTTATTTGTACCCACCCCATCTACGTGATAATCTTCAGTCTTACGCTCAGTTAACTCATATTATGCATTCAGGTTCTTATAGGTTAGGAATCACGCTGATGGTAGTGATCGATGGATTTCAGTTGTGTTTTCAAACGCTGTTTGTGGTTAATTTCGCAATGTTTTTATCTGTTTTTCGAAGCTTTAGTTGTTATTATCTGCATTACTCGTAGTTGTGTGTCTTCGAGTCTTATTTTTAAGTTTATGTTGCTTTTGCCGCTGGTGCGTTTGATTTGGGTTCTTTTAGTGTGTTTTTGGCAGGAATGGATAGCACGACAATCGCACCGCATTCGGAGGCAAAGAAAAGTCGAAAAAGGGAAATCAGAGCTACAACACGGGTACCCGTGTTGCACAACACAGCCCGTGTCATGGAGGACACGGTTGGTAGACACGGGTGGACAAAAGCAGAAGAAAAGAAGACTCAGACTTGCAACACGGGTGCCCGTGTCATGCAACACGGCCCGTGTTGCAGCCCTTGGAGAGGAGACACGCCCTGAAGAAGTCAGCAGCCTGACACGGCCACCCGTGTTGCACAACACGACCCGTGTCAGGGCCACTGAAAGTGAAATTTCTCTGTTTTCTGATTTTTTGTTGTCAGACCTATTTCGAAGGGCATTTGAGACATTTCGCGATGTAATTTGAATTTAGATATAAGAGGCACATTTTAGAAAGTAGGGGACACTTTTGAACTGATATTAGGATTGACAACTGAGAGGAGAGTTCGGCTGGAAACAGAGGATCGATCAAAAGCGGAAGCAATTGATGATCCAAGGATTTCAACTTGCATTGTAATGATCTTCTCCTTTTCATTTCTAATTGCTTTTATGTTTACCAAGAACATGAGCAGCTAAACCACAAGTTGTTAGGGGGTGGTCCTAAGTGCGATGTAATGACTTTTGTTTAATTATTCTATGAGAACTATGTTTCTACCTTGATATATGTTATTTTGCATTAATCGTAATCGTATTCATATTGGAAAGTAGAATTCGAATCGTGCTTAGGCTTTAGTCTGGAAAGTCAACCTAACACTTTTGCAAAATAGTATCACGGTCGATATTGCTTAGGAATGAGGATATCCCGTATCAAATATTTTATGGTTGGAACTATTGCTTGATGCTTTTCAGGGACACTGAGGAATTAGTGTACAGGAAAATCATCAAAGGGTTTTCATTAAGGAATTAAGGCAACTAAAGTGGCCAACTGATAAATTAAGGTTAATAACTAGTATAGTAGAATAATCATACATGGTCTTTACTCGCATCGTCTCCACTCCCCTAACACTGTTCTTAGATTGATTCATTAAGTCCGTATTTACTTGTTATATTACTCTGCTACCAAACAAACCACTAGACCTTTTGTTCATTTGAATCCTAAAAATTCCGTTAATTACTACGCAGTCCTCGAGATCGATACTTGAGACTTTTCCCTTATTACTACAATTGGTAAAAGTAGTACACTTGCTATTTTCCCGATCAAGTTTTTGGCGCCGTTGCCGGGGACTGCCAAATTAACATTGTTTTTAGAATTCAAAAGAAATTTTGTTGCTCTGCGACTAAAATTTTATTGTTTACTGCATAACTTTTATCCGCTTATTATCTAACGCTTGTCTAATTGTGTATGCGAGGTCAGGCCTCAGCTAAATATTCTCTTGATACAGAACCAGAACGAGCATTACACGAAAGACGGAGATTAGCTAAAGTTAAAAGACTGGAAGAAATAGAGGAAATTATATCTGTGCAGAGCGACTCCGAAGAGAGAGAGACAACACCGGAAACTGTTCAAATGGCTGGAAATCCACCTCAGCCTGAAAGACTGCTAGGAGACTATGGAGGGGCCAGTGCTCAACCAAACCGGATGACCATTGTGAATCAACCGGTGAATGTTGCGCATTTTCAACTACACCCTTCCACCATCCGTCAGTTGGAGAGCAAGCCGTTCGCCGGAAGAATCAACGAAGATGCAAATAAACATCTTTAGAGATTCCTCACAACCACCACCTCGCTGAAAATAGAAGGACATTCCGAAGAGGCCAAGAGATTAGTTATGTTCCCGTTCACACTCACTGATGATGCGGAAGAATGGTTTTACTCGCTTCCCGCTGGGAGTATCACAACTTGGCAAGAGATGGAAACTGCGTTCCTGAATGAGTATTTCCCTGCCTCAGTGTTCATCCGAAAAAGATACGAAATTGTCAACTTCAAGCAAAAAGAAGGAGAATCTTTAGGGGATGCATATAAGCGGTTTAAGAGGTGTCTTACAGCATGTCCTACTCATAACATGGACGCCACTGAGCAGATGCAAAACTTTGTGAATGGATTACGACTCAAAATGAAACAGCTCATAGATACTGCTGCCGGTGGCTCAACCAACTTCTCAACGGCCACAGGTATCAGAAGGATCATAGAAGCAATCGCCGCTAACGAGCATCTTGAGTTGTATGATCGCACGGTTAACCAACCAGAAGGTAAGATTGATCTGAAGCTGGCAGACCAGGTTGTTAAAATGGAGGATCAGATCACCGCTGAGGTAGAGAGAAGGTTAAAGAAAATGAACGTTGAAACTCAGGTAGTGGCACAGGTTGAGCCAGTTCAAGCAGCACCTTGTGAAATATGCGGTGGACCACACTTTACAATGTATTGTGTAGCAACTCAAGAGCAAGTGGAACAGATTAATATGTTGAGGCAGAACAATCCTTACGCGAACACATATAATCCTGGTTGGAAAAATCACCCAAACTTTTCATGGAAAGATCAACAAGGAAATGTGCAAAAACCTGTTTAAGGCCAACAACCGTATCAACCTCAGCCACAGCAGTACCAGCAGACACCGTACCAACCTCAATATCAACCACAAGCGCCTTGAAAAGCTGATTGGGAAGTGGCCATTGAGAAAATGGCCGCCCAAAGTTCTCAATTTCAAGAAGAGACAAGGAGTAACTTCAGGAATGCTGGAGCATCCATAAAGAATCTTGAAGTACAAATGAGTCAAATTGCCTAACAGCTAGCAAGTTCACAAGCGCCGGGTACACTTCCAAGTGCCACAGTACCAAATCCGAAGGATCACCACCAAATTAAGGCGGTAGTAACAAGAAGTGGAAAAGCCAAGGAAGTAGGAGAAGAGGAAACAGAACTGAATGATCAGATGATTGAAGTGGAGCTGGAAAGTAAAGAGAATGAAATAGTCGAGGAAGAAGTGGTGACACCGGTACCGGTAACTAAAGAAAAAGTGGTAGAACCGAAACCGGTGATCAAGCTGCCATACCCCTCAAGAAATAAGAAGAAAGGACAGCAAGAGAAGAATTTCGAGAAGTTCCTGGAGCTGTTTAAAAAGTTGGAGCTGAACATTCCGTTGTTGGAGGCACTAGAACAAATGCCCACCTATGCAAAATTCATGAAGGACATCATTGCTAAGAAGCGGACGAGTGAGTCCGAACCTGTTATTCTAACGGAAACTTGTAGTGCTATTTTGCAGGGTCTGAAGATTCCGGTCAAGAAGAAAGACAGTGGAGCTGTTACTATCCCATGCACTATTGGCGATAGGTCATTCAACAGAGCTTTAATTGATTTGGGAGCAAGTATTAGCCTCATGCCCTTGTCCATCTACAAAAAATTGGATATTGGTGCGGTTCAAGACACTCGGATGACCCTCCAGTTTGCTGATCATTCAGTTAAGCGGCCATATGGAGTGGTTCAAGATGTACTAGTTAAGGTAGATAAATTTGTGTTTCCGGTTGATTTTGTGATCCTAGAGATGCCGGAAGATGAAGAAATGCCGTTAATTTTGGGCCGACCATTTTTGGAAACCGGGAGAGTCATGATAGATATGGAAGGCGGCACCCTGACCTTGAAAGTATATGACGAGGAGTTAAAAATTGATGTTAGTAATACCATGAAGCATAAACAGGATCGTGGCACCAGTAGCAACATACAAGTGCTAGAACAGGTCGTAGAGAGCGAACATTTGGAGAGTGTGACCCAACTACCCCTGGAGAGAGTGCTAAGCATGTCAATCTTTAAGGAAGACAAAGAAGTAGATGAGAATGACAGAGAGGTAGTCGAAACGTTAGACACTCGACCATTCCAAAGGGGATCCCGACCACACCGATGGGAGGACTTACGGCAACCTATAGCGCTGGAGGGTAATGACGAAAAGCCTAAAGGTTCGGAATTGAAACAACTGCCGGAAAATCTCAAATATGTTTTTCTAGACACCGAGGAAAAGTGTCCCGCCATTATCAGCTCTAGTTTGAAAAGTGTCCAAGAGAAACAACTGATTGGGGTTCTAAAAAAATTTAAGAGTGCTATTGGTTGGAAAATCGAAGACTTAAAGGGTATAAGTCCTACAGTTTGCATGCACAAAATCCTTATGGAGAAGGACCATAAACCGGTTGTGCAGCCCCAGCGAAGACTGAACCCCGTTATGAAGGAGGTCGTAAGAAAGGAAGTGGTGAAATTATTGGATGCTGGACTTATCTATCCTATATCAGACAGTTCATGGGTGAGCCCTGTTCACGTGGTGCCTAAGAAAGGAGGTACAACCGTGGTGACTAATGACAAGAATGAGTTGATTCCTACGCGTACCGTCACTGGTTGGAGGGTATGCATTGATTATAGGAGACTTAATTTAGCCACCAGAAAAGATCACTTTCCGTTGCCCTTTATTGATCAAATGTTAGAAAGATTGACTGGTCACAATTACTATTGCTTTCTAGATGGATACTCCGGATACAACCAAATCGCGGTTGCGCCAGAGGATCAAGAGAAGACAGCTTTCACATGCTCGTACGGAGTTTTTTCTTATAGGAGGATGCCATTCGGGTTATGTAATGCTCCAGCCACATTTCAAAGATGCATGACTTCCATTTTTGCGGATATGCTCGAGAAACATATGGAAGTCTTCATGGATGATTTTTCGGTTTTCGGGTCATCATTTGATGATTGTTTAACTAACCTGTCACTTGTTTTGCAGAGATGTCAGGAAAGTAACTTGATCCTGAATTGGGAAAAATGTCATTTCATGGTGAGAGAGGGCATCGTCCTTGGTCACAAAATATCACACAAAGGGATCGAAGTTGATCAAGCAAAAGTGGAAGTAATATCCAAGTTACCACCACCCGTAAACGAGAAAGGTATCTGAAGCTTCTTAGGTCACGCAGGGTTCTACCGCAGGTTCATAAGAGACTTCTCCAAGATAGCTAAACCGTTGACGTCCTTGTTAGTCAAGGAAACGGCGTTTGTGTTCAATAAGGAATGTGCTGATGCATTCGAGAACCTGAAAAATAAGTTGGTGTCAGCACTAATTGTGATAGGCCCAGACTGGTCGCTGCCGTTTGAGATCATGTGTGACGCCAGTGACATTGCAGTAGGGGCTGTATTAGGGCAGCGAAAAGAGAAGCTTTTGCATGTTATTTACTATGCGAGTCACGTTTTGAACCCGACACAGATGAATTACGCAACTACCGAGAAGGAGTTGCTAGCGGTGGTGTATGCCTTTGACAAATATAGGCAATATCTGTTGGGTTCTAAAGTGATTGTTTATACTGACCATGCTGCGTTAAAATATCTTTTTGCTAAACAGGAGTCGAAGCCCAGGTTGCTGAGATGGATCCTTCTTCTCCAAGATTTCGATGTGGAGATTCGGGATAAGAGAGGATGTGAAAATACTATAGCTAATCACCTCTCGCGAATGTCAACGATTGAAGAAAACGAGGAAAAACGCCCGATAAAGGATGAGTTTGCTGATGAACACATCCTAGTTATTCATGGTGTTCCTTGGTTTGCGGATTACGCCAACTATTTAGTCGGGGGTCTCATACCCGACGATTTTGATTCTAATAGACGGAAAAAGTTTGTTCATGACTGCAGGTTCTACTTATGGGATGACCCGTTTCTTTACAAGAAAGGGGTGGATGGACTGATCAGACGATGCGTTCCGGAAAACGAGCAAAGGAAGGTGCTCGAAGCATGTCATAATTCAGATTATGGAGGGCATTTCAGTGGCGACCGCACCGCAGCCAAAGTCCTCCAATCAGGGTTGTATTGGCCGTCTTTGTTCAAGGATGCCTAGAACGTAGTTAAGGAATGCGACAGATGTCAACGGACTAGAAATATCTCGAAAAGAAACCAGATGCCGCAGAATTCCATGTTAGAAGTAGAGTTGTTTGATGTTTGGGGGATTGATTTTATGGGACCATTCCCACCATCATTTGGAAAACACTATATACTGGTAGCAGTTGACTATGTTTCGAAATGGGTAGAAGCAGTGGCACTACCAACAAATGATGCTAAAGTAGTGGTCAGATTTCTGAAGGAGAACATATTTTCGCGGTTTGGAGTACCAAGGGCCCTTATAAGTGATGAAGGAACTCACTTCCTAAATCATCTCATGGAAAAGCTACTCCTTAAGTATAATGTGAAGCACAAAATATCTACTCCGTACCATTCTCAAACCAACGGGCAAGCCGAGGTGTCAAATCGACAACTCAAACAGATATTAGAGAAAACAGTGCGTGCATCCCGTAAGGACTGGGCAGTAAAGCTGGACGACGCTCTCTGGGCGTATCGCACTGCATACAAAACACCCATTGGTATGTCCCCTTACCAATTGGTCTATGGTAAAGCGTGCCATCTGCCTCTAGAGTTAGAACACAAGACATTATGGGCATCAAAAGTCCTTAACCTAGACCTCAATAGAGCAGGAGAGTCCAGAACCCTCCAACTCCATGAGCTAGAGGAATTCAGGAACCGGGCATATGAGAATGCAAAAATGTACAAGGATCAAGCAAAGAAATGGCATGATCGACGTATTCAGAAGAAAGAATTTCGGGAAGGACAATTAGTACTGTTGTACAACTCCCGACTGAAACTATTTTCGGGAAAGCTTAAATCAAAATGGTTGGGACCATTTGTAGTACATAAGACGTTTCCGCACGGAGCAGTCGAGCTGAAAAATCCAGCAAATGGAGACATTTTTAAAGTAAATGGTCAGCGTCTGAAACCTTACTACGAGGGACACCAGAAAGATCGAAACAATGTCGTTCATCTCACATGATACGATGACGGACCGTCGAGCCAGGCGACGTAAAATGAAGCGCTTCATGGGAGGCAACCCACGTATTTCACATTCACGCTTTCATTTTGTTTTTGTTTTAACAGGTTTTGATCAACTCGCAGTTCATCGGTGAAAGAAGAATGTCGGAGACCAAAGGAGAGGAAAAAGTTGAAAAACAGCACCCTGACACGGGTGGCCGTGTTACACAACACGGGCCGTGTCAGGCCCAGCATGACAGAGATGAGAAATTTGGAAAAAAGGTGGAGCAGTGGAGCAACACGGGTGCCCGTGTTGTGCAACACGGCCCGTGTTGTGCAACACGGCCCGTGTTGCAGGTGCTTGGCCTTGAAAAAAATATATGTACAGGAGGAGCAACATGGGTGCCCGTGTTGCAAGGCGCGTTCTGATTTTTAAATTTTTACCCCGTGGGGCCCACCACTTTAACCCCCACTTATCATTACCAACCACACAATTCATATCATTTTTCATCTTCCTCCTTCTTCTCCCTCACAAAACCCTTAACCTCCATAACCCTCTCTCCACAAAAGCTTCATTATCTACCACACCCACTCATCGGAAACACTTCTGTCTTTCACAAAAAACATTCTACTAATCATTGTGATCAATTCTACGGTTGCGTTTTTCACTAACAGTGATTTCGAAATTTTTCGAACCATCTGTGTTGTTTGTGTTGTGCAGGTTAAGAATGCCTCCTCGTAGAGACACCGGAAAAGCAGTGGCGGAAACTTCGTGCCCCAGAAAGAGAGCACACCGTATGGCGAACCCTCACGGCATACTCTTTGAAGACCCGGATCATCAGAAAAAGTACTCTAACATCATCAAGCGTAAGCTCGCGCCCACAAGGTATATCTGTAACACTACGCTTGATAATCTAGGGTTGAGAGTAGAGGTCCATAGGATGTTTCACACTCTGGGTATGTTAGAATTTATGCAATTAGAAGCGCCAACTTATGAGCGCATCACTGTTGAATTCTTGAGCACTTTAGAATTTCAGTTGAAGCACAGGTGGACAGGGGTGGAGGAAGAATATTATGGTACACTGAGGTTTAGGTTATTTGATACTGACCATAGCCTGACCATAGCCGGGTTGGGAGATATTCTGAAGCTCCCCAATTTTGGACCCGGAGCCCCTCCGGGTAATTTTAGTGCAGGGGACTTCTGGAAGGCTATTACAGGCAGAACTGATTATGTCGCGAAAGCGGCAAAAGCCTCTTGTATCCATAACCCTTGTTTCAGGTACGCTCAAAAGGGATTGGCATATACACTGTTCGGCAGGGGTGTCAGCACAGGAGTGGCGACTCAGAGGGAGTTGTACTTCATGTACGGCATGGCAAATCAAGAACTCATTAATGTAGCGGCCTTTGCAGCTGATCACCTGAAGAGGGTTGCGAATGCACCTTCAGGCGAAATAAGTGTAGGCGGTATGATTACTCAAATTGCGAATCACTTTGGCCACGGTGCTCTCTTGAGAGAGGAACCCACTGTTGCAGGTAAGACAAAAATAGATCTTGCCACACTGGCTGCCCAAGGTATGATTCGAGTCTTTGATAATTACTACTCCTTGGTAAGCCAAAACAGTCATCTCCTTGCTTTACCTGCCCCTGACTTTATTAGTATTCAAAATGTGAATAACTGGCTATATGAGAGCCCCATGCAGGATGAAGAAGACCAATTTTATGATGGTACAGGTGCAGAATTCTTTGAGGATGAAGGCGATCAGGTAGAAGAAGCGCCTATACCGCCTACTTGATTCTCACCCCATCAGGAATCCGGCTCAGGCTCTTGGAGCTTATCTAAAAAAGAATGGGATTGGATGGAGAATGAGATGTGCCATCTCCGAAGTGAGCAGACGAGGCAAGGCGAGGAGCAGATAAGACAAGGGAACGAACAAATCCGACAAGGTAGGTTGATCGGTGAGATGCATGAATGGATGCGGCAGATGATGCTGCGCGACCAACCTCCGCAACCATGAACTCTGTGAGTCCCCTGCTACTAGTGTTCCAACAGTGAGGACACTGTTGAATTCTAGTGTGGGGGTATTTTATTTGTGTTTTATTTTATTTGTGTTTTTATGTTATTTGTGTGTTTTCAATTCTGTTGCAGTTATTTGTTTATTTAATTTCCAGTGTTAGTTTGAGAACATGATAGCGATCCACAAGAAGACCCCCCTGACATTGAGCTAATAAAATTAATAACATTGTTGGTTGGGGAACTGTTTAGTGAAGATGTTGAGTAAGGTGATGAGAAAGTATATAGAATACTCAGAAAAGAACCGTGAGGATGAAATCGGGATAATCTTGAGAGATAGGTAAAAAGCCAACACCCTGGGTTTCCCAAATAGGAGCGAGTTCGACGTGTAGATTTGTACCATAGTGCTTTGATCTGAGAAGTACCCCTGAGTAGTTTATTTTGACAATCAGGTTCCATCAAAAATAATCGTGTGTGCAAGGGTAATGAAAAATATTGAGCTAAGGCACAGAAAAAAAAACAAACAAAAAGGGGCAATTAGGAGACTAATCCTTCTAAGTTGGGTAACCCTCACCCGGTTATTCAGCCCAACGGCGGTCGAACCTGAAAGCCAATCAAAAAGAATAACAGTGCCAGAAAAAGAAAAAAATGTCATTGATAAATCTTGTGCACACGAGGAAAATCATAAAAGCCGTATAGTGATTGTCCAAATGAAAGGGAGGAAAATCGAAAAAGAAGACTTAAGTACAAAGCATAGTCGGAGAGGTTACCCATAGGGAGACTGAGGTCTGTGGTTTACCGCAGTCTAGTGTTTGCATGTTACCTGTTTTGAGGGAAAAGTCGAGATTAATCCTAGGAGACTTGGAATGAGAAGTTCAAGTATGAGTATTATCACCGTAACTCACAATTATATGGACGGTTCCGTTACGAAAAAAAAGATATTAAGTTCGGGTTGGTGAGCTTTTTGCTTGAGGACAAGCAAAAGTTCATGTTCGGGGGAGTTTGATCGGTGGATTTCAGTTGTGTTTTCAAACGCTGTTTGTGGTTAATTTCGCAATGTTTTTATCTGTTTTTCGAAGCTTTAGTTGTTATTATCTGCATTACTCGTAGTTGTGTGTCTTCGAGTCTTATTTTTAAGTTTATGTTGCTTTTGCCGCAGGTGCGTTTGATTTGGGTTCTTTTAGTGTGTTTTTGGCAGGAATGGATAGCACGACAATCGCACCGCATTCGGAGGCAAAGAAAAGTCGAAAAAGGGAAATCAGAGCTACAACACGGGTACCCGTGTTGCACAACACGGCCCGTGTCATGGAGGACACGGTTGGCAGACACAGGTGGACCAAAGCAGAAGAAAAGAAGACTCAGACTTGCAACACGGGTGCCCGTGTCATGCAACACGGCCCGTGTTGCAGCCCTTGGAGAGGAGACATGCCCTGAAGAAGTCAGCAGCCTGACACGGCCACCCGTGTTGGACAACACGGCCCGTGTCAGGGCCACTGAAAGTGAAATTTCTCTGTTTTCTGATTTTTTGTTGTCAGACCTATTTCGAAGGGCATTTGAGACATTTCGCGATGTAATTTGAATTTAGATATAAGAGGCACATTTTAGAAAGTAGGGGACACTTTTGAACTAATATTAGGATTGACAACTGAGAGGAGAGTTCGGCTGGAAACAGAGGATCGATCGAAAGCGGAAGCAATTGATGATCCAAGGATTTCAACTTGCATTGTAATGATCTTCTCCTTTTCATTTCTAATTGCTTTTATGTTTACCAAGAACATGAGCAGCTAAACCCCAAGTTGTTAGGGGGTGGTCCTAAGTGCGATGTAATGACTTTTGTTTAATTATTCTATGAGAACTATGTTTTTACCTTGATATATGTTATTTTGCATTAATCGTAATCGTATTCATATTGGAAAGTAGAATTCGAATCGTGCTTAGGCTTTAGTCTAGAAAGTCAACCTAACACTTTTGTAAAATAGTATCACGGTCGATATTGCTTAGGAATGAGGATATCCCGTATCAAATATTTTATGGTCGGAACTATTGCTTGATGCTTTTCAGGGACACTGAGGAATTAGTGTACAGGAAAATCATCAAAGGGTTTTCATTAAGGAATTAAGGCAACTAAAGTGGTCAACTGATAAATTAAGGTTAATAACTAGTATAGTAGAATAATCATACATGGTCTTTACTCATCGTCTCCACTCCCCTAACACTGTTCTTAGATTGATTCATTAAGTCCGTATTTACTTGTTATATTACTCTGCTACCAAACAAACCACTAGACCTTTTGTTCATTTGAATCCTAAAAATTTCGTTAATTACTACGCAGTCCTCGAGATCGATACTTGGGACTTTTCCCTTATTACTACAATTGGTAAAAATAGTACACTTGCTATTTTCCCGATCAGGTAGCAATGATGGTTCAAAAGTCAAGGGACCTATGAAAAGGCATCCATTATTTCTTTACAATGTATGGTTATTTTGACATTGAGGATTTTCATGGTGAGGATTTAAAGATCTCCTCTTTTTATTATCCCTAACTTTTGCCTAAACTGTTTCTTTTGAAGCACACAGTCAGCGGGATGCCCCAATTTTGCCTAAGTCTCCTTCATAGGTTTTGACTTATCGGGCTTTTTCTTTTGGTTCTTTTTTTTTTAGAAAGTGACTGCCTAGCTTTAATGATTACGGCGAACCATCATCGGCGTTTTGGCTTGGAAAACATCTTCGACACTTGCTTGCTGTGTGCGAAGGAAAATTGTGAGTGCGACCTTTATATAAAAGGTGTATTATATGCGTGCAACCGATTTAACTGAGAAACTACCCCTGCCCTAGGTTAAGGTTGCGGTTTTTTTTGTAAAGAAAGAAACTCCAACTTCTAGGCTCGAAGGGGTGACAAGGGGATAACTTCCTTATTTCTCTAGTGTTTGGGAGTTGAAACAATGCCTTACATCATCAACAAAGTTTGATTGAAAGCATACTGACAACAATTATGGGTATAACGTTTTCGTCATCCTCCCACAAATATTTGCATATCACAAATTTGGACAAGAAGTAAATATTTGAAAGATAAAGCATAAATATGCAAATAATAGACAAAATGAATTGAAATCAAAAGTTGCAATGCTCAGTTCATTAACGTAAAAGTACAAACATAATTTGAAAGAAAACATCTAATATAAAAAATAAGGAAAGTACAAACAACGAGAAACAAAAGGCCTAGTGACTAAATCAGTATAAAGATGGCGTCCTGTCTGAAACACAAATAATCCGCTGGAGTCAACTCGAAGCTTCACTTTTGATGCACTGGCAAAGGATTTTTCTGGACATTCGGAGAGTTATCTGCAAAATCAAGTATTCCATCTCTGACCAACTCACGTACTCTAGCCTTCAGTGCAAAACAATGCTCCAAGTCGTGGCCTAAGGCACCCTCATGAAAAGTGCACTGGAAATCAGTCCTGAATCCAGCTGGAGGAGGATTAGGAGGAGGTGGTAGAGCCCTTGTAGTGATCAATCCTCGTTGACCCAAGTAAGGATAAAGTTATGTGTAAGTCATGGGAATAAGATCAAATTGATTCTTGTTTCAATACTGGTTTTGTCTAATAACTGGACATTGAGGAGTCTAAGCTGGTTGTGGAGTAATAACAGGTTGAGGTCCATGGCGAGGCTTTCTTGATTCAGTCATGACATCATTGGTCTATTCCTCCTTCTTCTTCTGGAAATTCCCATATGATTTCTTTGCCCCATTAGAAGATTCGGCATCTTTGGATACCTTACCATTTTTCAATCCCTCTTCTAACCTTTGGCCAATAGTCACCAGATATGTAAAGCTTGAAGAGACACTTCCAATCATCTTTTCCCAATAGAAAGGAGACAAAGTATCCATGAACATTCATGTCAGTTCCTTCTCTGCTATAGGGGGTTCAACTTGGGAAGCTAACTCTCTCCAGCGCTGAGCAGATTCTTTGGACGATTCATTTTCACTCTGAGACATACTTTGGAGTTGATGGCGATCGGGAGCCATATCTAAATTATATTTGTATTGCCTCATAAAAGCATTGGCGAGATCCTAGAAGCAGTGGACGCTATTATGCTCTAAGTTCATATACCATTTGAGAGAAGCACCACTCAGACTATCCTGAAAGCAATGGATAAGCAGCTTCTGGTTGTTGGTGTAAGCCGCCATCTTTCGAAAATACATGACTAGCTGGGCTCTTGGACATGAGTGACCTTGATACTTCACAAAGTCAGGAGTCTTAAACTTGGCAGGAAAAACAAGACCAGAAACTAGGCACATATTATCGGCATCAACTTTGAAGAAATCAGTACCTTCGACAACTTGGAGTCTCTTGTTTATGATCTGAAACTATTCACGGGTAATCTCAAGCTCAACAAAGTCTTCCTGGTTGTCCTCTTGAGCACGGGCAGCATTGTACTCATAGGGAGGGTTCTCAAAGGGAGCTTGGACAGTCTGATTAAGAGTGTGGACCACAGGTCTGGCCTCGGTAAAGACAGGAGCTTGAAAAACCGGTCTAACAATCTGACCAATTGTAGCAGCAGATGCAATAGGTGGAGAGTAGTTATGAGGTAAACCAAACTCCGGCCAAGTAGAGGGCAGCAGTGAAACAAGAGGTGGATCAACATTTGAAACTTCCTGAATGACGGTCCTCTGAGGTGGATCTCCTCTGGAAATCAGTACTTGAAGCATCTCGGACTTCCGCATTATGTTCCTCTTGTTCCGACATCAAGAGTCTATAGCTAGCTCTGGTCCGATATCTGTGTCGAGGAATCAGATTGACTACCCAAAGGGAAGACTGGAAGATAAAGACAACTGAGAATGAGAAACCGGGGGGGGGGGGGGGAGGGGGGAAATGCAATGCAAGACATGATGTTAATGCGATGCAATGGTTTCAAGAACTTCAACGGTCGATTGCAAACATTTTTAGGAAAGTTGGGAAAAGGTTTTAAACTTTAAAAATGTAGGACTTTTGAATTTGCAAAGGACTGTTGAATTCCTTGAAACTAGGAATGATGTCTTATGAATGCCATGCACAAATACACACAAACAACAAAAGTCCTAGGTTAGAGGAACAATGAGTGGAGTTAAGGTCTACCCATCCCAAAAGGTATGTACTATAGGTTAGTTGTATCTACAGAACAAGGGTTCTAAAATGGTGCCCAAAGTCACCAGTTCATCTTTCAGATATTATCAATTTCCCAATTAACTCGGTGGTTAATAATATTCTCAAGAGAACCTCTTTTGAGTGTAGTATCGCGTAGCAACTATTTTGGGATTACTCCCTCATAGTCCTCACACTATGTCCTAGATAAGGCCAAAGTGGTGTTAAGGTACTACTGTTGCACCCCAAAATTTGACCAACATTTCTTTACCTAGCTTATGTTTCATTTCATTCATATTAGCATTATCATTTGCATTTCATTGACATGTATGCAGGAGATCAAGAGGTATGAGTACCAATCAAGAGCTACACAAGACTATGAAGCTAGCCAAGAAGGTTATTCAAGTGTTCAAGGGTTGATATCCTTGTCAGAGAAGTTAGAAGATCCTCAGAGAGAATGGTTGAAACCAAGGTTGTGTGCCTCCTAAATTGAGAATTGTGGAAAGACCTCAGATGATTCTGAAGCCATGAAGTTAGACTTGAAGCCTTGAGAGAGCTTATGAGATGTCTTGAAAGCCATCATGAAGCCTAGACAGGTCATTGTGCAAGATTAAGAAGCCTCAGCCATGAGTGGTGTAATTAGGGTTTGACTGGGTCAACCCTAGGTCAACTGATGATTTGAACAAGGTTGAGACCTAATTCAAAGGCCATGTGATCATGGATTGATACATTGAGATGTTATAAGGATGATTCCAAGGTCAACTCATCATGATTGAATAGTTTTAGAAGTTTCAAGCTAGGGTTTCTAAGGCTTGACAGTGTAAAATCCCCTAGTTTGACCCCTATCTTCAAGGCAGTTTAGATCAAGATGTGATTGTCATATCATCTTACCCCCAACATGAATGTTTTAGAGCTTGTTCTTGGATTTAATTTGAGTACTAGAAGTCCTTGATAGGATTTGTAGAACTCAAGTTATGACTTTGACAAGTTACAGGTCATCTGAGGTATGTGAATCCGGGGCCTTGAAAGTTACCCAACTTGCATCAAACGTTTTCCCAAGAAGGATGATTCCTATGGACTTTTGGTCAACATGAATGTTGTTGCTTATCTTCTTAACTTTCTAGAGAGTACTATAAGTCCTTGATGGGATTTGTAGAACTCAAGTTATGGCTTTGACAAGTCAAAGGCATTTTGGTCATTTGGAGATTACAGGTCATTTCAAGCATAAGGCCATAACTCCTATTTCCAAGCTTCAAATGGAAACATCTTCAACATCAAAATTGTTCAAAATGGTGTTTTAAGGCTAGTAAGGAGGTCATGAGATGTTGGAAATGCTTGTAGCTCAAAGTTGCAAAAATGACCTAAAATAAAGGCATAAGTTAAATAAACCAAAGTTGGAAATTGATATTTTCAACCTACACATCCAAACCATGGCATGTAATATATCATTTTGACACTAGAAAACATTATAAGAACATTGGTTTACCCACATTTTTGATTTGAGGTCTAAATTGTGGACTTGCTTTGAAAAGCACTTGCTTGCATATTAAGTAACATGTGCATAACTTAGAATCAAGGCATAACCAAGGGCTTTTGCAAGCTAAACTCTTCCAAAATGTCACTAGGGGAGAAATTGAAAGAGATTGGGATGGTTTTCAAGCTGCAAACAGAATTACACATAGCATGATAAGTGATTGAAAATCTCATGACATGAGAAGTGGAAACTCTCATTAGAAGGATCTAGAGGGTTCTAGATCACTCATACATCATCTATATATTGAATAGAGTTGATCCATTGAAGAGGTAGATGATAATTGAAGGAGAGAGCATAGCTTGAGATTGAGTTTTCTTGGATTGCAATTGAAATCAGTTTCACCAAATTCTTCATTTTCCATCCATTTTCTTGATTGAACTTTCTTCCATGAATGTCAAGGAGTGATTCCAGATCATTATCAAGAAGGATTCGTGGCTGAATAGTGTATGAGCAAGTGAATTTTTCCACCTGCAACTCACCATCGGATTTCAAGATTCAAGCACTTTCAACTGGTTCTTTTGCATACAGAAGCAAGGAGGAGGTTCATTGATCGTGTCTGCAAGATTGTAGAGCTTGAATTGGAGGTTTAGTGCATTTGTTCATCCAAGATTTTCAGGTTGGTAACTTTCTTCCTATAGCATGATTTAGGTAGAATTAAGTTGAATTAAGGTGTTAGATTTATTGTAGAATGGTGTAGGATGGATTTCAGATAGTTAATTGGAGAATTAGAGACAAAATAGGTGAATTACCATTTTCGGTTGAGAATTAGATATGGTGAATCTTGAGGTTTCAGAGGAAACTAAGTGTATGGTTGAATTCGTGGAAAGATTTGGGATGAGTTTCATGTTTTGACCATTTGCAATGGAGGCCTGTAGAGAGAACTAGGGTTGGGGGTGATGACCGGAGCTCCACCGGTGTTGGCCGGAGCTGGGCGCGAAGCTCAGATGTTCAAAAGGTTGAAGATGATGTTTGTACCATTGGATGAGGGTTTGACTTGGACTGGGAGCATGATCCAATGGCCACGTTTTAATCTCATTTTGTGAAGGATCAGAATAAATGAAACGCTGCGTTTCATTTAGCAGCTGGTTTTGGGCTTAGTGAGTTAAGTGCTATCCACACCCCCCTGATGGCCCAACCCATTGTTTAAACTGATTCTGATTTCTATTTGCACCGCGCGTGTTATTATTTTAATTTGATTTTCTTTTAATTTTCATTTTATTCATGGTTCTTGAAAAATTCATAATAAATTGAAAATTAATCCAATTAAACCCATTCTTTTTGCATTTTACTCATGATTGAGTCTAGTATTTTTTAGAGAAAAAATATTTTCATTTCATTCATTTTCTGATTTAAAGGGAATTTTACATTTTAATTGATATTAAAATGGTTATGTTTGATGCAATTTTTGTGGAATTTAGTGTGATCACTTGGTGATGATTTTGAGCCTAATTTTTTGTGTGTGATTAGGTTAGACATGTATGATCCCATAGAATATTTCTCACATTTTTGTGATGAAAATAGGTGTGCTTTCTAGATTGATATTTAGGTGCTTCCCTTTAGGGTTTAGGTTTGATACCTTGTAATGTAGGATTTATTTCTAGGTCTTATTTGATGATTTGATCTCTGGAATTAATGTGGTAGAGTCATGATTGACCTAGGTTCCCATAGATATTTTTGTAGGATTTTACAATTGGTTTTAGTATTTTAGTTAGGACTAACTTTAGTACTAGGTTTTAGGTGATCCTAACTTACTAATCCAACTAGTTTAACTTCCTTAGTCCCCTTAGATTAGGGTTTGTGCTTGGTTTGCCTTTGGTTGAGATTGAAGACAAGTTGAAGACAAGAGGAGGATGCTTGAAGTTGCTTGGAGCTTTTGATTTGTTTGTGCCTGAAGGTGTCTGATGAAGATTAGGAGATAGGACATAGGGAGAGCCTTATAGTTAGAATGATTTCTTTCACAAATGTGGAAAGCATCTTGTGCTTCCATTCCTCCCAATGACTAAAAGTCCTTCTCAGATATTCACATCCCTCCTTTGGAAGGATGAGTGGCTTTATCTGGGAAGTAGAACTTTGAGGGAACCAGTCTCTCATAATGATGAACCCTTACAGGCTTCCTTTGGTTGTCAGTAAGTTGTTTATCATTTCCCCTCATCTTGTTAAATCATTTGTCTTCTGGTTTGAGTATCTTGAAAGATGTTGGGCTTGAGTTTGAAGCTGGGGACTTCATTGAAGAATGTGGAAGAGGATGATTCCTTGAGCATTGCCATTGCAGCTGAAGCTTGAAGAGCAAGAAGAGTAGGTTGATACTGGAAGCCCCAATGGATATTGAGTGAAGAGCTGAGGCTTAAAGAATTGAAGGATGAAGTTGACACTTCCAGATGATTGAAGACTACTCTGAGAAGCTGAAGCTTGTAGGAGGAGAAGACCAAGTTGAGACTGGTAAAGCAAAGAGAGCTGAAGCTTGAGGACTAAGTTGATACTTATGAAGAGGATTCAATTGAGATTGAGTGTAGAGCCGAGGCTTGAGGAATAAAAGATGAGTTGCTACTTACATTGAGGCATTGAGAATCTGAAGGAATCAAGTTGATACTTGCAGTTAAGAGTGAAGCCTGAAGGTGGAATTGACTGGAAAGCTGAAGCTTGAAGAAGAAGATTAAGTTGACACTTATGTTTGGTGGATTGAAACCCTAGAGAAGAAAATTGATATTTGTCATGAAAGATGATAGCCTTGAAGGGTGATTGAAGTCTGAAGACTGGTTTGCTGTCAGAAGAGCTGAAGCTTGGGGGAGAGAGAGGGGTTGATTTGCTTTCTTGTCTGTTTCTTTTCTGTGCTGATGTGCCTTGATTGACTTGCTTGATGCATTAGAATAAGTTCATATCTAGACTGACTTTAATCTAGGAGCATGATTGCACTAGAGGTTGAGTTGCTCCTTCTGCTTGTATTGTTACTGTATGGCTTTGCTTACGGGTATTCAGTAGAGCCCAGCTCCCTTGCCCATGTGGTTTATCTTGCTTGACAGCATTTCATTTTCTTCTGTATGATTACAGTCTCTTCTATTTTGCTTGATAGCATGTATTTTCTTCTGTATGATTGCAGTTTACTCTATTTTGCTTGATAGTATGTATTTTCTTCTGTATGATTACTGTTATTCATTCTGGCTTGAGGTTGAGATGAGCTTGTGGAGGCTGCTGCCCCATACACATTTCCTCCCTCACTTGCATTGCATGCATTTTACAGTCGTTTACTATTTACTGTTTACTGTTTAAGCTGATGCTTTATCCGTTTCTGTTTATCATTGACATGATCCCTTAGGACTCTCATTTCCTTTGATAAGTAAGTGATGATAGAACTTTAGGTTGAAACCTATGCATGATAACTTCTAGGAGTTCCCTGTTTCAAAATTCAACTATAGGATGAATCCTTGGCATGACAACAGTAGGACTTGATAGTCTCCCCGTAGTTGAGCCTGTTCTCTTCTCACCTCAAAATAGCTTAAAATACAGTAATCATGAATGATTTCTTTCGTACGTTACGAGCCTTAAGCTATCTGAGAAATGATTGTTGGAGAGCTTCTTTTCAACAGTCTAGATGTTTAGTATGGCACCCTTTGGGTGACATGCGACGCATTCACTCTCAGGTCATAGTCTTTAGTGCGATTGAAATTGCAAACACAATAAAAAACACTTCTTCCGTAAAAGACAGAAAACAAACTGCAAACCTTCTTGCCCCGTGGGCCCATAATTCAAAGGAAAGCTTTTCTGAAGAAAAGAGTGTCGTTAAACTTCAGCGCCACCGCAAACAGGCTTTGTCCCTAACTGCTGGAACTGCTGTTTCACCCTACTCGATAAAACAGATGAGTCTGAATACCCGTAATCCGTATTAGCCCGAACTACGTAAGCTCTGATCTCTCATACCTGTTGAGAGTACGTAGGCACAATACTGACGTATTGGCGAGCCACCTTCCCTATAACCCGTTGTAGGTCAAACTACGTTGACTCTGATTTCTCATTCTCCGATGAGAATACGTAGGCATAAAGCGCGACGCTTTGCCGAGTCATTTTCTTTTCTGTTTAAGCCAGCCTTGATAGGTAGATAGATAAACCAACTCGTCCAGTAAACAAAACAAGCGTGGATCCCGTCGAGTACGACGGACGTGAGGGGTGCTAATACCTTCCCCTTGCGTAACCGACTCCCGAACCCAGACAACAGTTGCGATGACCTTGTCTTATACCTTTTCGTCAGGTTTTTCTGATCGTTTCCTTTCCCGTTCCGAGGGATAAATAACGAAAGGTGGTGACTCTTCTGTTTTGCCGGCACCTTTTTTTCGCGGAAGCGACTCTGCTGGGGACTTGATAGTTTCCTGGGATCCAACGTCCCATATGCGAGTTAGTTTGGGGAACCGACGTCCCCTGCGGGAGTCAATCCTAGTGCTTGTATGATTACTTGTTGGGTTGTGTTTACTTATCGCATTTTATTTCCCGCACTTTATTTTCAGTATGATATGATTATCTGTGCTGTTGTGGAAGGGGCATTCTGATGAGTGAGAAGCCAGACCCAGGCTTGAGTGAACATAGCATTAGTTGTGGAAATTAGTGGGCGCGTGCTTGCTTGGCAGGCACTAGTGTCTCATGAAATCCACGCTCATACGAGGTTCTCCCGGTTGGCTTCTTTTTCAACCCTTTGGGTTGAGGGGGTTGTTGGTTTGGAGGATTGTCGACTCTGGGGACCGATCATTTGTGATTCAGCCGAGTGAGGCCGCTTCATGAGTTGGTGATGCCACACCTCCTGGGTATCGTATCACCCCTCTTGAATGTCTGTGACGCTGATGAATGCATAGGATGCCGAACTTGAGTCAGTTTAGGTCCATACCTGTGAGCATGGTTGGGTTTATTGCAGGGAACTTTGACCTTCAGACTACCTGGTTTTCTTGATAGTGAATCAGTTTTGTTGGTACCAGAGGTTCTCATCATCAGATATGATTGTTCTTGACAGAGCAGAGCTTTGGTCCTGTATCAGAGGACCTTATATTCAGACGAGTATTTGTTGTTGATAGAGAAGATTTTTGATTGGGATCAGAGGATCTTATCATCATATGTGTATTTGTTCTTGACAGAGCAGATTTATGATTGGGGCCTGAGGATCTCATCAGCAGATGTATGGGTGTTCTTGACAGAGCAGAAGTTTGGTCCTGTATCAGAGGTCCTTATTATCAGATGTGTGTTCTTGACAGAGCAGATTTTTGGTCCTGCATCAGAGGTCCTTATTATCAGATGTTTGTTCTTGACAGAGAAGATTTATGGTCCTATGTGTGTGTGTTCTTGATAGAGCAGATTTGTGGTCCGATACCAGGGTTTTCTTCTTATCAGAGATAGTGGTTGTTCTTGATAGAGCAGGATTATGGTTTTGTTGATACAGAATCTCCACAGCACAGTTGCCTTGATCTCCTGCTGCATGATTGCATTTTACATTGCTTTGCATACTCATTTGCATTTCATTAACGTGTGTCTGTGTTGCAGGTACCGTTTTCCCCGATCCAGGATTTCTTGCCTCCTATTGTATTGTTATGGGTTCTCTGAGGAAGACCGTGGCTTACAAGCTCCCTGCCCCTGATGTGGTTCAGCTAATTGGTTTGATTGCTTTAGCAGATGATTTTGTGAGAGATGAGTTCAGAAAATCTTACGGCAAATTGCTCAGTTTGGTTCGTAAACCTTCTGCGTTCGAGTTGAATGGGTTGCACGCTCTGCTGCAGTTCTACGATCCTCCGTTGAGATGCTTTACTTTCCAGGACTTTGTTCTCGCACCTACGCTAGAGGAGTATGTTAATTTGTTAGGTGTGCCTATCAAGAGTCAGATGCCCTCTGTTCATATGGATGCTGAGCCTAATCTGGCTAGTCTAGCTCCGTCACTTCATCTGGATGCCTCCGAGTTGGTATTGTCTAGTTGGAACAAGGTTCCCGGTTTCTCCTTACAGTTCTTAGTGGGAAAGGCTCAGCAGTGCGCCAAAGACGGATGTTGGGTCGTGTTCAACGCCATTCTCGCTCTGTACATATATGGCATCATTTTGTTCCCCAATATGCCTGACTTTGTGGATTTCGATGCCTTTCGCATCTTTGCTTCAGGGAATCCAGTCCCTACCTTGATAGGAGATGTCTACCATTCCATCCACTACAAGAACGAGAACAGAAGGGGCAAGAATGTATCGTGTTGTGTACCCCTGCTTTATAAATGGCTTGATAGTCATCTGCCCAAGAGGGGTCCCTTTGTTTCATCTGCAGCCACAACTGAGTGGTCCGAGCGTTTGATGAGTCTATCAGCGGAGGATATTGACTGGTTTGACAGAGATAGGTTGGGTAGTGAGATTATCTTCAGCTGCAGCGGGTTTCCGAACGTGCCTTTGATAGGCAGGAAGGGCTGCATAAACTATAATCCGCCTTTGTTGGTCCGACAGTTCGTGTATGCTTTGAGAGCTCCGCCGAAGGATGAAGAGGTGCAGGAATCTCTGTACCTCACTGGTCTTTTAGAGGGGGATCTGTTATCTAAGCTTCAGCGCGCTTGGAATGGCATCAGTAAGAGGGGAAAACCATTGCTGGGGGAGAAGCAATAACCAAGCCTACCCTCCGTATGTGACGTGGATCAGAGCCAGAGCTGATGCTATAGGGATGCCGTTTCTTCCAACCAAGCCAGAAAGCCTTCCAATGATTGAAGAGCCTACTACCGTGTCCATCCAGCAACATAGTCAGGTGTTAGCTGAGAGAGATGAATTGAAGAGGGAAAATGAAGAACTGGAGAAAGAATTGGCGCAGCTCAGAAGCGAGAGAAACGAAGCCGTTCATTCCTTCAAGAGGCAGACAGAGCTGGTGAACCAGCTGGGGACAGATTTGACTAAGCAGATGGCTGAGCGTGAGCGTTTGGGTCGAGACTTCAAAGCTGTCAATGATGTACTGGCCACTAAGAAGCAGCACTTGGATGAAGCGTATCGGAGAATATCCAAGTTTAATCAGCATTGGAAGGCCACCTTAGCCAACGGGAAAGACCGGGAGGACAAGCTGATGCAACAAATCTCCAAGCTGAAAGCTCGGGTGAGGGCTAGTGAGAAGAGGTTTGATGAAGAAACCGCTCGCAGATATGCCGCTGAAGGCCAGCTCAACAGAGCTCTCGCTAACCTGAAGGAGCGCAAACTGACGTTTGAGTCCAAGAAGCGGAAGCTAGAAGATTGTTTCGGTGACGGAGCATGGGAAGATTCGGTCGAAGGTCTTCAATATACCATTATGCAGAGGGAGCTACTCGTCGAAGGGTTACTCACTCGTCCTGATCATCCGGAAACGAAGGGGTTGTTAGAAGAGTTTTGCGCCCGTGGCCGTGCTTGACTATTTGTATTCCTTTTGTATGATCATCGTTGTATGCTGACCATCACCAAGCTTGTTGGTCGAGGTCATGCTAATGATTCGTCTTGTACTCACTGATGTTGTGTACTGCCTTGATGGGCTTTCTTTATATATGAGATGTTATTTCCATGACTGGACTCGAACTTCTTATTATCAGCACTGGCACTCAGGCACTAGGATCGGGGGAAATCTCCCTAACGCACAGACACACTTTGCATTTGCATGAAGCATTTGCATAGCGAGCACTTTGTCGTTTTTCCTAACCCTTTTGTGTTTTCAGGTTGTTCCAGGATTGATCAGAGACCTATCCACCGTTATCTGACCAGAGCAAATCAAACCAGAATCATGGAGCAAGTGCAAACTGATGTTCAGGAACTCCGCGAAAGAATGGATCGCTTCATGGAGCTCATGCAAGCGGTCGCCAATGGCCAGGATCAGCTCAGGACCTTGGTTCAGCCTCTGATTTCAAGGGTCGATAGTAATGGCGTACTCCATGGTGGGACTGTGCCTACCCCTCCACTAGTTGAAACTCCTCAGAATGGCGTCCACGTGACCGGGGGGAATGGCAGTGCCAATGGCAATGTGATAGCTAACATGGGACTCAATGGTAATACGACGGGCGTCGGTAATGGGAGTCTGGAAGCTAATGTCAATGTTAGGCTAGGCAACGAAACTGTAGGTGTTGGGAATCTGTTTGGGCCTCAGCCGTGGTTACAAGACCGCCAAGACGATGTGTTCTTTCAGAGAGGTGCTGAAGGGGAGCTGACTGCTGAAGCACGTCTAAGGTTCAAGACACTCGAGGATAAGATGAGAAATATCGAGAACCAGAACACCCTGGGTGTTGATATGTCCAAGTTGGGACTGATTGCTGATTTCAAGGTGCCTCCCAAGTTCAAGGTACCTGACTTTGAAAAGTACAAGGTCACCACTTGCCCTCGCGTCCACCTGAGATCGTATTACAGGAAAATGTCATTCTGAGGACGAGAAGTTACTGATGCACTTCTTTCAGGACAGTTTGTCTGGGCCCTCCCTCGAATGGTACATAAGTCTGGAGCCTACCAGTGTGCGCACGTGGAAGGAACTTGCTGAAGCATTTGTGCAACACTACCAATACAACAGTGACTTGGCCCCGAACCGAGTCCAACTGCAGAATCTTTCGCAAAGGAACAATGAAGGGTTCAAGGAATACGCCCAGCGGTGGTGTTAGTTGGCAGCCAGGGTTCAGCCGCCGATGGTTGAACGTGAGCTTGTGCAGATGTTTGTAGCTACCCTCCCAGGGGTTTATTATGAGAAGTTGGTCAGCGTTATGTCTGGAACCTTCTTAGATCTCATTATCACGGGTGAGCACATTGAAAATGGGATCAAACTCGGGAAAATTCAAAGTGAGTCATCCTCAGCTGGAGGAGGCGGAAAGAAACCTTATGCTGGCAAAATACGGGAAGGAGAAACGAGCGTTGTGACCAACGCTCGAAGGAAGGGTAAAGGCCTTCACCAACAGGTGGCCAGCATAACTATCCCGGCAGTCCAACAGCCACAACAGCAGCAGCAGCAGCAGCCGAATCAACAAGGGTACAGAAGTATCAGAATCGGGCACATCTGTTGAGTCGTCACCTCGAGACACTGCCCATGTCGAACGCGAAACTATTGCAGACTTTGCTTCAGCTACAGTTGATCCAGAAGAGAACGCTGGCTCCCTTGACAAGGGCACCTCCGCCAGGTTATGACGCGAATGCAACTTGTGAGTTTCACTCAGGGGCACCAGGCCACACCATAGAGAATTGCAAAGCCTTCAAGCACAAGGTGCAGGACATGGTGGACGCTAAGATCATCAACTTCTCCGATAATGTGCCAAATGTCACGAAGAACCCTATGCCGAATCATAGGGGAGGTGGAGTAAACGCCATTATTGAAAACGAGAGTTTGGATTTGTTGACTGACGTCAGAGATCTGAAGACGCCACTTAGATTCGTTAAAGCTAAGCTGATGAAAAGAGGTTTCTTTCCAGGTTGCGGAGAGCTGTGTATGGGCTCTGCTACTAGTACCGATGGATGTGAACAGCTGATAAAGGGAATTCAAAGTCTGATGACTGAAGGGATTTTACAGTTTAGCCGGAGGGCCGAAAGTAGATCGGGAGAGGTAGTGCTGAAGCAAGATGATGAGGTTGCCACCATCACCATCCCTCGCCAGACGATAACTATTGTTGCACCCAGACCGCCCACGATTACCATCACCAAAGCTGGGCCGATACCGGTTCGAAAGCACTAATGTTGTCCCATGGCATTACGGGGTTGAAGTCTACTGCAACGGACAGAAGTTGGAACTAGAACCGTTTGGGTCGTCTGTGGAGAACCTGGCGGGAATCAGTGGTATTACTCGCAGCGGAAGAGTGTTTGCACCGCCTGAGGTCGTGACGGACAAGGCGGACAGAGCTGATGCAACTGATAAAGGTAAAAGTAAAGTCGTTGAAGAGACCCCTCGTGGGGTAGAAAAAGACTTACTTGTTAAAGACGCCGAGGAATTTATGAGGTTGATTAAAAAGAGTGACTACAAGATCGTGGATCACCTTCATCAGACACCCTCGAAGATTTCCATCCTGAATTTGTTGCTGTGTTCTGAAGCACACCGCAACGCGCCGCTGAAGGTGTTGAACGCCGCATATGTACCGCAGGAAATATGGGTAAACCAGCTAGAAGAGGTCGTCGCCCATGTGAATGCTGGAAATGGGTTAGGGTTCACTGACCTAGAGCTGACGCCGAAGGGGAGGAACCACAATAGCGCTCTGCACATCTCGATAGAGTGTAGGGGAACGATTATGTCGCACGTGTTGGTGGACACGGGGTCATCACTCAATGTTCTTCCGAAGAAGGCATTAATGAAGTTGGATACTCGCGGAGTGATTTGCACACCCAGTGATCTGGTTGTGAAGGCGTTCGATGGAACCAAACGCCATGTTTTCGGGGAGGTGACCCTGCCAATCCAAGTCGGGCCAGAAACGTTCGACGCAATCTTTTACGTTATGGACATCATGCCTGCCTATAGTTGTCTCTTGGGCCGGCCATGGATCCATGCTGCTGGAGCCGTGACCTCCACGTTGCACCAGAAACTCAAGTATGTTGTCGGAGGTAGCATCGTGACCATTGGCGGCGAGGAAGACATAATGGTGAGCCATTTGTCCTCCTTCAAGTATGTTGAGATGGATGGGGAAATCCACGAAACCCTATGCCAAGCGTTCGAAGCTGTTAAAGTCAAGGACGTAGCTCATGTAGTCACTCAAAAGCCAGAGATGACTCTCTCTTCATTCACGGAAGCCCGGGCTGTTGTCCAAGCCGGATCTACCCCAGGCTGGGGGAGAATTTTGGAGATACCTAACAAGCAAGATAAGTTTGGGTTGGGATATTCTCCTGGAGCTGAAGCCTCCTCTTCTAGCAGTGCATCGCAAGGTAAAGGGCCGATCCAGTTTACCAGTGGCGGGGTGATTTTTGAAAGCGTCAATGCGGTGTCTGAAGACAGCGGAGATAGCGAGACCTCGACTCTTGGATCCAGCCAAGCGAGGGCCTCAACAATTGGTTCGTCAAGGATATCATCCAGATGACAAGCGAAGAGTAATGATTTAATTTTTCCAATCATTGTACAACCCTATGTCCTACCCGGGGCATAGTGGTTTTATTGTCAGGGCCTTGTTGGATTATGTACATGCATTTTATCAATAAATCAAAAGGCGTTTTTCTTCGTATTCAAATATTGTGATCTCTGTTATTCCTGTTTTATATTTGTTTTGAAAAATAATAAAATGGCAATGGGGTTTGTGCTAACCTGCATATCCTTGTTTTAAGCTTAACCCTTGTTATTGCAGGATCCACATGATAGATGACATCGAATCTGGACCTTCTACGGCTCACTTCGACTTCGATTTCCCGATCTATCAAGCCGAAGAAGAGATTGATGAAGACGAAGACCTTCCTGAAGAGTTGGCCCGCTTGTTGAAACAAGAGGAGAAAGTTATTCTGCCTCATGAAGAGGAGATCGAGATCGTGAATTTGGGTTATGAAGAACTTGTCAGGAATGTCAGGATAGGGGCTGCATTGCAGAGTGATGTCAAGCAGAGATTGGTCGAGATGCTAAGAGAGTATAGTGACGTCTTTGCTTGGTCATACGAAGATATGCCCGAACTTGACACTGACATCGTGGTCCACCACTTGCCGCTGCGAGAAGATTGTACTCCCGTCAAGCAGAAGCTTAGGAGGACGCGACCAGATATGGCAGTTAAGATCAAAGAAGAAGTGCAGAAACAACTTGATGCTGGCTTCTTAGCGGTCACTACTTACCCTCCGTGGGTCGCCAACATAGTGCATGTACCGAAGAAGGACGGTAAGGTACGCATGTGCGTCGATTATCGGGATTTAAATAGGGCGAGCCCTAAAGATGATTTCCCGCTGCCTCATATTGATGTGTTGGTCAATAATACAGCTCAGTTCTCCGTGTTTTCGTTCATGGATGGCTTCTCCGGCTACAATCAGATCAAGATGGCGCCAGAGGACATGAAGAAAACTATGTTTATCACTCCCTGGGGAACATTTTGCTACAAGGTAACGCCTTTCGGTCTGAAGAACGCAGGGGCCACTTACCAACGAGCAATGATAACTTTCTTTCATGATATGATTCATCATGAGATTGAAGTCTATGTTGATGACATGATTGCGAAGTCCCAAACGGAGGAAGGACATCTGGTCAATTTGCTGAAGCTTTTTGAGAGGCTTAGGAAGTTCAGGTTGAGGCTGAATCCTAACAAGTGTACTTTCGGAGTACGGTCCGGAAAGTTACTGGGGTTTATCGTGAGTGAGAGAGGCATCGAGGTTGATCCTACGAAGATAAAAGCGATACAAGAAATTCCAGTGCCAAAAGCAGAAAAATAAGTTCGTGGTTTCCTGGGTAGAATAAACTACATTGCAAGGTTTATTTCTCAGCTCACGGCCACGTGTGAACCGATGTTCAAACTGTTAAAGAAAGATCAGGCGATTATCTGGAACAAGGATTGCCAGAAGGCATTCGACAAGATAAAACAATATCTGCAGGAACCTCCGATCTTGATACCCCCAGTGGCTGGACGGCCTCTAATCATGTACTTGACAGTTCTTGAGAGTAGTATGGGGTGTGTTATCGGTCAGCACGACGAGACGGGCAGAAAGGAGCATGCCATTTACTACTTGAGTAAAAAGTTCACAGATTGTGAATCTCGTTACTCAATGCTGGAGAAAACGTGTTGTGCACTAGCCTGGGCTGCCAAACATTTACGACAGTACATGCTCAATCACACCACCATGCTAATTTCGAAGATGGGTCCGATCAAGTACGTCTTCGAGAAGCAAGCGCTTTCGGGCAGGATTTCCAGATGGAAAATGGTGTTGACGGAATATGACATTCAGTACGTTTCCCAGAAGGACATCAAAGGAAGCGTATTGTCTGATTACCTTGCCGAACAACCGATCGAGGATTACCAGCCGATGAGATTTGAATTCCCTGATGAGGATATCATGTTTCTCAAAGCGAAGGATTGCGATGAGCCGTTGCCCGACGAGGGGCCAGATAGGAAATCCCAGTGGAAATTGATATTTGACGGGGCGGTTAATTCCTACGGAAGTGGCATTGGGGCAATCATCACGACTCCCCACGGATCCCATATCCCGTTCACTGCGAGACTGACGTTTCCAGTCACCAATAACGAAGCGGAGTACGAAGCATGCATCATGGGTCTAGAAGAGGCAATTGATTTGAGAATCAAGAACCTAGACGTATATGGTGACTCAACGCTTGTGATTAACCAGATTAAAGGGGAGTGGGAGACTCGTCAATCGAATTTGGTGTCGTACATGAACTATGCCAGAAGGCTGCTTCCGTTCTTTGATCGAGTGGAGCTGCATCATGTGCCCAGGGCAGAAAATCAGATGGTTGATGCCTTGGCCACGTTGGCTTCGATGTATAAAGTCAATTTTTGGAATGAAGCTCCAAGAATTGTCCTTTCTCGTCTTGATAGACCTGCATTTGTCTTTGCGATCGAGGAAGCCTCCGACAGCAAGCCATGGTTCCATGACATTCAGACCTTCCTTATGACTAAGGAGTATCCTGCGGGAGCGTCAACCCAGGATAAGAAGACTCTGAGGAGGCTGTCTGGAAATTTTTATCTCAATCCTGATGGAGTTTTGTATAAAAGAAACCACGATCTCGTGCTACTCAGATGTGTAGATGAGAAAGAGGCGAGTATGCTCATGGAAGAAGTCCATGAAGGCACATTTAGTACGCACGCCGGCGGGCATGCTATGAAGACAAAGATCCTGAGAGCAGGATACTACTGGCTGACGATGGAATCAGATTACTTTAAATTCGCGAAGAGATGTCATAAATGCCAGATTTATGCTGATAAGATTCATGTGCCGCCGTGCCCGTTAAATGTCATGTCCTCCCCGTGGCCGTTCTCCATGTGGGGCATCGACATGATAGGAAAGATTGAGCCCACTGCATCTAATGGTCATCGCTTCATTCTAGTAGCTATCGACTACTTCACCAAGTGGGTGGAGGCAGCCTCATATGCTAATATGACCAAGCAGGTGGTGGATAAATTCATAAAGAGGGACATCATCTGTCGTTACGGAATTCCCGAGCGGATCATTACTGATAATGGTTCGAATCTGAATAACAAGATGATGAAGGAGCTGTGCCAGAGTTTCAAGATTGAACACCACAACTCATCTCCCTACCGGCCGAAGATGAACGGCGCCGTTGAAGCGGCCAATAAGAACATAAAGAAGATTGTTCAGAAGATGGTCATGACCTACAAAGATTGGCACGAGATGCTGCCATTTGCGTTGCACGGTTATCGTACAACGGTACGTACTTCGACCGGGGCAACTGCTTTCTCCTTAGTGTACGGTATGGAAGTTGTCCTACCGTTAGAAGTGGAGATCCCTTCTTTGCGAGTTTTGGTTGACGTGAAACTCGACGAGGCAGAATGGATTAAGAACCGACTGAGCCAACTCAGCCTGATGGACGAGAAGAGGTTAGCATCAATTGTGCATTGTCGTCTGTACCAAAGCCGAATGAAGAAAGCTTATGATAAGAAGGTACGTCCTAGAAGCTTTCAGACGGGTGATCTCGTCCTGAAGAAGATTCTTCCTCCACACTCCGATCACCGGGGCAAGTGGACTCCCAATTACGAAGGTCCGTACGTCGTCAGTAAGGTCTTCTCGGGAGGAGCTTTGTCATTATCCACGATGGATGGTGAAGATTTTGCATCCTCGGTGAACGCGGACGCAGTTAAAAAATACTTTGCTTAAAAATGACTCGCTGGAAAGAAAAAGAATATCCAGGCAAAAATGGGGCATCCCGGCGAACCATAAAAAAGGAAAAAGGTTCGAGCAAAAATTAGGGATATAAATTGAAAAGAATGTACACCCGCAAAGTCTAAAACCCGGAAGGGCGACTTTGGCAAAAAAGGGTATCCCGGTGAATCGAAAACCCGGAAGGGCGATTCAGGCAAAAGTTAGGGATTTGAAAAAGCAAATGACTGCGTTCCGCGTGTGGACTTTCATCGTTTAGTGGTTTGGAAGACCTGAGGGCCGTTTATCTGAGTCAACCTCCTCTGAAGCTGAAGCGTCGGAGAAGTATCGAAGTCGAGTGGGTCATAGAGGGATCAACTCCTGGTGTTCGTCTACGCCTCATTGCCCGACATTTGTATATACTGATGTATATTTATGTTTTTACTTTTTTACGCGGCTTCCTCATTCCAGGAGCTTGCATCTGTTGTAAAACATTTTTGCCCATTCAGGGGTTCGTTATCAATAAAATGTATACTATTCAACAATTCTGTTTGTCTGTTTAGCATTTATCTGTTTTGTTTGCGAAAAAGAACGCCGATGTTTTTGACAAAATGCGCATACATAAACTTACTGGCCTAGGCCACTGATTGTTGAAACAATGAATTACTTAAACATTGTCTCAAGATGATAACCTTGATAGGTCCCTTTGAGAAGGGCATCTTGTCTGTTTGTTTGTGTTGTTGCAGGTATAACATATTCCAGGTATTACGCCGTATGCGTCCCCAAGCAGGATGATTCCTCCTTCTCCAGCAAAGTTCAGCAGCCTCTCCCCGCGGAGTCTGAACGTGAAATCGTAAGCATTGATATGTTTCCCCAGGCAGAGAAGATTCTCTCCCCAATCAGATACATCCTGAAGGAATGTCGTTTCCCCAGCTGAGTCATATACTGAAGTGTGCAGCAATTGATGGTTCAAGACTGAAGTCCCCAGCGGAATTGAGATTCCCCGCAGAGTCGTACTCTCCCCCGAAGCAGGATGATTTCTTCTTCCCCGACCGAGCTGGCAGATCCCCAAGAGAGCCGAGTCCTTGGAAGTGGTTTGGGCCATGATGGGTTTTCCCCAGTAGAGTGTTGAATAGCTGATGCCGTATTTCCCCGCCGGAGTCGTTATCTCCAGGAAGGTTAGCCGTGAAGGCCGTGCAGTTTATTTCCGAGATTGACATCGCTTTCCTCAGCAGGTCCAGGTTCTCGTAGAGCTTCGTTCCCCTGCAGCAGTCAACTGAAGTTTGTTCCCCCGTGCGGAGTCCGATTGAGATTGGCGTGACCTTTTTTCCGTGGCAGGATGATTCCTTCCTCCACCAGAGTGGTTCTTTCTCCTTGACAGGAGGATTCTCCCTTCAGCATTTATTTTGCTGACGGGGTTGCAGCATTTTGCATGATTGCATAGCATTTATCATAAACGCGTAGCATTTCCACCGTGTGGAGCATTACGCCATTGACGAGCATATGCGTACTAAACATGAGCTAGGTCGTTACTGTTCTTGTTTTGCAGGTGTTCCTCCGCAGAGTCGTTGCCCAATATGATTCTTGAATCCCCCAGCAAGGTCGTTTGCTTAAGATGATTCTTAAAATCCCCAGTGCAGTCGCCAGAGAAAGCCGCTCAGGATGATTCCTGAAATCCTCGGCAGAGTGTTTGCTCGGGATGATTCCTGAAATCTCCAGCAGAGTTATGGGTTCAGGATGATTCTTGAAGTCCCCGCGGAGTTATTTGTCCAAGATGATTCTTGATGTCCTCAGCAGAGTTGATTCACCCAGAATGATTTCTGGATCCCCGAAACAGAGTTACTTGATAGTTCTCCAGAATCCCCAGCGGAGGTGTGTCATCCCCAGCAGGTTTCTAAATAGCGAAGTTGAAACTTCCCTCGAAGACTTGATGATTGAAGTCCGACTGTGTCGACGAAGCAGTTCTCTCAGCTGAAGTAGAGTGCCTGATGACAGAAGTTTAGATATCCCCAATTGGTTCATGATTGACTGAGGATTCTATTCCCGACATACTGATGAAGTCCGGCTGATGCCCGAAAGTCCTCTTTGAATGCCCGATGGCGTGATTAACTCGATTGTTGACCTGATGAGTCTCGAGGAACCCTGATGCCTGACGGCATGATCGACCATGTATCACCGGTTACCGTGTGACTACTTCCCCAGCTAGTTGTCGTGCAGCTAATATTTTAGTTTTCGAAGATTTGTTCCCATCAGAGTACCGTGTACTTGTGCAGTTGGCAAATTTCCGGGTTTGTCGGTATTCAACCGTCTCGCATCTTGACTGATTGAAAGCCGTTCGCTTCTCACCCAGTCAGGTTCAAGCCGTTTGAATAGGGGCAGCTGTTGCACCCCAAAATTTGACCAACATTTCTTTACCTAGCTTATGTTTCATTTCATTCATATTAGCATTATCATTTGCATTTCATTGACATGTATGCAGGAGATCAAGAGGTATGAGTACCAATCAAGAGCTACACAAGACTATGAAGCTAGCCAAGACGGTTATTCAAGTGTTCAAGGGTTGATATCCTTGTCAGAGAAGTTAGAAGATCCTCAGAGAGAATGGTTGAAACCAAGGTTGTGTGCCTCCTAAATTGAGAATTGTGGAAAGACCTCAGATGATTCTGAAGCCATGAAGTTAGACTTGAAGCCTTGAGAGAGCTTATGAGATGTCTTGAAAGCCATCATGAAGCCTAGACAGGTCATTGTGCAAGATTAAGAAGCCTCATCCATGAGTGGTGTAATTAGGGTTTGACTGGGTCAACCCTAGGTCAACTGATGATTTGAACAAGGTCGAGACCTAATTCAAAGGCCATGTGATCATGGATTGATACATTGAGATGTTATAAGGATGATTCCAAGGTCAACTCATCATGATTGAAGAGTTTGAGAAGTTTCAAGCTAGGGTTTCTAAGGCTTGACAGTGTAAAATCCCCTAGTTTGACCCCTATCTTCAAGGCAGTTTAGCTCAAGATGTGATTGTCATATCATCTTACCCCCAACATGAATGTTGTAGAGCTTGTTCTTGGATTTAATTTGAGTACTAGAAGTCCTTGATAGGATTTGTAGAACTCAAGTTATGACTTTGACAAGTTACAGGTCATCTGAGGTATGTGAATCTGGGGCCTTGAAAGTTACCCAACTTGCATCAAACGTTTGCCCAAGAAGGATGATTCCTATGGACTTTTGGTCAACATGAATATTGTTGCTTATCTTCTTAAATTTCTAGAGATTACTAGAAGTCCTTGATGGGATTTGTAGAACTCAAGTTATGGCTTTGACAAGTCAAGGGCATTTTGGTCATTTGGAGATTACAGGTCATTTCAAGCATAAGGCCATAACTCCTATTTCCAAGCTTCAAATGGAAACATCTTCGACATAAAACTTGTTCAAAATGATGTTTTAAGGCTAGTAAGGAGGTCATGAGATGTTGGAAATGCTTGTAGCTCAAAGTTGCAAAAATGACCTAAAATAAAGGCATAAGTTAAATAAACCAAAGTTGGAAATTGATATTTTCAACCTACACATCCAAACCATGGCATGTAATATATCATTTTGACTCTAGAAAACATTCTAAGAACATTGGTTTACCCACATTTTTGATTTGAGGTCTAAATTATGGACTTGCTTTGAAAAGCACTTGCTTGCATATTAAGTAACATGTGCATAACTTAGAATCAAGGCATAACCAAGGGCTTTTGCAAGCTAAACTCTTCCAAAATGTCACTAGGGGAGAAATTGAAAGAGATTGGGATGGTTTTCAAGCTGCAAACAGAATTACACATAGCATGATAAGTGATTGAAAATCTCATGACATGAGTAGTGGAAACTCTCATTAGAAGGATCTAGAGGGTTCTAGATCACTCATACATCATCTATATATTGAATAGAGTTGATCCATTGAAGAGGTTGATGATAATTGAAGGAGAGAGCATAGCTTGAGATTGAGTTTTCTTGGATTGCAATTGAAATCGGTTTCACCAAATTCTTCATTTTCCATCCATTTTCTTGATTGAACTTTCTTCCATGAATGTCAAGGAGTGATTCCAGATCATTATCAAGAAGGATTCGTGGCTGAATAGTGTATGAGCAAGTGAATTTTTCCACCTGCAACTCACCATCGGATTTCAAGATTCAAGCACTTTCAACTGGTTCTTTTGCATACAGAAGTAAGGAGGAGGTTCATTGATCGTGTCTGCAAGATTGTAGAGCTTGAATTGGAGGTTTAGTGCATCTGTTCATCCAAGATTTTCAGGTTGGTAACTTTCTTCCTATAGCATGATTTAGGTAGAATTAAGTTGAATTAAGGTGTTAGATTTATTGTAGAATGGAGTAGGATGGATTTCAGATAGTTAATTGGAGAATTAGAGACAAAATAGGTGAATTACCATTTTCGGTTGAGAATTAGATATGGTGAATCTTGAGGTTTCAGAGGAAACTAAGTGTATGGTTGAATTCGTGGCAAGATTTGGGATGAGTTTCATGTTTTGACCATTTGCAATGGAGGCCTGTAGAGAGAACTAGGGTTGGGGGTGATGACCGGAGCTCCACCGGTGGTGGCTGGAGCTGGGCGCGAAGCTCAGATGTTCAAAAGGTTGAAGATGATGTTTGCACCATTGGATGAGGGTTTGACTTGGATTGGGAGCATGATCCAATGGCCACGTTTTAATCTCATTTTGTGAAGGATCAGAATAAATGAAACGCTGCATTTCATTTAGCAGCTGGTTTTGGGCTTAGTGAGTTAAGTGCTATCCACACACCCCTGATGGCCCAACCCATTGTTTAAACTGATTCTGATTTCTATTTGCACCGCGCGTGTTATTATTTTAATTTGATTTTCTTTTAATTTTCATTTTATTCATGGTTCTTGAAAAATTCATAATAAATTGAAAATTAATCCAATTAAACCCATTCTTTTTGCATTTTACTCATGATTGAGTCTAGTACTTTTTGGAGAAAAAATATTTTCATTTCATGCATTTTCTATTTTAATGGGAATTTTACATTTTAATTGATATTAAAATGGTTATGTTTGATGCAATTTTTGTGGAATTTAGTGTGATCACTTGGTGATGATTTTGAGCCTAATTGTTTGTGTGTGATTAGGTTAGACGTGTATGATCCCATAGAATATTTCTCACATTTTTGTGATGAAAATAGGTGTGCTTTCTAGATTGATATTTAAGTGCTTCCCTTTAGGGTTTAGGTTTGATACCTTGTAATGTAGGATTTATTTCTAGGTCTTATTTGATGATTTGATCTCTGGAATTAATGTGGTAGAGTCATGATTGACCTAGGTTCCCATAGATATTTTTGTAGGATTTTACAATTGGTTTTAGTATTTTAGTTAGGACTAACTTTAGTACTAGGTTTTAGGTGATCCTAACTTACTAATCCAACTAGTTTAACTTCCTTAGTCCCCTTAGATTAGGGTTTGTGCTTGGTTTGCCTTTGGTTGAGATTGAAGACAAGTTGAAGACAAGAGGAGGATGCTTGAAGTTGCTTGGAGCTTTGGATTTGTTTGTGCCTGAAGGTGTCTGATGAAGATTAGGAGATAGGACATAGGGAGAGCCTTATAGTTAGAATGTTTTCTTTCACAAATGTGGAAAGCATCTTGTGCTTCCATTCCTCCCAATGACTAAAAGTCCTTCTCAGATATTCACATCCCTCCTTTGGAAGGATGAGTGGCTTTATCTGGGAAGTAGAACTTTGAGGGAACCAGTCTCTCATAATGATGAACCCTTACAGGCTTCCTTTGGTTGTTAGTAAGCTGTTTATCATTTCCCCTCATCTTGTTAAATCAATTGTCTTCTGGTTTGAGTATCTTGAAAGATGTTGGGCTTGAGTTTGAAGCTGAGGACTTCATTGAAGAGTGTGGAAGAGGATGATTCCTTGAGCATTGCCATTGCAGCTGAAGCTTGAAGAGCAAGAAGAGTAGGTTGATACTGGAAGCCCCAATGGATATTGAGTGAAGAGTTGAGGCTTAAAGAATTGAAGGATGAAGTTGACACTTCCAGATGATTGAAGACTACTCTGAGAAGCTGAAGCTTGTAGGAGGAGAAGACCAAGTTGAGACTCGTAAAGCAAAGAGAGCTAAAGCTTAAGGACTAAGTTGATACTTATGAAGAGGATTCAATTGAGATTGAGTGTAGAGCTGAGGCTTGAGGAATAAAAGATGAGTTGCTACTTACATTGAGGCATTGAGAATCTGAAGGAATCAAGTTGATACTTGCAGTTAAGAGTGAAGCCTGAAGGTGGAATTGACAGGAAAGCTTAAGCTTGAAGAAGAAGATTAAGTTGACACTTATGTTTGGTGGATTGAAACCCTAGAGAAGCAAATTGATATTTGTCATGAAAGATGATAGCCTTGAAGGGTTATTGAAGTCTGAAGACTGGTTTGCTGTCAGAAGAGCTGAAGCTTGGGGGAGAGAGAAGGGTTGATCTGCTTTCTTGTCTGTTTCTTTTCTGTGCTGATGTGCCTTGATTGACTTGCTTGATGCATTAGAATAAGTTCATATCTAGACTGACTTTAATCTAGGAGCATGATTGCACTAGAGGTTGAGTTTCTCCCTCTGCTTGTATTGTTACTGTATGGCTTTGCTTGTGGGTATTCGGTAGAGCCCAGCTCCCTTGCCCATGTGGTTTATCTTGCTTGACAACATTTCATTTTCTTCTGTATGATTACAGTCTCTTCTATTTTGCTTGATAGCATGTATTTTCTTCTGTATGACTGCAGTTTACTCTATTTTGCTTGATAGTATGTATTTTCTTCTGTATGATTACTGTTATTCATTCTGGCTTGAGGTTGAGATGAGCTTGTGGAGGCTGCTGCCCCACACACATTTCCTCCCTCACTTGCATTGCATGCATTTTACAGTCGTTTACTGTTTACTATTTACTGTTTACTGTTTAAGCTGATGTTTTATCTGTTTCTGTTTATCATTGACATGATCCCTTAGGACTCTCATTTCCTTTGATAAGGAAGTGATGATAGAACTTTAGGTTGAAACCTATGCATGATAACTTCTAGGAGTTCCCTGTTTCAAACTTCAACTATAGGATGAATCCTTGGCATGACAACAGTAGGACTTGATAGTCTCCCCGTAGTTGAGCCTGTTCTCTTCTCACCTCAAAACAGCTTAAAATACAGTAATCATGAATGATTTCTTTTGTACGTTACGAGACTTAAGCTATCTGAGAAAGGATTGTTGGAGAGCTTCTTTTCAACAGTCTGGATGTTTAGTATGGCACCCTTTGGGTGACATGCGACGCATTCACTCTCAGGTCATAGTCTTTAGTGCGATTGAAATTGCAAACACAATAAAAAACACTTCTTCCGTAAAAGACAGAAAACAAACTGCAAACCTTCTTGCCCCGTGGGCCCATAATTCAAAGGAAAGCTTTTCTGAAGAAAAGAGTGACGTTAAACTTCAGCGCCACCGCAAACAGGCTTTGTCCCTAACTGCTGGAACTACTGTTTAACCCTACTCGATAAAACAGATGAATCTGAATACCCGTAATCCGTATTAGCCCGAACTACATAAGCTCTGATCTCTCATACCTGTTGAGAGTACGTAGGCACAATACTGACGTATTGGCGAGCCACCTTCCCCATAACCCGTCGTAGGTCGAACTACGTTGACTCTGATTTCTCATTCTCCGATGAGAATACGTAGGCATAAAGTGCGATGCTTTGCCGAGTCATTTTCTTTTATGTTTAAGCCAGCCTTGATAGGTAGATAGATAAACCAACTCATCCAGTAAACACAACAAGCGTGGGTCCCGTCGAGTACGACGGACGTGAGGGGTGCTAATACCTTCCCCTTGCGTAACCGACTCCCGAACCCAGACAACGGTTGCGATGACCTTGTCTTATACCTTTTCGTCAGGTTTTTCCGATCGTTTCCTTTCCCGTTCCGAGGGATAAATAACGAAAGGTGGCGACTCTTCTGTTTTTCCGGCACCTTATTTTCGCGGAAGTGACAACTACGGTCCCCAGTATCACAGGCTCCAATCGACAATAGTAAAAGTTTTCACGATTACTCGTTCAACCGAACCATTTTCGAAAGGGTCTGAACTGAGCGGTGATTCTCAAGTCAGCTTGGTCGGGATTCAACTCCCTATAAGCCTCGTCGAATATAACCTTCCTATAATAATTGCACTCAAGTCCGGGTGTAGGACTTATCTCACAACAATGATATAAACCCCAAGCAAGGTACAACAATTATATATAAGCAGATAATAAGCAAAAGCAAGCATAAAAAACAAGATAGGGATAACCCACAAAAGATAAAGCTCTCCCCAACGAAGTCGCCATTTCCTGTTGCGGTGAAATTTGGATGTCAAGCTATTAATTAACTTGAATCTTAATTCATTTACAACCGGTCTTTGATTTATCCGAAGGAAAGGTTAAAGAAAGGGGAAAAACCTAGTTTGCATCGTAAACACAATGCGGGGAGAGATCTAAGGTTTGGGGGTTGGTTAAGCTTAGGGAAAGTATTAGCACCCTAAACTTGTGTAGTACTCTACAGGAACCTCTTGTTTTAAAATGTGTTATTGCTAAGTTATCTTCTTAAGGGTGATGCTAAGGGTTAGAAGTTTAATAAAATGACCTAAAGGGGTTAGTCCTATGTTTACTCGCCAAGACTCGCATCTTGTGCCTACGTATTCGAGGTAGGGGATGGAATTAGAGTAATCATAGTTCCCCTCATAGAGGGAGGAAGAGGAACTTCTTGACTATGGTCAAGGTTCCTGGGGGAAGTAAACGTTCATAGGGAAGCGCTTACTTTGGAGTATAGCGACTCCTATTTCTACGTTGGAAGTTGAATTAAAAAGAGTGTAAGATAAGTATTTCACGGCGGGAAACTTATATGGAGTACGCGACTCCTGATCCTAAGGCTAGGATGAAGGGATGGATGTCCACGGCGGGACGCCTAAGCATGAGTACGGCGACTCGGATTCTAAGGCTAGGATGGGGTGAAGGTGAGGTATTGAATCGGCGGTCAAATATGTGAACCTTTCCTTCGGAGGGGATAACGATAATAGTGATAATAATTGGAAATGATAAATAAGCGATGAGATAATGCAAATATTGTACAGTAAGTACATGGATTAGAAATTGAATTAAGTTTGGACAAGGGCATTAGATTGATTAGATGTGATTGATTAAGCGGAAACGGAGTTAAGTGACATTAAGTGGTAAATTAAAACTTAGAAATTTAGAGATTAAAAGAATTATATTCATAAGTGAGAGTTAATTATTTTTATTATTTTTGGTGAGATTTTAGGTAATTAAAAAAAAAGTTAAAAAATTAGATTGGAATTAAGTGAAAGGTGCTAGACATAGTTAATTCTTAAATTTAAAAGTTTATTTATTTTTGAAAGTTTTATTATTTAGAAAAAAGGAACTATGAAATGTTAAGCTATTTGATCCTCTCCTCGTTCCTCTTTCTTTCCCCCTCTTCTCTTTTGTCCCTCCGATTCTCCTATGTTCTATTTTTTTCTCCTACATAAAACAAACAAAACAAAATCAAACGGTTAGCAAAAACCCACGACGAAAGTGTTTCCTTTGCAGGGTTCGCGATGGGTGGCCGACTGGTGGCTTGTTTTTATGGCGACGGTGATTGAAGGTTTTGAGGTGGTAACGGCGTGAGGATTTGGTTGGACGGCAACAGAGCATAACGAGGATTTCGTGTTTTCCGATGGAAATGACGGTTTCGCGGTAGATTTGAGGGATGCAAATGGTGGTTTCGCGGTGACAAAGAAAACCAGATAAGTTTCTCTATTTTTGTGATGATTTTAGGGTTTTTGAAACTTCTATGTGTTTCTATGAATTTGTTTATGGCTGGTGTTAGGGTTGTGTTGCGGTGGAAATAGGATCACAAACTATTAATGAGTTTGAATCACAATTCAATTCACAACCGCTCTTTGATTTATCCGAAGGAAAAGGTCAAAAGAGGGAAAACCTATTTTGCATCGTAAACACAATGCGGGGAAAGATCTAGGGTTCGGGGGTTGGTTAAATTTAGGGAAGGTATTAGCACCCTAAACTTCTGTAGTACTCTACAGGAACCTTTTGTTCAGATGTTTACTATTTGCTTTATTTATTTGCTTAAGGTATATGTACATAAGGATTACAAGTGAGAAAAGAGACCTAAGGGGTTAATTCTAAGTTTACTCGGCAAGACATCGCATCTTGTGCCTACGTATCCTTACGGGAGTGGAATCAGAGTAATCGTAGTTCCCCTCAATAGGGAGGTTAGAAACTTCTTGACTGTGGTGAAGGTCTCAAGGGGAATAAACGCATCTTAAGGACACGCTTACATGGAGTCTTAAACTCCGATCTCTATGTTATGAATTGTTAAGTTGTAATTAGGGTTAAATTAGGTTAGGGATTCCGCGGCGGGAAACCCTAAAATGAGCGCGGCGGCTCTTTGACCTAATGCTAGGGGTAAAATGGTAACTTTGTCTGCGGCGAGACATTTGTGAAAATTTAGGGTTGAAAAGGTGTAAGGGTTGAAGGTGAGGACTATTGACACGGCGGTCAAACGGCTAGACCTAATTCCTTCGGAGGAGTGAAATTAATTATAAAGATGCGATGAAATTAAATATACATACAACGGCAGAAAATAAAGTGCGGAAAGATAAATGCGACAATTGTCTCGCAAAATTACATCCCATAAGCAGTTACAATTATAATAGCTAAATATAAAACCGAAAATAAGTTTCAAATTGAACATAATAGCTGCAAGAAACAAAACAAACAAAAATGTCAGTATGTGGGGTTAGACGAAAACGAAATCAAAATTGAACGAGAAACAAACCGTATGAATTTTGGAGGACTTTTATGGTCTTTTTAACCAAGGATTTAAATTTGTGAAAAGAGAGATTAATTTTAATTAAAAGAGTTTTGAGTTTTAAAAAAATTTATTAATAAAAAAGTGAAAGTTTGGTTAATTATTCTAAAAAAGGAGTTTTAGTGATAATATTTTGAAAAAAAGATTTAATCATTAAAAAAAACAATTGGTTTAATTTAAAAAATCTTAATGTTAGTTAAAAAACACGTTTTACTTTAAAGTTATAAAAAAGTTTTATTATTTGAAAAAACATTTGATTATTTTATTTAAAAAGAGTTTTAATTAATTTGAAAAAGGTTTTTGATTATAAAAAAGAAAGGGCCTTCTTGATTTTTTTAAAAAAAGATAAACAAAATAAAATAACAAGTGAAAAAACAATAAATAATAAAAAAGAGGGTTGGGCCGGTCATCACTCTTCTTCTCTCTGCTCTCTGAGTTTGCGTGTGTTCCTCTCCTTCTTGTTTGCCTCTCACGGATGTTATCTTCTTCTTCTTTTGCATGGCCGCCGATTTGTCTTCTTCATCTCTTTTTCTTGAAAAACATGAAAAGCAACACAAAAATTGTAATTATATTTTTTGATCCTTACGGAATGATGATGGCCGATGATGCTTTGTCCTGAGGCTAGAGGATTTTTGACGGGGTTTGCTTGGATTTTACGAAAAAAGTTCTCCCCTTTCTTGTTATGATTTTCGTCCCTTTTATACTTGATTTTTAAATCTTTTTTTTAATCTCAGATTTAATTTGAATATCTCAATCTTTTTCAATCTCTGATTTGATTTGAATGAATTTTTATGATGATTTCAGATTTGATTCAATGATGGTGATGTTGATATTTAGATCTGATTTTCTTATGATGATTGATCTGATTGATTTGATTTAACTCTATCTGGAATTCATTAAGATTGGATTAGATTAAAAAAGTGTTGAGATTTAAATTTAAAAAGTTAGCAAAGAAGATTAGAGTTTCAAGTTAAATAAAAATTAGAGTTTTAAAAAAATGAGTTAGAATAAAAAAAATATTTGAATGTTGGTTTTAAAAAATGTTAGAATTATTTTAAAAACTGTTAGAATTTAATTTTAAAAGGAATTTAAAATTTAAAAAAAAAAAAGAAAAAGAAAAGGGCGTTAGAATTTAATTTTAAAAAGAATTTAGAATTTTAATTTGAAAAATAAAGGTGTCAAAAAAAGATTTAGATTTAATTTAAAAAAAAAAAGGATAGATTTAATTTATAAAAAAAGGTTAGATTTAATTTTTAAAATAGTTAGAAAAAAAAGATTTAATTTTAAAAAGAAATTAGAGAAAAAAAAGATTTAATTTTATAAAAGTTAGAAAAAAGATTTAATTTTTTTTAAAAAGTTAGAAAAAAAGATTTAACTTTATAAAAGTTAGAAAAAAGATTTAATTTTAAAAAGAAGTTAGAAAAAAATATTTAACTTTAAAAAAGTTAGAAAAAAAAGATTTAGTTTTAAAAAAAGTTAGAAAAAAAATATTTAACTTTTAAAAAAGTTAGAAAAAAAAGATTTAGTTTTAAAAAAAGTTAGAAAAAAATATTTAACTTTAAAAAAGTTAGAAAAAAAAGATTTAATTTTAAAAAGAAGTTAGATTTTTATTTTTAAAAAAAATATTAGAATTTGATTAAAAATGTGTTAGAAATTAATTTAAAAAAAGGTTATAAAAAATTTACTCTTGAAGAAAAGAAAAAAAAAAAAAGTTAAATTTTAATCTAAATCCTAAAAGTTAGTAAGAAGAGCTTAAAATGACTTAAATAAATAAACTAAATAGAAAAAAAAAAAGTTAATAAAAAACATTAGTAAAGTTATAAAAAAGGTTAATTAAATTATTATTAGTTAAAAAAAACAAGATTTAAAACAAAGGTTAATTTATTAAGTTAATAAGAATTTAAAATAAAAATAAAAAAGAAAGGGTAAAATTTGGGGTATTACAGTTGCCCCTATTTAAATGGCTACACCGGACGATTTGAGTGACAGAGACTCGAGGAATCATGGTGGAGGGATTTAAATATAGATAACCGAAAATTTTGCCCTTATATGCGGCGATATGCAATGCTATGGACAAAACTGGAACGACTTAATGCAGATGATGCCATGACTATGATATGATGCGTATGCTGGAATAATGAATGCGAAAATGCTGACGAAACATGACGACACCGAGACAGACGCCACGAGAAGAAACACACTGGGGAAAATGACGCGCTGAGACACAGTACATCACTGGGGAATTCTAAAAATGATAGTCAACTGGTGCGAATGACCAATTGTCACTTTTAGAAAAGGAACGAGATCCTCGAATGGAGATGGTACCTATGAGACGGCCTCCACTGGGGAATCTAAAAATAAAACTGGATCACGTACGATTGTAAGATCGATTACAGAATGCTGGAGCATTGAGCAAGGAATAACATCCAAGCTTCTGTAAACTACCCCTCGTGACAGGATCAAACGGACTTTTCGGAACTCCGTAGCAAATATACAGGGTAAAGACCGACTGTATGCCAAAATAAATGGACTTTGATGGGAATTGCCCTGATAAGCTTCTCGAGGGAGAACGGTCACTTATCGTTGGAAGGGACTTATGTGCAAAGAATGGATAAGCACTCAAATAAAGAGGCTGCTGCTTATCTGATAAATAAATCTTCTCGCATTTAAGGTCGGCGCCTGGAATACGATTCTGATTCTTCTCTTACTGAAGGATAAATAAACTTCTTCATGCTTCAAGATTATGTTCTCCTGAACATGAAAAGGGTAAACTGAACTTCCTCATACTTCAGAATCGTGCTCTCCTGAATATGATACTGGATGACTGAATTTCTTCATATTTCAGAATCGTGCTCTCCTGAATATGAAACTGAATGACTGAAGATACTCATATTTCAGAATCGTGCTCTCCTGAATATGAAACTGGATGACTGAAGATACTCATATTTCAGAATCGTGCTCTCCTGAATATGATTTGGTTGTAAATGAATTTTTCCATACTTCAGAATCGTGCTTTCCTGAATATGAAACTGGGTAATCGAACTTCCTCATAACTCAGAATCGTGCTCTCCTGAATATGATTCGGTTCCTGAAATTTCTTCATTCTTCAGAATCGTGCTCTCCTGAAAAACGGCCAACTGAACTTCCTCATAACTCAGAATCGTGCTCTCCTGAATATGATTCCGCTCCTTCTTTTACTAAAGGATAAATGAACTTCTTCATAACTCAGAATCGTGCTCTCCTGAATATGAAACTGCTCAAACCTCCCCGTAACTCAAGATCGTGCTCTCCTGAATACGATTTGGTTCAAACCTCAAGACGGCAGGGAAATGGAAGCCCAACTGCTCCATGGAGATGGCCATTTGCTGCGAGTCATAACGAGGATATGATCGACTTCTTAGGTGAGAAATGTCGTGTGTTGATGCTGTAAAATGTAAAGTGTAAAGGGTTGTAACATGTAGGATTGTAAAGTGTTGTACTGATATATTTTCCAGGCGTGAGCTGGCGTGTATCTGTAAAGGATTGTAGTTGATTTTCTTGAAAGATAGTGCAAAATAAATGCACGTCCGGGTACGGTGATAAACTTCTCAAGCGAGATAGTCGCGTATCTGTCATGGTATGGTGAAAATCTTAGATGGTGCAAAATAAATGCACGTCCGGTTGGGCTCGACGACCGACAAGACTGAGATTCAATCTAGGATCGAGCTAGAAAGAAAACTGGTAATCAAGACTCCATCGAGGGAATGAACTCGAAGGGTAGATATCTTATCCTGGCGAGGAAAGATAGCTGAAGTAACCGTCATCCACGAGGATCGAGCTCCGTGGGGAAGCTGGAAATAAGTAGGTATTTTATGCTTAAGACTGACAATCTATTTGGAGAGAATTGACGAACCCCAGTTACTCGGCGGTAACAACCAAATGATGGTGAAACACAATGAACCTGTGAATGCTAATGCACATGTTAATGCATATGTTAATGTGAATATACGTTGATGTATGTGAATATGCAGGATGTTATGAAATGAGTATGTAATGAGTATGTAATGAATATGTAATGAAATAAGCATGTGATGCTTATGCCCTTGCGTACGTTGACGAAACAGACTAGAGATGGGACGAGAGATGAAATAAACATCTCGACGGAGATACCCTGCGTTCTCTGCAACCAATACGTCAATCATGGGTAAGAAGGATCAATGGTAGAACCAAGTCTGGTTTTAAAGTTCTGAATTCTCTGGGGAGAAGGTAATCTGCTTGGGTGCATAGTACCACGTCTTCGCATGGGGAGAAGAAAACCTGAGGGACACTTTCGAGTTACACAAGAAAAAATTGTCAGCTTATAGTCTCTCTGGGGACTGTGATGAGGCAATAGTTTAGGAGTCTGTTGCAACACTGAGGCTTACTGGGGTATGAAGGCCGCTGTGAGTAAAATCCATCGGGTGCATGAAAAAATTTTGAAATCCCATGGTTTTGATCTTGCAGGACCTTATAGTAGCCGCCATTTGTTTCTTCAAAAACATGGTGCCCCAGGATACTTGCGTTGCGAGGTAGGGTCATCTCAAGAGGATTTTATAGAGAACACCGAGTCCGGTTGCCCCATTGTTCTCAAACTCTTTGAGAGATTTGTCAGGTCTCGACGTAACTGGCACAAATTAATCGTGTTACGATGAAATCTTTGGGAAATAGCTCTTAAGAACGTCAGACTCGCGTTGGTAAGCGAATTGGGAAACTGCCTGCCCCTGTTTAGCAGGATCATCAAGTTCCACGGGTTATGTTCATATGTAAATCTCTAAGATATCAAGCAAAGTTGTCATGCCTGAAATGCCTATCCTGAGCTTGTCAATGTACACATATATTTGTCTTGAATTTTTGTTTTGAAAAAAAGATATCGCAACAACTTGTGACCGAAATCACTAGTCAGGATATAAGTTTTAATTATAATGCCATCATGAATTTTTTTCTGAGCATAGCTCGTAGGAGTCAGGAAACGTGATCTTGTCAAGTATGCTTTCAACCGAAGTCCTACTTCAATTAGGTCTTTTAAAGGTTGTATCGTGGCTCAGTTCACGGTTTAAGAAACAAAAGGATAAAGGCTCAAAGTTATATTTGTACCCACCCATTCTTCGTGATGTTCTCCAATCCTAATTCAGTTAACCGGATACGAACGCTCATATCTCAAGCGGATTTGCTATGGTCGAGAACTTATCAAGGCTTTGGACATGGCAGTCGCTCACCTATTACACGATCTTGTTCTTTACTAGGGACTATTTATTGTACCCTCTTGTTTTGCTTTTATTCCCTAACTTTTGCCTGGACAACGTCTTTTGATCTGACTTTGGAGTCCAACGGGATGCCCCAGTTTTGCCTAAGTCTCCTTCATAGGTTTTTGACTTAGCGGGCTCTTATTTTTTTGAATATTCCTTTATGCACAAGTCGTGTAAATCTTTTGAAAGGCTCGTGACTGCCCCACTCCTTAGGTAACCGAGGGATAGTCATTGTATTGGACTTCTTAAGATGCTAAGGATAAATTCTCGAAGGTTTGCTCTTCCTTTTTGAGGATCTAAGCGCTCGATCGGTTTAACTGAAACCTACCCTGCCCCAGGTTAGGATGAAGGTTCTTAAAAAGAAAGAAAAACTCCTACTTCAAGGTTCAAAGGGTTGACTAGGGATTAACATCCTTATATCTCCAGTGTTTGGGATTTGAAACAATGCCTTACATCATCAGCGGGTTTCAATCGAAAGCATACGACAAGAAATCTGACGTTTTGGGTTCGTCATCCTCCCCCCAATTCTCCATCAGAACAAGAGATCGGGTAAAGTTGGCATTATAATTTATGAAAACGTTTTTGAATGAGTGAAGCGAATGGATTTATTCAAGACAAACATATGTGTTGCATCAAAGATAAACAAGTTCGTGCATGCTAAATATGCTTAATCAAAGAGAAATGCATATAAATAAACAAATGAACTGTCAGAAAAATCCTTCTAAATGATTATGAAATCTTGCATTCAAGAGTAACAGTTTCCTTTGGCGGAGCCTCAATGGAAAGGACGTCTGGTTCATGATCACTGTGAGTCGTCATGGCTTACCCCAGTTATGCTGGTCACATCTTCAACAGTTTTCAGTCGTTGCTTCAAAATAAATTTCCCAGATCCTTTGTTGATCCCGGTCATATCACCTTGAGGGTTACTGAAATGAAGCGGGCTAGGCCTTTGAATAATGACTGGATTCGGCTGATAGGCGTAGCATGCTTTGCAGAATTTGCACTTGACGAGTGAGGAACCCCGAAAGGAGTCTCGATCTTCAGCTGAGCATCGCCAAAAGACAACTTCTTCGTTTCTAGCAAATTTCTGACAACTTTCTTAAGAGCATAGCAATTCTCTAGATCATGGCCGGGCGCACCCTCATGAAATATACAATGAGCGGTAGCGTTGTAACTTGCAGGTAATGGATTAGGTGGAGGATTAGGAGGCGGACCCAAAGCCCGAGTAGTGATGAGACCTTGCTTGACCAAAGAGGGATACAACTCGGTAAAAGTCATCGGGATCGGCGGACAAGGTTTATACGTTCTTCTGTTTGGCATATTCTGGCGAGGAGCCGGACTCTTTGGCTGTTGAGGAGCAGGAGTATTGGGTGCCTGTAGGTAGTTGACAGGAGGCGGCTAAACAGGAGGTTGTTGCATAGGTTGATACATGGGAACCTGTTGATTGAAAGAAGGTGTAATAGCTGCCACATAGGGTTGTTGAGCATATTGGACTGGGTACCCTTGAGGTTGAGCATAACCTTGCGGATGTCGATAAAAGCGTTCCCTTGGTTTACCAGAGGATATAGCATTAGTCTCACTCTCCTTCTTTTTCTGGGAGCTATAAGGAGGTTTCTTCGGCTGATCCTTAGAAGCGCCATGATTATTTGTCATTTTACCACTCTTCATACCCAATTCAATCTTGACACCCACAGCAACGATGTCGGAGAAATTTGAAGTCACACTACCCACCATTCTCTCGTAAAATTCTGGACGGACTGGGTCGACAAACCAATCAGCTAACTCTTTCTCGGTCAAAGGAGGTTCTACCTGCGAAGCAGTCTCTCTCCACCTTTGAGCATACTCTTTGAATGACTCAGAGTTCTTTTGTGACATACTCAGCAACTGTCTTCTGTCAGGAGCCAGATCCATATTGTACTTGTAGTGTTTGATGAAAGCGTCAGATAAATCTTGAAAGCTCTTAACGCAGGATTGGTCCAAAGTTAAATACCACTTGGAAGAAGCACCCTTCAAACTATCTTGGAAGCAATGAATCATCAGTTTATCATTCTCAACATGGGCAGCCATTTTGCGATAATACATGATCAGATGACTCTTAGGACAGGTGGCACCTTCATAACGATCGAAGTTCGGAGTTTTGAACTTCGGGGGAATAACCAAACCTGAGACCAAACAAACATCCCTTGCAGCAGTCCCAAAAATTTGATCACCCTCTACCTTTTTCAATCTCTGAACGATAGTGTTTACTTCCTCACGAAGCTTATCATGTTTCTCATAACCCTCAACATTCTCATCAAGATTATCAAAAGTTGTCTCATTGAAGTACGGTTGCGCACGAGTGTGTACAACAGGTGGTGCAAAGATAGGAGCCCCCCTAGAAACTTCAGAAAACAAGGGCACGGCTTGCTGAACAGGTTGATTAATCGGAACAGTGGCTTGAGGAGGCACAAAACCCGGAGCAAGACCATAAGGTGGGTCCCTTGCTACGGTCACACTTGGTGGAGGGTCCACAGTAACGCCGGTAATCTCAGAAACAACAGTGGGCTGGGTATCCATCTTAGCATTCATGACATGTAACAATTCCATCATACGCCCCATACCCCCTCGAAGGTCTTCGAGTTCATTGCTAAGGCGATCAATCTCTTTTGCCTGATCCTCCATTCTTTTCCGAGTTTGAGCTCTGGTGTTGTATTGGTGCCGAGAACTCAGGGTGACGAAACTGGAAGGTGAGAGAACCGAGTGTGAGAAATCGGGAGACACATGTAATGCAAAAGTATGATGCTAAAATGTGAATGTAAATGAAGATTTCATGGAATTCAAAACATTTACTAATGCCGTGGGGTACCAAGGAAATCTTTTCCTTGTTTTTTCATTTTATATTTTTTTTTTTATTTATGGTATCCCGCGATATCCATAAATGATGTTTGAACTCCATGAAATACAATGCGATGAGATGCTTTATGGATGCAATGCATGAAAACACACAAAGTCCTAGGTTAAAGGCTTGCATGAGGTTCAAAGGCAAGTACCCTCCCCTGAAGTTAGATGGTTCATCCTGTCCTACAAAAGTAACCAGGTTCTAGGGGATCTCAATATCATTGATCCTTCACAAGGGTGGTTGTTCAGAAGGCAACTTACTTACCAACCAAAACCCTCCAAGTTTAAGATCTCAATGAGCGTAGTATCGAGTGTCAACCAACTTCAGTCTGCACCAAAGCCGGTTACCTCACTACTTTCTAAAGGCCAAGATGAGTTAACTAGGGTTCTAAAAGTCAGTTAGTGCATTGACAACATATGGCAGCCTCAATATTATCCTCAACTTGACTTAAGGAATATAAGCACCAACCCAGAAGTCGCACTAACTATGGCCACCAGATCAACCGTATCGATATACGTCGTACAGTTTCCTTGGTCTATTGCCATTTACCTAAGGTACACTAGATCCGGGTGTAGGACTCATCTCACAGCACAAGGAACAGTCCCACAATCAAAGCACAAATATATACATGCAAATGAATAATAACACAGATAGTAATAAATATGAACAAGTTAGGGATAACCCTCAAAAGTTAAGATTCCCCAGTGAAGTCGCCATTTTCTGTTGCGGTGGAAATAGGATCACAAACTATTAATGAGTTTGAATCACAATTCAATTCACAACCGCTCTTTGATTTATCCGAAGGAAAAGGTCAAAAGAGGGAAAACCTATTTTGCATCGTAAACACAATGCGGGGAAAGATCTAGGGTTCGGGGGTTGGTTAAATTTAGGGAAGGTATTAGCACCCTAAACTTCTGTAGTACTCTACAGGAACCTTTTGTTCAGATGTTTACTATTTGCTTTATTTATTTGCTTAAGGTATATGTACATAAGGATTACAAGTGAGAAAAGAGACCTAAGGGGTTAATTCTAAGTTTACTCGGCAAGACATCGCATCTTGTGCCTACGTATCCTTACGGGAGTGGAATCAGAGTAATCGTAGTTCCCCTCAATAGGGAGGTTAGAAACTTCTTGACTGTGGTGAAGGTCTCAAGGGGAATAAACGCATCTTAAGGACACGCTTACATGGAGTCTTAAACTCCGATCTCTATGTTATGAATTGTTAAGTTGTAATTAGGGTTAAATTAGGTTAGGGATTCCGCGGCGGGAAACCCTAAAATGAGCGCGGCGGCTCTTTGACCTAATGCTAGGGGTAAAATGGTAACTTTGTCTGCGGCGAGACATTTGTGAAAATTTAGGGTTGAAAAGGTGTAAGGGTTGAAGGTGAGGACTATTGACACGGCGGTCAAACGGCTAGACCTAATTCCTTCGGAGGAGTGAAATTAATTATAAAGATGCGATGAAATTAAATATACATACAACGGCAGAAAATAAAGTGCGGAAAGATAAATGCGACAATTGTCTCGCAAAATTACATCCCATAAGCAGTTACAATTATAATAGCTAAATATAAAACCGAAAATAAGTTTCAAATTGAACATAATAGCTGCAAGAAACAAAACAAACAAAAATGTCAGTATGTGGGGTTAGACGAAAACGAAATCAAAATTGAACGAGAAACAAACCGTATGAATTTTGGAGGACTTTTATGGTCTTTTTAACCAAGGATTTAAATTTGTGAAAAGAGAGATTAATTTTAATTAAAAGAGTTTTGAGTTTTAAAAAAATTTATTAATAAAAAAGTGAAAGTTTGGTTAATTATTCTAAAAAAGGAGTTTTAGTGATAATATTTTGAAAAAAAGATTTAATCATTAAAAAAAACAATTGGTTTAATTTAAAAAATCTTAATGTTAGTTAAAAAACACGTTTTACTTTAAAGTTATAAAAAAGTTTTATTATTTGAAAAAACATTTGATTATTTTATTTAAAAAGAGTTTTAATTAATTTGAAAAAGGTTTTTGATTATAAAAAAGAAAGGGCCTTCTTGATTTTTTTAAAAAAAGATAAACAAAATAAAATAACAAGTGAAAAAACAATAAATAATAAAAAAGAGGGTTGGGCCGGTCATCACTCTTCTTCTCTCTGCTCTCTGAGTTTGCGTGTGTTCCTCTCCTTCTTGTTTGCCTCTCACGGATGTTATCTTCTTCTTCTTTTGCATGGCCGCCGATTTGTCTTCTTCATCTCTTTTTCTTGAAAAACATGAAAAGCAACACAAAAATTGTAATTATATTTTTTGATCCTTACGGAATGATGATGGCCGATGATGCTTTGTCCTGAGGCTAGAGGATTTTTGACGGGGTTTGCTTGGATTTTACGAAAAAAGTTCTCCCCTTTCTTGTTATGATTTTCGTCCCTTTTATACTTGATTTTTAAATCTTTTTTTTAATCTCAGATTTAATTTGAATATCTCAATCTTTTTCAATCTCTGATTTGATTTGAATGAATTTTTATGATGATTTCAGATTTGATTCAATGATGGTGATGTTGATATTTAGATCTGATTTTCTTATGATGATTGATCTGATTGATTTGATTTAACTCTATCTGGAATTCATTAAGATTGGATTAGATTAAAAAAGTGTTGAGATTTAAATTTAAAAAGTTAGCAAAGAAGATTAGAGTTTCAAGTTAAATAAAAATTAGAGTTTTAAAAAAATGAGTTAGAATAAAAAAAATATTTGAATGTTGGTTTTAAAAAATGTTAGAATTATTTTAAAAACTGTTAGAATTTAATTTTAAAAGGAATTTAAAATTTAAAAAAAAAAAGAAAAAGAAAAGGGCGTTAGAATTTAATTTTAAAAAGAATTTAGAATTTTAATTTGAAAAATAAAGGTGTCAAAAAAAGATTTAGATTTAATTTAAAAAAAAAAAGGATAGATTTAATTTATAAAAAAAGGTTAGATTTAATTTTTAAAATAGTTAGAAAAAAAAGATTTAATTTTAAAAAGAAATTAGAGAAAAAAAAGATTTAATTTTATAAAAGTTAGAAAAAAGATTTAATTTTTTTTAAAAAGTTAGAAAAAAAGATTTAACTTTATAAAAGTTAGAAAAAAGATTTAATTTTAAAAAGAAGTTAGAAAAAAATATTTAACTTTAAAAAAGTTAGAAAAAAAAGATTTAGTTTTAAAAAAAGTTAGAAAAAAAATATTTAACTTTTAAAAAAGTTAGAAAAAAAAGATTTAGTTTTAAAAAAAGTTAGAAAAAAATATTTAACTTTAAAAAAGTTAGAAAAAAAAGATTTAACTTTAAAAAGAAGTTAGATTTTTATTTTTAAAAAAAATATTAGAATTTGATTAAAAATGTGTTAGAAATTAATTTAAAAAAAGGTTATAAAAAATTTACTCTTGAAGAAAAGAAAAAAAAAAAAGTTAAATTTTAATCTAAATCCTAAAAGTTAGTAAGAAGAGCTTAAAATGACTTAAATAAATAAACTAAATAGAAAAAAAAAAAGTTAATAAAAAACATTAGTAAAGTTATAAAAAAGGTTAATTAAATTATTATTAGTTAAAAAAAACAAGATTTAAAACAAAGGTTAATTTATTAAGTTAATAAGAATTTAAAATAAAAATAAAAAAGAAAGGGTAAAATTTGGGGTATTACAGGTTGGAGAATGTTTTACTTTTTGAATCTCCCCCTTTTCTGCTATTGTGAATGTCCTCTTTTATAGAGGCTTTGATAGTGCAGTATTTATGGAAAGAAGTGAAGTTGTTTGAATCTTGTTTTGAAGATGATTACTTTTCCTTTTTTTTTATCTTGCTCGTTCTTGTCTTGCAAAGATTGAATTCATTTGTTTTGGAAATAAACTGATGTTGTGTCGGACCTGTTTGGAAAGAAAATTCTTGTCACTTAACTTTGTCTAAGACATGCTTTACACGGTTTTTGAAAGAATTTGAACGATTTTGATGAAGTTTGATTGTTTGAGTAAACTTCCGTTTATAACAGAAACCGTTTCTTTTAAATTGTTTTGAACTTTCTTTGCCAACTGTAATGCTTCAATGCTTGGAGCAAAGACTTATTTCTATTTCAATCAAAACATGTCTGAAAATGTGACTCATTCTCCTTAAATTTCTGATTTTGAGATGGTGTTTTCCATGTGCAGGTCTGGTTTCCCAGCTCCTTTCGCAAGCCTTTATTTGTACACTCTCGCCCTTCTTTTTGCAGGATTTTCAACCATCGGCATAGGCGGAGATGGTTCACCAAGCTCAGAAACTTGCAGTGAAGTCAGTTGGACGACTATGTCCAAACAACTTGAGTTTGAAGGATGTTGGCGCAATTCTGGGCTTTGGTATGAGTTTGAACCATTAATCATGACAACACTTTCTCTTCTATTAGTCTTCAAAACGTGACTGTCATTGTTATGCCGTCCTCTAAAAATGGATGACTCCTTCAGTTTATCTGACCTGTGGGAATTATTTCTGAGTTATATTGGCATACTTCAAAGACAAACCGACAATCCTGTAAGCTTGGAATCTTTCTCTTCCTTTTGATTCCGTTTTTTTTATTTCCATTCTTTCTTTGATGCTACATTGTATTGGTGGTGTAGGTGTGTTGCTACGAAAAATTGGTTTAATCACGTGAGTTTTAGCGAGAGTGTTTGAAACGTTTGGACTGCTTTTAGACATTGAGTAACTGCTACCAACTTTTGATTTTATTCTATGGTAATTTTCTTTGCAGGTAGTTTTTTGAAGTCGTGTTCGCTTGCTTCTTGAAGGTTGCTGGTACTAGAGAAGCCTAGGTGGGGCACTAGTGGACGGGCCGTAGCATGGTTACCATGACTTGTTTACTAACTAGGATCTACGCATGTATGTATTCGATGCCTATAGATGGTAATGCTTTCTGTGACCTTTGTTTTAGAAGTTTGTTAGATATGTTTGGGTCTTATTTCTAATCTCAAATTACACTTCTTTCAGTAAGTTTAATGTCAGTATTTGTTTACGGAACCACCGAGAGCATCCAGAATGTTATGCCATTAAGCAGTGAACGGCGGTCGGAAGGGAGCTTTATGAGAGCAAATGAGAACTTCTTAAAACCTCTACATCTCCAACGTTGGCCATGAAGAGGATTAAAACTTTTGTTCTCATGAAACTTGTAATCATGACTTGTATTTAAATTTATAATGAACAATGGCTCTTGAAATTGATTTGTTTTTTTTGTAAAGATTGTGAGTCTTGAAGTTAATTCGCACATTTTGAATCTTGATATAATATATTCCAATCAGTAATTTGAGACCATTATGTAATGACGTGAAGCCTTGAACTTTTGCTTTGACCTCTTCAAAACTTGATCCTTATAATTTCAAAGCAAGTAAAAAAATAACAACCTTCAAACTTAAGTTCAACCAAGCATAGATGATGACTTTTGGATTTGGATATTGTTGTCTTGACTTTGAGTAAGCTTGTAACTCTTGAGGCTTGTAGTTAACTTTTGAATTTGAATCTTGATTGAACATTTCAGTTCTTTAGCAACTCTTGAAAATCGAACCAGAACATAGTCTTTGGATCATGATTTGAAATTTCTTGAACTTGACCTTTAAAGCAATGGACCTTATGCTCAAACTTGAATTTGGAATTGCACTTCAATTTTTAGCAAAAAGCGTGAACTTCATATCGAGACAAGATGATAAAATTAGCAATGTATTCTCGAGTCCTGGATGTCGTTTTGATGTCTTATAATAAACTCGAGTCAAGATCCTTTTGTAACCTCGCGATATTAACAAGAAACATTCAAATTCCTTCTTCCATGATCAAAGTATTGTAATATCTCTGATAATGGGGATAGGGCCAAACGTGATCTTCTAGCTTAGCCGTATGCTCAAAAATCACACGCACTCCAATCTGACGAAGTATTATTTTATCCAATGGAAACATATTCTTTTATATTTTCTAGAAGGCCTCAGTACACAATTCTGTCAACACCAACCAATATATCATGTCCTTCAAATGACCCGATCTCGAATCCGAACTTAATCTTCTTCGGGAAGTTTCTGATATATCTTGACGAAAACTTGCCATCAGGCCTTGAATCTTTTGCAGCAAAACCTGACTTCAACAAAACAAAACAAACAAACGGTTAAAATAGTTAGCTATGTATGCATGGATGATTTGACTTAATATGATATGCAAAAGGTCAATGAATCTAAGGGTAAAACTTGGAGTGCGACACTGCGGTTTTGGTTTTCTTTCTGTATCGAGATCAATGTGAATCGTGCTTGTTAGTATTGATTAGTGGTAGGATGCTGCACTAGAACGTGCTAATGGTATCTGTTGTGCAGATATGTAATACAAGAAGGTTTAGTTGTGACTATGTCTCTTTTTTTCAACTTAGTATTGTGATTTTTTTCAATCACCTCTTGCATACAGTAAAGTAAATTAGTGTTACTTTGGACTAAGTCATGAAATCTAAGTCACTACTAATAATTTGAGTATGATTAGAAAATGCATGATATCTACTGCTTGTGTTAACTTATGTGTATACAATGGTTGTTAATTGGTTGCTAGGATGTGAGGGCATTTGTGCTTTTATATTTGAAGTGAATGGTGTATTTTGTTACTATAACGTTTGCTTGCCTAATAGTGACATTTATGTTGCAATACAAAGGATTCCTGCTGTTACTTTTGTTATAAAACTTTTGGTTGGTAATTTGCAAGTTATACGCTGTGTTATATACTAAAATATAGTGTTCAATTTAACTAAGCTCATGACGTTTGAAATTTCGATTTTTGAAAGTGTATCTCTGTTGCTTCGTTTTGTTCATTAATTGGTTTTGGTATCACCGATGTTGTTTTCGATTCAAGCCCGTGGTGTGAAGATGTTGTATGATTCGATTTAGCTTGATGAATATTAATGTGCTGCTGCTGAAATTAGCTCCTGTTGACTATTCGTTAGTTTCGGTAACCATTCGACTTGAACTTGTTTTGATAATTTGATCCACTTTCTCGATTGTGCCTTTAATTTTTTATTGCTTATACCGCTTCTGTAGTTAATATCAGTATCATAGTGATGACAACGTTGTATATCCTGATTTTCGATCGTGCACCTATTTTAGATTCCTGGCATAATTATGTTTTGGTCTTTAATTTAGAACATTGTCTCGGTCTGAACTTGTGTATTATATGGGTGTGGATCATGTATTTTTAGTCATGAAGATAATTTGTGTTCAATGACAGTTGTTCATAATTCACTATGATGCATTGGGTTTATGGTTGCTTTGAACAACACAAATTCATATCAGTGTCTGTTATAAAACTATCTTAAATGGTAGGAGGAAGGCTTAAATTCCATTTGAATTTTCATATCATACTTCTCTTTAAATTGTTTGCTAATTCAATTTGTGGTATACACCTTATGCCATATATATATATATATATATATATATATATATATATATATATATATATATATATATATATATATATATATATATATATATATATATATATATATATATATATATATATATATATATATATATATATATATATATATATATATATATATATATATATATATATATATATATATATATATATATATATATATATATATATATATATTTTGTACGTGGTAGTTTAAAAGTTAAATACATTCTAAAATTTTATAATTAAATGATTCTTGTTAGTTCTACTTCTTGTCTTATTTTTTTTTATTTTTTTAAATATTATTTCTTTATCATTTTTAGGATTTTAATTCTACTTTTAATTTATGAGCATTTCTATTTTATGGTTGAATGGTGCGTGTGCTATTGTCGCATTTTCATTTGTATAGTTTAACCAAATTACAATTAACTTTGATTCCAAATCATTTTCAACTAACTTCTGATCAATTGTCAAACGATTTCAAAACCATTTTCCATTCGTCTTGTAAATATTCTAATCATTTTTACAAATTACTTGAACGAAACAAGAAAGTGTAGAGTCTTATATTCTCTCTCGATTGCTTTTCTGATTATTTGGGCCCGAGGAGCCTTTCTTATACTCAAACAATCGACTCCTCTAAAACCTTTAACCGTTTCATACGCAAATTCAAACCTCGATTAGCATCGAGCATTTTATCAAAGTAGACTTAATATACTTAACTATACTTAAATACAATTTAAAAAGATTAAAAGGGAGTTGAAATGGAGTCTTCGATTCCTCTTCTCAAAAGATTAAAAGTTCAAACAATTGTCTTCTTTAAAAGCTTCGCAAACTGATTCTACAATAATCTATTTCACGATGAAATCAAATCTATTTTCTTAAACGCTAAGATGAAAAAGAGAGAGAGTCAAGCCTTTGGCTCATTCACCCGATTACTTGGGCCCAAGGAGCCTTTCTTAAGCCTCGATTAATCGTCATCTGATTTAACGCACTCTAACTATATTAAAGATTTTTCATAACATAAGATGAAAAAGAAAGAGAGTCAAGCCTTTGACTCATTCTGATTACTTGGGCCCAAAGAGCCTTTCTTAAGCTTCAAGTAATCCTCATCCGTTTAAAATACCTTAATTATCTTCCATCTTTCAAAACGCTTTCCAAACACAACCTCTTTTCGAGATGGAAAAGAAAGAGAGTCAATTCTTTGACTCACTCTCCCAATCACTTGGGCCTGAGGAGCCTTTCTTAAGCTTCGAGTAATCGTCATCGAATTAAATGACTCTAACCATGCTAAAATTCTTTCGCAATTAAGGTTAAAAAGAGAGAGAGAGAGAGTCAAGTCTTTGACTCACTTTCTCGATTACTTGGGCCCGAGGAGTCTTTCTTAAGCTTCAGGTAATCATCACCTCTAGCTAAATATCCAATACGACAAACTCTCTTTTCTCGCCCCCGTGCGATTGGACCTTCTTAAAACATCAATTCCTCGCCCCTGTGTGATCCCTAATTCAAACAACGTTCCCAAAGAACATTGTTTATTCCCTTCTTCCGCGCATATGAACTAGTGTTTCATCCTCCCCTAGCGAGCAGACAAGCCAATGTTTAGCAGTTAGAATACGACCTAAACACTCGTTCGCTTAATGTACAAGCAAACTAACCATAGTTTTCCGAACTACGGACGCTCTGATTTCTCATTTGCCAATGAGAATACGTAGGCATAGGATTGCGAGATCCTAGCGAGCTACCTTCCTTCTACCTTTTTCCGTTTACCACAAACCTTTACCTGTAGTCCCACGACCTACGATGCTCTGAATTTCCCATTGCATAAGGGAGTACATAGGCACAAGGGCCTCAATCCTTGGCGAGCACCCTAATATAAAAACCACCCATTTTCACTTTAGAAGAGAATCCTTTAGAAGATAAACAAACTTAGCTAATTTCTCTCATGAATCGAATCAAGAGGTTTCCGTTGAGTACAACAGACGTAGAGAGTGCTAATACCTTCCCTCTTGGGTAATCGACTCCCGAACCTAGAATTTGGTTGCGACGACCATGTTCTTATCTCTTTAAAGTTTTTATCAATATTTTCCTATTCCTTCCTTGGAATGAATAAAGTTCGGTGGCGACTCTATTCAAACGTTTTTTCTGCGTCCATCGCAAAGATCGTATTTTTCGAGGTACGACACTCACCTAATCAATAGACTGAATTCACTTGGTAGACCAGTTCCCAATGATGATGCTACTAACAAAGTCTTAAGATGTCTTACTAGGGAATGACAACCAAAATTCACCACCATAAAGGAAGAAAATGATCTTATGACTTTGGACCTTACAACACACTTTGGAAAGCTTCAAGAACATGAGCAAGTGCTTCTTAGTCTCGAGGAATTTGAAAAAATGGATAAGAAGGAGAAGACCAAAACTACGAAAAAGAAGTATATAACTCTAAAGGCTTCTTGTTCAAAGTCATATGCAAAAGAGATGAGTGATTACGACTCTAGTGATGACGAAGATGACAAAAAGAATGAGGATATGGGGTTGTTCGTGAAGCGATACAATCACTATGTAAAGAAAAATGGTATCCAACATTCCGAAAAGAATCTAGTCAATTTCAAAAAACAATCAAGGTCTTCTAAGAATGAAGAAAATAAAGGGATTAGAGTTAGAAGGTCGTGCTTCAATTGCGGAAAAGCCGGACACTACAAGTCGGATTTTCCATTGATGAAAATGGACAAAGGAAAGGAAAGTAATCGGTCATATAAGAATCAAGTTAAGCCTAAAAGAGCTTACATCGCTTGGGAAAGCGATAGCAATTCATCCGAGGATGATAGTTCAAGTGACGAAGAAGAATCCGTCAACCTTTGTCTCTCCGCTCATCAAAAGAAGAAAAACAAAAAGGTACGACATACAAAATATGAAAGCTCTACTAGATTGTCTCATTCCAAATTACAAACCGCCTTTGATACCTCACACCATGAAGCCAAGGAAGCCTTTAAATGCCTGGCCTCAAACAATTTTTTTTTGCTCATTTGGAGCAAAAGATCCTTGATTCCAAAAGGAAACTAGAGGCTCTAAAGGCTTCCATAGTGGAAGAAATAAATAGATGGGTAAACTTTTGGTGTGATACTTGTTATATTTGGCAAAAGGAGGTTAGAACTCTCAAGGCCAAACTTGACAAGGCTCTAGAACCTAAAATCACGTTTGCCATTGATAGAGCACATGTAAGAAAAAGTATGATTAATCCTTATCAAAAATATACATATGTGGTCAAAAATCAAGATAGAAAAAATGATACAAAAGTTAATCTTACTTGCTTGTATTGTTGCAAGAGGGGTCACACCGTTGCTAAATGTCGCTTTAGGATATTTTTAGTTCCTAAAAGGGTTTATTAATGGTTGCTTAAATGCAACCAATATTTCACTCACAACCAAGGACCCAATAAACAATTGGGTACCTATTTTCATTGATTGTTTTTATAGGTACAAGGACTTGAGCCTACTGAGAGAAGATGGGTTCTCGATAGTGGTTGCTCAAGACGTATGACAAGAGACATATCTATCTTCATTGACTTTGTGGAAAAGAAGAAAGGATTTGTAACCTATGGAGACAACAATAAGGGAGTGATACTTGGAAAAGGTAGTGTATGTAATCCCTCATCTACTACTATCTCTGATGTATGACTAGTCAAAGGCCTTAAACAAAATCTCATTAGCATTAGTTAATCATGTGACAAGGGATATAAAGTATCTTTTTCAAAAGATTGTTGCATAATTGAAAACAATGATAAAAAGAAGGATGTGTTTAATGGCTTGAGGGTAAATAATGTCTATATGCTATATTTGAGTGAAGTATCATTGAGCAACGATAAATATCTCATGACTATGAGTGAGGGCTCATGGTTGTGGCATAGACTTTTAGTGCATGTCAATTTTCACTTTCTAAACAAGATAGTTTCTAAAGACCTAGTTATTGGCTTACCCAAAATCAAGTTTACCAAGGATCACTTATGTGATGTGTGCCAAATGGGGAACAAACAAGGATCACGTTTAAATCTAAAAACATTGTTTCAACTACGAGACCTCTTGAACTTCTTCATATGGACCTCTTTGGACCATCTATAATTAAGAGTCTAGGTAGTAACTACTATGATTTTGTTATAGTCGATTATTTTTCTAGCTTTTGTTGGACTATCTTCTTGGCTAGCAAGAGCGTTACATTCTCCGCCTTTGAAAAATTTACTAAAATTTCTCAAAATAAGTTAAACACAAACATTATATCAATTAGAAGTGATCATGGAGGTGAGTTTGAAAATCATCTTTTTGAGGAATACTGGGGTAGACACGGAATTGATCATGATTTTTCTGCTCTGTGTACCCCTTAATAAAACAGGGTCGTGGAACGTAAAAATTGAATTTTGGAAGAGTTAGGAAGAACTATGATCAATGAAAGTGGGCTTCCTAAATATTTTTGGACCGACGCCATTACTACGACTTGTTTTGTTTTTGAATAGGGTGATCATCAGTCCTATTCTTAACAAGACTTCGTATGAACTTTTAAAAGGGTGGAAGGAAAATGCGTCTCACCTTCATGTCTTTAGTTGTAAGTGTTTCGTGTTAAACTATGGAAAGGAGAGTCTAGGAAAATTTGACTCCAAGGTAGATGAAGGTATCTTTCTCGAATACTCTCAGTCAAGTAAAGCTTATAGAATATACAATAAGAGATTACTTATAGTTGAAGAGTCTGTTCATGTCACATTTGATGAGTCTTATCGAAAAAGTGCCGGAAAAGGTATTTCATTTCATGGTGCATGTGTATCTTCTGAAGACATACTCAAAGATGCTGAGACAGGAATTGATCAACCTGACCCAGTCAAAGTTGAGGAGGAAAAAGATCACCACCATGAGGGGATTGAGGAAGTTCATTTGTCCAACACTGATGGTCTTCCTCCATCCTGAAAGTCTTCTAAAGACCATCCCATCGACAAAATTCTCGGTGATATCTCAAAGGGAGTGACAACTCGATCAAAAATAAGTAATTTATGTTATCACCTCACTTTTTTTTTCAAGTAGAACCTAAAAACCCAAAAGAGGCTTTACTCGATGAACATTGGTTCCTATCAATGCAAGAGGAACTTAATCAGTTTAAAACAAATGAGGTTTGTGACCTCTTAGCTCAGAAATTCGACGCCCATATTAAATTGGAAATATTGGTTGGAATGCTAAATTCTTGATATAGTGTAAAGGAGTCTTTGACTGATTTTTCATGGTGGGCTAAATCGAAGGCATTAACGTAAGGAAGACAAACTTTTTGGAACTTAGAAAATATTTCTAAGAGTTCATAAGCTCCTTTCGACCGAGAATGTTATTCAATACTAAAGGAATTTGAAATTCAAATAATGGAGGAAATAGTTATTCTTGTCCACTCCTGAATAAGACAAGTGGCACACATCCAAGAGGTAGATACATGCAGCGCAACACTTGTCAGATGTTAACTATCTTAAGGAAGTTAACAACAGTTAGTGTTATTATTACAAATAGGGGTTCTAGCAATATGATTCAGTGTGTTGTGTTCACTTTGTACAAGTCACTCCAAATTTACTTAAAGTATCCGTGTGTAGAGAAAAGAGTCTTGGGAGAATGTACGTGATGTAAAACACAATTTTATGGTTTAATGAAATTTACTTTCACTTTGTATTAAAAGAGTTTATCTTTTACTTTCTTGCAATTTACATCTTTAGTGTTATGTCTTGTTTCTTTTAAGCCCTTTTCTATCAAAGTCTTCAACCCTACTTTCAATTTAACGCTCTTATGTTTCTTTCGAACCATGCACTTGAATTAACTTTTCTTTATAAACATTGTCGAAGTGTCCAATCTTTAGAACTTTATTTGAATTAAAATTTAGCACATGTCCTAGGATCAATCTGATCGATCCTGTGAGTCAGCAAAGTTAGAATTGGAAGATCAGCGGTTGTTTTCCAATTTTCACGAGAAACAAATTGGCACGCCCAGTGGGACAGTGCTAAAGTTTATAAATATTTTTATAAGGTTTTGAAAAACTGTATTTGTTAGTTTTTTCTTTGAGAAAACTTCATTGAATGTTATTGATAAGTGGAAAAGTAGCCACTATAAACGAAGAAAGACAAAGGAGAAACTACACTAGGAAAATGGAGACAAATGCTAATCAGCCAAATAATCTAAACCCTCGAGGGAGTAGTTCTAATCCTCAGTCTAGTAATACTAATCCTCGAGACGTGTCTATGAACGATATAGTCCCACCCTTAGTTCTTTCTACAGGGGAGCAAATACCGCCTTCTGTTATGCCTAAACCAGTGTCATCCGTAGCGGGTTTAAGGTCGACAGATATCAGGGCTTACACTCAACCCATTTTGGAGTACGTGGGGCCACAAGCATCTAATCCCCAAACTCCACCAGGAGGAACTCTGACGTTTATGCATTTTCCCCCTCCAGGGTTTTCACAGCCATTACCAAGGAACCCATCATATGGAATGCCAACGTCAGTAATGCAAGGCCTCTAAAATGCTCCCCCAGTATTCTCAGAGAATGTAATGGCTTCTCCATTACAAGGGTCAAGATCTGGGATAAATGTGGGTCGAAACAGTCAAAGTGTAGGTGTGAGGTATTCCACTCAGGGCCCTAATCTGAAAAATAATTCTATAGCTTGTTTAAGACAGAAAATGAGTGAGAGTAACTTGCAAATGGTACAAACCTTATCCTAAACTATGGGGGAAATTTTCCAGCCCTTGATCCAGAACACTACCCAGACTAACTAACAATTAGCAGTGCAATTGGCACGCCTGGCAGAATTTATGGGTGTACCAGCCTCTGTTCGAGGCATAGTTGTTGTGGAAAACATTCCCCAATGGAACTTAGGGAACGTACCTGAGGCGAATCTAGAAAATCAAGGGATAGTCGAACCCCTTAGACTCAAACCTCCTAGAGTAGAACCACCTAGGAACCAAGTGCCAATTTCGCTAGAGAGGGAACCAGAGGTAATCATGGTAAATCGAAACCAAGATGCTGACCATATTATACAATAGGTTTGACATAACAACATAGCTGTCAACAATAACTTAGCAGCCATGGTCGAAAGGATAATGGCTCGAAATTGGGTAAATTCTGGTTTTACTAGGCCAAATTAAACGTCACTGATAATAGATTACATTCTCCAGTCAGAATTACCTCCTAGGACGAAGGTACCATAGTTTTCTAAGTTTTCAGGAGATACTACTGAATCTACTGTCGAACACGTAGCTCGGTATATGATCGAGGTTAGAGAAATTGCAAATGACGAAAGTCTTAGGATAAAATATTTTCCAAGCTCTCTCACTAAAAATGCTTTTATCTGGTTTACAACCCTACCTCCTAACTCAATCTGTAATTGGACCCAGTTGGAGCGTTTATTCCATGAACAATTCTACATGGGACAAACCAAGATTTGTTTGAAGGAATTGGCTAGCATAAAACGAAAGTTTTCTGAGCCAATAGAAGATTACCTAAATAGGTTTCGACTACTTAAGGCTAGGTGTTTTACTCAAGTGCCTGAGCATGAGTTGGTCGAAATGGTCAATGGTGGCCTTGATTACTCTATTAGAAAGAAGCTAGATACCCAGTATTTGAGAGATATGGCCCAATTAGCTGATAGGGTTCGACAGCTAGAACGTCTAAAAGATGAAAAGGGTAAATTTAATAAAAGTAAAAAGGTAGCTTATGTCGAATATAATGAAAATTTCGAAGGTTTAGATGATGAACCATTGTATTCCGATGTAAACGAGATAGATGTTGCTGAATTAAAGCAGGGTCCTCCATATGCTTGTAAAATATTAGCTCCTTCGAACGGAAAAAATTTTGTCGAATCTGAAAAAAATGACAAGTTTCCAAAAAAAAATATACTTTTGATATCACTAAATGTGACAAAAAATTTTATTTATTAGTTAAAGATGGGCAGATGATAGTGCCTGCTGGCTCTAAAATGCCGCCTTTAGAACAAAGAAAAAAGAGAGGATTTTGTAAGTACCATAATTTTCTGGGTCATAAAACTTCTCAATGTTTTCTTTTCAGGGATTTGGTTCAAAATGCTATCCAGGAAGGCAGGATGAAGTTTGGAGAGAAAAGCAACAGTCAAATGAAAATTGACTCTGATCCATTGCAAGCAGTGGATGCCCACTATGCTGAACCCATAGAAATACATATGGTTGAAGTTGCTGATGACTTCGACTGCTCAATTAATATGGTAGAGATGACTGAAGATTTCACCAATGATGTTGTTCTAGCCAAGGTTACTATAGGCATTGGAATCAATTCTATGGAGAAACTCGTGAGTGAGGTCGCTGATGGCTTCGACAAAGTTACTAACGACTTGGATGATGGGATCACTGAAGATTCCACTATGATGATGGTGACCAAAGAAGCCGCAGATAATAGACAACTTCGACTTTGAGTCTGATGCCTCTTTGGATATCCGAGTCAATATGGTATCTGTCATGCCCAGGGACTTCGACCAAATCACAAAGGTCGAAAATCTGGATGCTTACACTGAAGCAGAAATGGAGGCACACAAGCTTGTGTGCTACTGTTGCGGTGGAAATAGGATCACAAACTATTAATGAGTTTGAATCGCAATTCAATTCACAACCGCTCTTTGATTTATCCGAAGGAAAAGGTCAAAAAGAGGGAAAACCTATTTTGCATCGTAAACACAATGCGGGGAAAGATCTAGGGTTCGGGGGTTGGTTAAATTTAGGGAAGGTATTAGCACCCTAAACTTCTGTAGTACTCTACAGGAACCTTTTGTTCAGATGTTTACTATTTGCTTTATTTATTTGCTTAAGGTATATGTACATAAGGATTACAAGTGAGAAAAGAGACCTAAGGGGTTAATTCTAAGTTTACTCGGCAAGACATCGCATCTTGTGCCTACGTATCCTTACGGGAGTGGAATCAGAGTAATCGTAGTTCCCCTCAAAAGGGAGGTTAGAGACTTCTTGACTGTGGTCAAGGTCTCAATGGGGAATAAACATGTCTTAAGGACACGCTTACGCGGAGTGTAGGAACTCCAAATCTCTACGTCGAACTGTTAAGTTGTAATTAGGGTTAAATTAGGTTAGGGATTCCGCGGCGGGAAACCCTAAAATGAGCGCGGCGGCTCTTTGACCTAATGCTAGGGGTAAAATTGTAATTTAGCCTGCGGCGAGGCATTTGGGCTAAACAGGGTTTGATCCATTAAAGGGGTAAGGCTATTGACTCGGCGGCCAAAAGGCTGGACCTAATCCTTCGGAAGGATAAAACTGTAAAAAATGTGAAAATATGACAAATCATTATATGGAGGAATAATTAAGGTACAAAAATAAGAAAAGTAATAAAGGCAGAGGGTATAAAGAAACATTTTTGAAAACATGAAGAATATGAAAATATGTAATGACACTTAGAATGAAGTGAGGGAGGAAAATAGTGTGGGGCTGTGGCCACCACAAGCACATCTCAACCTCGAGCATGCACATGAAATGCCAAAAGAAAGAAAAGTAATAAAAGGGTACATAAAATGACACGACAAACATCAAACATCAGGAGTTCCTTACGAAAAGGTTTTAATTTTTTTAATATTTTAATTATAAAAAAAGGTTTTAATTTTTTTTAATAAAAAATATTTAAGTTAAAATTATAAAAAAAATTAAGTTTAAATTATAAAAAAATGTTAAGTTTAAATTATATATAAAAAAAATGTTTTTAGGAACAAAAAGGTTTTTTTGGAAAAAAATGTTTACGGGAACAAAAAAAGGCTTTTTTTGGAAAAAAATGTTTACGGGAACAAAAAAGGTTTTTTTTGGGAAAAAATGTTTACGGGAACAAAAAAGATTTTTGGGAATAAAAAAAGGTTTTTTTTTTTGGGAAAAAATGTTTTGATAAAAAATAACAATAGAATTGCAAATGCAAACAAACAATTAATGGACATGCAAACAATCCTATACGACACAATCATGGTTCATACAGATCAAAATCTACGGATCTAAACAACAATGAAGGTTAAATTGGCAAGGATGCAAATAAATATGAAAAAGCAAAAGGTTTAATAATTTAACGGACCTAAACACATTAACATGGCAAAATATGCACATAAACATGAAAAGGCAAAAGGTTTAGTAATTTAACCTACGAAGCGGAGGTTTGCTTCGGTAAATGTGAAAAAGGTTTGAATAAGGGAACACTGGAGAGCTCCAATCCTTCTTAAGAGTTGTGGGAACGACCGCCTTTCTTCTCTGGGGATCTCCTTTGTTTCTCCCTCTCTCTCCTCTTTTCTGAAGAAAACCTTCTGACCCCTCTTGGGTTTTTTTTCATTCTCTCCTCCTTTCCAACAAGGCAACACATGTATATATAGGGAACAAATTAGGGTTAACACCAAATTGTCAATAATGTCCCTAAAGCCCATTTTAAAGCCCAAACTAAATAATTAGTTAAGAAAAAATAAAATTTAAATAATTTAAAATAATTAAAATAAACTAATAATCCTATTGATTCCTAAAATCAAAAATATTATAAAAAGAACAAAAATTTTTTCAATATTTTTTTATTTTATGATTTTTTGGATATTTTTATGAATAATTTAGAAAAAAATAATATTTTAAAAAATGATTTAATTAAAATACGAAAATAATAATTAAATAATAATAAAAAACTATTTTTGTTATTTTTTAATGAAAGATAGAAAAATTTAGAGTAAAAATAATAAAGAACAAAAAAAATGACAAAGGTGAGATTTAATTTTTAAAATAGTTAGAAAAAAGATTTGATTTTTTTTTAAAAAAATAGAAGAAAAGATTTAACTTTAAAAAGTTAGAAATAGATTTAACTTTAAAAAAGGAGTTAGAGAAAAAAAGATTTAACTTTTAAAAAAGCTAGAAAAAAGATTTGATTTTTTTTTTAAAACTTAGAAAAAAAGATTTAACTTTAAAAAAGTTAGAAATAGATTTGATTTTTTTAAAAATAGAAAAAAAGATTTAACTTTAAAGAGTTAGAAAAAAAGTTTTAATTTTAAAAAGAGTATTAGATTTTTATTTAAAAAAAAGTATTAGAATTTGATTAAAAAAAATGTTAGAAATTAATTAAAAAAAAGGTTATAAAAAATTTACTCTTTAAAGAAAAGAAAAAAAAAGTTAAATTTTAATCTAAATCCTAAAAGTTAGTAAGAAGAGCTTAAAATGACTTAAATAAATAAACTAAATAGAAAAAAAAAAAGTTAATAAAAAAACATTAGTAAAGTTATAAAAAAGGTTAATTAAATTATTATTAGTTAAAAAAAACAAGATTTTAAAAAAAGGTTAATTTATTAAGTTAATAAGAATTTGAAATAAAAATAAAAAAGAAAGGGTAAAATTTGGGGTATTACAGTTGCCCCTATTTAAATAGCTACACCGGATGATTTGAGTGACAGAGACTCGTGGAATCGTGGTGGAGAGATTTAAATATAGATAACCGAAAATTTTGCCCTTATATGCGACGATATGCAATGCTATGGACAAAACTGGAACGACTTAATGCAGATGATGCCATGACTATGATATGATGCGTATGCTGGAATAATGAATGCGAAAATGCTGACGAAACATGACGACACCGAGACAGACGCCACGAGAAGAAACACACTGGGGAAAATGACGCGCTGAGACACAGTACATCACTGGGGAATTCTAAAAATGATAGTCAACTGGTGCGAATGACCAATTGTCACTTTCAGAAAAGGAACGAGATCCTCCAATGGAGATGGTACCTATGAGACGGCCTCCACTGGGGAATCTAAAAATAAAACTGGATCACGTACGATTGTAAGATCGATTACAGAATGCTGGAGCATTGAGCAAGGAATAACATCCAAGCTTCTGTAAACTACCCCTCGTGACAGGATCAAACGGACTTTTCGGAACTCCGTAGCAAATATACAGGGTAAAGACCGACTGTATGCCAAAATAAATGGACTTTGATGGGAATTGCCCTGATAAGCTTCTCGAGGGAGAACTGTCACTTATCGTTGGACGGGACTTATGTGCAAAAAATGGATAAGCACTCAAATAAAGAGGCTGCTGCTTATCTGATAAATAAATCTTCTCGCATTTAAGGTCGGCGCCTGGAATACGATTCTGATTCTTCTCTTACTGAAGGATAAATAAACTTCTTCATGCTTCAGAATCGTGCTCTCCTGAACATGAAAAGGGTAAACTGAACTTCCTCATACTTCAGGACCGTGCTCTCCTGAATATGAAACTGGATGACTGAATATACTCATATTTCAGAATCGTGCTCTCCTGAATATGAAACTGGATGACTGAATATACTCATATTTCAGAATCGTGCTCTCCTGAATATGAAACTGGATGACTGAATTTCTTCATATTTCAGAATCGTGCTCTCCTGAATATGAAACTGCTCAAACCTCCCCGTAACTCAAGATCGTGCTCTCCTGAATACGATTTGGTTCAAACCTCAAGACGGCAGGTAAATGGAAGCCCAACTGCTCCATGGAGATGGCCATTTGCTGCGAGTCATAACGAGGATATGATCGACTTCTTAGGTGAGAAATGTCGTATGTTGATGCTGTAAAATGTAAAGTGTAAAAGGTTGTAACATGTAGGATTGTAAAGTGTTTTACTGATAGATTTTCCAGGCGTGAACTGGCGTGTATCTGTAAAGGATTGTAGTTGATTTTCTTGAAAGATAGTGCAAAATAAATGCACGTCCGGGTACAGTGATAAACTTCTCGGGCGAGAACAGTCGAACATCTGTCATGGTATGGTGAAAATCTTTAGATGGTGCAAAATAAATGCACGTCTGGTTGGGCTTGACGACCGACAAGACTGAGATTCAATCTAGGATCGAGCTAGAAAGAAAACTGGTAATCAAGACTCCATCGAGGGAATGATCTCGGAGGGTAAATATCTTATCCTGGTGAGGAAAGATAACTGAAGTAACCGTCATCCACGAGGATCGAGCTCTGTGGGGAAACTGGAAACAAGTAAGTATTTTATGCTTATGGCGACAATCTATTTGGAGAGAATGGACAGACCCAGTTACTCGGTGGTAACAACCAAATGATGGTGAAACACAATGAACCTGTGAATGCTAATGCATATGTTAATGCATATGTTAATATGAATGTATGTTGATGTCTATGTATGTTAGATGTTATGAAATGAGTATGTAATGAGTATGTAATGAATATGTAATGAATATGTAATGAAATAGGCATGTGATGCTTATGCCCCTGCGTAGGCCGACGAAACAGACTAGAGACAGGACGAGAGACGAAATAAACATCTCGACGGAGATACCCTGCGTTCTCTGCAACCAATACGTCAATCATGGGTAAGAAGGATCAATGGTGGAACCAACTCTAGTTTTAAAGTTCTGAATTTTTTGGGGAGAAGGTAATCTGCTTGGGTGCATAGTACCACGTCTTCGCATGGGGAGAAGAAAACCTGAGGGACACTTTCGAGTTACCCAAGAAAAAATTGTCAGCTTATAGTCTCTCTGGGGACTGTGATGAGGCAATAGTTTAGGAGTCTGTTGCAACACTGAGGCTTACTGGGGTATGAAGGCCGCTGTGAGTAAAATCCATCGGGTGCATGAAAAAATTGTGAAATCCCATGGTTTTGATCTTGCAGGACCTTATAGTAGCCGCCATTTGTTTCTTCAAAAACATGGTGCCCCAGGATACTTGCGTTGCGAGGTAGGGTCATCTCAAGAGGATTTTATAGAGAACACCGAGTCCGGTTGCCCCATTGTTCTCAAACTCTTTGAGAGATTTGTCAGGTCTCGACGTAACTGGCACAAATTAATCGTGTTACGACGAAATGTTTGGGAAATAGCTCTTAAGAACGTCAGACTCGCGTTGGTAAGCGAATTGGGAAACTGCCTGCCCCTGTTTAGCAGGATCATCAAGTTCCACGGGTTATGTCCATATGTAAATCTCTAAGATATCAAACAAAGTCATCATGCCTGAAATGCCTATCCTGAGCTTATCAATGTACGCATATATTTGTCTTGAATTTTTTGTTTTTTTGTTTTGAAAAAGATACCTCAACAACTCGTGACCGAGATCACTGGTTAGGATATAAGTTTGAATTATAATGCCAACATGAATTTTTGAGCATAGCTCGTAGGAGTCAGGAAACGTGATCTTGTCAAGTATGCTTTCAACCGAAGTCCTACTTCAATTAGGTCTTTTAAAGGTTGTATCGTGGCTCGGTTCACGGTTTAAGAAACAAAGGATAAAGGCTCAAAGTTATATTTGTACCCACCCATTCTTCGTGATGTTCTCCAATCCTAATTCAGTTAACCGGATACGAACGCTCATATCTCAAGCGGATTTGCTATGGTCGAGAACTTATCAAGGCTTTGGACATGGCAGTCACTCACCTATTTCTAATGGCAATTGTTCACACGATTTTGTTCTTTACTAGGGATTATTTATTGTACCCTCTAGTTTTGCTTTTATTCCCTAACTTTTGCCTGGACAACGTCTTTTGATCTGACTTTGGAGTCCAGCGGGATGCCCCAGTTTTGCCTAAGTCTCCTTCATAGGTTTTGACTTAGCGGGCTCTTATTTTTTTGAATATTCTTTTATGCACAAGTCGTGTAAATCTTTTGAAAGACTCGTGACTGCCCCACTCCTTAGGTAACCGAGGGATAGCCATTGTATTGGACTTCTTAAGATGCTAAGGATAAATTCTCGAAGGTTGGCTCTTCCTTTTTAAGAGTCTAAGCGCTCGATCGGTTTAACTGAAACCTACCCTGCCCCAGGTTAGGATGAAGGTTCTTAAAAAGAAAGAAAAACTCCTACTTCAAGGCTCAAAGGGTTGACTAGGGATTAACATCCTTATATCTCCAGTGTTTGGGATTTGAAACAATGCCTTACATCATCAGCGGGTTTCAATCGAAAGCATACGACAAGAAATCTGACGTTTTGGGTTCGTCATCCTCCCCCCAATTCTCCATCAGAACAAGAGATCGGGTAAAGTTGGCATTATGATTTATGAAAACGTTTTTTGAATGAGTGAAACGAATGGATTTATTCAAGACAAACATATGCGTTGCATTAATTAATCAAAGATAAACAAGTTCGTACATGCTAAATATGCTTAATCAAAGAGAAATGCATATAAATAAACAAATGAACTGTCGGAAAAATCCTTCTAAATGTTTATGAAATCTAAGAGCAACAGTTTCCTTTGGCGGAGCCTCAATGGAAAGAACGTCTGGTTTACGATCATTGTGAGTCGTCATGGCTTGCCCCAGTTACGCTGGTCACATCTTCAACAGTTTTCAGTCGTTGCTTCAAAATAATTTTCCCAGATTCTTCGTTGATCATAGTCACGTCATATTTCCAAGGCACAGCTTTAGGATCACTGAAAGGAAACGGACTCGGTCTTCGAATAACTATAGGCTTAGGCTGATTCACTTCAGGGATATACGACCTTGGTATATCGAACACGAGGTTGGCGGAGCCTGCCCCTGATAAATTAAACACTGGTACCTTACCCTTTGATTCAGGCTGATGGAAAACAGGCTCAACCACAGCGACTACATCCTTCTTGGCTTGGCTTGTCACTTGTAAAACACCCTCATTAATCAGCCTCTGAACATCGTTCTGAACTAACACACAACCCTTAGTACTGGCTTCACAACTTACACATGCAACGTGGGAAGTATCTACTAAACCAGCTTCAAACAGTTTCGAATGGAACATTTTGAGAGGAGTCTTAATCTGTTCAACGTCAAGGGCATAACCATCCCCCGAATCAACACTAACGGCATTGACACTCTCATGGTTAGGGAAAGGGTTCTTCTTAACATTTGGTTGAGGATCTTCAAATGACAAAATCTTCTTTTCCAATAGATCCCTGACAATATTTTTGAGAGCATAACAATTCTCCAGATCATGACCAGGCGCACCCTCATGAAATAAACAATGAGCGGCGGCGTTGTAATTGGCGGGTAGAGGATTAGGAGGCGGACCCAAAGCCCGAGTAGTGATGAGACCCTGCTTGACCAAAGAGGGATACAACTCGGTAAAAGTCATTGGAATCGGCGGACAAGGCTTATACGTTCTTCTATTCGGCATATTCTGGCGAGGAGCCGGACTCTTTGGCTGTTGAGGAGCAGGAGTAATGGGTGCCTGTAGGTAGTTGACAGGAGGCGGATAAACAGGAGGTTGTTGCATAGGTTGATACATGGGAACCTGTTGATTGAAAGAAGGTGTAATAGCTGCCACATAGGGTTGTTGAGCATATTGGACTGGGTACCCTTGAGGTTGAGCATAACCTTGCGGATGTCGATAAAAGCGTTCCCTTGGTCTACCAGAGGATATAGCATTAGTCTCACTCTCCTTCTTTTTCTGGGAGCTATACGGAGGTTTCTTCGGCTGATCCTTAGAAGCGCCATGATTATTTGTCATTTTACCACTCTTCATACCCAATTCAATCTTGACACCCACAGCAACGATGTCGGAGAAATTTGAAGTCACACTACCCACCATTCTCTCGTAAAATTCTGGACGGACTGTGTCGACAAACCAATCAGCTAACTCTTTCTCGGTCAAAGGAGGTTCTACCTGCGAAGCAGTCTCTCTCCACCTTTGAGCATACTCTTTGAATGACTCAGAATTCTTTTGCGACATACTCAACAACTGTCTTCTGTCAGGAGCCAGATCCATATTGTACTTGTAGTGTTTGATGAAAGCGTCAGATAAATCTTGAAAGCTCTTAACGCGGGATTGGTCCAAAGTTAAATACCACTTGGAGGAAGCACCCTTCAAACTATCTTGGAAGCAATGAATCATCAGTTTATCATTCTCAACATGGGCATCCATTTTGCGATAATACATGATCAGATGACTCTTAGGACAGGTGGCACCTTCATAACGATCGAAGTTCGGAGTTTTGAACTTTGGGGGAATAACCAAACCTGAAACCAAACAAACATCCCTTGCAGCGGTCCCAAAAATTTGATCACCCTCTACCTTTTTCAATCTCTGGACGATAGTGTTTACTTCCTCACGAAGCTTATCATGTTTCTCATAACCCTCAACATTCTCATCAAGATTATCAAAAGCTGTCTCATTGAAGTACGGTTGCGCACGAGTGTGTACAACAGGTGGTGCAAAGATAGGAGCCCCCCTAGAAACTTCAGAAAACAAGGGCACGGCTTGCTGAACAGGTTGATTAATCGGAACAGTGGCTTGAGGAGGCACAAAACCCGGAGCAAGACCATAAGGTGGGTCCCTTGCTACGGTCACACTTGGTGGAGGGTCCACAGTAACGCCGGTAATCTCAGAAACAACAGTGGGCTGGGTATCCATCTTAGCATTCATGACATGTAACAATTCCATCATACGCCCCATACCCCCTCGAAGGTCTTCAAGTTCATTGCTAAGGCGATCAATCTCTTTTGCCTGATCCTCCATTCTTTTCCGAGTTTGAGCTCTGGTGTTGTATTGGTGCCGAGAACTCAGGGTGACAAAACTGGAAGGTGAGAGAACCGAGTGTGAGAAATCGGGAGACACATGCAATGCAAGAGTATGATGCTAAAATGCGAATGTAAATGAAGATTTCATGGAATTCAAAACATTTACGAATGTCGTGGGGTACCAAAGAAATCTTTTTCTTGTTTTTTCATTTTATTTTTTTTTATTTATGGTATCCCGCGATATCCATAAACGATGTTTGAGCTCCATGAAATACAATGCAATGAGATGCTTTATGGATGCAATGCATGAAAACACACAAAGTCCTAGGTTAAAAGCTTGCATGAGGTTCAAAGGCAAATACCCTCCCCTTAAGTTAGATGGTTCATCCTGTCCTACAAAAGTAACCAGGTTCTAAGGGATCTCAATATCATTGATCCTTCACAAGGGTGGTTGTTCAGAAGGCAACTTACTTACCAACCAAAACCCTCCAAGTTTAAGATCTCAACGAGCGTAGTATCGAGTGTCAACCAACTTTAGTCTGCACCAAAGCCGGTTACCTCACTACTTTCTAAAGGCCAAGATGAGTTAACTAGGGTTCTAAAAGTCAGTTAGTGCGTTGACAACATATGGCAGCCTCAATATTATCCTCAACTTGACTTAAGGAATATAAGCACCAACTAAGAAGTCGCACTAACCATGGCCACCAGATCAACCGTATCGATATACGTCGTACAGTTTCCTTGGTCTATTGCCATTTACCTAAGGTACACTAGATCCGGGTGTAGGACCTATCTCACAGCACAAGGAACAGTCCCACAATCAAAGCACAAATATATACATGCAAATGAATAATGTCACAGATAGTAATAAATATGAACAAGTTAGGGATAACCCTCAAAAGTTAAAGGAGTCCCCAGTGAAGTCGCCATTTTCTGTTGCGGTGGAAATAGGATCACAAACTATTAATGAGTTTGAATCGCAATTCAATTCACAACCGCTCTTTGATTTATCCGAAGGAAAAGGTCAAAAAGAGGGAAAACCTATTTTGCATCGTAAACACAATGCGGGGAAAGATCTAGGGTTCGGGGGTTGGTTAAATTTAGGGAAGGTATTAGCACCCTAAACTTCTGTAGTACTCTACAGGAACCTTTTGTTCAGATGTTTACTATTTGCTTTATTTATTTGCTTAAGGTATATGTACATAAGGATTACAAGTGAGAAAAGAGACCTAAGGGGTTAATTCTAAGTTTACTCGGCAAGACATCGCATCTTGTGCCTACGTATCCTTACGGGAGTGGAATCAGAGTAATCGTAGTTCCCCTCAAAAGGGAGGTTAGAGACTTCTTGACTGTGGTCAAGGTCTCAATGGGGAATAAACATGTCTTAAGGACACGCTTACGCGGAGTGTAGGAACTCCAAATCTCTACGTCGAACTGTTAAGTTGTAATTAGGGTTAAATTAGGTTAGGGATTCCGCGGCGGGAAACCCTAAAATGAGCGCGGCGGCTCTTTGACCTAATGCTAGGGGTAAAATTGTAATTTAGCCTGCGGCGAGGCATTTGGGCTAAACAGGGTTTGATCCATTAAAGGGGTAAGGCTATTGACTCGGCGGCCAAAAGGCTGGACCTAATCCTTCGGAAGGATAAAACTGTAAAAAATGTGAAAATATGACAAATCATTATATGGAGGAATAATTAAGGTACAAAAATAAGAAAAGTAATAAAGGCAGAGGGTATAAAGAAACATTTTTGAAAACATGAAGAATATGAAAATATGTAATGACACTTAGAATGAAGTGAGGGAGGAAAATAGTGTGGGGCTGTGGCCACCACAAGCACATCTCAACCTCGAGCATGCACATGAAATGCCAAAAGAAAGAAAAGTAATAAAAGGGTACATAAAATGACACGACAAACATCAAACATCAGGAGTTCCTTACGAAAAGGTTTTAATTTTTTTAATATTTTAATTATAAAAAAAGGTTTTAATTTTTTTTAATAAAAAATATTTAAGTTAAAATTATAAAAAAAATTAAGTTTAAATTATAAAAAAATGTTAAGTTTAAATTATATATAAAAAAAATGTTTTTAGGAACAAAAAGGTTTTTTTGGAAAAAAATGTTTACGGGAACAAAAAAAGGCTTTTTTTGGAAAAAAATGTTTACGGGAACAAAAAAGGTTTTTTTTGGGAAAAAATGTTTACGGGAACAAAAAAGATTTTTGGGAATAAAAAAAGGTTTTTTTTTTTGGGAAAAAATGTTTTGATAAAAAATAACAATAGAATTGCAAATGCAAACAAACAATTAATGGACATGCAAACAATCCTATACGACACAATCATGGTTCATACAGATCAAAATCTACGGATCTAAACAACAATGAAGGTTAAATTGGCAAGGATGCAAATAAATATGAAAAAGCAAAAGGTTTAATAATTTAACGGACCTAAACACATTAACATGGCAAAATATGCACATAAACATGAAAAGGCAAAAGGTTTAGTAATTTAACCTACGAAGCGGAGGTTTGCTTCGGTAAATGTGAAAAAGGTTTGAATAAGGGAACACTGGAGAGCTCCAATCCTTCTTAAGAGTTGTGGGAACGACCGCCTTTCTTCTCTGGGGATCTCCTTTGTTTCTCCCTCTCTCTCCTCTTTTCTGAAGAAAACCTTCTGACCCCTCTTGGGTTTTTTTTCATTCTCTCCTCCTTTCCAACAAGGCAACACATGTATATATAGGGAACAAATTAGGGTTAACACCAAATTGTCAATAATGTCCCTAAAGCCCATTTTAAAGCCCAAACTAAATAATTAGTTAAGAAAAAATAAAATTTAAATAATTTAAAATAATTAAAATAAACTAATAATCCTATTGATTCCTAAAATCAAAAATATTATAAAAAGAACAAAAATTTTTTCAATATTTTTTTATTTTATGATTTTTTGGATATTTTTATGAATAATTTAGAAAAAAATAATATTTTAAAAAATGATTTAATTAAAATACGAAAATAATAATTAAATAATAATAAAAAACTATTTTTGTTATTTTTTAATGAAAGATAGAAAAATTTAGAGTAAAAATAATAAAGAACAAAAAAAATGACAAAGGTGAGATTTAATTTTTAAAATAGTTAGAAAAAAGATTTGATTTTTTTTTAAAAAAATAGAAGAAAAGATTTAACTTTAAAAAGTTAGAAATAGATTTAACTTTAAAAAAGGAGTTAGAGAAAAAAAGATTTAACTTTTAAAAAAGCTAGAAAAAAGATTTGATTTTTTTTTTAAAACTTAGAAAAAAAGATTTAACTTTAAAAAAGTTAGAAATAGATTTGATTTTTTTAAAAATAGAAAAAAAGATTTAACTTTAAAGAGTTAGAAAAAAAGTTTTAATTTTAAAAAGAGTATTAGATTTTTATTTAAAAAAAAGTATTAGAATTTGATTAAAAAAAATGTTAGAAATTAATTAAAAAAAAGGTTATAAAAAATTTACTCTTTAAAGAAAAGAAAAAAAAAGTTAAATTTTAATCTAAATCCTAAAAGTTAGTAAGAAGAGCTTAAAATGACTTAAATAAATAAACTAAATAGAAAAAAAAAAAGTTAATAAAAAAACATTAGTAAAGTTATAAAAAAGGTTAATTAAATTATTATTAGTTAAAAAAAACAAGATTTTAAAAAAAGGTTAATTTATTAAGTTAATAAGAATTTGAAATAAAAATAAAAAAGAAAGGGTAAAATTTGGGGTATTACAGCTACTATATCATGAACAATAGTTGCGTTGAAGATCAGAACGTCTTCTTCGAGTGAACTACAGAGGCAATGAAGAGCCACCTGAAGCCTCTTTACATCACTGGGAAGGTGAAGAATGTACCAGTGAACAAAATATTGGTGGATTGTGGCGCCACAGTAAATCTGATGCCACATTTCTTATTGAACAAGATTGGCAAGTATAACACTGATGCTAAGCCACATAACATGGTTCTTTCGAATTACGAAGAAAAATTTGGCCCTACAATGGGTGTGATACAAGTTGACTTAACATTTGGGACCATAACTAGGCCTACTGTCTTCATGGTAGTGGAAACTAAAGCCAATTACAATATACTTCTAAGACGCGGGTGGATACATGGCATAGGTGCATTGCCATCTTCGATGCATCAACGAATCACCATCTGAAGGCCAGATGGCATAATGGAGAACATCGAAGAAAATCAGCGGTATTTTAAAGAACCCATAAATCATGTCGACAGAAGACAGTTCGTCAAGCATCTAGGTCATATTGCCCCTTGTGCCCCAACAGATTTTGAGTTTTTCCCAGATGATAAAACATTTTGCTCATTGTACTTACACCCCATCGATGGCTTCCGGTGGGATAAGAAGGTGCTAGGAGAAAGACTCTCATACCTTGGTAATCCTGCAGTAGACCCCACAGGGTGGGGAAGCGAATTCAGTGACAATGACTGAATTCGAAGCATTGAGAAGAATTTTGGCCTATGTGCTAAAACCAAATTACATGTGGCTTTGGAAGCTGCTCATGAACATATGGCCGTCAAGGCCAATTCTGATTTTCACCAAGAAGGTTCTGGTAAGGACTTCGACCCAGAACCACCTGATAAGGTTTAGGATATAGAACAAGACCAGAGGCTTGATGCCATCTATGATGAAGAGCATTTGGGATTTGAAAAGGATCCGCTGGCGAACGACATTAAGATGCTAGCGCAGGATCTATTAAAAGAAATCGACCTAGGAGATGGGGTAACCAATAAGCCAACATATGTCAGCGCCAATCTTGACCCAAAACTTAAGGCCGAAGTCATCCAGTTGCTGCAAGAGTGTAAAGACTGTTTCGCTTGGGGCTATGATGAGATTCCTGGTTTGAGGAGAGAGTTGGTCGAACACAAGTTGCCAATCAAGCCTGGGAAGAAGCAAGTCAAACAGAATCCAAGACAGTTTTTCCAAGAAAATCTCTCAAAGGTAAAAGAAGAAGTCGAAAGACACCTTTGATGCAAGTTCATCTGCACTGCCAGGTATATCGAATGGTTGGCTAACATTGTGCCGGTCATTAAAAAGAATGGTTCTTTAAGAGTTTCCATAGACTTTAGAGATCTAAATTCTGCAACTCCAAAGGACGAATATTCTATGCCTGTGGCAGAAATGCTAGTCGATTTCTCTGCAGGGCATGAGTATCTCAGTATGTTGGGTGGATACTCTAGTTATAACCAAATATTCATTGCTGAAGATGATGTCCCCGAAACAGCTTTTTATTGTCCTGGAGCCTTAGGCACCTACGAATGGGTAGTGATGCCTTTCGGCCTTAAAAATGCTAGGGCAACATATCAACGAGAAATGAACCCAATCTTCCATGATTGTATAGAGACTTTCATGAAAATATATATTGATGATATTGTAGTTAAGTCTATTTTAGGGAAGAGTCACCTGGTGTTGTACCCCAAAATTTGACCAACCATTTCTTGTACTTGGTTTATGTTTCATTTTCATTTTAGCATTTGCATTTTACATAGCATTATTCTTAACAGGGGATCAAGATGTGTTTTGTACCATTCAAGAGGAGAGCTTCATTCCTTAAGCTCAAGTCAGAGCATTTATGCAAGCCATCAAGTGCTCACCATCATCATAGAAGGGTTTCATAACTCCTTGAGAAGAGGTTTTGGTGTGGATGTCTTCTCCTATCTTGAGGATCATCTGAGACTCATCAGAGGATCATCAGGAGCCATGAGGTCATTTATTTGGATAGGACATGGTTTTGAAGTTCATTGAGTACCTTGGAGGTCATTGTGGAAAGTGCATTGAAATTAGGGTTTCACATATGATCAGCCTAGACTTGTTTCCTTGAGAAATACTTGGTTCCATATGTCCTATGGTGTTTAGGGATAGAGGATTGATCTTCAAATTTAGCCAGAAGAGCTCCAATTGGTCAGCCAATTGCAAATCAGGTGGATTTGGGGGAAAGTTAATTGTGTAGAGAAAAAAGTCAACACCTAACTTTTGAGGTCAAAATCATATTCCTCGTGTTCAACATGGCCAATGGCTGAAAATTGACCAAGAAATGTCTAAGAAAAATCAAGAAGTTTGAAACTTGCCATTTTTGGAAAATCTTGCCAAAATAAGGCCAACAAAGCATGTACCATTGTGTTGTCATTTTAGAAAATCTTGGCCAAAGAAGGAAAGGGACAAACAGCCACAAACTTGACCAATAAACACTCCCTCTGATTCTTCTTTCCACTCAGACAAGCGGCTAGAATGCAAGGCAACTCGTACCTGGCTCATCATCCACCGTTGAATTAAAACTCTCCTTCAAATCTACAGCAGTTGTTACCATTGCATTTTACCACGGTTAAAGCCTCTTTAACCTTATCCTAACTTCATACATAAGAAACAACAAAAAACACTAGCAAAGGCAGCCTCCATTTTGAGTTAAAGATCAGACCTACCTCCCTCTGCTCCCTCTGAACTTTTTCTTTGAAACACACATCTCCTTGAGCTTTCCATCAAGATTCATCTCACAATCTCTTCACTACAACATTTTACTCCATCTGTTTGCAAGAAAACCTTCTGCAAGCACTTTGGTTCACACCTTCTTCAAGTTGGTTGAAGACTTAGAAGAAGTTTCCAAGCCATCCAAGCTCAGCTCCAGCTCCCTGAAGTTCTAGTGAGGCATTCATCATCTTTTGGAGGCTTTTCAACAAGTTGTGAAGAAGCAGTGGACATACTCCACTAGGTAAATCTTTGAACCTTTTCCTCCCATTTTTGGCACATATTAGGGACATGTTGTTTACATCTGAAGACCTACTCAGGTAGGCAATGCTTGCATACCATATTAGCTTGTTTTGGTTGACTTTCAGTTTATCATGTTCAAGCTTTATGCTTTTGATTCACCATGAAAACGAGCTTGTTTTTAAATTATGAGGTTGGATTTGTAATCTCCTTGAAATTCTGGGTCGAGGGGTGTCTTCACTTTTCATTTCTGGGCATTTTGGATTTTGCTCCGGTGGCTTGTGGTCGGGGAAGACAGCCGGAACTAGGGTTTCGGCGTCTGAAGGGGAGAGGCAAGTTGAGCTGGCCTTGGCACCATGTTTTTAAATTCAAAAAGGTTGGTTTGTCTCGTTCTGGACCGTTGGATCATCCACATAGTTGCCACCTCATTTAATGAGACTCTAGCGTGGCATCTGAGTATGCTTGAGTCTGGATTGGGCCTTGTCTTTTTTCTATTTTCACACCCTCGTTGTAGGCCCGTTTGCTCATTAACTTGGAATCAGTTCTTTCCCATATTGCTATCACATCCCCTGCTCGCTTGTGTTTATTTTATTTCATTTTTCATTTCTGTTTTCATTTCTATTTATTAAAAATACCTTTGATGATAAAACAATTACCAAAAACTTTTTTTCAAGTATTTCAAGACTTTATTTAATTTTCTACATTTTTATTTTCTGATTTTAATTTTATTTGCAATTTTATTTTGATTGTGCAATTTGAAGTGTTTTATGGTCTACCCTAGTTGCGATCATGACCATTTGAACCTCCAATTCAAATCTACAATGACCATGGCCTCTCCCTCACCTAGGTAAGAGATTGAGGTACTCTTGAGGATGATTTGGTTCATGATTGATCATTATGTAGTTGACCTTGAATTGATTTTAAATGTCCCTCGATAAACCCTCGATAAGGTGGAGCCCCCTTAACAATGGAATTGTTTGATGATGCCTTGAGGTGAGTTTCATTTTGAAACTTTGGTTACTGTATGCCATTGGATTTGGCTACTTTGGGCATTTTATTTGGAATATATTGAGCCATCCTTCTATTTTTGATGAAGCATGCAAGTCAAGTCATCTTAGAGGAAGTTCATACAAACTAGTTTGACCTAGTTCCTTTGGGAAATAACTTTGATGGATCCCATATGCACCCTATGAGTCTTGATATTCATTCTTGATATGATTAAGGTTCTTGTCTTGCATTTTTAGGTCATACACTTGTGTAACTTGTGTTACAAGTTACTTGGAAGTTAGGGTATTCCACTTGATTTTAAGCGTTGAACATGGGATTGAACTTTGGTTCTTCCTCTTGCCTTGACTTGGTTCTTGCTTAGGCTTTGGTTTTTCATCTTAATTTGGACCTTTCTCTTATGGTTTCACTTCTACCCCTTGGGATTTGATCCTCATTCAAGATAATTTAGTATCCATCTTCTTACTTTGAGTTTGTCTTGAATGATGGATCACTTTTAGCACTTGTTTGCTCTTTTCTTTTGCATGATCAATGTGGTGTGTTTGGTTGAGACACTTTCCATGTTGATTGCTGCCCAAGCCTCTTTTCTCCCATCTTCTAGTTGATCATGGCATTTGCATGTGTTTTATGCTTGGCTTTTGTTTTAGTGATTGATGTTTGAATGGTTGTAGGAGTTGTAACTTCTCCCATTTTATCACACTCTTTTAGACTTGTTCAAATACTTTTGATCACTTGTCTTTGTTGCATCATTTGATTCTCATATTTCATCTTTACATCTTTTCATTTCATGTTTTCCTTGCTTTTGACTTGTTCAAGTCGACATCCTTTCATCTTTCATTTCATCTGTGATTGAATTATCTGTTGTTTACTTATTTCCTTTGCCATGATCCCTTAGGATTCCTAGTCCCTCTATTTAAGATGGGAGTGAGAGAGTCATTAGGTGTTCAATCCTTTGCATGATAACATTAGGATAGATTCTTCCCCTCTTAATCCCAACTTTAGGAGCATTGTGCATGATAACATTAGGGTTCAATTTCCCCTTAGTTGTGTCTTCTCTCCTCACCTCCTAAACATCTCAAAACACTTAATAAAGGATAATGAATGTTGTACGCTATGAGCTTTAAGTACTTGAGGAATGATAGTTGGGGGGCCTCCTCTCAATCTATCTAGAGTGTTTAGTGTATGCCCTTTGGGCGATATGCGACGCATTAGCTCTCAAGTCATAGTCTTTAGTGCAATATGAGTTACAACTCTTAACTCAATTCACTTCTTCATAAAAAACACAAAACAAAACATCAAACCTTTTTATCCTTTGGGATTTTTTTGAAAATCATTTTCAGAAAGAGTGTGTTAAGTTTTGGTTCTATCGCAAACAGGCATCGTCCCTAACTGCTGGAATCACTATTTAACCCTACTCAGTTAAAACACTTGAACCAATCTATGGTCGTAGTTTCCCGAACTACGTTTACTCTGATTTCTCATACCAGATGAGGATACATAGGCACAAGACGGCGATGTCTTGGTGAGCAACCTCACCCTTAGTTTCCCGAACTACATTGAATCTGACTTTCCCATTTCACTAGGGAATACGTAGGCATAGGGCGGCGATGTCCTATCGAGTCAGTTCTTTCCGTTTAGCAGCAACCTTTAGATAGTTTCTTTCACCCATAGACTAGACAACAAGCGTGGATCCCGTTGAGTATAACGGACGTGAGGGGTGCTCATATCTTCCCCTTGCGTAACCCACTCCATAACCCAAGATTTGGTTGTGATGACCCGTCTTTTCCCTTTTCTGCAGGTTTTCTCTGATCATTTCCTTTCCCTCTCTTTGAGATAAATAACGAACGGTGGTGACTCTTTTGTCTTTGGCGGCCCCTCTTCGCAACGATGTGACAGTTGGCGATTCTGCTGGGGACTCTTCACGTCCCCTATGCGATTCAATCCTAGCGCTTGTGTGTTTTATCTTTGGGTATGTATATATGTGCATTTGTGTTGTACTTGTATTTTATCGCATTTGCATTTTACTTTCACGCATTGTATCATGTTGTTGTTATGCTGTTGGGTGGGGATGGTTCCATTGGGTGATAAGCCAAAACCCAGGCTTGAGTATAACCCTAGCATTAGAAGTGGAAAGTAGTGATGGACCTGTATGAAGACATGAACTAGTCCTCATGAAATTCACGCTCAAACGAGATTCTCTTTGATGACTACCTTTCTAGTCTATTTCGGACAGTTGAGAGGATGTTGGATCTGAGGATTGTCGACTCTAGGGACCGATCACTTGGGAGTCAGCTAAGTGAGGCCGCTTCGTTGGGCTATGATGCCAAACCAGAAATGGTGAATGTATCATCATTTTTCGAAAGTCTGTGACGCTGACGACCGCATAGGATGCCAGACCTTGTCAGAGATAGGTTCATACCTGTGAGTTGGGAGGGTTATGCAGGAAACCTGACCTCCAGCATACACAGATTTCTTATCAGTACGGACCTTTGATCTTTGGTATTATGAGGTTCTTATACTTTGGTCCTTTGGTGTTCCGGTACTTTCTCGCCAAAGCAAAGCGTTGGTTCATCTTAGTCAGTAGCACGACAACCTTGATCCCCTATTGCATTTGCATACTCATTTGCATTTTAACATTGACATGTATTTGTGTTTCAGGTGCACATTTTCTCCTTGATTCTAGTAATCTAATCCACTGTTAGCATGAAGCCCAGCTTGAAGAGAATAATAGTGTACAAGTTTCCAACACCAAATATAGGGTCCTTGCTCAGCTTGATTTCTGCAGCTGATCACAGTGTAATGGAGGATTTCAAGAAAGACTATGGGAAGATTTTGAGTTATGTCTGCAAAGCTTCATTGTTTGAGTTAGGAGGTCTGCATACATTGCTTCAGTTCTATGATCCTTAGCTGTGATGTTTTACCTTCCCAGGATATGTGTTAATGCCTACATTGGAAGAATTTGCCTTGCTGCTAGGAATCCCAGTTCTGAAACAGATGCCTTTCTACCATTCCGAGGCAGAGCCCAACTTGACAAAGTTACCAAATTCTCCTCACTTGTATGTTTCTGAATTAGATGGAAAGATGAGTTGGAGGAGTGAAGTACCTGGATTCCCATTACCTTTCCTGGTGAGCAGAGCTCAGCATTTTGCAAAAGAAGGATGTTGGATTGTCTTCAATGCCATCTTGGCTCTCTGTATCTATGGCATAATATTATTTCCCAATATCCCTGATTTTGTTGACTTGGATGCCTTTCATATCTTCGCCTCCAAGAATCATGTTCCAACACTCTTAGAGATGTTTAACATTTTGTCCACTATAAGAATGAGAACAGGAGATGGAAGAGTGTTTCTTGCTGTGTGCCTCTCCTGTACAGATGGTTTATTTCTCATTTGCCTAAGTTTGGTCCTTTTGTTGACATCTATGACACTACTGATTGGTTAGAAAGACTTATGGGTTTAACTTCTGAGAATATTGTGTGGTTCAACAGAGACCTTTTGGGTGTTGAGTTTGTCTATAGTTATGGTAGTTTCCCCAATGTTCCTTTGATTGGGAGAAAGGGGGGCATTAATTATAACCCTGCTCTCGCCGTCAGACAATTTAGTTATGCTCTAATAGGACCTCCGAAGGAAGAAAAAATATATGAATCTTTGTATTTCACTGGTTCGATTGATGCTGAGACCTTAATCAGATTGGAAAAGGCTTGGGGAAAAATTTTCCGTGAAGGAAAATCTTCTTTGAAGGCAAGAGCGACTGCAAAGCCTATAAACCATATGTGGAATGGATCCAAGAGAGAGTTGAGAGACTGTTGCTACCCTTTCTAGTCAGGGAACCTTTGTACCCTTGGTAGTTGAAGAACCGACGACAGTTGACGTTCAGAAATACAATCAACTGTGGGCTGAAAAGGAAGAACTACGCAAGGTGGACGAAGAGTAAATCAATCATCTTAGAAGGAAAAAGAATCAGGCCACCCACTTATTCAAAAAGCAGACAGAGATAGTGAACAAGATGGGTAGAGAGTTGACAAAAGAGATTCGCGCCCGAGAGCAAGTAGGTCGAGACTTGAAGAGCGCCAGTGATATTCTCAAAGATAAGAAGAAGGAGCTAGAAAGATCACATTTAGAGATATCAAAGTTCAATGCTCAATGGAACGCTATCCTGACCAACAACAAAGAGAGAGAAGATGGACTTAGAAAACAAATTGTCAAGTTGAAGACTCAACTCCGTGTGAAAAATGAGGTAGATCTAGGAGAATCCTCCCGCTGATACAAAAGCGACCGCAAGCTACGTAAAGCTCTTGCAACATTGGAGGAATATAAGTTGAGAGAAGATCTGAAGAAGCCTAAACTTGAAGATGCATTTGGGGAAGGCGCCTGGGAAGATTATGCTCAAGGCTTACAAGCTACCATTAGCAGGAGGGAGTTGCTTATCCAGGGATTGATTGCTAGACTTGATCATCCTGATACGAAGGAGTTGTTGGAGGAGTTTCAGACTCGCTGTCGCACTTGATGTATTTTCTATTTTTTATTTGTTGTTTTGTACTCCGACCATCACCAGGATTGTTGGATGAGGTCGTGTTGAATCAGTTGTATTTTCCTTGGTGATGTACTGTGTGTTGATACTCTGTGTCTCATTTTATTTATGAGAGATACTCCATCTGTTGGCTCTTCATTCTCCTTTTGTTCTCGTGAAACTAGAATCAATGGGAAGATTTCCCTTAACCATATTTACATGTCTACATTTTGCATCATTTTTCATATTGCATTGCAGCTGTTCTGGTTCCATTGACCTTATTCCTTTTTGTGGTTGTCTCAGCACTGCTTCAGGATTGAAGACCGCACCGTCCACCGCTACTCAACAAGGGGGAATCAACAAAAAGCCATGGACCAAATTTAACTTGAGCTGCAAGAGTTCCGTGACCATATCGCGCAATTTATGGAATTGATGCAAGGAGTCGCCAACGGTCAAGAACAGCTGAGAACTCTCGTTCAACCTCTGATTGCTAGGGTTGACGGAAGTCGGGTTCTGCATGGAAGGACTGTTGTTGTGCCTCCTACAGTTGACAATTCCATTCCTCATGCCACTGCCATTCCAACAGTTGTTATTCCTCCGGGCGGAGGTAATCAGACTGGGGTCCATGTTCTAGCACCTACATGTGTTGTACATGGAAATGCTGGTCCTCAATGGGAGGAAGACGAGCAAGACAATATTTTATCTATGGGTGATCTAGGAGCAGGTGTGCAACCAAACGCAGACAGGAGGTTTAAATTGATAAAAGAAAAGATGAGGAACCTTGAAAATTAGAACTCCTTGGGACTAGATATGTCAAACTTGGGGCTGATCCCAGGTCTAAGGATCCCTTCAAAATTCAAGGTCCCAGACTTTGACAAGTATAAAGGGACGATCTGTCCCAAGGTGCATCTTCGTTCTTACTATAGAAAAATGTCTGCGTACTCTAATGACGAGAAGTTGTTGATGCACTTCTTTCAAGATAGGTTGTCTGGTCCGTCCTAGGAGTGGTATATGGGTTTAGATCCGGTCAACATCAGAAGTTGGAGAGATTTTGTAGAAGCTTTCGTTAGACACTATCAGTATAATAGTGATCTGGACCCTAATCATGTGCAGTTGCAGAATTTTTCGCAACAGAATATTGAGGGATTTAAAGCGTACGCCCAGAGGTGGCGCGAACTTACTGTGAGGTTTCAACCTCCTATAGTGGAGAGGAAACTCATTGATCTATTTGTAGCTACACTGCCTGGTGTATACTACGAGAAATTGGTAGGCAATATGTCCGGTAGCTTCTCAGACTTAATCATTACAGGTGAACGGGTTGAAAATAGGATCAAGCTGGGAAAGATCCAAGCAGGAGAGGGGTCCTCATCTAGAGGAGGTAGGAAGAACTTTGGTAACAAGAAAAGAGAAGGGGAGGCGAACGCGGTCTCAGGATATAGGGGTAACAACAGAAATAGACACAGAAATCAATATCATCAACAACCTCAGATTGCGAGTATTGCTATTCCAACAATACAACCACAACAAAAACAGCAACGTCCACAACAGAAACAACAACAGAATTACGCTCCGCGGAGGTTTCAAGACCGTGGGAGAGTAATGAACAAACAATTTGATGCAACACCCGTGCCATACTCACAACTCTTACAACACTTGTTGCAACTTCAGTTGGTACAAAAAAGGACAATGGCACCTATGACTGGTGCGCCACCCCTAGGGTATGACGCAAATGCCAGATGTGACTTTCACTCAGGTGCTCTCGGCCATCACATGGACAATTGTAAAGCCTTCAAGCATAAGGTTTAGGACCTTATAGATAGCAAGGCGATCAATTTTATGAATGATGCACCCAATGTTGTGCAAAATCCTATGCCCAACCATGGGGCAGCAGGGGTAAATGCTATTGTGGAGGAGAGAGTTTGAATTTGGTGACCAATGTTGAAGAGCTGAAAACTTCTTTGAGTGTTGTTAAAAGTAGGTTATTGAAGGATGGAGTGTTACCAGGCTGTATGGAAAGCTATGAAGGTTGTTTGGCGTGTCCTAAGGGATGTGAGGACTTGAAAAACCATGTGCAGAGATTAATGAATGAAGACATACTACAATTTGACAGAATTGGTGAAGAAAAAGTTGAAAGGGTGATTGGCCAAGACCAGGATAAGGTTGCCACAATCTCAATCCCATTTAGAACCATTAATATATATGCGCCGCCAAGGCCAATCACCGTCATAATCACCAAGGCAGGGCTTGTACCTTACGAAAGCACTAAGGCGGTCCCGTGGAATTATGGGGCTGAAGTCTTTTGTAATGGTAAAAAACAAGAGCTGAAGGGAACAACGTCTGATTCGGTGGATAATCTAGTGGGAACAGGCAGAATGACGAGGAGTGGGAGAGTGTTTGCACCTCCAGAGGCTAATGCTGAAAGACAGGATAAGGGAAAGGGGAAAGCTGTTGTTGAAGAAGGGTCTCAAGGGGCTAAAAAGAACGCTTTGTTGAAAGACACTGAGGAATTCATGCGTCTAATTAGAATAAGTGATTACAAGATTGTGGACCATCTACAGCAAACCCAGTCAAAAATATCAATCTTATCATTACTGTTGTGCTCTGAGGCACATCGGAATGCCCTTCTGAGAATTCTAAACACTGGGTATATGCCACAGGAGATATCTGTGAACCAACTGGAAGGAGTGGTGACGCATGTGAACATTTGGAATGGGTTAGGATTTACTGACCTAGAATTGACACCAAAAGGGGGAAACCACAATCACGCCCTGCATATTTCCATTGAGTGCAAAGGAGTTATATCATCTCACGTGCTGGTGGACATTGGGTCTTCACTTAATGTGTTACCCAAAAAGGCTTTGATGAAGCTTGACACTCAAGGAATAATATGCACTCCTAGTGATCTGATTGTGCGAGCATTTGATGGGACAAGAAGGTCTGTGTTTGGAGAAGTGACTCTTCCTATCCAGGTTGGCCCTGAGGTTTTTGATGTCGTCTTCTACATAATGGACATCTAACCAGCATACAGTTTCTTGTTAGGTCGGCCCTGGATTCACTCGGTAGGGACAGTGACGTCGACCTTGCATCAGAAATTAAAGTATATGGTGGGGGGTAACATTGTCACCGTCTGTGGTGAGGAGGACATTATGATCAGGCATTTATCCTCGTTCAAATATATGGAAGTTGATGGGGAGATACATGAGACTCTATGTCAAGCATTTGAGACAATCCAAGTCAGAGAGAAGGCGCCAGTTATGGGCGGAGTTCCTGAGGTTGCTATGTCTTCATTCAAGGAAGTGCAAGCTGTGGTAAAGTCTAGGTCATCTCAAGGTTGGGGGCAGGTGTTGAGTATCCCCAATAAGCAAGATATGTTTGGGTTGGGGTACAGCTCGTCGTCTTCTTCTTCTCAGAGCGCGCCACGCTACAGGGGACCAGTCCAGTTTACAAGTGGTGGGTGATATTTGACCGAATTAACGTTGTGTCTGAGGATGAAGGTGATAGTGATTGCGATATGGATGCATGGATCCAGCCATGTATTCCCTGCCGAAGCCTGAACAAATGGACTATCGAAGAAATTGTCCAAGTGACGCATGAAGAGTAATTATCTTGTTTTTGATTATGTGCAACCCTATGTTCTACCCGGAGCATAGCGGTCTTTGTCAGTAGGGCCTTATTCTGGTTTATGTTTCGAACAATTGTTTTATCATTAATCAAAGGGCGTTTTTGCATTCAAATTTTGTGATCTCTGTTTTTCTTGTTTTTATTTTTAACAATAAAATGGCAATGTGGTTTGTGTTTGTCTGCATATCATTTTAAGCATCAAATCATCATCATTGCAGGTTTCACATCGCAGATGCCACCGATTCAGACTCGTCTATGACTCGGTATGACTTTGATAATCCAATCTTTCAAGCGGAAGAAAAGATTGAAGAAGACGAACACCTGCCTGAAGAGCTCTCCAAGCTGCTAAGACAAGAAGAGAAGGTTATTCTGCCTCACCAAGAAGAGATTGAAGTTGTCAACCTAGGTACAGAAGAGGCCAAGAAGGAGGTCAGAATAGGGGTTGCCTTAGAGAATGATGTCAAACAAAGATTGGTAGAACGACTCAGAGAGTATAAGGATGTCTTTTCTTGGTCATATGAAGATATGCCTGGACTTGATACGGATATTGTGGTTCATCTCTTACCTCTTCGATAAGAGTGTCCACCTGTCAAGTGGAAGTTGAGAAGAACTAGGCCGGATATGGCGGTAAAGATCAAAGAAGAGGTCCAGAGGCAATTGGACGCCAGATTTCTTGCTATGATGAACTACCCTCCATGGGTCGCTAACATTGTGCCTGTACCTAAGAAAGATGGAAGGTATGATTGTGTGTAGATTACCATGATCTAAACAGAGCGAGCCCGAAAGACGATTTACCCCCCCCCCCCACATTGATGTGCTTGTTGATAATACTGCTCAGTATTCAATGTTTTCCTTCATGGACGGTTTCTCTGGATATAACCAGATCAAGATGGCCCCGGAAGACATGGAGAAAATGACTTTTATCACGCTGTGGGGGACTTTTTGCTACATGGTAATGCCCTTTAGATTGAAGAATGCAGGGGCAACCTATCAGCGGGCGATGGTGACTTTGTTTCATGATATGATTCATCATGAGATTGAGGTTTATGTTGATGACATGATCACAAAGTCACAAACAGAGGAAGGACATTTGGTGAATCTGTTGAAGTTGTTTGAGAGGTTAAGGAAGTTCAGACTAAGGTTTAATCCGAACAAGTGCACTTTTGGTGTATGGTCAGGAAAGCTGTTGGGGTTCATAGTCAGTGAAAAAGGAATCGAGGTCGATCCTGCAAAAATAAGAGCTATACAAGAAATGCCAGCACCGAAGACTGAGAAAGAGGTTTGTGGTTTCTTGGGTAGATTGAACTATATTGTAAGGTTCATATCTCACCTCACATCCACGTGTGAACCAATGTTCAAATTGTTAAAGAAAGATCAAGCGGTGGTCTGGAATGAGAATTGCCAAAGGGCATTTGAAAGAATAAAAGAGTATTTGCAGGAGCCTCCGATACTGATGCCTCCAGTGGCTGGAAGACCATTGATAATGTACTTAACAGTTCTTGGGAACTCCATCGGTTGTGTTCTCAGTCAACACGATGAGACAGGAAGAAAAGAACATGCCATCTACTACTTGAGTAAAAAGTTCACAGATTGCGAGTCTAGGTACTCAATGTTAGAGAAGACGTGTTGTGCACTTGCTTGGGCCACCAAATGCCTAAGGCAGTATATGTTAAATCACACAACCATGTTGATTTCAAAGATGGATCCGATTAAGTACGTGTTCAAGAAGCAAGCACTTTCGGGAAGGAATGCCAGATGGCAGATGTTTCTGACAAAATACGACATACAATACGTCTCCCAAAAGGCTATCAAGGGGAGTGTTCTGTCAGAATATCTCGCAGAGCAGCCAATCGATGACTACCAGCTGATGAAGTTTGAATTTCCTGATGAGGATATTATGTTCTTGAAGATGAAAGACTGCGATGAGCCGCTACCGGATGAAGGTCCTGAGATAGACTCCCAATGGAAGATGATCTTTGATGGTGCCGTTAACTCCTATGGCAGCGGAATTAGGGCAATCATTACCACTCCCCATGGTTCACACATACCATTTACTACCAGGTTAACATTTCCCTGCACCAATAACGAAGCTGAATATGAAGCATGTATCATGGGCATTGAAGAAGCGATCGATTTGAGAATAAAAAACCTTGATATCTATGGTGATTCAGCTTTGGTGGTAAATCAGATCAAAGGTGAATGGGAGACTAGTTAACCTAACCTGATTCCCTACATGAACTATGCGCGTAGGTTGTTACCTTTCTTCGACAGGGTAGAGTTTCATCATGTGCCAAGCACGGAGAATCAGATGGCGGATGCCTTGGCTACCTTATCCTCGATGGACAAGGTGAATTATTGGAACGACGCTCCGAGAATTGTCATCTCTCGCCTTGATAGGCCAGCGTTCATATTTGCAATAGAGGAAGCTTCAGATGGGAAGCCATGGTATTATGATATATCCGAAACTTTCTCAAGAATCAGGAGTATCCGCCTGAGCATTGAGCCGGGATAAGAAGACCTTGAGAAGATTGTCTGGAAACTTCTATCTGAACAAGGATGATGTACTCTACCGAAGAAACTTTGATCTGGTTCTGTTGAGATGTGTGGACGAAAAAGAAGCAGGTCTTCTTATGGAAGAGATCCACGAGGGCGCTTTTGGAACATATGCAGGCGGACATGCAATGTCTCGAAAACTGTTGAGGGCAGGCTACTATTGGTTGACTGTGGAATCTAATTGTTTCAAATACGCTAAGAAATGCCATAAATGCCAGATCTATGCCGATAAGGTGCATGTGCCGCCGAATCCTTTGAATGGCATGGTGTCTCCCTCAGGTCCATCGTACTCGATGGGATCCACGCTTGCTTGGTTCGTCTAAAGGATGCAAAGCAATCTATCTACGGCTGCTAAAGCTAATTAAAAGAAAAGAAAAAGAGGACTCGACAAAGCATCGCGCTTTCGGCCTACGTATTCTCATCAGAGAAAATCAGAGTCGGCGTAGTTCGGCTAACTACGGGTTAAGGAGTTTGGTTGGTTGCTCGCCAAGACTTCACGTCTTGTGCCTACATATTCTCTTCAGAGAAATTAGAGCATGCCGTAGTTCAGCCTAACTACGGGTAGTCAAAGGGTGTTCTCGGTCACACGGGGGTGAGAGAAAAGGTTGACGATACTAGCGTACGCCTTCTAGCAGTTAGGGATATGCTGCTCGACCATTGGAGACTTAGGCGTACCTGTTTGTGGTAGAATGGACGTAGTATGTCATTGTTTGAAAGGTACGGGAACCTATGGGACTTAGAACTACGGTCTGATCTCAAATGCGCTAGGGCAAGAGAAAGGGAGAACAACCAATAACGGGAAAATCTCATTCGCACATCAGCGCGAGAAACAGAAGTTAGTTGTTAGTGTGCTCGCTAGGATATCGCATCTTATGCCTACATATTCTCTTCAGAGAAATCAGAGCAGCTGTAGTTCAGCCTACTACAGCTAAAACGGGGAATGGTCTCAATTGCTCAACAACAAGAGAAAAGGTTCGAAACGGGATGCACACGCGGAATCCTAAACGTAGGAGCGAATGCGTAGTATATCACCCAAAGGGTGATACTAAACATCCAGGTTGTGTGAGAGAACTCTCCCACAACCATTTCCTACGTATCTAACAATCTCACAACACTCAACGGTCGCGGAGGAACGAAAGAATAAAAACAATGTTGAACGGAGATGGTTCCGTTGATCTTTGACTTTGGCGCAAAAGCTTCAGCTTCGTGCTTATCTTCTTCCTGCTCTTCTTCTTCTTTATACTTTTCTTCTTTGCTTTTCTTTGGTCTTTTCTTCTTCGTGCATTTCTTTATTGATCTTTTCTTCTTCTTGCATTTCTTTATTGATCTTTTCTTCTTCGTGCATTTCTTTATTGATCTTTTCTTCTTCTAAGAGGTACCTGAAATACAAAGGAAGAGAAAATAGTCCCCTAACAAATGGACTTTTATTCTACATCTAGAAGTGTAAGATAAATTTCCTAAAAAATATACTATATCCTAAATGGAAATATAAATCTCCCTAAAAATATATTTTAAGAATTAAAATGAAGCTAATTCTATTATAGGAATTAAAATATCCTAAACAATATTAAACTAATCCTAGAGAAAATATTTCTATAAACCTAAGAAATTAAATTCTAGATTCTATTCTAAACATAGAGAAAATTATAACAATAAAAAACTACTCCTAAAGAAATACAATTAAAAGTTGCATACAAAAAATAATAAAATGCAGGGAGGGGGTGTATATTACAAGGGATGGTACACCAGCAAACCAAAAAATAAGCCCAGCCCAACAGCAATAAAAATAAAGAGGGGGAGGGGCATAAGCCAAAAACAGGGGGTGTTATAATTAAAAAAAACCAAGCCCAGCCCACCACAAAAACATACACACGGGGAGGGGGGGGGGGAGAAAGTAAAACGGAGGTGTGCCAATAGGAGCCCAACACCAAGCCCAACGTCTCATCTCTTTTTCACTATCATACTTCTCAAAAACCCTAAGTTTCTTTTCCCCCAATTCACTGTTCACTTCCAAACCTAGCGTCGTCCGTACTCTCTCTCGTTTCCTCACAAACTTCGTCCAACTCTGTGTTCATCTCGTTCCAAACCTTCTCATAATCTTTCAACCTCACAAATTCTTTCTCCAATTTCCCAGTCTCACAAACTTCTTATATTCTCAACTCCAATTTATTGTACAAATCTCAAAACAAAAGAAAGAAATACAAAACAACAAAACTTAGTCGGAATGCTTTGATGACTTCATTTGGAGCTTCTCTAGAAGAAAATGCTTGACGAACTTGAAGTGTTGGTGTGGAGATTACTGGATCGCTTTGAAGGTTGAGGTTCTCGAACGGAGGATTTCTGGAGTTGTTTCAATGAACGTGAAGAGTGCGTGATGGATCTGGAGAACTGGTAGGAGATTGATGCTTGCATGTGGAAGATCTGGAGAATCTAGATGACGTTCTTGGCGTTGAACGATGAAGATTATTTAAACAACAAAAGTCTATGAAGAGATTCGGATGAAGGTTCTTGAGGTTTCTTGTTTGATGAACATGCACGAAGCTCTAATGGAGATCTTGCCAGCCTCGTGATGAAAGTCTTACAAATCTGGAGTTCTTTGACGGACGGAGTTTGGATCGGAGACAATTTCATGGATCGGGAAGTTAGATGATGATGATCTGATGAAGATCTTTGTGATTCTATTGATGATTTCTGGAAAAATTCAGACGAACATTGATGTTGATGAACGAATACGTGTTGATGATTCTTGGTTTTCTGGTGTATATTGTTGAAGGATCTGAAAATTTGTTGAAGAACGAGGAGGAAATCTAGAAAATGATTGTGTGTTGATGAATGTTCTTCGCGAATCCAGATGATGATGAAGGTTCTTGATCGGTTTCTGGAAATAGCATGAAGATTGATGAATTTTCCGGTGGATTTGGCCGTTTCCGGCGACGGTTGCAGTTACCGGCAGCAGTTACGGTTGTTGAGGCGGCGACTGCATGGCCGGCCGGTGAGGATTTCCGGCGAGGGGCACCTGTCACACATGCAAGGCTGAGGGTGAGAGAAGCAAACACGTGTGGGAGTGGGAATCACGCATGCAGGCCAAGTGTCATGGAGAGAGAATTGTGGATTGTGATGTGGCGGGGAATGTGAGGTGGTGGCCAGAGGAATACACGCGTGACAGTGTTCTTTTATAGACAAGTGGCGTGTTGGACTTTGGGCTTTCTGAATTTCTGGATAATGGCCCAATGGATTAAGACTAATGAAGGATTAATACTGATGCAACGTGATTAATTAAAGACTTAATGAAAAACGAAAATTGGTTAATGACACTAAAAAAAAGATTAAAACTAAACCTAATTAATAAACTGCACAGTTAATGCTCTAATTAATCCAAAAACCATTTAAATTCTAAACATAAATTCTATAACACTAAAAATTATTCAATTAACCTAAATATAATATCTAATTAAATTCTATAATAAGAAACTATACTATAAATCCAAAATAAAATATACTTAAACCCTATATTATTCTATTCACATATCTAAAAGAATAAAATCTATTTTAATGAAAAATCTATAAAATAAAATCTATTTATCTATTACAAAGAAATATATTCTAATATTCTAAAAACTATCTATTTAATACTCTAGAAAACAAATAAAACTATTTAAAAAGTCTAGAAAAAGCTATAAAGGCAATTAATCCAATTAAAAGGGAACGCGAGACCAGGTCGAAAATAAACGGCAAAACCCGGACACCGAGATGTCCTCAAAAACAGCGCAAGCTGAAAACACCGGGAAGTGCACAACTTCCCGAAAATGAAACTCCGATTATCCGAACCGGCCTGAAACGTCCGAAATGCGAAAGCAGGGCTGTAATCCCGAAAAAATCAATATGACTGAAAAAATGCAATGTATGCAGTATGCGAATGCGAATGCAAAAATGCGTTGAAACATAAATCAGATGCAATAACCGGTTGGTCAAATTTTGGGGTGCAACACTGGTGAATCGAAAACCCACAAGGGCGATTCAGGCAAAAGTTAGGGATTTGAGAAGTAAATGATTGCGGTCTGCGTGTTGATCCTTCGAGCACAGTGGATTCTGGGAGGACCCGAGGATCAATCAATGAAGTCAGTCTCTTTAGAGGAAGAAATGTTGGATAATCATTAAAGTCATGCGAGTCATAGTCGAATCGACACATGGTGGTTGTCTGTGCCACATTGCTGACATTTTATATATCTGTTGTATTTTTGTACTTTTTGCGCAACTTTCTCTTTTCAGGAGTTGAATCTATTGTAAATTTTCCTATTTACAGGCCATTTATCAATAAAGTATATATATTTCAGAAAGCTTTCGTGCTTGTTTTAGCTTTTACTATTTTATTTGCAAAAAACGCCTGATGTTTTTGATAAAACTTTGCATACATAAACTTGTGGGCTCTTTTAATCATGATTAAAACTTTGATTTGCTTGAACAATTTCATGGACGATAACCGAGATAGCTCTTATTGTATACAGGATACTTTGTTTATATTTGTTGCAAGGCTCTCATTTTTGAGGTTATTCCAAAAATTTATCCCCAACAGATTATGACTAGTTTCTCCCTAGTAGGTTGAGATTGCGGTTATCCCCAGTAGGTATTTGGGATTATCACCCAACAGTGAGACAAGTTCAGAGTTTGTGTCCCCTCGGAGTTCAGGTCAGGGACTCATTTCCCTAAGCAGAGGTTGATATTGTTGAGTTTATTGCTCATTTCCCCAAGCAGAGGTGGATGCTGATTCCTTTATTGGGTGATTCCCCCAGCGGAGTCGTTATCCATAGTAGAGCCCAGTTGGTGAGTTTCTGGCGGGATATTTCCCCAGTTAATTTTCATCCCCTGCAAGTCCCCAACGAAGTCAGTAGAATGTTTTCTTCCCCACAGAATGGGATTGACCCAGAGAATTGTTATTCTCCATCCTCAGTAGAGAAAGTTTGGGATGTCTCCCCAGTAAATCTTCTTCATTATCCCTGGCAGAGTGGATTAAAATTTCCAGTAAAGCGGAATCTCCGGCAGAGTGAAGTAGGTCCCCGCAGCTTGCTTTTCTTCCCCAGTAAAGTCATATTCTGAAAGGCCATCCGGGCTGATTTCCCCAGTAGAGTAGATTCGTTTTCCTCAGCCAACACATTTGTTCTCCCCAGAAGAGTTGTATTCTGGTAGGCCGTCCAGGGCCGTTCTTCCTCAGCAGAGTTGATTTTGTGATCCCTAGCAGAGCGGATTCTATTCTCAGCAGAACAGTTTACCCAGGAGGGTTCTTCTCCAGGAAGCCATCCAGGGCTTGTTTCTCCCAGCAAATGTCCAAATGTACTTGGCACCCGATCATCCCCAGCGGAGTTTACGCCTTCTCTTCAGCATTTATTTTGCTGGAGCGGTTCCTTTGCATTTACATTTTGCATAACATCCTATAAAATGCGTAGCATTTCCATTTCATATGGAGCATTACACCATATTCAAACATGTGCATTTGAAACATAATCCAGGTTGTTACCATTTATTTCCAGTTGCATCTTCAACAAATGACAGTGTATTTTCTTGAGCCCGTGTGGTATCCAGTCCCTTGCAAATTTCAGTGTATTTTCTTGAGCCCGTGCGGTATCCAGTCCCCAGCAAATATCATTGTTTTTCTTGAGCCTGTGTGGCATCCAGACCCCAGCAAGATCATTGACATATGTGTTCATCTTATCATTCTCTCCAACGGAGTTTACTATTTCAATTTCATATTTCCCCAACGGATTTCATCACCCAGATGGTGAATCGACATATGTTCTTCTCAACTTCGGGTATTTTAAGGAGAACATCGAAGCAAATCAGGGGTATTTTAAGGAACCCATAAATCATGTCGACAGAAGACAGTTCGTCAAGCATCTAGCTCATATTGCCCCTTGTGCCCCAGCAGATTTTGAGTTTGTCCCAAATGATAAAACATTATGCTCATTGTACTTACACCCCATCGATGGCTTCCGGCGGGATAAGGAGGTGCCAGGAGAAAGAATCTCATACCTTGGTAATCCTGCAGTAGACCCCATAGGGTGGGGAAGCGAATTCAGTGACAATGACTGAGTTCGAAGCATTGAGAAGAATTTTGGCCTATGTGGATGAAACCAAATTACATGTGGCTTTGGAAGCTGCTCATGAACATATGGCCGTCAAGGCCAATTCTTATTTTCACCAAGAAGGTTCTAGTAAGGACTTCGACCCAGAACCACCTGATGAGGTTCAGGATATAGAACAAGACCAGAGGCTTGATGCCATCTATGATGAAGAGCCTTTGGGATTTGAAAAGGATTCGCTGGCGAACGACATTAAGATGCTAGCGCAGGATCCATTAAAAGAAATCGACCTAGGAGATGGGGTAACCAATAAGCCAACATATATCAGCGCCAATTTTGACCCAAAACTTAAGGCCGAAGTTATCCAGTTGCTGCAAGAGTTTAAGGACTGTTTCGCTTGGGACTATGATGAGATTCCTGGCTTGAGGAGAGATTTGGTCGAACACAAGTTTCCAATCAACCCTGGGAAGAAGCCAGTCAAGCAGAATCCAAGACGGTTTTGCCCAGAAATTCTCTCAAAGGTAAAAGAGGAAGTCGAAAGACTCATTTGATGTAAGTTCATCTGCACTGCCAGGTATGTCAAATGGTTGGCTAACATTGTGCCTGTCATTAAAAAGAATGGTTCTTTAAGAGTTTACATAGACTTTAGAGATCTAAATTCTACAACTTCAAAGGACGAATATTCTATGCCTGTGGAAGAAATGCTAGTCGATTTCTCCACAGGGCATGAGTATCTCAGTATGCTGGATGGATACTCTAATTATAACCAAATATTCATTGCTGAAGATGATGTCCCCAAAACAGCTTTTTGTTGTTCTAGAGCCTTAGGCACCTACGAATGGGTAGTGATGCCTTTCGGCCTTAAAAATGTTGGGGCAACATATCAATGAGCAATGAACCCAATCTTCCATGATTATATAGATACTTTCATGAAAATATATATTGATGATATTGTAGTTAAGTCTATTTCAAGGAAGAGTCACCTGGTGTTGTACCCCAAAATTTGACCAACCATTTCTTGTACTTGGTTTATGTTTCATTTTAGCATTTGCATTTTGCATAGCATTGTTATTAACAGGGAATTAAGAGGTGTTTTGTACCATTCAAGAGGAGAGCTTCATTTCTCAAGCTCAAGCCAAAGCATTTATGCAAGCCATCAAGTGCTCACCATCATCATAGAAGGGTTTCATAACTCCTTGAGAAGAGGTTTAGGTGTGGATGTCTTCTCATATCTTGAGGATCATCTGAGACTAATCAGAGGATCATCAGGAGTCCATGAGGTCATTTATTTGGATAGGACATGGTTTTGAAGTTCATTGAGTACCTTGGAGGTCATTGTGGAGTTGGAGTAGTTATTCAATTCATCTGCAAAGGGCATTGAAATTAGGGTTTCACATATGATTCGCATAGACTTGTTTCCTTGAGCAATACTTGGTTCCATATGTCCTATGGTGTTTAGGGATAGAGGATTGATCATCAATTTTAGCCAGAAGAGCTTCAATTGGTCAGTCAATTGCAAATCAGGTGGATTTGGCGAAAAGTCAATTGTGTAGAGAAAAAAGTCAACACCTGACTTTCGAGGTCAATATCATGTTCCTCATGTTCAACATGGCTAATGGGTGAAAATTTACCAAGAAATGTCAAAGGGATCATAAAAAAATCAAGAAGTTTGAAACTTTCCAATTTTGGAAATTTAGGGTTTTAGAAACTTTCCATTTATGGAAAGTTTCATGGTTGAATCAGCCATCTTCAAAGCTACTTTCCTTCATGATCAAGGGCCCAAATGGATTTTTGGCGAACATCAAAGTTATTCCTCATAATCTTAGCTTTGTTTTGAGTACTAATTCATCATCATGAGATGCTTAGAGCTCAAGTTATGATGTTCAAAAGTTAGGGTTTTCAAAGACATCAAATTTAGCAAGTTTGGACAGATTTTTAGACCAAATTTCCAAGGAAATTTTCATCAAGTTCTTAATTCCAAATGAAATTTTGTCCCACATGAGAGTTGTAGATCATGTTCTAAGATTTTCATCCATTACTAGAAGTTTCTCATGAGATTAATGAAACTTAAGTTATGGGGGTTCAACGTTAGGGTTTCAATTGAATCAAAACTCATAATTTAGAATTTTTTCTAAGTTATTTCAAGGCAGATTTCATGACATGGTATTCAAGCTTAACTTTCATGACTTTCCAAGTTGCAAATCAAGATTTCTTCAACATCAAAGTTGTTCCTTGCCATACTAGCTTTCATTTGAGTCCAATTTCCAATCAAGAGGAGCCTTGTGCATCAAGCTTTAGTGGTTCAAAGTAGGTGACTTGGAAGACATTGAAAAACAAGATGCATGGATGATTTTGGCTTGTTTCTCAAATTAACTTTGCAAGATTTCCTTGCAATCAATATTATGCGCAAGATATCTCCTTTCCACACTCCAAAAACATTGCCAAAATAAGGCCAACAAAGCATGTACCATTGTGGTGTCATTTTGGAAAATCATGGCCTAAGAAGGAAATGGACAAACAACTACAAACTTGAACAATACACATTCCCTCTAATTCTTCTTTCCACTCAGACAAGCAACCACAATACAAGGCAACTCGTATCTGGCTCATCATCCACCATTTAGTTAAAACTCTCCTTCAAATCTGTAGCAGCTGTTACCATTGCATTTTACCACGGTTAAAGCCTCTTTAACCTTATCCTAACTTCATACATAAGCAAAGGCAAAACAACCTAGCAGAGGGAGCCTCCATTTTGAGTGAACGATCAGACCTAGCTCTCTCTGCTCCCTCTGAACTTTTTCTTCGAAACATACATCTCCTTGAGCTTTCCATTTAGATTCATCTCACAATCTCTTCACTACAACATTTTACTCCATCTGTTTGCAAGAAAAACATTCTGCAAGCACTTTGGTTCAACCTGCTTCAAGTTGGTTGAAGACTTAGAAGAAGTTTCCAAGCCATCCAAGCTCAACTCCAGCTCCCTCAAGTTCTAGTGTGGTATTCTGCATCTTTTGAAGGCTTTTCAACAAGCTCTGAAGAAGCAGTGGACATACTCCACTAGGTAACTCTTTGAACCTTTTCCTCCCATTTTAGGAACATATTAGGGACATGTCGTGTACATCTGAAGACCTACTCAGGTAGGCAATGCTTACATACCATATTGGCTTGTTTTGGTTGACTTTCAGTTTATCATGTTCAAGCTTTATGCTTTCGATTCACTATGAAAAAGGGCTTGTTTTTAAATTGTGAGATTGGATTTGTATTCTCCTCGAAATTCTGGGTTGAGGGGTGTCTTCACTTTTCATTTCTGGGAATTTTGGATTTTGCTCCGGTGGCTTGTGGTCGGGGAAGACGGCCGAAACTAGGGTTCCAGCATCTGAAGGGGAGAGGCAAGCTGAGCTGGCCTTGGCGCCATCGATAAGGTAGAGCACCCTTAACAATTGAATTGTTTGATGATGCCTTGAGGTGAGTTTCACTTTGAAACTTTGGTTAATGTTTTCCATTGGACATGTCTACTTTGGGAATTTTATTTGGAATTTATTGAGCCATCCTTCTATTTTTGATGAAGCTTGCAAGTCAAGTCATCTTAGAGGAAGTTCATACAAACTAGTTCCTTTGGGAAATGACTTTGATGGATCCCATATGCACCCTATGAGTCTTGATTTTCATTCTTGATATGATTAAGGTGTTGATATTGCATTTTTAGGTCATACACTTGTGTAACTTTTGTTACAAGTTACTTGGAAGTTAGGGTATTCCACTTGATTTTAAGTGTTGAGCATGGGATTGAACTTTGGTTCTTCCTCTTGCCTTGACTTGGTTCTTGCTTAGGATTTGTTTTTTCATCTTCATTTGGACCTTTCTCTTATGGTTTCACTTCTTCCCCTTGGGGTTTGGTCCTCATTCAAGATAATTTAGTATCAATGTTCTTACGTTGAGTTTGTCTTGAATGATGGATCACTTTTAGCACTTGTTTGCTCTTTTCTTTTGCATGATCAATGTGAAGTGTTTGGTTGAGAAATTTTCCATGTTGCTTGCTTCCCAAGCCTCTTTTCTCCCATCTTCTATTTGATCATGGCATTTGCTTGTGTTTTATGCTTGGCTTTTGTTTTAGTGATTGATGTTTGAATGGTTGTAGAAGTTGTAGGAGTTGTAACTTCTCCCATTTCATCACACTCTTTTAGACTTGTTCAAATCCTTTTGATCCCTTGTCTTTGTTGCATCATTTGATTCTCATATTTCATCTTTACATCTTTTCATTTCATGTTTTCCTTGCTTTTGACTTGTTCAAGTTGACTTCCTTTCATCTTTCATTTCATCTGTGATTGAATTATTTGTTGTTTACTTATTTCCTTTGCCATGATCCCTTAGGATTCCTAGTCCCTCTATTTAATATGGGAGCAAGAGAGACATTAGGTGTTCAATCCTTTGCATGATAATATTAGGATAGACTATTCCCCTCTTAATCCTAACTTTAGGAGCATTGTGCATGATAACATTAGGGTTCAGTTTCCCCTTAGTTGTGTCTTCTCTCCTCATCTCTAAACATCTCAAAACACTTAATAAAGGATAATGAATGTTGTACGCTACGAGCCTTAAGTACTTGAGGAATGATAGTTGGGGGGGCCTCCTCTCAATCTGTCTAGAGTGTTTAGCGTATGCCCTTTGGGCGATATACAACGCATTCGCTCTCAAGTCATAGTCTTTAGTGCAATATGAGTTACAACTCTTAACTCAATTCATTTCTTCATAAAAAACACAAAACAAAACCTCAAACCTTTTTATCCTTCGGGATTGTTTTGAAAATCATTTTCTGAAAGAGTGTGTTAAGTTTAGGTTCTACAACAAACAGGCATCGTCCCTAACTGCTGGAACCAATATGTGGTTGTAGTTTCTCGTACTACGTTTGCTCTAATTTCTCATACCAGATAAGGATACGTGGGCACAAGATGGAGATGTCTTGGCGAGCAACCTCCCCCGTAGTTTCCCGAACTACGTTGAATTTGACTTTCCCATTGCACGAGGGAATATGTAGGCATAGAGCGGAGATGTCCTATCGAGTCAGTTCTTTCCATTTAGCAGCAGCCTTTAGATAGTTTCTTTCACCCATAAACTAGACAACAAGCATGGATCCCGTTGAGTACAACGGACGTGAGGGGTGCTCATGCCTTCCCCTTGCGTAACCAGCTCTCGAACCCAAGATTTGGTTGCGATGACCTGTCTTTTCCCTTTTTCGTAGGTTTTCTCTGATTATTTCCTTTCCCTCTCTTTGGGATAAATAACAAACGGTGGTGACTCTTCTGTCTTTGTCGTCCCCTCTTCGTAGCGATGCGGCACCTGGACAATCTTCGACAGTCCCTCAAGAGGATGAGTAGATATGGTCTTAAAGTGAATTCTCTTAAGTTTGTGTTTTGTGTGCAGGTAGGGGATTTTCTAAGCTTTGTGATCCACAAAAAGGGGATCGAGATCAAGCAGAACAAAACCAAAGCCATCATGGAAGCGAAAGCACCATCGATAAAAAAGGAGCTGCAATCCCTTATGGGTAAGATTAATTTCTTGAAAAGGTTCATATCGAACTTAAGCAGAAAGACGCAGGCCTTTTCACCATTGCTTCGATTCAACAAAGAGGGGTTCGAATGAGGGCAAGATCAATAAGAAGCCTTCGACAAGATCAAGGACTACCTGAGCCATCCTCCAATTCTTTCACCACCTTGTAAGAATAGGGGTATGAGGTTGTACATAGATGTGTCAGCAAAACCTTAGGGATCATGTTGGCTCAAAAGGATGAGGATGGTGTCGACAGAGCCATCTACTACCTCAGTAGAGTTTTGAATGATGCAGAAACTAGGTATAACATGATAGAAAAATTATACTTATGCTTGTATTTCTCTTGTACAAAATTGAAGCAATATATAAAACCATCTGATGTTTATGTTTCGTCTCATTTTGATGTTATTAAACATATGTTGTCTTAATCTATATTGCATAGTCGAGTTGGTAAGTGGGCACTAGCATTTACTAAGTATTCTTTAACATATAAGCCTTTAAAGGAAGTTAAAATACAAGTGGTAGCGGACATTATAGTCGATAAATCCATAAATGAAAGTGAAGGTGAGATAATACTTAGAAGGGGGGGTTGAATAAGTATGGAAAATTAAGACTTGAAAATAATCACACAATTATTTTTATCCTGGTTCGTTTAGCAACTACTCCAGTCCACCCTTCCTAGAGTGATTTGTCTTTCTCAATAAGGACTTAATCCACTATTAAATCAAACTGATTACAATAGTATCACCTAAGAACAACAGTTCTTAGTCTTCTTAAGAGCTACTGATTCCAACTGAATCCTCTTAAGGAATAACCTTTACAATCAATGTAAATTAAATACAAGAGTTTTTAATGCTTCTAAAAAGCTTTTATCACAACAGTGATTTTTCTCTTAAGTTTAAGTATAATGAGATTCTATGAAGAATAAGAGTGAGAGCTTTTAGAATATTATGATTTCTTTTCAGCAAGTGTGTAACTGAAGAAAGTGGTGAAGTTCTCCTTTTATAGGCAGCTGATCCAAGCAAGTTGAGCGTTGAAAAGAGAGTCCCAAAAGGTCTGAGCCTTTTTGTCTTCACATCAAGTGAGCTTTCCTAGAAGTAGATGGCACAGCAAAATCCTTTTTGTCTGTGTAAGTGTGTCTAGCACAAATAAGGAAAGAGACGTTGAATAGCTCCAACAGATATATTCTTGAAAATACTTCTTCAGTTTCAGCAAGTTCTTCAGAGTCTGAATGGATCAGAGTCTTCTAATGAGATTCAAAACTATGCTGTATCAGAGTCTTCTGCAGCATGTGTGCTTCTAGCGTGTTGATCATCAGAGCATTTTGACACAGAACTTCAGTACTTGGCAGCGTAGGTACTTTCAGAAACTTCTGTAGATTAATGCCTTGAGAAACTCTTCAATCTATATTCTTCTATACTTCAGATGCTTCAGCTTCAAATGCTTCTGATTATCTTTAGATGCTTCTGATATCTTCAGATGCTTCTGACTCAGAATGTTCTGGAGCTTCTTGCTTCAGATCCTTCTAGAGACTACGCTCAGGATCTTCTGTAAGGAGCAAGCAGATTCTTCTGTAAGGTGCATCTGGCGCTTCAGAGTCAGAATAACTTCTTGTATTCAAACAGATTTGCTTCTAGAGAGTTAATATTACTTCAATCTGCAGTAAAACTCTCAAACTAGTTTTAGAGTATATAATTCTTAAATATAAATTTCTTAACAGTTATCATCAAAACAAAGAGTAATTATTAAGAACCAATCTGTGTTCTAACAATCTCCCCCTTTTTGATGATGACAAAAAGTATCAGAAATTTTATTTAATTGAACGTAAAGAATTATAACTCCCCCTGAGATGATGAATCTCCCCCTGAGTTAAATATGAAAAAGGAATAGAAACTTCCCTTTTTATCTTGAGTAATCTTCAGAGTCAGATCTTGTTTGTCTTTGTAATAAATAAGGGTCAGAATATCTTGCAAATATGAGATTCAGAGTTTGATAAAAAATGATCTGAGATGCTCAGAGATTCTTTTATAGAGTGTTCTTATCAAATGTTCTGAAATGGTCAATTTAGATATTAGAAAGAATAGATATGTCTGAAGATTCGTTCTAGTGAAATTATATTAAATAGTTCAGATCTTTATTTTCTCCCCCTTTTTTGTCATAAGCAAAAAGTAAAAACTTTTAATAAAGACAAATAAAAGGAACAATAAATAGATAATTCAATGGAGAAAAACTGATTCATTCAACAAAATAGAGCAAGAGTACATTGGTAAATATCAGAAGATATAATAATAAAAACATTCAGATGCAAAACAACAGATGCACAAACATTATAATGAAAAAAAATCTAAGAGTGTTTTGACAAAAGCATCTTCAATAGGTCTGTGATCTCAGATGAAGATTGCTCTTGCTTTGACATCCACTTAGTCATTGTCTCATTCTTCTCATCTTGTTTAGGCATCCACTCTGACATGTCCTCAGATTTCTTGTCTTGCTTTGCCATCCAAGATTTTATTTCAAATTGACCAGCTTCCAGAGCAGCAATCTTGTCTCCAAAATCTGGATGTTCTGTCTTAATCTCTGATGAAGAGGATGGAGGTTCTGCAGCCTGAACAGAGTCAATTGCCATAGGTTCTGGAGATCCTGAAGAGGGTTCTACCAGAGTCATAGTCAATGCATTGACAGTTGGTTCTGGTGGAGGAGGAGGAGCATCCAAACGAAGCAGAGGTTCAGTCTTGTTGACAATCCAGAATTGAGTTCTTTCAGCTCTGAGCTTTGCATCATCAGAACAGATGTTCTTCAGATTGGAAGCTACAGTGTTGAATCTATTGATAAAGCCTTTCCAGATGATATCAGTTTCATTTGCATCCATAGTTTTAGAGCATCTCTTCTGAACAGTACCTAAAGACATCTGTATTTCTTGCAAAAACGTTTGAAATAAATGATCAATATTAAGTCTGGGTGGTGGTTTAAGCAAGGTTTCCAGAGTCATCTATTTAGGTTTGGGAGTAGGTGGTATTAGTGATTTAGAGATGGAAATCAGAGGAGGGGGAACATATGGAATGAATGGAATTTCTGGTTTTTGGGGTAAGGATCTGTTTAAAGCATTAATCAGATTTGGTTGTGGTCTTATGCGTGGGTAAACAACATCAAAGGATGCATTAGAATATGGTATGAAAGCAGAGTTTGATGGTTTATCAGATGCAAATGTGTTATCAGATGCAGGTTGCAGAGCTGAAACAACAGCTTTACCAGATGTAGCAGATATGGTTGCTAATGATCCTTCATTGTTCATAGATTGAATATATGAAATGATTACAGATGGAAGGGCCTGTCTGAGTTTAGGTTTTAGAGGTTTCAAGGGTTCAGAAGGTTCAACTCTATCATAAAAATCTTTTAGTTTGAAACCATAAGATAAATTATGATAAAGAGAAGACACTTGAGCACAAGATATACCAGATGATGATGGATTGGAAGTGGGAACAATCATCTCAGATGATGGTGCAGATGGAGGCAAAGGGTCTGAAATGGAAGTTTTAGTAGGTAAGGTTGATTCAGGTTCAGGTTCAGGTTCATGTACAAGATATTTTTCAGATGGATTAATCAGAAAATCTGGATGAATTTCTGATTCTGATGAGTTTGAGGATTTTGTAGGTGTACAAGAGGTAGAAGAAACTTGAAACACTGTTTTAATGGAGTGATATCAAGAACTTCTGTCTCAGGGATATGAGAAGGTTCTGGAGGAATATCAGATTGTTGAGAAGGTGGTTCAGATGAAATAGGAGCAGAAGTTACTTTTGTGGGTTCAGAAGTAACAGGTGCAACTAGTTCAGAAGATGGAATGTTGGATGGTGGTATGACAGAGTATTTTTCTGGTTGATCTTTTGTGGTTTGGTTTGCTGGATGTTCAGAAGTTTTTGGTTGATTTTCTGTTTGTGGTTGATCAGAGTTTTGGTTATCAGAAGTTTGTTGTAGTTCTGATGGTTGTGGTTCTGTTTGTTGTGGTTCTGATGGAGATGGACGTGGAGTGAAGTGTTTGATGTGTATTTTGGGTTGAGGAGGTTTTGATACAGAAGCAGTATTTTGTTTTTGAGGTGAGACAGAACTAGGGGCAACAACAGAAGTTGTTTGAGTAACAGGTGGTTTGGGAACAGACTTAATAGATGAATCATTAATAACAACATTTTTAGAAATAGTAGAAGGCTTAGTACCTTTTAGTTTAATCCTCTTAGCAGATGCAGAGGCAGCTTCTTCAGAATCCTTTCTCTTTAAGAGATTCTTGGGTTTCTCAGTAATCTTAGCCTTCTTTTGGACAGGTTCAGATTCTGCTGCAGGCTGAGACCTTTTCCTCTGAAGTGGTACTTCTTCTTCTTCTCCTGCATCTGGCAGTGGTTGTTTGACAAGTTGAAACACATTGGCTGGAACAGGTACTCCTTCCTTTTTGCATTCCTCTATATACATCAGTACTATATGTCTAGGTTCTTCAGCAAAGAATAGAGGAAAGTCAGATACTGGAACCCTCTTATTCAAATCAGACATATTTAACCTCTTTGGAGCAGTGGTGAGTTCATCTACAATCTTAAGTCTCAGAAGACTTTTAGCATTCAGAGGTTTTCCCATAATGAACTCTAATTCCTCTGTAACCCCAGCATCATACAGAGCAGCCACTAAACCATTTTCAGTGAGAAGATCTGAGATCAATCTTCCAAAAGGGATCCAAGTCCTGATCTTCTGGCCTTTTTCTTTAACAGATTCTCTAGATGCATTTATGTGATTCCATAGATGCATGAACAAAATGTAAGGAAGATCTACCTTGTTGCTCTGACTAAGGCAGTACATAAAATAGATCTGTTCATTGTTGACATAATCTGGGGAATTTGTTGACTTTCTGTGATGTATGCATCCCATGAAGATCTTGGCCCAGATCTTGTAATCAGGCTTCAGATCTTTGAATCTGTTAGAGGCTTGTCCAGCAGTCATAACTTCCTCATAAACTTCATCCATATCCACACGCCCAGCTGGCAGGTGGGAAACACCATCTGTTTCTTCATAACCAATCAATCTTCTGATCAGATCCTCTGTGATGATAATTTCCTTTCCCAGCACAGATGATAAAATAAACTTGGGATACACAGATGCATGAATCCAGAATTCCTTAACAAGTAGAGGGTAAACTGGTCCAAACAATCTATCAAAGTATTTCACCCAACCTTGAGCTCTAACAATGGAGCGAAAATCAAACCAATTGTCAGCCAGAGAATCAAATTCAACCATGGATTCACACAACACTTCTAATTTATCAACAGGTGTGAGGAGAGTTCTCTTTGGAGGAGTATATGGAGCAGCACCTAGGTTATCTGAAGTCACAGCAGCCATTGTAGATTGAAACTGAGCAGTTGTTGAAGAAGAAGACGTCATTGAAGATTGCTTTTTCAAACACTTAGGTTTTGAGTTTTTATGTAGAGAGAACAAAAGATGAAAACGCATGTAAATTCTGAGAGTGAAAAGTGTGAAAGTGAATACACAACAAGTATTTATACTAATCACATAGGCACATCAACAGTCAGAAAAAAAACACACGTTTGAGCAGCATTAAATGAAGAGAATTAAATCATTTCAAATAATAAATGCTTCTGACAATTTGGGGGGGGAAACCAAGATATTTACTATTCAAATTTCACCTCAAACGTCTCTTCAGTTATGTGCACGCCACCTCTTCAGATTTTGTGTGACACGTGTTTGCTTGCATGCTGTTCTGAAATCTCTCAAGAAATGAAACGTTAGCCAACGTTCAGATCTTCTAAAGATGGTTAGTTCAGAGTTTCACATCAGAAATATTAATCAGAATAGAATAAATAAACAGAAGAAATACTTCAGATGAATTAAGCATTTTGACATCTGGAACAATTTGCTTCTGATAAATATCATTCTGGACAAAAATCCATACCAATATTTTTCAGAATAAAATTGAATCTATCTTCAACAAGGGGTTTTGTAAAAATATCTGCCCATTGATGATCTGTATCAACAAAGGCTAAATTTATGATTCCCTTCTGAACATAGTCTCTGATGAAGTGATGCTTAATTTCTATATGTTTTGCCTTAGAATGTAAAATGGGATTCTTGGACAAACATATAGCAGAAGTATTATCACAAAAGATAGAAATGTTACTCTCAAAAATTTGATAATCTTCTAGTTGACTTTTCATCCAGAGCATCTGCGTGCTACATCCAGCAGCAGCAATGTATTCAGCCTCTGTGGTTGAAAGTTCAATTGTGGGTTGCTTCTTGCTGTACCAGGAGATTATATTTCTTCCTAGAAATTGACAACTTCCAGAAGTACTTTTTCTTTCTACTCTGTCTCCAGCATAGTCAGCATCACAGAATCCAACTAATTTGAAATCATCAGATTTTCTGTAACACAAACCCACATTAGAAGTACCTTTCAGATACCTTAGAATCCTCTTGATAGTTGTCAAGTGTGATTCTCTAGGATCTTATTGGAATCTAGCACACAGACAAACACTGAATAATATGTTAGGTCTAGAAGCAGTAAGATAAAGAAGAGAACCAATCATACCTCTGTAGAGCTTCTGGTCTACTTTCTTACTTACCTCTTCTTTCCCAAGTGAGCTAGTAGGATGCATTGGAGTCTTTGCTAGCTTGCTGTCAGACATGTTGAATTTCTTCAGAAGTTCTTCAACATACTTTGTCTGATGTATGTAGGTGCACTCTGGAGTTTGATTAACTTGGATTCCTAAAAAGAATCTGAGTTCTCCCATCATGCTCATTTCAAATTCTGCCTGCATACATGTAGCAAACTCCTTTCCAAGCATAATATTTGTTGATCCAAAAATAATATCATCTACATAAATTTGGCAAATTAGAAGATCTTTCTTTATAGTTTTACAGAATAGAGTTGTATCCACTTTGCCTCTGATGAAATTCTTCTCCAGAAGAAAATTACTCAATCTCTCATACCAAGCTCTGGGAGCTTGTTTTAATCCATATAGAGATTTCTTTAATTTGAAAACATGATCTGGAAATTTTTCATTTTCAAAACCAGGAGGTTGGTGGACATAAACTTCTTCTTCTATAATACCATTAAGAAAAGCACTTTTAACATCCATCTGATACAGAGTGATGTTATTCTGTGCAGCAAAGGAAATGAGAAGGCGTATAGATTCTAACCTTGCCACTGGAGCATATGTCTCAGTGTAATCAATACCTTCTTGCTGATTGTATCCTTGAGCAACCAGCCTTGCCTTATTCCTCTCAACTTCTCCTTTCTCATTTAGTTTATTTATGAAGACCCATTTTGTACCAATAATATTAAATCCTTGAGGTCTTTGAACTAGATCCCATACATCATTTCTGCTGAATTGGTTAAGCTCTTCTTGCATGGCAATAATCCAATCATTGTCTTGCAGAGCTTCTTCAACAGAAGATGGTTCAATTTCTGACACTAGTCCAAAGAGTGATGCTTCAGATGATCTAAGAAAAGATCTTGTTCTGATGGGATCATCCTTCTTTCCAATAATGACATCCTCTGGATGAGAAGCTTTAATTCTGGATGATGATCCTCTGATAGTTGATTCTTCAGAAATTTTTAGGTTATTCATCTGAGAAGTTAAGGGAGTGGCATCTGGAGTTGCTTCTGGTTCCTTCATTTGAAGTTTGTCTGCTTCTGGAACTTCAGAGTCAATAAAGACTACTTCCCTATCTGCAGAGTTATCAACCTGCTTTGGCTTTTCAGAGCCAAGCTTATCATCAAATCTGACATGAATGGATTCTTCCATAATCTGTGTCTCAGTGTTGTATACTCTGTAGCCTTTAGAGCGTTCAGAATATCCAAGCATGAAACACTTCTGTGCTTTGGAATCAAACTTGCCCAGAGTTTCTTTAGTGTTTAACATATAACAGATACATCCAAAAGGATGAAAATATGAAATGTTGGGCTTTTTGTTCTTCCACAATTCATAAGGAGTCTTCTTCAGAAGAGGTCTAACAGATACTCTGTTCTGAATGTAGCATGCTGTATTGATTGCTTCTGCCCAAAAATGTTTTGCCAGATTTGTCTCATTGATCATGGTTCTGACCATTTCTTGCAAAGTTCTGTTTTTCCTCTCTACAACCCCATTCTGTTGTGGAGTTCTAGGACAGGAAAAATCATAAGCAATGCCATTTTCAGAAAAATATTTTTCAAAATATTTATTTTCAAATTCACCACCATGATCACTTCTGACTTTTATAATTTTGAAATTCTTTTCATTCTGGACTTGCTTGCAGAAGTCAAAGAACACAGAATGTGACTCATCCTTGTGTTTTAAGAACTTTACCCATGTCCATCTGCTAAAGTCATCAACAATGACCAATCCATACTTCTTGCCTCTGATGGATGCAGTTTTCACTGGTCCAAACAGATCAATATGAAGTAGTTCTAATGGTTTAGAGGTAGAAACAACATTTTTTTATTTGAAAGACGTTTTTGAAAACTTTCCTTTCTGGCATGCTTCACAAAGAGAATCTGAAGTGAACTTCAGATTAGGGAGTCCTCTGACAAGATTAAGTTTATTAATCTGAGATATACGTCTCATATTAATATGGCCCAATCTTTTGTGCCAGACCCATTACTCTTCATTCACAGACAAGAGGCATTTAACATTTTGAACTTTAAGTTCTGAAAGATTTATTTTATAAATGTTGTTTTTCCTCTTACCACTAAATAGGATAGAGCCATCCTTCTGACTAATAGCTTTACCACATTTTTGATTAAAAGTTATATCATAACCATTGTCACTTAATTGACTTATGGACAATAAGTTATATTTTAACCCTTCAACAAGTAAAACATTAGTAATAGAGGGAAGTTTACCATTTCCAATAGTGCCAGATTCAATGATCTTGCCCTTCTGGGTCCCTCCGAACTTCACGTCCCCTCCAGATCTAAGTTCCAGACTTTGGAACATAGACTTTTCTCCTGTCATGTGTCGTGAGCATCCAGAGTCCAGGTACCATGATTGGTGTCCTGACCTTGCCGCTAAGAACATCTGCAACAGGAATTATTTTGTTTTTAGGTACCCAGATCTTCTTGGGTCCTTTGGGGTTAGTTGGTTTGTAGGTTTGTCTAAACTTCATTTTTGCAACATAATGTTTATTCTGACTTGCCTTAGGTTTAAACACATAAGTACTCTTCTCAGAGCTTGTGTGTTTAATGTCATTCAAGTGACCAAATTTGAATTGAGAATACAGAGGTGTCTTCCTGATGAAAAGTTTGTCAACAGGTTTTGGATTGCTTCCAGATGAAGACTCATATCCAATGCCTCTTCTGTTGTTTCCACTAACACCATAGATCATGGAAGCCATCTTGCTTCTGTCTATGCTCTTAGTGAGAAATCTCTGAAAACTAGAGTCATATTTTTCTAAAATATTTTCACATGACTTAGTCTCAGATTCAGATTCTTGTTGAGTTCCATCAAAGTCATTTTTGATTTTTAAATTTATTTCTTTCTGCTCAACAAGTTCTGTTTTCAGAAGATCAATCTCAGATTCAAGATTGCTTTTCAGCTTCTTGTATTTGAGTTTGATGTTGTTATAACTCTTAAGAACTTCTGTTAAAACTTTAATGAGTTCTTCTTTGGTAAGTTTAGCCATTACCTCTTCTGCATCATCATCAGATTCAGATTCTGATTCATATCCTGAGGTACCTTTCTCTTGATCCTCTGTCCTGGCCATCAGTGCAACGTTTGCACATTCTTCTTCTGATTCAGAAGATGACTCACACTCATCTGAGTCATCCCATGTTGCCATCAGAACCTTCTTCTTTTTGTTGAACTTCTTCTTAGGTTTTTCTTTCAGAAGTTTGGGGCAGTCATTCTTGTAGTGCCCAGGTTCTTTGCACTCATAGCACACAACATCTTTCTTGGCAGATCTTCTGTGACTAGAAGATTCCTTTCTGTTGTCAGATCTTCTGAAGTTGTTGAACTTCTTTCCCTTGTGCTTCCAGAGTTTGTTAATCCTTCTGGACAGCATGGATAACTCATCTTCTTCTTCAGAAGAAGATTCTTCAGAGCTTTCTTGAATGACCTGCAAAGCTTTAGCAGTTTTGTTAGATTTTAATGCTACAGATTTACCTTTATATTTCTTCTGAGGTTCATCTTCCTCAAACTCAATCTCATGACTCCTTAGTGAGCTGATGAGTTCTTCTAGAGAGATCTTGTTCAGATCTTTGGCCATCTTCAGGGCAGTCACCATTGGTCTCCATCTGATAGGCAGGCTTCTGATGATTTTCTTTACATGATCTGACGTAGAATATCCCTTGTCCAGAACTTTTAGCCCAGTAGTGAGTATCTGGAATCTGGAGAACATGGCTTCAACAGATTCAGAGTCTTCCATTTTGAAAGCCTCATACTTCTGGATCAGAGCCAGAGCTTTTGTCTCCTTAACTTGAGAATTTCCCTCATGAGTCATTTTAAGGGATTCAAACATATCAAAAGTTGTCTCCCTGTTTGTGATTTTCTCATACTCTGTATGTGAAATAGCATTCAGTAATATGGTTCTGGCTTTATGGTGATTTTTGAAGTCTTTCTTCTGAGAATCTGTCATAGATCTTCTGTCAATCTTTTTGCCATCCCCATCTGTGGGATGTACATATCCATCTATGACAAGATCCCATAGATCAGCATCATATCCTAGGAAAAAACTCTCAATTCTGTCTTTCCAGTAATCAAATTTTTCTCCATCAAACATTGGGGGTTTGGTGTTGATCATATCCCTCTCTTCATATTTATTGTTAATATTGGACATTGAATTATCAGCCATGATAACAAATAAATATAAATATCAAAGTATATCTCTCTGGATCTTTACTGACACTGTTAAGTGGTAGCACACTCAGAACCGGAGCTCTGATACCAACTGAAGGTGAGATAATACTTAGAAGGGGGGGGGGGGGGGGTTGAATAAGTATGGAAAATTAAGACTTGAAAATAATCACACAATTATTTTTATCCTGGTTCGTTTAACAACTACTTCAGTCCACCCTTCCTAGAGTGATTTGCCTTTCTCAACAAGGACTTAATCCACTATTAAATCAAACTGATTACAATAGTATCACCTAAGAACAACAGTTCTGAGTCTTCTTAAGAGCTACTGATTCCAACTGAATCCTCTTAAGGAATAACCTTTACAATCAATGTAAATTAAATACAAGAGTTTTTAATGCTTCTAAAAAGCTTTTATCACAACAGTGATTTTTCTCTTAAGTTTAATTACAATGAGATTCTATGAAGAATAAGAGTGAGAGCTTTTAGAATATTATGATTTCTTTTCAGCAAGTGTGTAACTGAAGAAAGTGGTGAAGTTCTCCTTTTATAGGCAGCTGATCCAAGCAAGTTGAGCGTTGAAAAGAGAGTCCCAAAAGGTCTGAGCCTTTTTGTCTTCACATCAAGTGACCTTTCCTAGAAGTAGATGGCACAGCAAAATCCTTTTTGTCTGTGTAAGTGTGTCTAGAACAAATAAGGAAAGAGATGTTGAATAGCTCCAACGGATATATTCTTGAAAATACTTCTTCAGTTTCAGCAAGTTCTTCAGAGTCTGAATGGATCAGAGTCTTCTAATGAGATTCAGAACTATGCTGTATCAGAGTCTTCTGCAGCATGTGTGCTTCTAGCGTGTTGATCATCAGAGCATTTTGACACAGAACTTAAGTACTTGGCAGCGTAGGTACTTTCAGAAACTTCTGTAGATTAATGCCTTGAGAAACTCTTCAATCTATATTCTTCTATACTTCAGATGCTTCAGCTTCAGATGCTTCTGATTATCTTCAGATGCTTCTGATATCTTCAGATGCTTCTGACTCAGAATGTTCTGGAGCTTCTTGCTTCAGATCCTTCTGGAGACTACGCTCAGGATCTTCTGTAAGGAGCAAGCAAATTCTTCTGTAAGGTGCATCTGGCGCTTCAGAGTCAGAATAACTTCTTGTATTCAAACAGATTTGCTTATAGAGAGTTAATATTACTTCAATCTGCAGTAAAACTCTCAAACAAGTTTTAGAGTATATAATTCTTAAATATAAATTTCTTAACAGTTATCATCAAAACAAAGAGTAATTATTAAGAACCAATCTGTGTTCTAACAGAAAGCACTTTGAATTGCGTCGAACTGGAACCGTGGAAGTTATACTGCGATGGCTCTAGCCACAAAGATGACACCGGCATAGGCGTGCTAATTATTTCGCCTGAAAACATTCTAATAAAATTCAAGTACAAGGTCGAACGAAGGACTTTGTTCCAACAACAAGGCTGAATATGAGGCCTTAATAGCAGGACCTGAAATTTTGTTAGAATTGGGGGCAACTCGAGTCGAAATAATGGGAGACTAAGAGTTGGTTGTAAAACAAATTACAAAGGAGTACAAATGTGTTAAAGAAAATCTTATCATGTACTTTGTAATAGACAACAGACTACTGAAAAAATTTGAAGTGGCAAGCATTCGACATATACCTCGACTGGAGAATCAAGTGGCTAATGACTTAGCTCAGATTGCCTCACGGTATAAGGTTTCGAAGGAAAACTTACAGGAGGCAATCAAAGGTAGAGGTAAAGTCGTCTTTGTTGGATTATGTCCATCAGATCTAGAAGTGACAAAGTTTGGATATGTTGGCGAAGAAATTTTTGAGATCTTTGCAGTAGACAACCTGACGGATAAAGACTGGAGGAAGCCTTTAGTCGAGTACTTATAGGCTCCAACAACATCCACATAGCGAAAGGTAAAGTATCAAGCTCTAGGTTATGTCCTTCTAGGAAATGAGTTATTTAAAAAGACCCCTGAGGGAGTCTTACTTAAATGCCTTAGTGAATCAGAGGCATATCTGGCCCTCTCGAATGTTCATAGTGGGGCGTGTGGGGCACATCAAGTAGGCCATAAGATGAAATGGCTACTGTTTTGACAAGGCATGTATTGGCCTACTATGTTAAAGGATTGTATTGAATTCGCCAAGGGCTGCCAGGAATGCCAAGTTCACGCTGGCATACAACATGTCCCTGTAAGCGAGTTGCATTCCATAGTCAAACCATGGCCTTTCATAGGTTCGGCTTTGGACTTGATTGTAGAAATTCGACCTGTATCCTCCAAGAATCATAAATACATTTTGGTAGGAATTGACTACTTTACAAAGTGGATCTAAGAGGTACCCTTACCAAATGTAGATTAAGAGGACGTAATCGAGTTTATTCAAAAGTACATGATTTACAAGTTTGGAATCCCAGAAACAATCACAACAGATCAAGGATCAGTTTTTACTGGTCGAAAGATGCAGGAGTTTGCTAAGGAGATGGGATTCAAACTCTTAACCTCTACACCTTATAATGCTCAGGCTAATGGTCAAGTTGAAGCAGCTAATAAAGTGGTGATTGGTTTGATCAAAAAACATGTGGGAAAGAAGCTTAGAAATTGGCATAAGACGTTGGACCAGATCCTTTGGGCATGTCGAACCTCTCCCAAAGAAGCAACTAACACTACTCCATTTCAATTGACTTTTGGTCACGATGCAGTGTTACCCATTGAGATCTACCTGCAGTCGACCAGGATTCAGAGACATCATGAAATTCCTCCTGATTCTTATTGGAATATGATGTTGGACAAGTTGGTGGATTTGGACGAAGAAAACTTAAAGCTCTAAAACTTTTGAGGAGACAAAAGAGAAGAGTAAAGAAGTCTTATAATAAAAAGGTTAAGGTTAAGACCTTTTTTCCCGGAGACTTGGTTTAGAAGGTAATCCTGCCTATGGATCGAAAGGTCAGAGCCTTGGGCAAATAGTCCCCAAAATGGGAAGGACTATTTCAAATTACACAAGTATTTTCTAATGGAGCCTACGAAGTAGAAGAATTAAATGAGGATAAAAGAATCTTGAAAGTAAATGGCAAGTATTTGAAAAAATATAAACCAATGCTTTAAGAAATTAAAATCTATAAAGAATTCAACGTAAACGGCAGAGCCAAACATGGTATTCATAAATGCCAAAATGGCTTTAAATCATTACATAATAAAGTCTAAAAGACTATGGCACATGGCGTTCAAAAGTAAACATTACAAAGAAAGTAGAAAGCTAAAATGGTATATTCTCTTTCATCTTCAAATATTTCAACTTCTGGAGTTAGAGGAGCCTTTCACACAAAGTTTTGTTAGACCTCAGGAGTGCAACTTCTTTCTCTAGTTGTCGAGCTTCCTCCGCAAAAGTTATGGCATGGTCAAGCTCTTTTGAGAGGCCAGAATCATCAAAGGTAGACAACTCACCATTGTGTTTTTTGGCCTTCGAGATCTTGGTTCAAAGCTTCTTGATCTTTTGCTCCCAGGAAGCAATATTTTGTTCATTAGAGGCAATCTCCTGCTTATTCTTTTCTTTGGTTTCCTCCAATTCTGCTACCCTGTTCTCAGATTCAGCAGCAGAAGCCGAAGCGGAAGCCTCACTATCGGTTTTGTTCGAAATGCCTTTTTCGATCTGAGGTAGGCGCTTGAGATCACCATAAACTTAGTCAATTATAGTGTCAAGCTCTAGAGTGATGGTGGCAAATTCATGGGAAACAACATGGATGTCTACTTGTTGGAGAAGATTCTTCAAAGAGATGTGGATAACGTGATCCATCTGCAAGAGAGTGAAAAGGTCACCCTTAAAGATTTTTTCTTTGATCTTCAGGAGGATTTTGTCCTCAGGCTTGCTCGAAGGTTGGTTTTCAGAGGTAGTTGAAGCATTGGGAGTTTTTCCAAAAGAACTCCCTCGACTGCCAAGGAGAATCTTGATGTATTGTTGAGGGTTGCTGACCTTCAAGGCGTCGAGTTCCTTTTTAGAAAGGCCTGCTCCATACAGAATGGGTGTGGCCTTGCCTTCAGTAGCAGCAGCAATGGCTGGAGTAGCAATGGTCTCGACTTGGGTTGGCTCATTGTCAGGTCCTTACCCAATTTTCTCCTCTTCAGTTTGGCCCTCATCTTCTTTGTCTTCATCCAATTCGTCACCAACATTTTCATCACTATGGCCATCAATTTCAGACTGATGCGTAGTCTCATCATCTACCTCCATCTCCTCACTCCCTTCTGGATCAACAGTTTTATCACCAAGAGTATCATCCACTGGGGAGTTGTTTTCATCAGTCAAAGTTTCATTTTCCTTAATATGGGCATCTCTTGGATCTTGTGTCTCAAGATTCTGCTGATCATCATCTTCCTCATGATCAGAGCCATCTGTTTGAGACTGCTGAGTAACGGTCTTTGTAGGCGAAGGGGGAGCTGTTTCAAAGCCAGGTTTATTAATTTCACCAAGTGAAATTATTCCAGAGCCTAAATCAGAAGTGGGATAGTATGTGGGCTCACCTTAACTATTCAAAATGGTGGCTGGAGAAGGAGGATTATCCATTGTTGGCTTTGAGCCACCTGCATCATCCTAAATCGAAGTGGAGCAGATTATGGTAAAAGGAAACAAGGTATGAGTAAATGGGATTATGGTAAAAGGAAACAAGGTATAAGTAAATGGGCATTTCAAGAAATTGAAGTGATGAGTTACCTTGAAACCCTCAGAAGTAGGGCTAGAATTATCGCTCTCAGCAAGACCTGCGGCTGGTTTAGAGGCAGCCTTAGTAGAGGTTTCTACAACACTACTAGTGGGGTGGTATTTTTGGAGACCTTAGCCGTTCTTGGATCAGATTGGCTATCAGCATCACCTGTCCCTTGGCTTGCTCTCTTCCTCTTCTTTAGCTTTAAGTCTTCAGGAGGAGATTCTTCATCATCCTCTGAGTCAATAATAATTTGGGCAGTGGCCCTTTTCAACTTCCTCGGAGGTGTTGGAGGTAGTTTGTGGGAAGCCTAAGTTAATAAGAAGTATTAGAGGAAATCAAGGCTGATTAATGAAAGAAAGAGGCATGTGAAGTACCTTGCTACCTTCGGCCTTTATCTCAACCAGTTGTTGAGGTGCACTTTTCTTGGGGATATCTATAAAACAAACAAAGTTGCTACAAGATTAGTAATGATAAAGTTCATATAAAAGAACATAAAATCAAAGGATGACGACTTTCAAGTATTTCATATTCGATGCGAACATCTTTGATACCGACATGAAGGTTCCCTTTGAAACCGACGAGCGTATGTTTAGTCGGAACCACCCGCTAGGCTTTGGGTTTCGACTGTTGCTGAAGGATCTTTATAGAATCCTCACAGATGAACCAATTTGGAAATGGAAGGGCAAGGGCCACTCCAAAATCAGAAGATTGCAATCGAGGAGTCTTTGGGGGAAATAGGGCGAAAGCCACTTCATAGCGTTTCTTAGGAGGAAAGTATGAAGGGAGTTTTAAATTCTCCATTTTTCTTAAAAATATTTCTTGAGTCGTGATTGCGGCTTCATGGATGGTTCGACTAACATCATCTAGTCGATAAACAGTTTCAAAGTACTTCTGGAAGGGTTGAATCTCTTTGATGTGAGTGGATATACCTTTCTTGATCTTCTCCTGCACATCAACAAAAGCTTGGTCAATCAAGCGAGTAAAGCTAGAAACATCGAAGAACTCTACAATGTAATGCCTCGACCACTAGTTGTAGAATTCTTAGGTCCAGAGGTGAGAAGGCTCAAAATAAACAGGGGTAAGGAGAGATTTATGGGCATGTCGAGCAAGGCGAGTCGAACTCTCTATGCCATTGTAAATAGTATGAGGAAGGACCACATGGACTTTCTTGTCATACAGACACTTGGGAAAAGTTTGGACCAGACCAAATTGTCGAGAGACAAGATTTGGCTGGGAGGTCATCAAATCTGTTTGGCCCCTTATAAGGTTGAGTCTGTGAACAATGAGTTGAGGGATCTAAAAACCCTCCCAGATAAACGTCGACTCTTCCTCATGTTTTTTAAATTCAGAAGGGAAGGCCCTAGTAAACCATTCAGGACCATATTTCCTTTTCGCAAATGGGGCCATCCTTGGTGTAAACTCGTATCGTTTGGCAAACATCTTGATGAAGCCAGAAAAAGATGCCCTAAGTGTCTGCCCCTCTTCACTAGGTGTTATCTTGACTAGTCGAGTCCATTCGACTCACCTCTCCTTTATTTCTGGGTCTTCTTCATCGACCATCCCTTTGTTGGGAAGGCTAGTCTCGAATGTGGCATTAAGCCAGAGTTGAAGTAGCCATAAAGCTCATGACAACAAGAGATTCCCATTGCTCTCTTGGTCTTTCAGTCGAACATCACCTTCAGTCAGAGATTCATACAAGCTGACGAATATGATTTTACTTAGACAAACGCCTCGATTAAGATGTAGTTGGTTGGCTAGAGTGAGATACTTCTTTGCCACCTACAGAGATTTGGTACAAAATACACAACGAGAAAGCCACATAGCCGAGAATGTTATATGTTCTTGGTCTTCGACCATGTCGGTTTATTTGTTGGGATATTGGTTGATGAAGTGGGTGTAAGTATGTTTGGTGGTGGAAAACCCTATGGTGTCCTGAGTATCTACTTCAGGGTCATAGACTAATCCATGTGGTTTCAGCCCTATGATAGCGGCTAAGTCACAAACGGTGGGTGTCATCATCCCACAAGGGAGGTGGAATATATAATGGGTATTATCCCAGAAATACAAAGAAGAAGCCAATAGAGTTGGACAATAAGCAGGACTTGTCTTCGACATCATGATCAAGTCATAAATCCCAATTTTCTTCCAAGCTTCTGCCTTGACTTTCTCTACCTTGGTCAACCAGTTCAAATAGAGGTCAGAATCTTTAAAGTAAGGGGTTACTCTAAACAACCTAGACCCATCATTTAAATACTTTAGTTCTATGTTTTTTAGGGCCACACTATCAGGACCTTCAGTGGGTACTTTAGTTTGATCTTTTTGCCCTAAGGGTTTAGTCTTACGATAAGAAGGGAAGAAGTCGCTAATGGTTGAGTAATCTGCACCTAAAATGAATAAAAGACCAGATAAAGCTAGGGGTTTACCATAAACAGTCACGAGAATCATTACCTGAGATTCATAGATGTGTCTCTTCTCTTCTCTGAGAGGTTCAGGAATGAACTGTTGGTTCTTCACTACCATAGGTTCGTTTAATGTAGCAAAGGGAGGAAGCAATGACACATTCTTTGGCCCCTTGACCTTTGGGTTTTTTTTTCCTGATCTTGAGTAGCAACGGTAGAAGACACAATTGTTAAGAGTTTGGAGAAAATGGGTTTACTGAAGGTGAATAGCTGAGAGTGTTTGAGAGAGAAGAGGATGCTTAGTGATTGCTTTGGAGTGAAAAAAGTAAGAATAATTTCTGAGGGGATTATTTATAAAGCGTTTTGGAAGTAATAAAAGGTCATTATTCATCATTAAGGTATAAAAGGTAGTGGAACACGTGGCGTCTGAGGAGCGAAAGTGGGGGTGGTAACAGTTATTTCCTATGCCCACGATCTCATAGATCTTAGGAGAGGTGATGATGGTATGTGATTTGGTGGGATTTCCAAGAAATTGTTTTCATAATTGGCCATGATGTCATGGGCGTGTTGGAAAAGAAACTGAACAGTTTCTTAAGTCGTGGGTTGGTCAGTTACGTTGACACTTATGTGGAGTCGAAAGATGGCATCGAATAAGACACTATCAAAAAATGGCCTTTTTCTTTAGCGCTGTTGAAAAGAACATTTTTAGGGGGCAATTTGTTAGCTCAGAAATTTGACGCCCATATTAAATTGGAAATATTGGTTGGAATTCTAAATTCTTGATATAGTGTAAAGGAGTCTTCGAATGTTTTTCATGGTGGGCTAGATCGAAGGCACTTACGTAAGGAAGACAAACTTTTTGGGACTTAGAAAATATTTCTAAGAGTTCAGAAGCTCCTTTCGACCGAGAATGTTGTTCAATACTAAAGGAATTTGAAATTCAAATAAGGGAGGGAATAGTTATTCTTGTCCATTCCTGAATAAGACAAGTGGCGCACATCCAAGAGGTAGATACATGCAGCGCAACACTTGTCAGACGTTAACTATCTTAAGGAAGTTAACAACAGTTAGTGTTATTATTATAAATAGGGGTTCTAGCAATAGGATTCGATGTGTTGTGTTCACTTTGTACAAGTCACTCCAAATTTACTCAAAGTATCCGTGTGTAGAGAAACGATTCTTGGGAGAATGTACATGATGTAAAACACCATTTTATGCTTTAATAAAATTTACTTTCACTTTGTATTAAAAGAGTTTACCTTTTACTTTCCTATAATTTACATCTTCAGTGTTATGTCTTGTTTCTTTTAAGCCCTTCTCTATTAAAGTCTTAAGCCCTTCTTTCAATTTAACGCTCTTACGTTTCTGTCAAACCATGCACTTGAATTAACTTTTCTTTATAAACACTGTCGAAGTGTTTAATCTTTAGAACTTTCTTTGAATTAAAATTTAGCACATGTCCTAAGATCAATCTAATCGATCATGTGAGTCACCAAAGTTAGATTTGGAAGATCAGCAGTTGTTTTCCAATTTTCACGGGAAACAACCGCTGATCCTGTGCTTTCATATAGTACCGGTCCTGGAATGGTAATGATAAATGAAGTTGGACTTACAGACACTGAAATATTGATTATCCGGTATGGAATAGAAATTGTAACAATTTCGCTTTCATCATTATTCACCTTGTTCTCAATGTCTTCTCCTACTATCCTATCAAACTATAGACAACCCTCATCAATCATTCTCAGAATACCCTTGTTCAAAAGATCACAGCCCTCAGGGTGCGCTTCACACTCTGAGTAGTCAGTAGAACACCCTGGAAATACTCCCCCCTTCAACACATTAGCCTTCACGAAACTCAACAGAGTCTTCAAGTCTCCAACATCAGTTATCAAGTTCAACCTTTCTCCCTCAATAACAGCATTAGCTCTCGCTCCCCATGATTCGACATCGGATTTTGATTCACATTAGGCCCCTCGTTGGTGAAGTTGATAGCTTTTGAATCAAGCAAGTTCTGAACTTTGTGCTTGAAGGCTTTACAATTGTCAATATTGTGGCCTGGGGCGCCTGAATGGAATTCGCATCATAACTAGAAGGTGGTGTACCAGTGAGAGGTACCAAGGTTCTCTTCTGAACCAGTTGCAACTGCAAAAAATGTTGTAACAACTGAGAATACGGCATCGTAGGAGTCTCACTGCCTGTCATCAATTCTTGGTCTAGCAGCGTAAGGTCGTGGTGCGTTAACTCATTGCTGAGGTGCAACCGGAATAGCCATAATAGAAACTTGTTAATGATAATGAGATTGCACTCTACCTTTATCCTTGTGAGAAATAGAATTAGCATCCCCTTCCCGCCTTTTAGGGTTTTCTGAATATGGTTTCTTTGCTCCTCCCAAAAAGTATCCACCACCATTTGGAATCTTCTCAGACTTAATCCCACTTTCGACTCTTTCATCAGCCATTACCAGATTATAAAATCCCGCAGACATACAGCCTATCAACTTCTTAAAATACACACCAAGCAGTGAAGCCATGAACATATCGATCAGTTCTCTTTCCACCATAGGAGGTTGCACCCTCGCTGCTAAATCTCGTCATCTCTGGGCGTACTCTTTAAATCTCTCATTGTTCTTCTGTGACAGACTCTGCAATTGTACCACGTTTGGTGCCAGATCACTATTATACTGATAATGACGAACAAAGGCCTCGACCAATTCTCTCCAGCTGTGGATATGAGTCCTCTCCAACCCTATATACCATTCCAAAGACGCTCTTGCCAGGCTATCTTGGAAAAAATGCATTAATATCTTTTCATCATCGGAGTACCCAGACATTTTTCTGAAATACGTTCGGATGTGTACTCTAGGACACGTCGTCCCTTTGTACTTGTCAAAATATGGTACCTTTAACTTGGGGGGAATCCTGACCCTAGGAAGTAGACCAAGATTTGACATATCGAGACCTAGAGAGTTCTGATTCTTATAAGACTTGATTTTCTCCTCGATTAGTTTAAACCTCCTGTCAGCTACGGTTGGCAAACCACACTCCATATATTTCACGGAAAAGACGTCATCTTGGTGATCTTCCCAATGAGGGCCAGCATCCCCCTACACAGCGCACACACTTCCACCAGCAACATTACCATTTTCATTAACCACTCCACCCGGAGGTGTGACAACAGGAATACCCTATGGAATAGAACCACCAACAGGTGGAGGAATAACACCAGATCCTTCATGCAAGACTCCCTCTTCGTCAACCCGTTCTATCAACGGTTTGACCATAGTTCTCAATTGTTCCTGCCCACTGGCAACATTTTGCATCAGCTCCATAAATTGGGCCATGCGAGCTCTGACTTCCTGCAATTAAGCCTGAACTTGATCCATAATCTTTCGCTTATTCCCTCGAGTTGGATATCTATGGAAACAGAACTCCTCAATCTTGTTACCGAAGAAAACCAAGCAGAGATAAGAACAAAAGGCCATTGAGAACACCTGCTATGCAAATGAAAATGCAAGATACAAAATGCAAACATGTCTATGTATTTACAAGGAGATCTGCCCCTTGATTCCGGTTTCAAATAACAGAATAATAGAGATGGATAGGAACACCGCAATAATCTTCTCATATATCAAGTAAAGCTGAGACAATACATAACAACAAATGAGAAAGATCTGAATACAAAAAGGTATTGATCTCATCCAACAGATTTGGTGATGATCAAGATGCAAAAGAAGAGAAACTATTGTGACATATCAGAAGATATTCCTCCCCAGCAACCATGGTCTGGTCTGGAAACCAATTCTCTAATGAGGATGTCCCTTCTGTGTATCTAGGTGGTCTGGTATGGCAACCAATTCTCTGATGAGGATGTCCCTTATGTGTATCACATCTTGGAGACAATGATAATAGTCTTCCCAAGAATCCTTTCCGAAGGCATCTTCAAGCATGGATTTCTTCACATCCGTCCGGATCTTGAGCTCTTCAAGCGTTGATAGAGTCTCGTGGAGTTTCTACTCAATCATGTACCTATGGGACGATTTTACCCTTGCTTCCTTCTCCTGGACCTTGAGTTTCTCCTTCATCTTATCAATCTGAGTACAAAGCTGGTCTTCTCTGTTCTTGTTAGTGGTAAAAATAGCATTCCACTGATCATTGAATTTGTATATCTCCATATACGCTTTGTCTAAATCCTCCTTCTTATGCTTTAAAATACTTTAGGTGCTCTTTAGATCCTGACCGATCCGCTCTAGCATTCTGATCTGCTCAGCTAGCTCTTTCTCCAGCTTGTTCAATGATTTTGACTTCATCTTGGCCAAGTAAACAACTTCACCTTTATCATGCTTCAGCTTACTGATCTCCTATTTTAATTATTCATTCTCTTTGCACAACTCTTCCTTCTCTGCCCAAAGCTTGTTATATCTCAGGATGTCAATCATTGTAGGTTGTTCAATGACTAAAGGATATAGGGGTTCCTCGACGGGGAAAGGAAAAAGTATCTTCTCAACCCTCCCTTGAATCCACTCCACATATGGATCGTAGGCTCTAGAATCACTTTTCCCTAAGGAAAGCTTCCCCCTCTTGTAGATTTTACCACACGCCTCAACGAATTTCGCTTGAATACCAGGGTCAGCTATACCGGTGAATTACAGAAATTCCTGCACTTCTTCGTCCTTCGGAGGTCCCCTCAAAGCATAACCAAACTGTCTAACAGCAAGAGAAGGGTTGTAGTTAATAACTCATTTCCTCCCAATCAAAGGCACATTAGGGAAACTACCACAACTAAAGATGAGCTCACGACCAAGCAGATCTCAGTTGAACCAGGCGATATCCTTGGCTGTTAAATCCACGAGTCTTTTGGACCATTCAACTGAATTTCTTGAATCCACAAAAGCTCTAGAGCGAGGAAGTTGATCAATAAACCACTTGTGAAAAAGCAGTGTACAACAAGAAACAATCTTCCCTCTTCTCCTCTCGTTCTTGTAGTGTACTGAATGATACAAATTGAAGGTGAGAAAAACACTTAGAAGGGGGGTTGAATAAGGGTTTTGAAATAATTATGGCAATAAAATCAACACAATATTTTTATCCTGGTTCGTTGAACTCAACTAATCCAGTCCATCCTACCAAGGTGATTTGCCTTTCTCAACAAGGACTTAATCCACTATATTCAAACAGATTATAGTGTCAACCACTAAGAACAACTGTCTTAGTCTTCTCAAGAAATCCTGACCACAACTTGGTCTTCTTAAGGAACCTTTTACAAATAAATGTAAACTAACAAGTGTTAAAGATGCTTCTAAAAAACTATATCACAACTGTGATTTTTACACTTAGATTAAGAACGAATAAAAAACTATTCAGCTTATGAAATAAATTGTATGAGAGCTTGAGAGTAGTTTTCAATTTGATTTCTCAATAATTCGTCAATTCGTCAACTTTGAAATGTTGTTGAATACATCCTCTTATAGAGCAGAAAGTACAATGCTTAAAGATTGTGCGTAGCAGAGTAGCTGTAGCCTTTTTGTCTTCTATTGACTTTAGCTTTCCCAGAAGAGGAATGTTCAGACAAATCCCTTTTGTCTGATTTCCTGTGCCATACATGAATAAGGAAAGAGTCGTTTGGAATATGCCAACGGATATATCTTTGAATAATATCTTCTTCAACAAGCTTCTGTCTCAAAGTTATCAACATCAGAGTCTTGATGTATCAGAGTTTTGCAGCCAATGTGCTTCAGTGTGAATATCAATCAGAGCAGAGTTTGAATAACAAAGCCTTTGTACTTGCAGCGAAAAGTACTTTCAAAGTCTTCTTGAAACAATGCTTGAAACTCTTCATACAAATTCTTCAACTACGCTTCAGAGTCTTCTGCAGCTTCTGCTTCAGAGTCTTCTGCAGCTTCTGCTTCAGAGTCTCTTCTGGAAGCGCTCAGAGTCTTCTAATGACTTGCTTCTGATGCTTCAGAGCTTTGCGTAGAGTAATGTTCAGATGCATTTTTGCTTCCATAAGAATATTTAATTTAATATCTGAAACAAAAACACTTGAACAAAATTAGAGTATATATTTTCTTAATACAAAATTTCATTAGTGTTATCATCAAAACATAGAGATATATTAAACACCAATATGTGTTCTAACACAAATCTCCTAGGAGAGTAGGTATGAGATTCCTAGAAGCGAAGATACAAAAGGCATCCAAATCAACAAAGTCCGGTATGTTAGGAAACATCACGATGCCGTAGATGCACAAAGCCAAGATGGAACTAAAGACCACCCAACAACCCTCTTCAGCATACTTCTGGGCTTTATCCATCAAGAAATATAAAGTAAAGCTGGAAACTCCATTCTTGCTGACAACATGATCAACCATCTCAGATGCACTCAAATAAAGAGCAGCGGCTAACTTCTAAAAATCAGGTTCTTCTTCTGAACAACAGAATGTCACCTCATCTCAGATTGGAACACTTAAGATGAAAGTGAACTCCTCAAAAGTCAAAACAAACACATAATTTGGGAAAGTGAAACATCGCAGCGGCGGATCATAAAACTGCAATAGAGTGAGAATGGCTTTCTGCTCGTAGCTCGTGACCTTCTGGACGAGGCTCAAGATCCTCCCATAATCATGTCTGAATACCTTAAGAACTCCAGGATCAGCCACAGAAATCAGACCAAATAAAGGTCCTAACTTAGGCGTCGGAAATTTGTACAAAATCATCTTCTTTTTCTCAGTTTCCATCTCTACAGAAAACTAGGACCATAATCAAGGGAAAGACGAGAACCTGTAAAACACATAGACATGCGATGTTAAATGCAAGATGATTATAAAGACGCAAACATGGGATCAAGGTATCCAATGCTTAAATATTGATGTTGTGTTGTTGACTGAATCAGAAATCTGCTCTGATAAGAAATCCCAGAAAACCAGAACACTGAGATGATAGAAAATTGGAGTACTCAGGATCAAAAGTCCGCTCTGACAAGAAAACAAAAAATCAGGTTGGTCGAAGGTCAAAATTTTCCTGCAAAACCCTTCCCTCTCAGATGCCGGTTCTAGTCTTGAAATGGTACGACATCCTATGTAGGTCATCAGTATCACAGACTCTCAGGTCGAGAAATAATGATACATTCACCATTTTTGGTTTGGCATCATGGTCAATCGAGGAGGTCTCAACTGACTTCCCAATTAACGGTCTCCAGAGTCGTTAGTTTTCTAATTCAACACCCCCTCAACTGCCCTAAATGTGCAGGATAGGATATCCCCAAAGAAAACCTCGTCTGGACGTGAATCTCATGCAGACTATTGCATGACTCATGCCACACAAGTCCCCACTACTCTCCATACTAATCCTGTGTGTATACTTAAGCATGGGTATTAGGTTTATCTCTCATGGAACCACCCAACCAACAGCATAGCAGCAGCAACATAATATAACAATAAAATGAAAATGTAATAATACACAACATGATAATGTACATAAAAGCAAATAACTGTACAAAAGTAAACGCCCAAAGACACAAAACAAACTAGCGCTAGGATTGACTCGCATAGGGAACCAGTTCCCCAGCAGAGTCACCAATGATAACACAAAATTATATCGTATAGTTGACTTAACTTACATGAATTTTATCTACGATTATTGCTATTTTATCTGATTTATATTCTATTACGCATCTATTTTCTTTTGTTTTGTAGGTTATCGAAAATATGGATTAAAGAAATAAAAGAAGAAAGAAATGGAAAGAAAAGAAGAGGAAATGAAAGGAAGAAAATGGGAAGAAATGGAAAGAAAAGAATAAGAAAGGAAGGAAAGAAAATGGGAAGAAAGAATAGAAAATAAAATAAAAAAATAAGGTGGGGGCCATCACACACTAGTGGCACTTGCCACAAGTGTGTGGCACTTTCCACCAACAAGAGCAAGGGAAGTGTGGCGCCTGCCACCTTCCAAAGAGAGGGGAGAGTGGCGAGTGCCACTCCTAGAAAGAAGGGAGAGTGGCGACTGCTACTCCTAAAAGAAAGGGAGGTGGCGTGTGACACTTCCTGAAAACCTCCCTACACTTTCTCCACTACCTTCCTACATTTTCTTTGACATTCTCTCCATATTTTTCCCTGATTTTTTGGGTAATTGATGCTAGTAACAAGTATAAAAGCCACAGACGGTTTTCGATGAGGGGCGATGTTTTGATTTTTTGTTTTCAACACTTTTCTTCAGCAGTTTATAATTCTTAGTTTTAAGTAGTTTTTCGAGGGATTTTGTAAAAGGCAATAGTTTTTCACACTGAGAAACAATTGCCACTTAGTATTAGGATTTACATATTGATCGTAACTTTGTACTGAACTACAAGCCGACCTCCATAATCCAAGTGCTTTTCTGTTCCTCGTAATTTCCAGGTTCCATTTATTTACTTTCATTGTTATTGTTATCCATTCCTTTTATATTCTGTCTAGCATTAAGATTAAATTTTGTAATAGCATGCAAGCTGTTGCACCCCAAAATTTGCTCAACCTCTTCTTGCCTGATTTGTGTTTCATTGCATTTCATTTGCATAGTTACATCATGTACATAGTTCAATCATTGGCATATCATAGCATAGCATGCATCCAACAAGGGATCAAGGGTGTCTATCAAGAGAAGAGCCTAGCAAGAGGTGTTATCCAAGTTTAAGAAATCATCCAGGCCATCAAGAAAGGGTTTGAAGTCTTGAGAAGTTTGAGTGCCTACCTGTGGGTTTTGCTCCTATCTTGAAGAATGTTGAGAATCATCAGTGGGATGAGAAGCATGGAATGTGAATTTGAGGTGTGTATGGATCTCATGGGATGTCTAGAGGGCCCTATTGAAGCTGAGGCAAGTCATTGATTCAAGTATGAGAGCCACATTTGAAGTGCAGTCAACTAGAGTTTCATCTGGGTCAACCCTAATTCAATTGAGTAATTGGAGAGCATCAAAGCCTACCTTGAGGTCATGGGATTAAGGAATTGGTATGTTGATACATGTGTGGTGTTGTGCCAAGGTTAAGCAAATAAAGATCAAGAATGTGGGAAGTTGCTAAATTAGGGTTTCAGTGTAAAATCCCCTATTTAGTGCCCAACTTCAAAGCCACATAAGTCAAAATACAAGTTTAAAATGGATCTTTGGCCAGCATGAAACTTGTAGAGCTTCTCAATAAATTTAATTTGAGTACTAGAAGTCTTCAAGAAGATTTGTAGAACTCAAGTTATGGTCTTTGCAAATTACAAGTCACCAGAGGACACTGAAATTTATCTGTGAAAGTCACTTGACTTTCAAGCAACTTTTGCTCTTCAAGGAGTTTTCAAATGGATTCTTGGCCAACATGAGAGTTGTATATCTTGATCTTAGATTTCCATAGAGTACTAGAAGTCCTCAAGGGGATGTATAGAACTCCAGTTATGATCTTGGCAATCCAGGGGTATTTTGGGTATTGGTGATTATAAGTCATTCTCAAGCATGGGTCAAAATCTCCAACTTAGAGGCCTCAAATAGAAAATTGTTCAACTAGAAAGTTGCTCAAAATATGGTGTTTAGGCTAACCAAGAAGTCATGGTGATTTGTTTTGGCTCATATCAAATATTGGTGAGAAGTTGGTTTGAAATGGCTTTTTAATGAAGAACTTAAAGTCATTTAAAAGGCAATTTTGGTGGGAAATTGAAATAAATGGTTATGGGTCCAAAACAAGTCAAATAACCACTCATTTTAATCAGAAAATATGTTTTAGAAATATTTCCAATTATGGAATTTTCATTTGAAGTGTGCTTCATGGCCTTTCACAAGACTTCTTCACATAAAAGTTACATCACACAATTCCTTCACAAAGGCAATATGGAGATTCCTTTTGGCCTGAATTCATTCCAAATGAAATATATAAGTCATACAAAGCTTCCCATGCAAGCTATGAAGCCAATTTCATGCATTACCATAACCAAAATTCTGAAGAAAAGTTGGACTTGGATTTTTAATTTTTGGGCTTGGGCCTGAGCTCTAGAAGGTTCTAAACAATCCTATAAAGGTCTAGGGGCTCATTAGAAACAATTTTGGTGATTGATTGGGGTTGAAAGAAAATATCACCATTGAAGCTTGAAGAAGAAAAGTGAAAGAGTGAATTTCTGTTAGAGGCCGTTTCAAGCACAATTGAGGATTCAATCTTCTTCTAACATCATCACTCATTGGATCTGGAACGTTTTGGATCAAGAATCAAGCCGGAAACGACTCCAATTGAAGCTTGAACGTAGGTTCTTACTTCTTGAATTTTCTCTTAATTTATGTGGTTTCAATGCATTAGAATCATGTGGTTAGGTTCAGCTTAAGTGGTAGATGATTTCTGGGCGAAGAATTTGATGTTTGGTGAGATTTTGGGATTGAAGTCGTTTTCGGTTGAGATATGGAATTTTTTATTCGTGGATTTTTAGGCTGTTTAAGTAGTATATTTGGATTCCTCTCGAAATTTCGGTCAAGATTCATCTAAAGATCATTGCATTTGGTTAAGAAACGAAGGAGCTAGGAGGGAGGAAAGTTCCGCCGGCAAGCTCCGGCCGGAACCCCACCGGATTCTGCATTTCGTGGTGGCCAGTCCAGCGAAGAAGACGACGGTCCAGCCGTCCGATCGACCGCCACATTACTCGATCCCATGCGCTACAGCGTGACACGTCACCGCCCTCATTAACCCAGTGGCGCGCCACCTCAGCGTTTGACCCCATGTGCACCAGTTCGAATCCTGGCCTATGCATTTTTTATTTTATTCCACTTTATTTTCATTTGCCTTTATATTCATGTTCTTATCTTGTTCTTTTATTTTTCTGTTTTATATGCTGACTTCAAAAAATCATAAAAAATAGAAAAATTAATCTTTTTAATCCATGTTTTTTCCCCCTGACTCTTTAGAGAGTCTAGAATTTTAGGAAATTAATAAATTCATAATTCATGCATTTTAGAATTTAATTGTATTTTTTGCATTTTTATTGCTGTTATTTTCAATATGGTTGATACATCATTTTGCTGATTTTGTTATGGATGATTGGTGATGAATTTTGAGTTGATTATTTTTGTGCTAGTTAGCTTAGATATGCATGTACTTACATTAATTTTATCATATTTTTGTGATATAATTTTAGGCTAGTTTGAGCATTAAACAATAGGTGGTTTAGAATTAGGGTTTTAAGATGATACCTTTAGGTTTAGGGCATAGTTTAGGGTCCAAATGAATGGTTAAACCCCTGGTTTTTGTATGAGAGATTCTTAAGAGGTTTAGGAACCCTTAATAATTTTTGTAGAATTTTACAATCATGTTTGGTATTTTAAGTAGAATTAGTTTTAAGACTAACTTCTAGGTGTTTCTGATGAATTAATGTGACTAGTTTAATTCAATAGTTCCCTTTAGACTAGGGTGGTGTTGCTCTTGAGCTTGGGTGATCATGAAGACCAATTGAAGGTGCTTTGGAGAGCTTGAAGGAGCTTGGATGTGAAGATTCTCTCATCTTGTGGATGCTTGTCAGGAGCTTAGGGAAACTAGGGTTTTAGGAAGAGCATTAGACTAGTTTTGCTTCTTTCTTCAAACATGGAGTATCTTGTCCATCTCCATTCTATCCAATGACACAAAGTCCTCCTTGGGAAGCTCCATCTCTCCTTACGAGGGATGAGTGGTATGCCCAAGTGAGTAGAACTTTGAGGATACCCTTTCATTTGCAATGTTAAGTCCTTAGTGATTTCCCTTGGTTGTCATTAAGTCTCTTAACATTATAACTTGATTCTTGTTGGTTTGATTCTCCCTTGGAGGTGTTTTTTGAAGATTGGTAAAGGAAAAGATGAGGTATCTTGTTGAAGCCAGGGTTTTACTGCTTGTTGAAGTTGAAGTCGGGAGCTTGTTGAGGCTGGTTACTGGTTGGGGTTTGAGCTTGCTTAAGCTGGTAGCTTGTTGAAGTTTGGTGTCTCTTGAAGATTGAAAGTTTATTGAAGCTTGAGGATAGGAGTTATTCATGAAGATGAAGGTTGTTGCTGTCAACTTTTTGCTGGTTAATCATCTGTTGTTGTCAGAGCTGCTGTTTGCCGTAGGAGTTTGGTGCTACTGCTTGGGCTGCCTTCTCTGCTTTGGGGTTTTGTTTTCTGTATTGTTTGTTGACTTGTGTAGCTTTCCCCCTAAGTTTGAGGTGAATGTTGATTCACTTTTCCTGTTATTTTCCCAGGTTCGAGGTTGAGTGGGACTCCCTTGCCTCGCTTGTATTGCTGCATTGCATGCATTTTACTGTATTTGCTTGCCTTCTTTTCTGTTTATCCCCTAGGATCTCTGGTTTCCTCTGTGCAGGAGGGAATTATGACAGACATTAGGATTCTTATCCATGTATGACAACATTAGGTTAGTTTTATTCCCCTTTCAACCCTAGGTTTTTTAGAGCTTCTTTCTCTTCTTATCTCAAAACAATTCAAAAATACAGTAATAAGGTCAATCGATGTCGTACATTACGAGCCTTAAGCTATTTGAGAAAAGGTTGCTGGAGGGTCACTCTTCAATAATCTGACGGCTTAGTATGGTACCCTTAGGGTGACATGTGACGTAGTCACTTTCAAATAATAGTCTCTAGTGCGTCAGATATTGCAAACAAACTAAAAAAACACTTCTTTCGTAAAAGATTCAAAACAAACATCAAAGTGTCATTTTTGTCCGCTTGGACTCTTAATCAAGAAAAACCCTTTTTGAAGGTAATTAAAACAGTCAGACAAGCTTGTGTCTTCCGTAGCCCGAACTACATTTGCTCTGATCTTTCGTGCTGTATGAAAGTACGTAGGCATAGGATGCGATATCCTAGTGAGCAACCTTCCCCTCCTTTCCCGTAGGTAGGCGAACTACATTGACTCTGATTTCTCGTTCCAGACGGGGATACGTAGGCATAAAGTGCGATACTTTGCCGAGTCATTTTCTTTTCTTTTTAACCCAGGCCTTTAGAGTAGATAGAATAACAATCTGTACTAGAAAACAAGCGTGGATCCCGTCGAGTACGACAGACGTGAGGGGTGCTAATACCTTCCCCTTGCATAATCGACTCCCGAATCCAGGATTTGGTTGAGATGACCATTTCTTTCCCTCTTTGCGTTAGGTTTACTCTGAGCATTTCCTTTCCCTCTGTTGGGATAAATAACGCACGGTGGCGACTCTTCTGTCATAGCCGGCGCCGATTTTCGCAGTAGCGACAGCTGGCGACTCTGCTGGGAACTCCAACAGTTCCCTACGCGAGTCAATCCTAGCGCTTGTTTTCCCGTCGTGGGTTTTGTATGGATTTACTTTTCCGTATTTACTTTCAGCATTATATTATTGTTGTGATGCTGGGTAAGGGGTCAGATTGAGAGATAAGTCGGACCTGGGCTTGAGTGCACCTAGAATTAGTTGTGGAAAGTAGTGGGCGCGTGCATGCTTTGCATGTACTAGTGTCCTGCAAAATTCACGCTCAGACGAGGTTCTTCTGGTTGACTTCTTTTTCAACCCTTTGGGTTGAGGGGGTTGTTGGTTAGTTGGATTGTCGACTCTGGGGACCGATCAATTGGAAGTTGGCTAAGTGAGGCCTCTTCAGGACATGATGATGCCACACCTTCTGGGTATCGTATCATCAGTCTTGAAAGTCTGTGACACCGACGACCGCATAGGATGCCGTACCTTGTGTCAGTTGATAGGACACCTACCTGTGAGAGGGATTGGGACATGCAGGAAACTTGACCTCCAGACTACCCGGTTTTCTTAATATTGGATCAGTATGTGTGGTTACTTGGGGTTCTTCATCAGGACAATGTTATGGGTCTGTTGAGACCAAATTGGAGCATTGTTATGGGTCTGTTGAGACCAGGGTTGAGCAGTATTGTGGGTCTGTTGAGACAGATATTGTGGATGGATCTCTTCAGCAATATATCACTTGATCCCTGTTGCATGTTTGCATATTGCATTGTTGCATACTCATTTTGCATATCATTAACGTGTGTCTGTGCTGCAGGTGCATTTCATACCCTCTGATTCTAGTTGCTCGGATTTCTGTCTGCTGCTATTATGGATACTTTGAAGAAGACTGTGGCATACAAGTTGCCTACTCCAGATGTTTCTTCTTTGCTTGGTTTGATGTCTTTAGCTGATGATGATGTGAAGAGAAGCTTCAGGAAGAGTTATAGGAAACTGCTTAGGTTGGTCTGCAAACCATCCATGTATGAGCTGAGCGGAGTGTACGCGCTTATGCAGTTTTATGATCCCCCGCTGAGGTGTTTTACTTTCCCTGACTTCATTTTGGCTCCGACCATGGAGGAATATGCTGAGATTTTAGAGTTGACTATTCAGAATAAGGTGCCTTTTGTTCATATGGATGATGAGCCCAAACTGGAGGATTTGGTTGTTGCTTTGCATTTAGACTCCTCAGAGTTGCTGTTAACCTCATGGAATGGAGTTACTGGTTTCTCTCTTAAGTTCTTGGTTGGGAAAGCACAAGAGTATGCCATGAGTGGCTGCTGGATTGTGTTTAACGCTATCCTTGCTTTGTGTATATATGGCATTGTACTATTCCTGAGCATGCCTGACTTCGTTGATTTGGATGCATTCCATATATTTGCTTCAGACAATCCTGTGCCTACACTGATTGGAGACTTCTATCACTCTCTGCATTATAAGAACGAGAACAGGAGGGGCAAGAACGTCTCTTGTTGTGTTCCTTTGTTGTATATGTGGTTTGATAGTCACCTGCCAAAGAAGGGTATCTTTGTTGAGTCTGCAGCTACGGTGGAATGGTCTGAGCGTCTGATGGGGCTTTCTTCAGAAGATGTTGTCTGGTTTGATAGGGATTTACTAGGATCTGAGATTATCTACAGCTGCACAGGATATCCTAACGTTCCTCTGATTGGGAGGAGAGGGTGCATTAATTACAATTCGTCATTGTTGATCAGGCAATTCGGTTACGCTTTGAAAAGCCCGACAAAAGAGGAGGAAGTGCAGGAATCTCTGTACTTCACAGGTGAGTTGAAGGGAGAATTGTTATCCAAGCTTCAGCATGCTTGGAATAATATCAACAAAAGGGGTAAGCCATTGTTGGGTAAGAATGATAGTCATGCTTATGCTTCGTACAAGGTCTGGATCCAAGAGAGGGCAAAGCAGGCACTGATGCCGTTTCCTGCAGTACTACCTCCTGCTCCCCTCGTGGTTGAGGAGCCAACTACTGTGTCTATGGAGAGATATGCGCAGGTTATGAAGGAGAAAGAATAGATGATGAAAGCCAACGAGAAGTTGGAAGAAGAACTAGTGCAACTCAGGAACGAAAGGAATGAAGTCGTATATTCCTTCAAGAAGCAAACAAAGCTGGTGAACCGGTTAGGTGCAGAACTGACTGAACAACGAAAGAAGCGTGAACGCTTGAGGATAGATTTCAAGAGCTCTCACGACATGCTGGAGTCCAAGAAGAAAGCACTTGATGTAGCCTACCGGGAGATCTCCACATTCAACAAAACCTGGAATGCCACACTGACCAGTAATAAAGAAAGAGAAGACAAACTGAAGCTGCAGATCTCTGAACTGGAAGATCAGTTAAAAGTTAGCCAAAAAAAGTTTGAAGAAGAGGTTATACGGAGATACGACGTTCAGAATTCATTGAACAATGTTATCAAGCGCAAGAAAGAGTCTGCATCCCAGAAGTGAAAGCTGGAGGAGTGCTTTGGAGAAGGTGTTTGGGAGGAATCCATTGGGGATCTCCAGCGTGTTATCAAACAAAGATACTCACTCGTTGAAGGGTTGCTTTCCCAGCCAGATCATCCCAAGACTAGGAGATTGTTAGAGGATTATCGGGCATATGGTCGCATTTGATTACCTTATGCACTGTTGTATATGCTTTATTTGCATTGTGCTGGCCATCACCAGGATTGTTGGCTGAGGTCATGCCTTCTTGTTATTGTACACTCAGTGATATTGTATTTCTGCCTTGTCGGGCTCTTTTCAGCAATATATGAGGAACTTTATCCCCATGAATGGATTCCAGCTTCTTATCACTATCACTGCACTGGCACTTTGGCACTAGAATCAGGGGTTGATCTCCCTAACGCACAGACACCTATTGCATCTGCATATTCATTTTGCATTGCCGTTACTTGTTGAATCTGTATCTTATTTCCTGCATCTCACAGGTTTTTCAGGATTGACGACCAGAGAGTCCACCACTATTCAACCAGAAACAACTGCAAGAAGATAATAGATCAAGTTCAAGTCGAGATGCAGGAAATCCGCGAGAAGTTGACTCTGTTCATGCAATCTATGGAGAGTATGGCCAAGGGCCAGGAGAATCTTCAGACCTTGGTGCAGCCGCTGCTGACGCGGGAAAACGGAAATGGCAACACTGACCACATTTCTGTTGAAACTCCTCGCTGGGAGGATGAGATACCAGCAGTTGTTACTCCACATGTTGTGACTGTCAACGGAAACACGGGTACTGGTCCAGGTGCTGGCGCTGGTAATGGTAATAATGGAAATGGTGGTAATGGGCATGTTGTTAACAACAAAGGCAACACTGTGGATGCCGATCAAGGATTCATTGACAATGTTGGCTTTGGAAATAATGGGTATGGCAATGTCAATCAGGACGGAAACTTCGGGTTCAACAATCAAGGCTTCGGTAATGACGGTTACGGCAACAATCAGGGGTATGGCTACGGTAATGGTGGATTCGGTAATGTGAATGGGGCTGGAGCATTTCCTTTCAACAATGGTTTTGGACCTGTTGGGATCAATCAAGGGTTTGGCAACCGAGGACAGGGTCCTATGTTCAATCAGCAAGGATTTGGTCGTAACATGGGTTACGATGGGTATGGCAATGACTGGAATGTGGATCAACAAGATGACGCTTTTTCAGGAAGAGGTATGGGACCTGAAGGCCCTATTGACCCTGTTCAGAGGATCAGAATGCTAGAAGAGCAGATGAAAGGTGTGGTTGATCAGAACTCCGCTGGGTTAGACATGACTACTATGGGGTTGGTACCAAGGCTGAGGGTGCCATTGAAATTCAAGGCTCCAACATTCGACAAATACAAAGGGGATATTGTCGCTTCCGCGAAAATAAGGTGCCGGCAAAACAGAAGAGTCACCACCTTTTGTTATTTATCCCTCAGAACGGGAAAGAAAACGATCGGAAGAACCTGACGAAAAAGTATAAGACAAGGTCGTCGCAACCGTTGTCTGGGTTCGGGAGTCGATTACGCAAGGGGAAGGTATTAGCACCCCTCACGTCTGTTGTACTAGACGGGATCCACGCTTGTTGTGTTTACTGGATGAGTTGGTTTATCTATCTACCTATCAAGGCTGGCTTAAAAGGAAAAGAAAATGACTCGGCAAAGCGTCGCGCTTTATGCCTACGTATTCTCATCAGAGAATGAGAAATCAGAGTCAACGTAGTTCGACCTACGACGGGTTACGGGGAAGGTGGCTCGCCAATACATCAGTATTGTGCCTACGTACTCTCAACAGGTATGAGAGATCAGAGCTAACGTAGTTCGGGATAATACGGATTACGGGAATTTAGATTCATCTATTTTATCGAGTAGGGTTAAACAACAGTTCCAGCAGTTAGGGACAAAGCCTGTTTGCGTTGGCGCTGAAGTTTAACGACACTCTTTTCTTCAGAAAAGCTTCCTTTGAATTATGGGCCCACGGGACAAAAAGGTTTGAAGTTTGTTTTCTGTCTTTTACGGAAGAAGTGTTTTTTATTGTGTTTGCATTTTCAATCGCACTAAAGACTATGACTTGAGAGTGAATACGTCGCATGTCACCCAAAGGGTGCCATACTAAACATCCAGACTGTTGAAAAGAAGCTCTCCAACAATCCTTTCTCAGATAGCTTAAGGCTCGTAACGTACGAAAGAAATCATTCATGATTACTGTATCTTAAGCTGTTTCGAGATGAGAAGAGAGAGGCTCAACTACGGGGAGACTATCAAGTCCTACTGTTGTCATGCCAAGGATTCATCCTATGGTTGAGGTTTGAAACAGGGAACTCCTAGAAGTTATCATGCATAGGTTTCAACCTAAAGTTCTATCACCACTTCCTTATCAAAGGAAATGAGAGTCCTAAGGGATCATGTCAATGATAAACAGAAACAGATAAAGCATCAGCTTAAACAGTAAACAGTAAACGACTGTAAAATGCATGCAATGCAAGTGAGGGAGGAAATGTGTGTGGGGCAGCAGCCTCCACAAGCTCATCTCAACCTCAAGCCAGATATGAATAACTGCAACCATACAGGAGAAATAACATGCTATCAAGCAAAATATAAGAGACTGTAATCATACAGAAGAAAATAAAATGTTGTCAAGCAAAACACAAACCACATGGGCAAGGGAGCAGGGCTCTACCGAATACCCGCAAGCAAAGCCATATAGTAACAATACAAGCAGAGGGAGCAACTCAACCTCTAGTGAAATCGTGCTCCTAGATGAAAGTCAGTCTAGATATGAACTTATTCTAATGCATCAAGCAAATCAAACAAGGTACATCAATACAGAAAAGAAAACAGACAAGAAAGAAAGCAGATCAACAACTCCCTCTGTCAATTCCAAGCTTCAGCTTTTCTAACATCAACCCAGTCTTCAGACTCCCATCACCCTTCAAGGCTATCAGCTTCACTGGCAAGTATCACTTGCTTCTCCAGGTTTCAACCCATCTACATAAGTGTCAACTTAATCTTCTTCTTCAAGCTTCAGCTCTTCAGTCAATTCCACCCTCAGGCTTCACTCTTAACTGCAAGTATCAACTTGATTCCTTTAGGATCTTCAAACATCAATGCCAATATCAACTCATCCTTTATTCCTCAAGCCTCAGCTCTACACTCAATCTCAATTGAATCTTCTTGATAAGTATCAACTCAGTCTTCAAGCTTCTCAAGCTTTCTTTGCTTTACCAGTATCAACTTGGTCATCTTCTCCTACAAGCTTCAGCTTCTCAGAGTAGTCTTCAATCACATGGAAGTGTCAACTCCATCCTTCAATCTTTTTCCAGCCTCAGCTCTCTTCACTCAATCTCCATTGGGTCTTCAAGTATCAACCTGTTCTTCTTGCTTTTCAAGCTTCAGCTGCAATGACAATGCTCAAGGAATCATCCTCTTCCACACTCTTCAGTGAAGTCTTCATCTTCAAACTGAAGTCCAACATCTTTCAAGATACTCAAACCAGGAGATAATTGATTTAACAAGATGAGGGGAAATGATAAACAGCTTACTGACAACCAAAGGAAGCCTGTAAGGGTTCATCATTATGAGAGACTGGTTCCCTCAAAGTTCTACTTCCCAGATAAAGCCATTCATCCTTACAAAGGAGGGATGTGAATATCTGAGAAGGACTTTCAGTCATTGGGAGGAATGGAAGCACAAGATGCTTTCCATGTTTGTGAAAGAAATCATTCTAACTATAAGGCTCTCCCTATGTTCCTATCTCCTAAACCTTCATCAGATACCTTCAGGCACAAAAAAATCCAAAGCTCCAAGCAACTTCAAGCATCCTCCTCTTGTCTTCAACTTGTCTTCAATCTCAACCAAAGGCAAACCAAGCAAAAACCCTAATCTAAGGGGATTAAGGAAGTTAAACTAGTTGAATTAGTAAGTTAGGATCACCTAAAACCTAGTACTAAAGTTAGTCCTAACTAAAATACTAAAATCAATTGTAAAATCCTACAAAAATATCTATGGGAACCTAGGTCAATCATGACTCTACCACATTAATTTCAGAGATCAAATCATCAAATTAGACCTAGAACTAAATTCTACATTACAAGGTATCAAACCTAAACCCTAAAAGGAAGCATCTAAATATCAATCTAGAAAGCACACCTATTTTCATCACAAAAATGTGAGAAAAATTCTATGGGATCATACATGTCTAACCTAATCACACACAAAGAATTAGGCTCAAAATCATCACCATGAGATCACACAAAAATCCACAAAAATATGTATCAAACATAACCATTTTAATATCAATTAAAATATAAAATTCCCCTAAAATCAGAAAATGCATGAAATGAAAATATTTTTTCTCTAAAAAATACTAGACTCAATCATGAGTAGAATGCAAAAAGAATGGGTTTAATTGGATTAATTTTCAATTTATTATGAATTTTACAAGAACCATGAATAAAATGAAAATTAAAAGAAAACCCAATTAAAATAATAACACGCGCGGTGTGGGTAGCAACCAGAATCAGTTCAAACTTTGGGTTGGGCCATCAGGGGGGTGTGAATAACACTTAACTCACTAAGCCCAAAACCAGCTGCTAAATGAAACACATCGTTTCATTTATTCTGATCCTTCACAAAATGAGATTAAAACGTGGTCGTTGGATGGGCTCCCAGTCAAAGGTCAAACCAAGATCCAAGGGTATCCTCATCATCCTCTACCTTTCAAACATCTGAACTTCGCGCCCAGCTCCGGCCACCACCGGTGGAGCTCCGGTCACCATCCCCAACCCTAGTTCTCTCTACAGGCCCCCATTGCAAATGGTCAAAACATGAAACTCATCCCAAATCTTGCCACGAATTCAACCATACCCTTAGTTTCCTCTGAAACCTCAAGATTCATCATATCTAATTCTCAACCGAAAATGGTGATTCACCTATTTTGTCTCTAATTCTCCAATTAACTATCTGAAATCCATCCTAAACCATTCTACAATAAATCTAACACCTTAATTCAACTTAATTCTACCTAAATCATGCTAGAGGAAGAAAGTTACCAACCTGAAAATCTTGGATGAACAGATGCCCTAAACCTCCAATTCAAGCTCTACAATCTTGCAGACACGATCAATGAACCTCCTCATTGCTTCTGTATGCAAAAGAACCAGTTGAAAGTGCTTGAATCTTAAAACCCGATGGTGAGTTGCAGGTGGAGAAGTTCACTTGCTCATACACTATTCAGCCACGAATTCTTCTTGATAATGATCTGGAATCACTCCTTGACATCCATGGAAGAAGTTTCAATCAAGAAAATGGATGGAAAGTGAGGAATTTGGTGAAACCGATTTCAATTGCAATCCAAGGAAACTCAATCTCAAGCTATGCTCTCTCCTTCAATGATCACCAACCTCTCCAATGGATCAACTCTATTCCTTATATAGATGATGTTTGGATGATCTAGAACCCTCTAGATCCTTCCAATGATAGTTTCCACTTCTCATGTCATGAGATTTTCAACCATGTATCATGAGATGCACAATTCTGTTTGCAGCATGAAAACCATCCCAATCTCTTTCAATTTCTCCCCTAGTGACATTTTGGAAGAGTTTAGCTTGCCAAGGGCCTTGCTCATGCCTTGATTTTATGTTTTGCAAATCTTACTTAATATGCAAGCAAGTACTTTCCAAAGCAAGTCCACAAATTGAATCTCAACTCAAAAATGTGGCTAAACCAATGTTCTTAAAATGTTTTCTAGAGTCAAAATGATATATTACATGCCATGGTTTGGATGTTTAGGTTGAAAATTTCAATTTCCAACTTTGGTTTATTTAACTTATGCCCTTATTTTAGGTCATTTTTGCAACTTTGAGCTACAAGCATTTCCAACATCTAATGACCTCCTAAATAGCCTTAAAAAATCATTTTGAACAAGTTTGATGTTGAATATTTTTCCATTTGAAGCTTGGAAATAGGAGTTATGGCCTTATGCTTGAAATGACCTGTAATCTCGAAATGACCAAAATGCCCTTGACTTGTAAAAGCCATAACTTGAGTTCTACAAATACTATCAAGGACTTCTAGTATTCTCTAGAAAGCTAAGAAGATGAGGAACAACATTCATGTTTACCAAAAGTTCATAGGAATCATCCTTATTGGGCAAACGTTGGATGCAAGTTGGGTGACTTTCAAGGCCCCAGATTCACATACCTCAGATGACCTATAACTTGTCAAAGTCATAACTTGAGTTCTACAAATCCTATCAAGGACTTATAGTAATAAAATTAAAGCCAAGCTCAAGCTCTACAACATTCATGTTGGGGGTAAGATGAGATGACAGTCACATCTTGAGCTAAACTGCTTTGAAGATAGGGGTCAAACTAGGGGATTTTACATTGTCAAGCCTTAGAAACCCTAGCTTGAAACTTCTCAAACTCTTAAATCATGATGAGTTGACCTTGGAATCATCCTTATAGCATCTCAATGCATTAATCCATGATCACATGGCCTTTGAATTAGGTCTCAACCTTGTTCAAATCATCAGTTGACCTAGGGTTGACCCAGTCAAACCCTAATTACACCACTCATGGCTGAGGCTTCTTAATCTTGCACAATGACCTGTCTAGGCTTCATGATGGCTCATAAGCTCTCTCAAGACTTCAAGTCCACATTCTTGACTTCAGAATCATCTGAGGAGCTCCCACAACTCTCAAGTCAGGAGGCACACAACCTTGGTTTCACCCACTCACTCTTAGGATCTTTTGACTTCTATGACAAGGATATCAACCCCTGAACACTTGAATAACCTTCTTAGCTAGCTTCAAACTCTTGTGTAGCTCTTGATTGGTAATCATACCTCTTGATCTCCTGCATACATGTAAATGAAATGCAAATGATAATGCTAATGTGAATGAAATGAAACATAAGCTAGGTAAAGAAATGTTGGGCAAATTTTGGGGTGCAACAGCTGCCCCTATTCAAACGGCTTGAACCTGACTGGGTGAGAGGCGAACGACTCTCAACCAATCAAGGTGCGAGACGGTTGAATACCAACAAACCCGGAAATTTGCCAACTGCCCAAGTACGCGGTACTCTGATGGGAACAAATCTTCGGAAACTGAAATATTAGTTGCACGGCAACTAACTGGAGAATTGGTCACACGGTAACCGGTGATACATGGTCGATCATGCCGTCAGGCGTCAAGATTCCTCGGGACTCATTAGGTCAACAATCCAGTTAATCATGTCATCGGGCATTCAAAGAAATTTTTCGGGCATCAGCCGGACTTCATCAGTTAGTCGGGAATATAATTCTCAGTCAATCATGAACCAATTGGGGGGACATCCCACTTCTACCATCAGGCGCTCCGCATCCGCCGGGAGAACTGCTTCGCCCATACGGTCGGACTTCAATCGTCAAGTCTTCAAGGGAAGTTTCAACTTCGCTGTTCAGAAACCTGCTGGGGATGACGCATCTCCGCTGGGGATTCTGGAGAACTATCAAGTAACTCTGCTTCGGGGATCCGGAAATCATTCTGGGTGAGTCAACTCTGCTGAGGACATCAAGAATCATCTTAGACAGATAACTCCGTGGGGACCTCAAGAGTCATCCTGGACTAAAAATTATGCTGGAGATTTCAGGAATCATCCTGAGCAAACGCTCCGCTGGGGACTCTAAGCATCAACTTGAGCAACCCTCTCTGGCGACTTTCACTGGGGATTTTAAGAATCATCTTAAGCACATAACTTCGCTAGGGAATTCAAGAATCATCTTGAGCAAACGACTTTGCTGGGGAGAATTCAAGAATCATCTTGAACCAAACCATCCTACGGAGGAACACCTGCAAAACAAGAACGGTAACGACCTAGCTCATGTTTCGTGTGCATATGCTTCGGCAATGGCGCAATGTTCCATACGGTGGAAATGCTATGCAATCATGCAAAATGTTATGCAATCATGCAACATGCTACGACCCTGTCAGCAAAATAAATGCTGAAGGGAGAATCCTCCTGTCAAGGAGAAAGAAACACTCTGGTGGAGGGGAGGAATCATCCTGCCATGGAGAAAAGGTCACACCAATCTCAATCGGACTCCGCACGGGGAAGCAAACTTCAGTTGAATGCTGCAGGGGAATGAAGCTCTACGAGAACCCATACCTACTGAGGAAAGCGATATCAATCGCAGAGATAAACTGCACGACCTTCACGGCTAACCTTCCTGGAGATAACGACTCCGGCGGGGAAATGCGGCATCAGCTATTCAACATTCTACTGGGGCCAACCAATCATGGCCCGAACTGCTTCTAAGGACTCGGCTCTCTTGGGGAACTGCAAACTCGCCTGGGGAAGAAGGAATCATCCTGCTTATAGGGGAGAGTACGACTCTGTGGGGAATCTCAATTCCGTTGGGGGACTTCAGTCTGGAACTATCAATTGCTACATACTTCAGTGTATGACTCAGCTGGGGAAATGACATTCCTGCATGATGTATTTGACTGGGGAGAGAATCTTCTCTGCCTGGGGAGACAACATCAATGCTTACGGTCTCACGTTCAAACCCTGTGGGGAGAGGCTGCTGAACTTTGCTGGAGAAGGAGGAATCATCCTGCTTGGGACGCGTACGGCGTACTGCCTGGAATATGCTATACCTGCACCAACACAAACAAACAGACAAGATACCCTTCTCAAAGGGACCTATCAAGGTTATCATCTTGTGACAATGTTCAAGTAATTCATTGTTTCAACAATCAGTGGCCTAAGCCAGTAAGTTTATGTATGCTCATTTTGTCAAAAACATCGGCGTTCTTTTTTGCAAACAAAACAGATAAATGCTAAATAGACAAATAGAATTGCTGAATAGTATACATTTTATTGATAAGTGCCCCTGAATGGGTAAAATGTTTTACAACAGATGCAGGCTCCTGGAATGAGGAAGCCGCGCAAAAATAAAACATAAATATACATCAGTATATACAAATGTCGGCAATGAGGCGTAGACGAACACCATGAGTTGATCCCTCTATGACCCACTTGACTTCGATACTTCTCCGACGCTTCAGCTTCAGAAGAGATTGATTCAGATAAACAGCCCTCAGGTCTTCCAAACCACTAAATAAAGAAAGTCCACACGCGGAACGCAGTCATTTGCTTTTTCAAATCCCTAACTTTTGCCTGAATCGCCCTTCCGGGTTTTCGATTCACCGGGATACCCTTTTTTGCCAAAGTCGCCCTTCCAGGTTTTCGACTTTGCGGGTGTACATTCTTTTCAATTTATATCCCTAATTTTTGCCCGAACCCTTTTCCTTTTTTATGGTTCGCCAGGATGCCCCATTTTTGCCTGGATATTCTTTTTCTTTCCAGCGGGTCATTTTTAAGCAAAATATTTTTTAACTGCGTCCACGTTCACCGGGGATGCAAAATCTTCACCATCCATCGTGGATAACAACAAAGCTCCTCCCAAGAAGACCTTGCTGACGACGTATGGACCTTCGTAATTGGGAGTCCACTTGCCCCGGTGATCGGAGTGTGGAGGAAGAATCTTCTTCAGGACGAGATCACCCGTCTGAAAGCTTCTAGGACGCACCTTCTTATCATAAGCTTTCTTCATTCGGCTTTGGTACAGACGACCATGTGCAATCGATGCTAACCTCTTCTCGTCCATCAGGCTGAGTTGGTTTAGTCGGTTCTTAATCCATTCTTCCTCGTCGAGTTTCACGTCAACCAAAACTCGCAAAGAAGTGATCTCCACTTCTAACGGTAGGACAGCTTCCATACCGTACACTAAGGAGAAAGGAGTTGCCCCGGTTGACGTACGTACCGTTGTACGATAACCGTACAATGCAAATGGCAGTATCTCGTGCCAGTCTTTATAGGTCACAACCATCTTCTGAACAATCTTCTTAATGTTCTTATTGGCCACTTCAACGGCGCCATTCATCTTCGGCCGGTAAGGAGATAAGTTGTGGTGTTCGATCTTGAAACTCTAGCACAGCTCCTTCATCATCTTGTTATTCAGATTCGAACCATTATCAGTAATGATCCGCTCGGGAATTCCGTAATGACAGATGATATCCCTCTTTATGAACTTAGCCACCACCTGCTTGGTCACATTAGAATATGAGGCTGCCTCCACCCACTTGGTGAAGTAGTCGATAGCTACTAGAATGAAGCGATGACCGTTAGATGCAGTGGGCTCGATCTTGCCTATCATGTCGATGCCCCACATGGAGAACGGCCACGGGGAGGACATGACATTTAACGGGCACGGCGGCACATGAACTTTATCAGCATAAATCTGGCATTTATGACATCTCTTCGCGAATTTAAAGCAATCTGATTCCATCGTCAGTCAGTAATACCCTGCTCTCAGGATCTTCCTTGTCATAGCATGCCCGCCGGCGTGCGTACGAAATGTGCCTTCATGGACTTCTTCCATGAGCATACTCGCCTCTTTCTCATCTACACATCTGAGTAGCACGAGATCATGGTTTCTCTTATACAAAACTCCATCAGAATTGAGATAAAAATTTCCAGACAGCCTCCTCAGAGTCTTCTTATCCTGGGTTGACGCTCCCGCGGGATACTCCTTAGTCATAAGGAAGGTCTGGATGTCATGGAACCATGGCTTGCCGTCGGAGTCTTCCTCAATTGCAAAGACAAATGCAGGTCTATCAAGATGTGAAAGGACAATTCTCGGAGCTTCATTCCAAAAATTGACTTTATACATCGAAGCCAACATGGCTAAGGCATCAGCCATCTGGTTCTCGGCCCTAGGCACATGATGAGTTCCACTTGATCAAAGAACGGAAGTAGCCTTCTGGCATAATTCATGTACGGCACCAAATTCGATTGACGAGTCTCCCACTCCCCTTTAATCTGGTTGATCACGAGCGCCGAGTCACCATATACGTCTAGGTTCTTGATTCTCAAATCAATTGCTTCTTCTAGACCCATGATGCATGCTTCGTACTCCGCTTCGTTATTGGTGACTGGAAATGTCAGTCTCGCAGTGAACGGGATGTGGGATCCATGGGGAGTCGTGATGATAGCCCCAATGCCACTTCCATAAGAATTAACCGCCCCGTCAAATATCAATTTCCATTGGGATTTCCTATCTGGACCCTCGTCGGGCAGCGGTTCATCGCAATCCATCGCTTTGAGAAACATGATATCCTCATCAGGGAATTCAAATTTCATCGGCTGATAATCCTCGATTGGTTGTTCGGCAAGGTAATCATACAATACGCTTCCCTTAATGGCCTTCTGGGAAACGTACTGAATATCATATTCCGTCAACACCATTTGCCATTTGGCAATCCTGCCCGAAAGCGCTTGCTTCTTGAAGACGTACTTGATCGGATCCATCTTCGAAATTAGCATGGTGGTGTGATTGAGCATGTACTGTCGTAAACGTTTGGCAGCCCAGGCTAGTGCACAACACGTCTTCTCCAGCATCGAGTAGCGAGATTCACAGTCTGTGAAATTTTTACTCAAGTAGTAAATGGCATGCTCCTTTCTGCCCGTCTCGTCGTGCTGACCGAGAACACACCCCATACTATTCTCAAGAACTGTCAAGTACATGATTAATGGCCGTCCGACCACTGGGGGTATCAAGATTGGAGGTTCCTGCAGATACTGTTTTATCTTATCAAATGCCTTCTGGCAATCCTCATTCCAGATAATCGCCTGATCTTTCTTTAACAGCTTGAACATCGGTTCACACGTGGCCGTGAGCTAAGAGATAAACCTTGCAATATAGTTTATTCTGCCTAGGAAACCACGAACTTCTTTTTCTGTTTTTGGCACTGGCATTTCTTGTATCGCTTTTATCTTCGCAGGATCAACCTCGATGCCTCTTTCACTCACGATAAACCCCAGTAACTTTCCGGACCGTACTCCGAAAGTACACTTGTTAGGATTCAGCCTCAACCTGAACTTCCTAAGCCTCTCAAAAAGCTTCAGCAAATTGACCAGATGTCCCTCCTTCGTTTGGGACTTCGCAATCATGTCATTAAGATAGACTTCAATCTCATGATGAATCATGTCATGAAACAAAGTAACCATTGCTCGTTGGTAAGTGGCCCCTGCGTTCTTCAGACCGAAAGGCATTACCTTGTAGCAGAATGTTCCCCAGGGAGTGATAAACGTCGTTTTCTCCATGTCCTCCGGCGCCATCTTGATCTGATTCTAACCGGAGAAGCCATCCATGAACGAAAACACGGAGAACTGAGCTGTATTGTCGACCAACACATCAATATGAGGCAGCGGGAAATCATCTTTAGGGCTCGCCCTATTCAAATCCCGATAATCGACGCACATTCGCACCTTACCGTCTTTCTTCGGTACAGGTACTATGTTGGCGACCCACGGAGGGTATGTAGTGACCGCTAAGAAGCCAGCATCAAGCTGTTTCTGCACTTCTTCTTTGATCTTAATAGCCATATCTGGTTGTGTCCTCCTAAGCTTATGCTTAACGGGAGGACAATCTTCTCGCAGCGGCAAGTGGTGGACCACGATGTCAGTATCAAGTCCGGGCATATCTTCGTATGACCAAGCAAAGACGTCACTATACTCTCTTAGCATCTCGACCAATCTCTGCTTGACATCACTCTGCAATGCAGCCCCTATCCTGACGTTCCTGACGAGTTCTTCAAAACCCAGATTCACAATCTCGATCTCCTCTTCATGAGGCAGAATAACTTTCTCTTCTTGTTTCAACAAGCGAGCCAACTCTTCAGGAAGGTCTTCGTCTTCATCAATCTCTTCTTCGGCTTGATAGATCGGGCAATCGAAGTCGAAGTGAGTCGTAGAAGGTCCAGAGTCGATGTCATCTGTTATGTGGATCCTGCAATAACAAGGGTAAGCTTAAAACAAGGATATGCAGGTTAGCACAAACCCCATTGCCATTTTATTGTTTTTCAAAACAAATATAAAACAGGAATAACAGAGATCACAATATTTGAATACAAAGAAAAACGCCTTTTGATTTATTGATAAAATGCATGTACATAATCAAACAAGGCCCTGACAATAAAACCGCTATGCCCCGGGTAGGACATAGGGTTGTACAATGATTGGAAAAAGTAAATCATTACTCTTCGCTTGTCATCTGGATGATATCCTTGACGGACTAGTTGGTAAGGCCCTCGCCTGGCTTGCTTGGCTGGATCCAAGAGTCGAGGTCACAGTCGCTATCTCCGCTGTCTTCAGACACCGCGTTGACGCTTTCAAAAATCACTCCGCCACTGGTAAACTGGATCGGCCCTTTACCTCGTGACGCACTGCTAGAAGAGGAGGCTTCAGCTCCAGGAGAATATCCCAACCCAAACTTGTCTTTCTTGTTAGGTATCTCCAAAATTCTCCCCCAGCCTAGGGTAGGTCCGGCTTGAACAACGGTCCGGGCTTTCTTGAACGAAGAGAGAGTCATCTCTGGCTTCTCAGCGACTACAGGAGCTATGTCCTTGACTTTAACAGCTTCGAACGCTTGGCATAGGGTTTCGTGAATTTCCCCATCCATCTCAACATACTTGAAGGACGACAAATGGCTCACCATTATGTCTTCCTCGCCGCATACGGTCACGATGCTACCTCCGACAGCATACTTGAGTTTCTGGTGCAACGTGGAGGTCACGGCACCAGCAGCATGGATCCACTGTCGGCCCAAGAGACAGCTGTAGGCAGGCATGATGTCCATAATGTAAAAGATTGTGTTGAACGTTTCCGGCCCGACTTGGATTGGCAGGGTCACCTCCCCGAAAACATGTCGTTTGGTTCCATCGAACGCTTTCACAACCAGATCACTGGGTGTGCAAATCATTCCGCGACTATCTAACTTCATTAATGCCTTCTTCGGAAGAACATTGAGTGACGAACCCGTGTCCACCAACACGTGCGACATAATCGTTCCCCTATACTCTATCGAGATGTACAGGGCGCTATTGTGATTCCTCCCTTTTGGCGTCAGCTCTAGGTCAGTGAAACCTAACCCATTTCCAGCATTCACGTGGGCGACGACCTCTTCTAGCTGGTTTACCGATATTTCCTGCGGTACATATGCGGCGTTTAACACCTTCAGCAGTGCGTTGCGGTGTGCTTCAGAACACAGCAACAAATTCAGGATGGAAATCTTCGAGGGTGTTTGATGGAGATGATCCACGATCTTGTAGTCACTCTTTTTAATCAACCTCATAAATTCCTCGGCGTCTTTAACGAGTAAGTCTTTTTCTACCCCGCAAGGGATCTCTTCAACGACTTTACTTTTACCGTTATCAGTTGCATCAGCTCTGACCGCTTTATCCTCCACGACCTCAGGTGGTGCAAACACTCTTCCGCTGCGAGTAATACCACTGATTCCCGCAAGGTTCTCCACAGACGACCCAAACGGTTCTAGTTCCAACTTCTGTCCTTTGCAGTAGACTTCAGCCCCATAATGCCATGGGACAGCATTAGTGCTTTCGAACAGTATCGGCCCAGCTTTGGTGATAGTAATCGTGGGCGGTCTCGGTGCAGAAATAGTCATCGTCTGGCGAGGGATGGTGATGGTGGCGACCTCATCATCTTGCTTCAGCACTACCTCTCCCGATCCACTTTCGGCCCTTCGGCTAAACTGCAGAATCCCTTCAGTCATCAGACTTTGAATTCCCTCTATCAGCTGTTCACATCCATCAGGACTTGTAGCACAGCCCATACACAGCTCTCCGCAACCTGGAAAGAAACCCCTTTTCATCAACTTAGCTTTAACGAAGCTAAGCGGTGTCTTTAGATCCTTGACGTTTGTCAACAAATCCAAGCTCTCGTCTTCAATAATGGCATTTACTCCACCTCCCCTATGATTCGGCATAGGGTTCTTCGTGACATTTGGCACATTATCTGAGAAGTTGATGATCTTAGCGTCCACCATGTCCTGCACCTTGTGCTTGAAGGCTTTGCAATTCTCTATTTTGTGGCCTGGTGCCCCTGAGTGAAACTCGCAAGTTTCATTCGCGTCATAACCTAGCGGAGGTGCCCCTGTCAAGGGAGCCAAGGTTCTCTTCTGGAGCAACTGCAGCTGAAGCAAAGTCTGCAATAGTTGCGCGTACGACATGGGCGGTGTCTTGAGGTGACGGCTCGACAGAGGTGCCCGATTCTGATACTTTCTGTACCCTTGTTGATTCGGTTGTTGCTGCTGCTGCTGCTATGGCTGTTGAACTGCCGGGATAGTTATGTTGGCCACCTGCTGGTGAGGGCTTTTACCCTTCCTTCGAGCATTGGACACAACGCTCGTTTCTCCTTCCCGTCTTTTGCCAGCATAAGGTTTCTTTCCGCCTCCTCCAGCTGAGGATGACTCACCTTGAATTTTCCCGAGTTTGATCCCATTTTCGATGTGCTCACCCGTGATAATGAGATTCGAGAAGGTTCCAGACATGCCGCTAACCAATTTCTCATAATAAACCCCTGGGAGGGTGGCTACTAACATCTGCACAAGCTCACGTTCAACCATCGGCGGCTGAACCCTGGCTGCCAATTCACGCCACCGCTGGGCGTATTCCTTGAACCCTTCGTTGTTCCTTTGCGACAGATTCTGCAGTTGGACTCGGTTCGGGGCCAAGTCGATGTTGTATTGGTAGTGGTGCACGAATGCTTCAGCAAGGTCTTTCCACGTACGCACACTGGTGGGCTCCAGACTCATGTACCATTCGAGGGATGGTCCGGACAAACTGTCCTGAAAGAAGTGCATCAGCAACTTCTCGTCCTCGGAATGAGCTGACATTTTTCTGTAATATGATCTTAGGTGGACGTGAGGGAAAACGGTGCCCTTGTACTTTTCAAAGTCAGGTACCTTGAACTTGGGAGGCACCTTGAAATCAGCAATCAGTCCCAACTTGGACATATCAACGCCCAGGGTGTTCTGGTTCTCGATATTCCTCATCTTATCCTCGAGTGCCTTGAACCTCAGACGTGCTTCAGCAGTCAGCTCCCCTTCAGCACCTCTCTGAGAGAACACATCGTCTTGACGGTCTTCTAACCATGGATGGGGCCCAAACAGATTCCCGACACCTGCATTGCCGTTGCCCAGCCCAGCATTGACATTAACTTCAAGACTCCCATTACTGACGCCCGTCATATTGCCATTGAGTCCCATATTAGCGATCACATTGCCGTTGGCACTGCCATTCCCTCCGGTCACGGGGACGCCATTCTGTGGAGTTTCAACTGGTGGAGGGGTAGGCACAGTCCTACCATGGAGTACGCCATTGCTATCAACCCTTGAAATCAGAGGCTGAACCAAGGTTCTGAGCTGATCCTGGCCATTGGCGACCGCTTGCATGAGCTCCATGAAGCGATCCATTCTTTCGCAGAGTTCCTGAACATCAGTTTGCACTTGCTCCATGATTCTGGTTTGGTTTTCTCTGGTCGGATAGCGGTGGATATGTCTCTGATCAATCCTGGAACAACCTGAAACAACCTGAAAACACAAAAGGGTTAGGAAAAAACGACAAAGTGCTCGTTATGCGAATGCTTCATGCAAATGCACACGTGTGTCTGTGCGTTAGGGAGATCTCCCCCGATCCTAGTGCCTGAGTTCCAGTGCTGATAATAAGAAGTCCGAGTCCAGTCATGGAAATAACAATCTCATTTATAAAGAAAGCCCATCAAGGCAGTACACGACATAAGTGAGTACAAGCAGAATCAATAGCATGACCTCGACCAACAAGCCTGGTGATGGTCAGCATACAATGATGATCAAACAAAAGGAATACAAATATAGTCAAGTACGGCCACGGGTGCGAAACTCTTCTAACAACCCCTTCGTTTCTGGATGATCAGGACGAGTGAGTAACCCTTCGACATGTAGCTCCCTCTGCATAATGGTGTATTGAAGACCTTCGACCGAATCTTCCCATGCTCCTTCGTCGAAACAATCTTCTAACTTCCGCTTCTTGGATTCAAACGCCAGTTTGCGCTCCTTCAGGATAGCGAGAGCTCAGTTGAGCTGGCCTTCGGCGGCGTACCTGTGAGCGGTTTCTTCATCAAACCTCTTCTCACTAGCCTTCACCTGGGCTTTCAGCTTGGAGATCTGTTGCATCAGCTTATCCTCCCGCTCTTTCCTGTTGGCTAGGGAGGCCTTCCAGTGCTGGTTGAACTTGGATATCCTCCGATATGCTTCGTCCAAGTGCTGCTTCTTCGTGGCCAGTACATCGTTGACAGCTTTGAAGTCTCGACCCATGCGTTCACGCTCGGCTATCTGCTTAGTCAAATCTGTCCCCAGCTGGTTCACCAGCTCTGTTTGCCTCTTGAAGGAATGGACAGCTTCGTTTCTCTCGCTTCTGAGCTGAGCCAATTCTTTCTCCAGCTCTTCATTTGCCCTCTTCAATTCATCTCGCTTAGCTAACACCTGATTATGCTGCTGAATGGGCACGGTGGTAGGCTCTTCAATCACTAGAGGGCCTTCCGGCTTGGTAGGAGGAAACAGCATCCCTATAGCGTCTGCTTTGGCTCTGATCCACGTCACATACGGAGGGTAGGCTTGGCTATTGCTTCTCCCCAGCAATGGTTTTCCCTTCTTACTGATACCATTCCAAGCGCGCTGAAGCTTAGATAACAGATCCCCCTCTAGAAGACCAGTGAGGTACAGAGATTCCTGTACCTCTTCATCCTTCGGCAGAGCTCTCAAAGCATACGCGAACTGTCGGACCAGCAAAGACGGATTATAGTTTATACAGCCCTTCCTACCTATCAAAGGCACATTCGGAAACCCGCTGCAGCTGAAGATAATCTCAGTACCCAACCTATCTCTATCAAACCAGTCAATATCCTCCGCTGATAGACTCATCAAACGCTCGGACCACTCAGATGTGGCTGCAGACGAAACAAAGGGACCCCTCTTGGGCAGATGACTATCAAGCCATTTATAAAGCAGGGGCACACAACACGAGACATTCTTGCCCCTTCTGTTCTCGTTTTTGTAGTGGATGGAATGGTAGACATCTCCTATCAAGGTAGGGACCGGATTCCCTGAAGCAAAAATGCGAAAGGCGTCGAAGTCTACAAAATCGGGAATATTGGGGAACAGAATGATGCCATATATGCACAGGGCGAGAATGGCGTTGAACACGACCCAAACTCCGTCTTTGGCCCACTGCTGAGCCTTTCCCACTAAGAACTGCAAGGAGAACCCGGGAGCCTTGTTCCAACTAGACAAAACCAACTCGGCGGCATCTAGATGAAGTGACAGAGCTAGACTAGCCAAATTAGGCTCAGCATCCATATGAACAAAAGGCATCTGCCTCTTGATAGGCACACCTAACAAATCAGCATATTCCTCCAGCGTGGGTGCGAGAACAAAATCCTGGAAAGTAAAGCATCTCAACGGAGGATCGTAGAACTGCAGCAGAGCGTGCAACCCATTCAACTCGAACGCAAAAGGTTTACGAACCAAACTAAGCAATTTGCCGTAAGATTTTCTGAACTCATCTCTCACAGAAGCATCTGCTAAAACAATCAAACCAGTCAGCTGAACCACATTAGGGGCAGGGAGCTTGTAAGCCACAGTCTTCCTCAGAGAACCCATAACAATACAATAGGAGGCAAGAAATCCTGGATCGGGGAAAACGGTACCTGCAACACAGACACACGTTAATGAAATGCAACTGAGTATGCAAAGCAATGTAAAATGCAATCATGCAGCGGGAGATCAAGGCAACTGTGCTGTGGAGATTCTGCATCAACAAAACCATAATCCTGCTCTATCAAGAACAACCACTTTCTCTGATAAGAAGGAAACCCTGGTATCGGACCACAAATCTGATATGTCAAGAACACACACATATAGGACCATCAATCCACTCTGTCAAGAACAAACATCTGATAATAAGGACCTCTGATACAGGACCATCAATCTGCTCTGTCAAGAACAAACATCTAATAATAAGGACCTCTGACACAGGACCCAAAAATATGCTCTGTCAAGAACAAACATATATCTGATGATGAGACCCTCTGATCCCAATCATAAACCTGCTCTGTCAAGAGAAAATACACATCTGATGATAAGATCCTCTGATCCCAATCAAAAACCTGCTCTGTCAAGAACAATCATATATCTGCAGATGAAATCCTCAGACCCCAATCATAAATCTGCTCTGTCAAGAACAAATACCCATCTCTGAATGTAAGGTCCTCTGATACAGGACCAAAACTCTGCTCTGTCAAGAACAATCATATATCCGATGATGAGAACCTCCGGTACCAACAAAACTGATTCACTATCAAGAAAACCAGGTAGTCTGAAGGTTAAGGTTTCCTGCAACAAACCCAACCCTGCTCACAGGTATGGACCTAAACTTACTCAAGTTCGGCATCCTATGCGTTCATCAGCGTCACAGACATTCAAGAGGGGTGATACGATACCCAGAAGGTGTGGCATCACCAGCTCATGAAGCGGCTTCACTTGGCTGAATCACAAATGATCGGTCCCCAGAGTCGACAATCCTCCAAACCAACAACCCCCTCAACCCAAAGGGTTGAAAAAGAAGTCAACCGGGAGAACCTCGTCTGAGCGTGGATTTCATGAGACACTAGTGCCTGCCAAGCAAGCACGCGCCCACTAATTTCCACAACTAATGCTATGTTCACTCAAGCCTGGGTCTGGCTTCTCACTCATCAGAATGCCCCTCCCACAACAGCACAAATAATCATATCGTACTGAAAATAACGTGCGAGAAATAAAAATGCGATAAATAAACACAACCCAACAAGTAATCATACAAGCTCTAGGATTAACTCTCGCAGGGGACGTCGGATCCCCAAACTGACTCGCATACGGGACGTTGGATCCCATGAAACTATTTAGTCCCCAGTAGAGTCGCCAGCTGTCGCTTCTGCGAAAATAAGGTGCCGGCAAAACAGAAGAGTCGCCACCTTTCGTTATTTATCCCTCAAAACGGGAAAGGAAACGATCGGAAAAACCTGACGAAAAAGTATAAGACAAGGTCGTCGCAACCGTTGTCTGGGTTCGGGAGTCGGTTACGCAAAGGGAAGGTATTAGCACCCCTCACGTCCGTCATACTCGACGGGATCCACGCTTGTTGTGTTTACTGGATGAGTTGGTTTATCTATCTACCTATCAAGGCTGGCTTAAAAGGAAAAGAAAATGACTCGGCAAAGCGTCGTGCTTTATGCCTACGTATTCTCATCAGAGAATGAGAAATCAGAGTCAACGTAGTTCGACCTACGATGGGTTACGGGGAAGGTGGATCGCCAATACATTAGTATTGTGCATACGTACTCTCAACAGGTATGAGAGATCAGAGCTTACGTAGTTCGGGATAATACGGATTACGGGAATTCAGATTCATCTATTTTATCAAGTAGGGTTAAACAGCAGTTCCAGCAGTTAGGGACAAAGCCTGTTTGCGTTGGCGCTGAAGTTTAACGACACTCTTTTCTTCAGAAAAGCTTCCTTTGAATTATGGGCACACGGGGCAAAAAGGTTTGAAGTTTGTTTTCTGTCTTTTACGGAAGAAGTGTTTTTTTATTGTGTTTGCAATTTCAATCGCACTAAAGACTATGACCTGAGAGTGAATGTGTCGCATGTCACCCAAAGGGTGCCATACTAAACATCCAGACTGTTGAAAAGAAGCTCTCCAACAATCCTTTCTCAGATAGCTTAAGGCTCGTAACGTACGAAAGAAATCATTCATGATTACTGTATCTTATGTTGTTTCGAGATGAGAAGAGAGAGGCTCAACTACGGGGAGACTATCAAGTCCTACTGTTGTCATGCCAAGGATTTATCCTATGGTTGAGGTTTGAAACTGGAAACTCCTAGAAGTTATCATGCATAGGTTTCAACCTAAAGTTCTATCACCACTTCCTTATCAAAGGAAATGAGAGTCCTAAGGGATCATGTCAATGATAAACAGAAACAGAAAAAGCATCATCTTAAACAATAAACAGTAAACGACTGTAAAATGCATGCAATGCAAGTGAGGGAGGAAATGTGTGTGGGGCAGCAGCCTCCACAAGCTCATCTCAACCTCAAGCCAGATATGAATAACTGCAACCATACAGGAGAAATAACATGTTATCAAGCAAAATATAAGATACTGTAATCATACAGAAGGAAATAAAATGCTGTCAAGCAAAACACAAACCACATGGGCAAGGGAGCAGGGCTCTACCGAATACCCGTAAGCAAAGCCATACAGTAACAATACAAGCAGAGGGAGCAACTCAACCTCTAGTGCAATCATGCTCCTAGATTAAAGTCAGTCTAGATATGAACTTATTCTAATGCATCAAGCAAATCAAACAAGGCACATCAATACAGAAAAGAAAACAGACAAGAAAGAAAGCAGATCAACAACTCCCTCTGTCAATTCCAAGCTTCAGCTTTTCTAACATCAACCCAATCTTCAGACTCCCATCACCCTTCAAGGCTATCAGCTTCACTGGAAAGTATCACTTGCTTCTCCAGGTTTCAACCCATCTACATAAGTGTCAACTTAATCTTCTTCTTCAAGCTTCAGCTCTTCAGTTAATTCCACCTCAAGATTCATCATATCTAATTCTCAACCGAAAATGGTGATTCACCTATTTTGTCTTTAATTCTCCAATTAACTATCTGAAATCCATCCTACACCATTCTACAATAAATCTAACACCTTAATTCAACTTAATTCTACCTAAATCATGCTAGAGGAAGAAAGTTACCAACCTGAAAATCTTGGATGAACAGATTCCCTAAACCTCCAATTCAAGCTCTACAATCTTGCAGACACGATCAATGAACCTCCTCCTTGCTTCTGTATGCAAAAGAACCAGTTGAAAGTGCTTGAATCTTGAAACCCGATGGTGAGTTGCAGGTGGAGAAGTTCACTTGCTCATACACTATTCAGCCACGAATTCTTCATGATAATGATCTGGAATCACTCCTTGACATCCATGGAAGAAGTTTCAATCAAAAAAATGGATGGAAAGTGAGGAATTTGGTGAAACCGATTTCAATTGCAATCCAAGGAAACTCAATATCAAGCTATGCTCTCTCCTTCAATGATCACCAACCTCTCCAATGGGTCAACTCTATTCCTTATATAGATGATGTTTGGATGATCTAGAACCCTCTAGATCCTTCCAATGATAGTTTCCACTTCTCATGTCATGAGATTTTCAACCATGTATCATGAGATGCACAATTCTGTTTGCAGCTTGAAAACCATCCCAATCTCTTTCAATTTCTCCCCTAGTGACATTTTGGAAGAGTTTAGCTTGCCAAGGGCCTTGCTCATGCCTTGATTTTATGTTTTGCAAATCTTACTTAATATGCAAGCAAGTACTTTCCAAAGCAAGTCCACAAATTGAATCTCAACTCAAAAATGTGGCTAAAAAAATGTTCTTAAAATGTTTTCTAGAGTCAAAATGATATATTACATGCCATGGTTTGGATGTGTAGGTTGAAAATTTCAATTTCCAACTTTGGTTTATTTAACTTATGCCCTTATTTTAGGTCATTTTTGCAACTTTGAGCTACAAGCATTTCCAACATCTCATGACCTCCTTAATAGTCTTAAAACATCATTTTGAACAAGTTTGATGTTGAAGATTTTTCCATTTGAAGCTTGGAAATAGGAGTTATGGCCTTATGCTTGAAATGACCTGTAATCTCCAAATGACCAAAATGCCCTTGACTTGTCAAAGCCATAACTTGAGTTCTACAAATCCTATCAAGGACTTCTAGTACTCTATAGAAATCTAAGAGGACAAGGAACAACATTCATGTTGACCAAAAGTTCATAGGAATCATCCTTCTTGGGAAAAAGTTTGATGCAAGTTGGGTAACTTTCAAGGCCCCAGATTCACATACCTCAGATGATCTGTAACTTGTCAAAGTCATAACTTGAGTTCTACAAATCCTATCAAGGACTTCTAGTACTCAAATTAAAGATAAGCTCAAGCTCTACAACATTCATGTTGGGGGTAAGATGAGATGACAGTCACATCTTGAGCTAAACTGCCTTGAAGATAGGGGTCAAACTAGGGGATTTTATAGTGTCAAGCCTTAGAAACCCTAGCTTGAAACTTCTCAAACTCTTCAATCATGATGAGTTGACCTTGGAATCATCCTTATAGCATCTCAATGCATTAATCCATGATCACATGGCCTTTGAATTAGGTCTCAACCTTGTTCAAATCATCAGTTGACCTAGGGTTGACCCAGTCAAACCCTAATTACACCACTCATGGCTGAGGCTTCTTAATCTTGCACAATGACCTGTCTAGGCTTCATGATGGCTCATAAGCTCTCTCAAGGCTTCAAGTCCACATTCTTGACTTCATAATCATCTGAGGAGCTCCCACAACTCTCAAGTCAGGAGGCACACAACCTTGGTTTCACCCACTCACTCTGAGGATCTTTTGACTTCTATAACAAGGATATCAACCCCTGAACACTTGAATAACCTTCTTAGCTAGCTTCAAACTCTTGTGTAGCTCTTGATTGGTAATCATACCTCTTGATCTCCTGCATACATGTCAATGAAATGCAAATGATAATGCTAATGTGAATGAAATGAAACATAAGCTAGGTAAAGAAATGTTGGGCAAATTTTGGGGTGCAACAGATACCTGCCCAAAGGTCCATGTACGTTCTTATTATGAAAGGATGCTCATGCATTTCTTTCAGGATAGCTTATCGGGACCATCATTGGAATGGTACATGGGACTAGAGCCCACCCAGATTAGGAGCTGGAAGCAGTTGGATGATGCTTTCGTTATGCATTACAAATATAACAATGATTTGGCGCCAAACAGAGTTCAGTTACAGAGTCTGTCGCAGAAAAGCGATGAAAGTTTCAAAGAGTATGCGCAGCGGTGGCGCGATATGGCAGCTCGGGTGCACCCTCCTTTGGTTGAAAGGGAGATGAATGACATGTTTGTGGGGACATTTACAGGAATGTACTATGACAAGTTACTCAATGTTTTAATGGGTAGCTTCTCCGATATGATCCTTATGGGAGAAAGGATTGAGAATGGAATTAAAGTTGGGAAGATTCAGGCAGGCGAATCTACTTCAGCTGGGGGTGCGAGAAAAGCGTTCGGCGGAAGACGACAAGGTGATACAAGCGCTGTATTTGGTGGCAGAGGCCGGGGAAGAGGTAGAAATCAGTATGGTCAACCTCAACAAATAGCCAGTGTTACTATTTCAATTCCTCAACAACAACAGCAGCAGCAACCGCCGCCGCAGCAGCAAAGGCAGAATCAGGGTCAGAGAAGGTTTCAGAATGCAAAGCCAAAGAGAGTATTCGATAAGCCTCCGTCGACATATGCGGAGCTTCTTCAGACATTGCTGGGGTTGAATTTGGTTGAGAAAAGAACTTTGGAACCGCCTACAGGATCGGTACTTCCTTATAGGTATGACGCTAATAAGCACTGCGAATTCCATTCCGGTGCGCCCGGACATGATGTAGAATCTTGTCATGCTTTCAAGCATAAAGTTCAAGACTTGTTGGACAGTAAAGCCATCAATTTTGGTCAAACCGGGCCTAATATCGTACAACAGCCTATGCCTAATCATGGGGCAAATGCTATCTTGACAGAAGAAAATTTGAACTTGGTGATGAATGTTCACAAACTGAAGACACCATTGAGTGAAGTGAAAAGCAGGTTGCTCAGAGGGGGAGTATTCCCTGGTTGTGATGAATACTGTTTAGAGTGTTGGACCCAGCCCGAGGGTTGTACTGATTTGAAGTAGGGCATTCAGGCCATGATCGACGAAGGGACCTTGCAATTTGATAGAACTGCGGTTGAGAAGCCTGTGGAGGCATTATGTGAAGAGCAGAATGATATTGCAACGGTGACAATCCCGAGGAAGACTATAACGATAACGGCGCCCTCCAAGCGGCCAACTATTACAATTACAAAAGCAGGGCCTGTTCCCTTTGAGAGTACGAAAGTTGTCCCGTGGACATATGGATTAGAAGCATATTGCAACGGTGAAAATATTGTGGTGAATAACCAGCCAGCTGGGGCTGTTGATAATGTCGTTGGAACGGGGGGCATGACCCGTAGCGGAAGGATCTTTACCTCACCTGAAATAGAAGCAGAGAGGTTGGCCAAAGGCAAAGCCAAAGTAGATGAAAGCAGGCCTACTCATTCGAAAGAAAAGGATACGTCGCTCAAGGACGTAGAGGAGTTCATGAGACTGATTCGTAAAAGCGACTACAAAATTGTTGAACACCTACAGCAGACACCATCGAAGATTTCTATCTTGTCGTTGTTATTATGTTCCGAAGCCCACCGGAATACCTTGCTAAAGATTCTGGATACGTCATTTGTGCCTTAAGAAGTTTCTGTAAATCAGTTAGAGGGGGTAATGGCATATGTCAATGCTGGACATAGCCTGGGTTTCACAGATTTAGACCTAACACCCAGGGGTCGAGAGCACAACATGGCTTTGCATATATCGGTGGAATGCCGGGGCACCGTAATGTCGCATGTATTAGTGGATACTGGATCGTCGTTGAACGTACTGCCAAAGAAAGCCATGATGAAATTGGACATACGGGGAATTATTTGCACGCCCAGCGATTTGGTTGAGAGGGCGTTTGACGGGACGAAAAGTTCGGTGTTTGGGTCAATAACATTACCGCTTCAGGTTGGGCCAGAAATTTTTGATATCGAATTCTACATCATGGATATCCATCCAGCTTATAGCTACCTTCTTGGGTGCCCATGGATCCATGCTGCAGGGGCCGTGACGTCCATATTGCATCAGAAGCTGAAGTATATGGTGGGTGATAGTGTTGTTATCGTTTGCGGGGAGGAGGATATTTTGGTCAGTCACCTGTCCTCGTTCAGATATGTTGAGGTCGACGAAGAAATACACGAGACACCCTGTCAAGCCTTCGAAGGGTTGCAGATTAAAGACAAAGCTCAGGGTTCTAGCAAAATATCAGACGTGGCAGTGTCATCCTACAAGGAAGCTCAGGCTTTAGTGCAGACTGGTGAGACTAAAGGCTGGGGGCAGGTATTGGAGATTCCCGTGAAGAATGACATGTTTGGGCTAGGGTATCGACCGACGTCGTCAGCGTCATCTTCAGGAGAGCCCAGGTTCAAGGGACCGGTCACGATTACGCCAAGCGGGGTGTGCTTTGAGACTATCAACTCTATTTCTGATGCTGAGGACGGGGATAGCGACTGCGATATGGACGCATGGATCAAGCCAAGCGTGCCAGGACAAAGTCTCTACAACTGGTCCATCCGGGAAACTGTCTCGGTGACTTTTAAATAGTAATGATTTGTTTTATCAATTGTTGAATAATCCTATGTCCTACCCGGGGCATAATGATGTTACATTAGGGCTACTTGATTATGTGTATTGCACTGTTTTAATCATGAAATAAAGGCGTTTTTCATATACTAATGTTGTGATCCCTGTTTTTCTTGTTTTTTCTTTAACAATAAATGGTAACGTGGATATTTGCTTTGTTTGCGTGTTGAAGCGTTTAACCATTTCCTTTGCAGGACTAATATTTCAGATGACATCCCATACAAACCGCCTATGACTCGTTTCGACTTCGAGCACCCGGTATTCCAAGCAGAGGAAGAGACTGTTGAGGTTAGCGACTTGCCAGAGGAGCTGACTCGTTTGGTGAAACAGGAAGAGAGAATCATTCTGCCTCATCAGGAGGAAATTGAGATTATCAACTTGGGGTCGGAAGAAGTTGTGAGAAATATCCGTATAGGGGCTGCACTGCAGAGCGACATCAAGCAAAGGCTGATTGAGATACTACGAGAGTATAGTGATATATTTGCTTGGTCGTACGAGGATATGCCTGGGTTAGATACAGACAAGGTTGTGCACCGTCTGTCGTTGCGAGAGGAATGTCCGCCTGTTAAGCAGAAACTCAGAAGAACCCGACCAAACATGGCGGTGAAAATCAAAGAGGAAGTTCAAAAACAGTGGGATGCTGGTTTCCTAGCCGTTACAACTTAGCCGTCATGGGTCGCTAATATAGTACCAGTGCCGAAGAAAGACGGTAAAGTGCGAATGTGCGTAGACTACCGTGATCTGAATAGGGCGAGCCCGAAAGACGACTTCCCACTTCCTCACATTGATGTGCTGGTTGATAACACTGCTCAGTTCTCCGTATTCTCCTTCATGGACGGCTTCTCAGGCTATAATCAGATCAAAATGGCACCAGAAGACATGGAGAAGGCTACCTTCATTACTCCCTGGGGAACATTTTGCTACAAAGTGACGCCCTTCGGACTGAAGAACGCTTGGGCAACATATCAACATGCTATGATGACTCTCTTTCATGACATGATGCACAAAGAGATCGAGGTTTATGTTGATGATATGATTGCCAAATCCCAGACGGAAGACGAGCATTTGGTTAATCTGCTGAAACTGTTCAAAAGACTTAGGAAGTTCAGGTTGAGACTGAACCCTAATAAGTGCACCTTCGGGGTGAGATCGGGTAAACTGCTGGGGTTTATTGTGAGCAAAAAGGGAATAGAGGTTGATCCTGCAAAGATAAAAGTAATACAAGAAATGCCGATGCCTAAAACAGAAAAAGGAGTGCGTGGGTTTTTAGGGAGGTTGAACTACATCGCTCGGTTCATATCTCACCTAACTGCGACATGCGAGCCGCTATTCAAGTTGTTGAAAAAGGATCAGGTGTTGACCTGGAATGAAAATTGTCAAAAGGCGTTCGACAAGATAAAAGAATACTTGCAGGAACCTCCTGTTTTGATACCCCCAGTGGCCGGGAGACCTTTGATTATGTATTTGACGGTTCTTGAGGAAAGTATGGGTTGTGTTCTCGGTCAACACGACGAGACCGAACGTAAAGAGCATGCGATATACTATTTGAGTAAGAAATTTACCGACTGTGAGTCCAGATACTCAATGCTCGAGAAGACGTGTTGCACGCTAGCCTGGGCCGCCAAACGTTTGAGGCAATACATGCTGAATCATACAACCCTGCTAATTTCAAAGATGGATCCAATCAAATACGTGTTTGAGAAGCAAGCACTCTCCGGAAGAATTGCCCGATGGCAGATGGTGTTAACAGAATACAATATCCAATATGTCTCACAAAAGGCTATTAAAGGTAGCGTTCTGGTAGAATACCTTGCGGAGCAGCCAGTTGAGGACTACCAATCGATGAGGTTCGATTTTCCTGACGAGAATATCATGTACCTGAAAATGAAGGATTGTGAAGAACCGTTGTCGGACGAAGGACCAGAGTTGGGTTCCAAATGGCAGTTGATATTTGACGGAGCTGTAAATTCCTATGCTAGCGGAATAGGGGCAATTATCACTACTCCTCAGGGGTCGCACATCCCCTTTACTGCCCGATTGATCTTTCCTGTTACCAATAATGAGGCTGAATATGAAGCTTGCATCATGGGTCTGGAAGAAGCTATTGATTTGCGAATCAAGAACCTGGATGTATATGGGGACTTAGCTATAGTGGTGAATCAGATTAGAGGAGAATGGGAGACACGTCAGCCCAATTTGATACCCTATATGAACTATGCAAGGAGATTGTTGCCTTTCTTTGACAAGGTGGAATTGCATCACGTGCCACGAGCAGAAAATCAAATGGCTGACGCCCTGGCGACATTGTCTTCAATGTATAAAGTTAACTTTTGAAATGAGGCTCCCCGGATTGTTATCTCTAGGCTTGATAGGCCTGCCTTCATATTTGCCATTGACGAGGCTCCCGATGGTAAACCTTGGTACTTTGACATCCAAAATTTCCTGAAGAACAAAGAGTATCCGGCTGGGGCATCCAGTCGAGATCAGAAGACTCTTAGGAGATTGGCTGGCAATTTCTATTTGAATCCTGATGGTGTCCTGTACAAAAGAAACCACGACTTGGTGTTGCTACGTTGTGTAGATGAGAAAGAGGCGAAGTTGCTCATGGAAGAGATGCATGAGGGTACATTTGGTATACATGCTAGCGGGCATGCTATGACAAGAAAGCTGCTGCGGGCAGGTTATTATTGGCTGACTATGGAAACAGATTGTTTCAAGTTTGCAAAGAGGTGTCATAAATGCCAGATTTATGCGGACAAGATCCATGTGCCTCCAAGTCCTCTGAATGTGATGTCATCACCGTGGCCTTTCTCGATGTGGGGGATTGACATGATTGGCAAGATTGAGCCTACGACATCAAACGGACACCGGTTCATTTTGGTGGCAATCGATTACTTCACCAAATGGGTGGAAGCAGCATCATATGCCAACGTGACCAAACAAGTGGTGGCCAGATTTATCAAACGAGATATTATCTGCAGATATGGAATCCCTGAGCGGATTATCACCGACAACGGTTCAAATTTGAATAACAAAATGATGAAAGAGCTGTGTCAGAATTTTAAGATTGACCATCACAACTCTTCTCCTTACCGGCTTTAGATGAATGGCACTATCGAAGCGGCCAATAAGAACATAAAGAAGATTGTTCAGAAGATGGTTATGACGTATAAGGATTGGCACGATATGCTACCTTTCGCTTTGCACGATTATCGTACGACGGTACGCACAACAACCGGGGCAACCCCTTTTTCATTGGTATACGGGATGGAGGCAGTGTTACCATTAGAGGTCGAGATTCCTTCTCTGAGGGTTTTACGTGATGTCCAACTCGACGAGGCAGAATGGATTAAAGATAGACTGAATCAACTCAGTTTAATGGATGAGAAGTGACTGGCTTCTTTAGCATACGGTCGGTTATATCAGAGCCGGATAAAGAAAGCTTACGACAAGAAGGTATGCCCTCGAAGCTTTCAGACGGGCGATCTTGTTTTGAAAAAGATTCTCCCACCACAAACAAATCATAGGGGCAAGTGGACTCCCAATTACGAAGGTCCCTACATTTTCAGAAAAGTCTTCTCTGGAGGAGCCTTGTTACTATCCATCATGGATGGTGAAGACTTTACGTCTCCTGTAAATTCGGACGCAGTTAAAAAATACTTTGCTTGAAAGTGACCCGCTGGACAGTAAAAAGAGAGTCCAGGCAAAAATGGGGCATCCCGGCGAACCATAAAAAATGAATAAAAGGTTCGGGCAAAAGTTAGGGATAAAATTGAAAAGATGTACACCCGCGAAGTCGAAAACCTGAAAAGGGCGACTTCGGCAAAAAAGGGTATCCCGGTGAATTGAAAACCCGCAAAGGGCGGTTCACGCAAAAGTTAGGGATTGAAAAAGCAAATGACTGCGGTCCGGATTTGACATGGCATTGCTTAGTGGTTTGGGAGTACCTGGGGGCCGTCTATTCAAAAACAATCTCTTCCGAAGATCGAGTACCGGGAAATTGCAGAGTCAGGCGAGTCATAGGAGGATCAGCTCATGGTGTTTGTCTGTGCCACGTGTTGCACCCCAAAATTTGACCAACATTTCTTTATCTAGCTTGTGTTCATCAAGAGGTATGAGTACTAATCAAGACTTTGAAGCTAGCCAAGAAGGTTATTCAAATGTTCAAAGGTGGATATCTTTGTCAGAGAAGTTGAAAAAGCCTCAGAAAGATTAGTTGAAACCAAGGTTGTGTGCCTCATAACTTGAGAGTTGTGGGAGCTCCTCAGATGATTATGAGGCTATGAGGATGGACTTGAAGCCTTGAGAGAGCTTATGAGATGTATTGAAAGCCATCATGAAGCCTAGAGAGGCCATTGTACAAAAATAAGAAAACTCAGCCATGAGTGGTGTAATTAGGGTTTGACTGGGTCAACCCTAGGTCAACTGATGATTTGGAGAGGGTTGGGACCTAATACAAGAGCCATGTGATCATGGATTGATGTATTGAGATGCTATAAGGATTATTCCAAGGTCAACTCATCATGATTGAGGAGTTTGAGAAGTTTCAAGCTAGGGTTTCTAAGGCTTGACAGTGTAAAATCCCCTAGTTTGACCCTTGTCTTCAAGGCAGTTTAGCTCAAGATGTGATTGTCATCTCATCTTACCCCCAACATGAATGTTGTAGATCTTTCTCTTAGATTTAATTTGAGTACTAGAAGTCCTTGATAGGATTTGTAGAGCTCAAGTTATGACTTTGACAAGTTACAGGCCATCTGAGGTATGTGAATCTGGGTCCTTGAAAGTCACCCAACTTGCATCCAACGTTTGCCCAATAAGGATGATTCCTATGAACTTTTGGTCAACATTAATGTTGTTCCTCATCTTCTTAGATTTCTATAGAGTACTAGAAGTCCTTGATAGGATTTGTAGAACTCAAGTTATGGCTTTGACAAGTCAAGGGTATTTTGGTCATTTGGAGATTATAAGTCATTTCAAGCATAAGGCCATAACTCCTATTTCCAAGCTTCAAATGGAAAAATATTCAACATCAAACTTGTTTAGAATGATGTTTTAAGGCTATTAAAGAGGTCATGAGATGTTGAAAAGGCTAGTAGCAAAAAGTGATAAAAATGACCTAAAATGGAGGCATATGTTAAATAAGTTGAAGTTGGAAATTGGAAATTCCAAGTTACAGATCCAAACCATGGCATATAATAGGTCATTTTGACTCCAAAGAACATTTTAGAAACAATGGTTCAACCACTTTTTTGAATTGAGGCCTAGATCATGGAGTTGCTTTAGAAAATGCTTGCTTGCATAATAAGGTACAAATGCAAAACTCAAGGAAAGGTAATGTACAAGCTTGCTAAGTATCTTAACACATCCCATATCTCATCTAAGGAGAATTTCAGGTCAGAATGAGTTGCTGCAAGAGGCTTGGCATGAGTTGATGCATGAGATGAGATGAAGTCATAATCTCATGACATGAGAATCCCAATTTCTCATTGGATGGTTCCAGATGGTTCTAGAGAGGTCCAATGCATTCTATATATGATTTAGAACTTGCTCAGATGCAAGATTGGTGAGAGATTTGAGAGAAGAGTGAGATAACCATTTCAATTGCTTCCATTGCAAGTTGAAATCAAATTCCACATTCTGATTCATTTCCATTTCTTCTTTCAATCCAAACACATTCCCTTGATCACACTGAACCTGTGCAGACCAACTTGAAGGCAAAACCATGAAGAATTGAAGAGATAGAACTTGGATTTTGAAGGTTGCAAGTCACAATCGGGTTTGGAGATTTAAGCTTTCTTGGCCCAATCTTTTGCAAACAGTAGCAAGATCATCATTCAAGGATTGATTCTGAAGAATTTGAGAGCTTGCAGTGAAGGTTTACCCTATCTGTTAATCAAGATTTGACAGGTTAGTAACTTTCCTTCTACACCATGATTTAAGCATAATTAGGCAGAATTGTTAGGTTAGAACGGTTAGAGACAATTAGGTGTTGGATTCTGGGAAGTTTGTGATCAATTGGTGAGGTTTCAGTTGGTGACACCATTTTTGTTTGGACCAAGAACTCAAGATATAGTGAGTTATAGCATGAATTTGATATCAAGAATTAGCCAGTGTGAGGTGGTGATCGTTCTAAGGTAGTTAATTTCAAGAATTGTTGAAGTTGATGTCTGAGCTTATTTTTGATCTTGGATCGGGTTTGGAGATTTAGGGCACTTCAATTGATTTTGAGGCCATGGTTGTGATCAGCATGGAATTTAGAATGGATTAGGGTTTTGAATCTTAATTTTTCATGGAGAATTGAGGTGATACGAGTTGGGTGAAGATTCACTATGGAGCTCTGTTTCCATGGCTTCCTCATTTTGAACCCTAGCTGGAGGAAGAAGATGGTGGGATAGTCGTTTGATCGTGCGTAGACCTTTGACTGAGTGAGGATCGTGTGGCTGAGATTCCATTTTGCGTGTGAAGAGAAGTCTGAAGACATCAATGAAACGCGTCGTTTCATTAAAGGGGGGATTGGGCTTGATTGATTACCACACCCCCAAGTCATGGCCCATTGGATAATGAACTATATTTCTTTACTCTTTGCATCGTATGTTTTTCTTTTTCTTTATGATTTTGATTGATTTTCTGATGAAAACTGGGCCTAGCGCGCCTTACTAATTGTACCCCCATTTTGAGCCCATATGCATTTTGAACTGAACATAATTGCTATCTGCACCATTGTTTTCTCATTTTAATTTCTTTTTCTCCATTTTATTTTAACCTTTGAAAAATCATAATAAATAGAAAAATGATGATTTTTGCATGGGTATTTTTTCTCCCATTTCATGTTAATGTCTAGAAAATTATAAAACCATAATATTTGCATTTCATGCATTTTTAGTATTTATTGTGTATTTTCTCTTTTAATAGCATTTTAATTCCTTTTATGTTGATGCATGGATTTGTAGAATTTTGTTTAGCTAGTCTCCTTTGAATTTGTAGGCCATTCTTTTTAGGATAGTTATATTAGGACTTTAGCTCCTCTCTGGAGTTATTCCATAATTTTGTGATCAATTTTTGAATAGTTTTGGTTAGATGACTTTAGGTTATATAGAATTAGGTCAATCCTTAACATAGGTCCACAATAGCACTAGAATTTTGGGTTTCTATGTCAAGTTAGATATTGGGACATATAGGGTATTAAGGGTAGGTATATAGGATCCCCTAGAAATTATATTAAATTTTAATATGATAGTATACTATTTTTAGTTGATTTTTGTAATTGATGGTTGTTTGTGTTGCCCTTGTGGGCTTGTATTTTATTTTGCTTTGCTTTGTGGGCTTGGTGAGCTTGGTTTTGCTTTGAGGAGCATTGAGGAGCATAGTAGAAGACTTGGAGATTGAAGAAAGAGCTTGAGAGCTTGAAGGCTTGTTTGTTTTGTTGTTGTGTTAGGGTTAGGGATTAGGAAGAGCTTAGACTTAGTTGATTCCTTTCTTAAACATGGATGGTATCTTTCACCTCCATTCCTCCCCATGATTCAAGGTCCTTCCATGGTATTCACCTCTCTCCTTTGGAGGGATAAGTGATGGTACTTGGGAAGTAGAACCTTTGAGGGAACCCTTCTTTTGATGTTGACCCCTTATAGGTCACCTTTGGTGGTCAATAAGCAGTTTAATGTCCCCAGCTTATCCAGTTAAGTGATTTCTTCAGGTTTGAGTATCTTGAGAGATGTTGGGCTTGAGTGTGAAGATGAAGATTTCATTGAAGAGTATGGAAGAGGATGATTCCTTGAGCATTGCCATTGTAGCTGAAGCTTGAAGAGCATGAAGATCAAGCTGATACTTGAAGACCCAATGAAGATCCTGTAAAGATTGAAGGATGAAGTTGACACTTCTAAGCAATTGAGATTAACTGAAGAGCTGAAGCTTGAAGATCAAGGGGTAAGTTGATACTTACTTTGAAGCTTGGAGATCCTGAAGGAATCAAGTTGATACTTGTGGTTAAGAGTGAAGCCTGAAGGTGGAACTGATTAAGGAGCTGAAGCTTGAAGAAGAAGATAAGTTGAAACTTATGTTGGAGGGTTGAAACCTGGAAAAGCAAATTGATATCTGTCAAGAGTGATGGAGGTCTGAAGACTGAGTTGCTGTTAGAAGAGCTGAAGCTTGGAGTTGAGAGAGGAGTTGATCTTGCTTTCTTGTCTTTTCTGTGCTGTATTGATGTGCCTTGTTTGACTTGCTTGATGCATTAGAATAAGTTCATATCTAGACTAGGTAGAATCTAGGAGCATGATTGCACTAGAGGTTGAGTTGTTCCCTCTGCTTGTACTGTTACTGTATGGCTTTGCTTACGGGTATTCGGTAGAGCCCTGCTCCCTTGCCCATGTGGTTTGTTTTGCTTGATAACATGATTTTATTTTCTTCTGTATGATTGCAGTTTACTGTTCTTGCTTGATGGCATGTTTTATTTCAGTATGATTATTGTTATTCATTCTGGCTTGAGGTTGAGATGAGCTTGTGGAGGCTGATGCCCCACACGCATTTCCTCCCTCACTTGCATTGCATGCATTTTACCGTATTACTGTTTACTGTTTAAGCTGATGCTTTATCTGTTTCTCTGTATCATTGGTATGATCCCTTAGAACTCTCATTTCCTTTGATAAGGAAGTGATGATAGAACTTTAGGTTGAAACCTATGCATGACAACTTCTAGGAGTTCCCTATTTTAAACCTCAACCATAGGATGAATCCTTGGCATGACAACAGTAGGACTTGATAGTCTCCCTCCTAGTTGAGCCTGTTCTCTTCTCATCTCAAAACAGTTTAAGATACAGTAATCATGAATGATTTCTTTCGTACGTTACAAGCCTTAAGTTATCTGAGAAAGGATTGTGGGAGAGTTGTTTTTCCACAGTCTGGATGTTTAGTATGGTACCCTTTGGGTGACATGCGACGCATTCACTCTCAGGTCATAGTCTCTAGTGCGATTGAAATTGCAAACACAATAAAAAACACTTCTTCCGTAAAAGACAGGAAATAATCCGTAGTGTCCCGAACTACGTAAGCTCTGATCTCTCATACCTGTTGAGAGTACGTAGGCACAATACTGATGTATTGGCGAGCCACCTTCCCCGTATCCCGTCGTAGGTCGAACTACGTTGACTCTGATTTCTCGTTCTCTGATGAGAATACGTAGGCATAAAGCGCGACGCTTTGCCGAGTCATTTTTCTTTTCTTTTTAAGCCAGCCTTGATAGGTAGATAGATAAACCAACCCGTCCAGTAAACACAACAAGCGTGGATCCCATCGAGTACGACGGACGTGAGGGGTGTTAATACCTTCCCCTTGCGTAACCGACTCCCGAACCCAGACAATGGTTGCGACGACCTTGTCTTACCCTTTTTCGTTAGGTTTTTCCGACCGTTTCCTTTCCCGCACCGAGGGATAAATAACGAAAGGTGGCGACTCTTCTGTTGTGCCGGCACCTTATTTTCGCGAAAGCGACAGCTGGCGACTCTGCTGGGGATCGAACCCAGAGTCTCTGGTTCTCCGGTTCCCCTGTGAGGGTCAATCCTAGCGCTTGTATGATTACTTGTTGGGTTGTGTTTATCTCTCGCATTTTATTTCCCGCATTTTATTTTCAGTATGATATGATTATCTGTGCTGTTGTGGGAGGGGCATTCTGATGAGTGAGAAGCCAGACCCAGGCTTGAGTGCACCATAACATTAGTTGTGGAAATTAGTGGGCGCGTGCTTGCTTTGCAGGCACTAATGTCTCATGAAATCCACGCTCAGACGAGGTTCTCCCGGTTGGCTTCTCTTTCAACCCTTTGGGTTGAGACGGTTGCTGGTTTGGTGGATTGTCGACTCTGGGGACCGATCATTTGTGATTCAGCCGAGTGAGGACACTTCATGAGCTGGTGATGCCACACCTTCTGGGTATCGTATCACCCCTCTTGAATGTTTGTGACGCTGATGAACGCATAGGATGCCGAACTTGAGTCAGTTTAGGTTCATACCTGTGAGCAGGGTTGGGTTTATTGCAGGAAACTTTGACCTTCAGACCACCTGGTTTTCTTGACAGCGAATCAGTTTTGTTTGGGATCTGAGGTTCTCATCATCAGCTATATGATTGTTCTTGACAGAGCGAAGCTATGGTCCTGTATCAGAGGGCCTTATATTAATCAGATGTGTATTTGTTCTTGATAGAGCAGGTTTTGATCAGAGGATCTTATCATCAGATGTGTATTTGTTCTTGATAGAGCAGGTTTTGGTCTGAGGATCTCATTATCAGATGTTTGTTCTTGATAGAGCAGAGTTTGGTCATCAGTTGTTTGTTCTTGACAGAGCAGATTTATGATTAGGGTCTGAAGATCTCATCAGCAGATGTATGTTTGTTCTTGATAGAGCATTTTCTTGGTCCTGTATCAGAGGTCCTTATTATCAGACGTTTGTTCTTGACAGAGCAGAATTATGATCCTATGTATATGGCCCTATCAGATGGTTGTTCTTGACAGAGCAGATGTGTGGTCCGATACCGGGGTTTTCTTCTTATCAGTGGTTGTTCATGATAGAGCAGCGTTATGGTTTTGTTGATACAAAATCTCCACAGCACGGTTGCCTTGATCTCCTACTGCATGATTGCATTTTGCATTAGTTTGCATACTCATTTGCATTTCATTAACGTGTGTCTGTGTTGCAGGTACCGTTTTCCCCGATCCAGGATTTCTTGCCTCCTATTGTATTGTTATGGGTTCTCTGAGGAAGACCGTGGCTTACAAGTTCCCTGCCCCTGATGTGGTTAAGTTGACTGGTTTGATAGCTTTAGCAGATGATTCTGTGAGGGATGAGTTCAGAAAATCTTACGGCAAATTGCTCAGTTTGGTTCATAAACCTTCTGTGTTCGAGTTGAATGGGTTGCACGTTCTGCTGCAGTTTTACGACCCTCCATTGAGATGTTTCACTTTCCAGGATTTTGTTCTCGCACCCACGCTAGAGGAATATGCTGATTTGTTAGGTGTGCCTATCAAGAGGCAGACGCCTTTTGTTCATATGGACGCTGAGCTTGATCTGGCTGGTTTAGCTCCTTCACTTCATCTGGACGCCTCCGAGTTGGTATTGACTAGTTGGAACAAGGTTCCTGGGTTCTCCTTGCAGTTTTTAGTGGGAAAGGCTCAGCAGTGCGCCAAAGACGGATGTTGGGTCACGTTCAACGCCATTCTCGCTTTGTGCATATATGGCATCATTATGTTCCCCAATATGCCCGATTTTATGGACTTTGACGCATTTCATATCTTTGCTTCAGGGAATCCAGTCCCTACCTTGATAGGAGATGTCTACCATTCTATCCACTACAAAAACGAGAACAGGAGGGGCAAGAATGTCTCATGCTGTGTACCCTTGCTTTACAAATGGCTTGATAGTCATCTGCCCAAGAGGGGTCCTTTCGTTTCGTCTGCAGCCACAGCTGAGTGGTCCGAGCATCTGATGAGTTTATCTGCAGAGGATATTGACTGGTTCGACAGAGATAGGTTGGGTACTGAGGTGATCTTCAGTTGCAACGGGTTTCCAAACGTGCCTTTGATAGGCAGGAAAGACTGTATAAACTACAATCCGTCCTTGCTGGTCCGACGGTTCGCGTACGCTTTGAGAGCTCCGCCGAAGGATGAAGAGGTGCAGGAATCTTTGTACCTCACTGGTCTTCTAGAGGGGGATCTGTTATCCAAGCTTCAGCGCGCCTGGAATCGTATCAGTAAGCAAGGAAAGCCATTGCTGGGGAGAAGAAACAACCAAGCCTACCCTCCGTATGTGACTTGGGTCAGAGCCAGAGTCGATGCTATAGGGATGACGTTTCCTCATGCCAAGGCAGAAAGCCCTCCAATGATTGAAGAGCCTACTACTGTGCCCATTCAGCAGCATAATCAGGTGTTAGCTGAGCGAGATGAATTGAAGCGGGCAAATGAGGAACTGGAGAAAGAATTGGCGCAACTCCAAAGCGAGAGGAACGAAGTCGTTCATTCTTTCAAAAGGCAGACAGAGCTGGTGAACCAGCTGGGTACGGACCTGACTAAGCAGATAGCCGAGCGTGAGCGCATGGGTCAAGACTTCAAAGCTGTCAACGACGTACTGGCTATGAAGAAGCAGCACTTGGACGAGGCATATCGAAGGATATCCAAGTTCAACCAGCACTGGAAGGCTTCCCTGGCCACCAGGAAAGAGAGGGAGGATAAGCTGATGCTACAGATCTCCAAGCTGGAAGCCCAGGTGAAGGACAGTGAGAAGAGGTTTGATGAAGAAACCGCTCGCAGATACGCCGCTGAAGGCTAGCTCAACAGAGCTCTCGCTAACCTGAAGGAGCGCAAACTGACGTTTGAGTCCAAGAAGCGGAAGTTAGAAGATTGCTTCGGCGAAGGAGCATGGGAAGGTTCGGTCGAAGGACTTCAGTACACCATTGTGCAGAGGGAATTACTCGTCGAGGGGTTACTCACTCTGCCTGATCATCCAGAAACGAAGGAGTTGTTAGAAGAGTATCGCGCCCGTGGCCGTACTTGACTTTTTGTATTCCTTTTGTTTTGATCATTGCTGTATGCTGACCATCACCAGGCTTGTTGGCTGAGGTCACACTGTTGATTCATCTTGTACTCGCTGATGTTGTGTACTGCCTTGATGGTCTTTCTTTATATATGAGATTGTTATTTCCATGATTGGACTTGGACTTCTTATTATTATCAGCACTGGCACTCAGGCACTAGGATCGGGGGAGATCTCCCTAACACACAGACACACGTTTGCATTTGTATGAAGCATTTGCATAACGAGCATTTTGTTGTTTTTCCTAACCCTTTTGTGTTTTCCAGGTTATTTCAGGTTGTTGCAGGGTGGTCGCAGGTTGTTTCAGGTTGTTCCAGGTGGTTCCAGGATTGATCAGAGACCGATTCACCGCTATTCGACTAGAGCTAATCAAATCAGGATCATGGAGCAAGTGCAAACTAACGTTCAGGGACTCCGCGAATGGATTGCTTCATGGAGCTCATGCAAGCGGTCGCTAATGGCCAGGAGCAGCTCAGAACTTTGGTTCAGCCTTTGATTTCGAGGGTTGATAGCAACGGCGTACTCCATGGTGGGACTGTGCCTACTCCTCCACCAGTTGAAACTCCGCAGAATGGTGTCCCTGTGACCGGGGGAAACGGCAGTGCTAACGGCAATGTGATGGCCAACATCGGACTCAATACGACGGGCGTCGGTAATGGGAGTCTGGGAGCTAATGTCAATATCAGGCCGGGCAACGACAATGCGGGTGTCGAGAATCTGTTTGTGCCCCAGCCATGGCTAGAGGATCGTCAGGACGATGTGTTCTCTCAGAGAGGTGCTGAAGGGGAGCTGAATGCTGAAGCGCGGCTTAGATTCAAGGCACTTGAAGACAAGATGAGAGATATCGAGAATCAGAATACTTTGGGCGTTGATATGTCCAAGTTGGGATTAATTGCTGATTTCAAGGTGCCTGATTTTGAAAAGTATAAGGGCACCACTTGCCCTCGTGTCCACCTGAGATCGTATTACAGGAAGATGTCTGCTCATTCTGATGACGAGAAGTTGCTGATGCACTTCTTTCAAGACAGTCTTTCCGGGCCGTCCCTTGAGTGGTACATGGGTCTGGAGCCCACTAGTGTGCGCACATGGAAGGATCTTGCTGAAGCGTTTGTGCACCACTACCAATACAATAGCGACTTGGCCCCGAACCGAGTTCAGCTGCAGAATCTGTCGCAGAGGAACAACAAAGGGTTTAAGGAGTACGCCCAGCGATGGCGTGAGTTGGAAGCTAGGGTTCAGCCGCCGATGGTTGAACGCGAGCTCGTGCAGATGTTTGTAGCCTCCCTCCCAGGGGTTTACTATGAGAAGTTAGTCAGCGGTATGTCTAGGACGTTCTCAGATCTCATTATCACGGGTGAGCACGTCGAAATGGGATTAAGATCGGGAAAATTCAAGGTGAGTCATCCTCAGCTGGAGGAGGAAAGAAACCTTATGCTGGCAAAAGACGGCAAGGAGAAGCGAGCATTGTGACCAACGCTCGAAGAAAGGGCAAAGGCCCTTACCAGCAGGTGGCCAGTATAAATATCCCGGCAGCTCCGCAACAGCCGCAACAGCAACCGAATCAACAGGGATACAGGAAGTATCAGAATTGGGCACCTTTGGCGAACCGTCACTTCGAGACACCGCCCATGTCGTACGCGCAACTCTTGCAGACTTTGCTTCAGTCGCAGTTGATCCAGAAGAGGACGCTGGCTCCCTTGACAGGGGCACCTCCGCCAGGGTACGACGCGAATGCCACTTGTGAGTTTCACTCAGGGGCACCAGGCCACACAATAGAGAACTGCAAAGCCTTCAAGCATAAGGTGCAGGACATGGTGGATGCTAAGATCATCAACTTCTCCGATAATGTGCCAAATGTCACGAAGAATCCTATGCCGAATCATAGGGGAGGCGGAATGAACGCCATTATCGAAGACGAGAGTGCAGATCTGTTGACTGACGTCAGAGATCTGAAGATGCCGCTTAGCTTCGTTAAAGCTAAGTTGCTGAAAAGAGGTTTCTTTCCAGGTTGCGGAGAGTTGTGTATGGACTGTGCCACATGTTCTGATGGATGTGAGCAGTTGGTCGAAGGAATCCAAAGTCTGATGACTGAAGGGATTCTGCAGTTTAGCCGGAGGGCTGAAAGTGGATCAAGAGAGGTAGTGCTGAAGCAGGCCGATGAAGTCGCCACCATCACCATCCCTCGCCCGCCGATAACTAATTTTGCGCCCAGACCGCCTACAATTACTATCACCAAAGCTGGGTCGATACCCTTCGAAAGCACTAACGTTGTCCCATGGCATTATGGGGCTGAAGTCTACTGCAACAGGCAGAAGTTGGAGCTAGAACCGTTTGGGTCGACTGTGGAGAACCTTGCAGGAATTAGTGGTATTAGTCGCAGCGGAAGAGTGTTTGCACCGCCAGAGGTCGTGGCGGATAAAGCGGTCAGAGCTGATGCGATCGATAAGGGTAAAAGTAAAGTCGTTGAAGAGACCCCGCGTGGGGCAGAAACAGATTTGCTTGTTAAAGATGTCGAGGAGTTTATGCGGTTGATTAAAAAGAGTGACTACAAGATTGTAGATCATCTCCATCAGACGCCCTCGAAGATTTCCATTCTGAACTTGTTGCTGTGTTCTGAAGCACACCGCAACGCGCTGCTGAAGGTGTTGAACGCCGCCTATGTACCGCAAGAAATATCGGTAAATCAGCTAGAAGAGGTAGTAGCCCACGTGAATGCTGGAAACGGGCTAGGTTTCACAGACCTGGAGCTGACGCCGAAGGGGAGGAATCACAATAGCGCCCTGCACATCTCGATAGAGTGTAGGGGCACAATCATGTCGCACGTGCTGGTGGACACGGGTTCGTCGCTTAATGTTCTTCCGAAGAAGGCATTAATGAAGTTGGATACTCGCGGAGTGATCTGCACACCCAGTGATTTGGTTGTGAAGGCGTTCGACGGAACTAAACGACATGTTTTCGGGGAGGTGACCCTGCCAATCCAAGTCGGGCCGGAAACGTTCGACGCGATCTTTTATATTATGGACATCATGCCTGCCTACAGTTGTCTCTTGGGCCGGCCGTGGATCGAGGTAAAGGGCCGATCCAGTTTACTAGCGGCGGAGTGATTTTTGAAAGCATCAACGCGGTGTCTGAAGACAGCGGAGATAGCGACTGTGACCTCGACTCTTGGATCCAGCCAAGCAAGCCAGGCGAGGGCCTCAACAATTGGTCCATCAAGGATATCATCTAGATGACAAACGAAGAGTAATGATTTACTTTTTCCAATCATTGTACAACCCTATGCCCTACCCGGGGCATAATGGTTTTATCGCCAGGGCCTTGTTGGATTATGTACATGCATTTTGTTAATAAATCAAAGGCGTTTTCTTCGTATTCAAATATTGTGATCTTTGTTATTCCTGTTTTATATTTGTTTTGAAAAACAGTAAAATGGTAATGGGGTTTGTGCTAACCTGCACATCCTTGTTTTAAACTTAACCCTTGTTATTGCAGGATCCACATAACAGATGACATCGACTCTGGACCCTCTACGGCTCACTTCGACTTCGATTGCCCGATCTATCAAGCCGAAGAAGAGATTGATGAAGACGAAGACCTTCCTAAAGAGTTGGCCCGCTTGTTGAAACAAGAGGAGAAAGTTATTCTGCCTCATGAAGAGGAGATTGAGATCGTGAATCTGGGTTCTGAAGAGCTCGTCAGAAACGTCAGGATAGGGGCTGCATTGCAGAATGATGTCAAGCAGAGATTAGTCGAGATGCTAAGAGAGTATAGTGACGTCTTTGCTTGGTCATACGAAGATATGCCCGGACTTGACACGGACATCGTAGTCCACCACTTGCCGTTGTGAGAAGATTGCCCTCCCGTCAAGCAGAAGCTTAGGAGGACGAGACCAGATATGGCCGTTAAGATCAAAGAGGAAGTGCAGAAACAGCTTGGTGCTGGCTTCTTAGCGGTCACTACTTACCCTCCGTGGGTCGCCAACATAGTGCCTTTACCGAAGAAGGACGGTAAGGTACGAATGTGCGTCGATTATCGGGATTTGAATAGGGCGAGCCCTAAAGATGATTTCCCGTTGCCTCATATCGATGTGTTGGTCGACAACACAGCCTAGTTCTCCGTGTTTTCGTTCATGGATGGATTCTCCGGTTACGATCAGATCAAGATGGCGTCAGAGGACATGGAGAAAACGACGTTTATCACACCTTGGGGAACATTTTGCTACAAGGTAATGCCTTTCGGTCTAAAGAACGCAGGGGCCACTTACCAACGAGCAACGGTAACTTTGTTTCATGACATGATTCATCATGAGATTGAAGTCTATGTTGATGACATGATTGCGAAGTCCCAAACGGAGGAGGGACATCTGGTCAATTTGCTGAAGCTTTTTGAGAGGCTTAGGAAGTTCAGGTTGAGGCTGAATCCTAACAAATGTACTTTCGGAGTACGGTCCGGAAGGTTACTGGGGTTTATCGTGAGCGAACGAGGCATCGAGGTTGATCCTGCGAAAATAAAAGCCATACAAGAAATGCCAGTGCCAAAAACAGAAAAAGAAGTTCGTGGTTTCTTGGGCCGAATAAACTATATTGCAAGGTTTATCTCTCAGCTCACGGCCACGTGTGAACCGATGTTCAAGCTTTTAAAGAAAGATTAGGCGATTATCTGGAATGAGGATTGCCAGAAGGCATTCGACAAGATAAAGCAGTATCTTCAAGAACCTCCAATCTTGATACCCCCAGTGGCTGGACGGCCATTAATCATGTACTTGACAGTTCTTGAGAATAGTATGGGGTGTGTTCTCGGTCAGCACGACGAGACGGGCAGAAAGGAGCATGCCATTTACTACTTGAGTAAAAAGTTCACTGACTGTGAATCTCGCTACTCGATGCTGGAGAACACGTGTTGTGCACTCGCCTGGGCTGCCAAACGTTTACGACAGTACATGCTCAACCACACCACCATGCTAATTTCGAAGATGGATCCGATCAAGTACGTCTTCGAGAAGCAGGCGCTTTCGGGCAGGATTGCCAAATGGCAAATGGTGTTGACGAAATATGATATTCAGTACGTGTCCCAGAAGGCCATTAAGGGCAGCGTATTGTCTGATTACCTTGCCGAACAGCCAATCGAGGATTACCAGCCGATGAAATTTGAATTCCCTGATGAGGATATTATGTTTCTCAAAGCGAAGGATTGCAATGAGCCGTTGCCCGACGAGGGGCCAGATAGGAAGTCCCAGTGGAAATTGATATTTGACGGGGCGGTTAATTCCTACGGAAGTGGCATAGGGGTGGTCATCACGACTCCCCACGGATCCCACATCCCGTTCACTGCGAGACTGACGTTTCCGGTCACCAATAATGAAGCGGAGTACGAAGCATGCATTATGGGTCTAGAAGAGGCAATTGATTTGAGAATCAAGAACCTAGACGTATATGGTGACTCGGCGCTTGTGATCAACCAGATTAAAGGGGAGTGGGAGACCCGTCAATCGAATTTGGTGCCGTACATGAATTATGCCAGAAGGCTACTTCCGTTCTTTGATCGAGTGGAACTCCATCATGTGCCCAGAGCAGAGAATCAGATGGCTGATGCCTTAGCCACGTTGGCTTCAATGTATAAAGTCAATTTTTGGAATGAGGCTCCAAGAATTGTCCTTTCTCGTCTTGATAGACCTGCATTCGTCTTTGCGATCGAGGAAGCCGCCGACGGCAAGCCATGGTTCCATGACATCCAGACTTTCCTTATGACTAAGGAGTATCTTGCGGGTGCGTCAACCCAGGATAAGAAGACTCTGAGGAGGCTGTCTGGAAATTTTTATCTCAATCCTGATGGAGTGTTGTATAAGAGAAACCTTGATCTCGTGCTACTCAGATGTGTAGATGAGAAAGAGGCGAGTATGCTCATGGAAGAGGTCCATGAGGGCACATTTGGTACGCACGCCAGCAGGCATGCCATGACGAGAAAGATCCTGAGAGCACGATACTACTGGCTGACGATGGAATCAGATTGCTTTAAATTCGCGAAGAGATGTCATAAATGCCAGATTTATGCTGATAAAGTTCATGTGCCGCCGTGCCCGTTAAATGTCATGTCCTCCCCGTGGCCGTTCTCCATGTGGGGCATCGACATGATAGGCAAGATCGAGCCCACTGCATCTAACGGTCATCGCTTTATTCTAGTAGCTATCGACTACTTCACCAAGTGGGTGGAGGCAGCCTCGTATGCTAATGTGACCAAGCAGGTGGTGGCTAAATTCATAAAGAGGGATATCATCTGTCGTTACGGAATTCCCGAGCGGATCATTACCGATAATGATTTGAATCTGAATAACAAGATGATGAAGGAGTTGTGCCAGAGTTTCAAGATTGAACACCACAACTCATCTCCTTACCGGCCGAAGATGAATGGCGCCGTTGAAGCAGCCAATAAGAACATAAAGAAGATTGTTCAAAAGATGGTTGTGACCTACAAGGATTGGCACGAGATGCTGCCATTTGCACTGCACGGTTATCGTACAACGGTGCGTACGTCAACCGGGGCAACTCCTTTCTCCTTGGTGTACGGTATGGAAGCAGTCTTACCGTTAGAAGTGGAGATCCCTTCTTTGCGAGTTTTGGTTGATGTGAAACTCGACGAGGCAGAATGGATTACGAACCGACTGAACCAACTCAGCCTGATGGACGAGAAGAGGTTAGCATCGATTGCACATGGTCGTTTATACCAGAGCCGAATGAAGAAAGCGTATGACAAGAGGGTGCGTCCTAGAAGCTTTCAGACGGGTGATCTCGTCTTGAAGAAGATTCTTCCTCCACACTCCGATCACCGGGGCAAGTGGACTCCGAATTACGAAGGTCCGTACGTCGTCAGCAGGGTCTTCTCGGAAGGAGCTTTGTTGTTATCCACGATGGATGGTGAAGATTTTGCATCCCCGGTGAACGCGGACGCAGTTAAAAAATACTTTGCTTGAAAGCGACCCGCTGGACAGAAAAAAGAGAGTCCAGGCAAAAATGGGGCATCCCGGCGAACCATAAAAAAGAAAAGGGTTCGGGAAAAAATTAGGGATATAAATTGAAAAAATGTACACCCGCAAAGTTGAAAACCCGGATGGGCGACTTTGGCAAAAAAGGGTATCCCGGTGAACTGAAAACCCGTAAAGGGCGGTTCACACAAAAGTTAGGGATTTGAAAAAGCAAATGATTGCGTTCCGCGTGTGGACTTTCTTTGTTTAATGGTTTGGAAGACCTGAGGGCCGTTTATCTGAATCAATCTCTTCGGAAGCTGAAGCGTCGGAGAAGTATCGAAGCCGAGTGGGTCATACAGGGATCAACTCATGGTGTTCGTCTACGCCTCGTTGCCGAGATTTGTATATACTGATGTATATTTATGTTTTATTTTTGCGCGGTTTCCTCATTCCAGGAGCTTGCATCTGTTGCAAAACATTTTTACCCATTCAGGGGTTCGTTATCAATAAAATGTATACTATTCAGCAATTCTGTTTGCCTGTTTAGCATTTACCTGTTTTGTTTGCGAAAAGAACGCCAATGTTTTTGATAAAATGCGCATATATAAACTTACTGGCCTAGGCCACTGATTGTTGAAACAATGAATTACTTGAACATTGTCACGAGATAATAACCTTGATAGGTCCCTTTGAGAAGGGTATCTTGTCTGTTTGTTTGTGTTGTTATAGGTGTAGCGTATTCCAGACAGTGCGTCGTGCGTATCCCTAAGCAGGATGATTCCTCCTTCTCCAGCAAAGTTCAGTAGCCTCTCCCCGCAGAGTCTGAGCACGAGATCGTGAGCATTGATATGTCTCCCCAGGCAGAGAAGATTCTCTCCCCAATCAGATGCATCCTGAAGGAATGTCATCTCCTCAGCTGAGTCATACTGAAGTGTGCAGCAACTGATGGTACAAGACTGAAGTCTCCAGCGGAATTGAGATTCCCTACAGAGTCGTACTCTCCCCCGAAGCCGGATGATTCCTTCTTCCCCAACGGAATTGAGATTCCCCCACAGAGTCGTACTCTCCCTGGTAAGCAGAATGATTTCTTCTTCCTCAGCCAAAGTTTGCAGATCGCCAAGAGAGCCGAATCCTTGGAAGCCGCTCGGGCCATGAATGGTTTTCCCCAGTGGAGTGTTGAATAACTGATGCCACAGTTCCCCACCGGAATCTTTATTTCCAGGGAAGTAGCCGTGAAGGCCGTGCAGTTTATTCCCGCGATTGACATCGCTTTCCCTCAGCAGGTCCAGGTTCTCGTAGAGCTTCGTTCCCTCGCAGCAGTTGTCGCTACTGCGAAAATCGGCGCCGGCTGACAGAAGAATCGCCACCGTGCGTTATTTATCCCAACGGAGGGAAAGGAAACGCTCGAAGTAAACCTCGCAAAAAACGGGAAAGGTATGGTCATCGCAACCAAAACCTGGGTTCGGGAGTCGGTTACGCAAGGGGAAGGTATTAGCACCCCTCACGTCCGTCGTACTCGACGGGATCCACGCTTGCTTGGGTTGTCTAAAGGATGCAAAAGCAATCTATCTATGGCTGCTAAATCTAAACAGAAGGGAACTGACTCGATAGAGCGTCGCGCTCTATGCCTACGTATTCTCAAGAGAGAAAGTCAGAGTCAACGTAGTTCGGGAAACTACAGAGAAATTGGCTCGCCAAGACTTCGCGTCTTGTGCCTACGTACTTCCACACTGCATGGAAGATCAGAGCTTACGTAGTTCAGGCTAACTACGGCTAGGCTGGGTGTTCTCACACAGGAGTGAGAAATCAATCTGGTTTACAGGTACGGGAACCTATGGGAATAACTACGGTCTGGTCTCAAATGCACTCGGGCAAGGAGAAAAGGATAACATCAGTCGTCAGCGGGAAAGTCTCGATCGCACAGCAGCGAGAGAACAAAAGTTTGTTGTTAGTGTGCTCGCTAGGATATCGCATCCTATGCCTACATATTCTCGCTCAGCACGAGAAATCAGAGCAGCTATAGTTCGGCTACTCTCGGGACCACAGCTCAAATCTCGTTTTATTAATATTGAAAAATGATTACAATGATTGAGAACTGAAAAATAAACTCCTGAAAACTATCCAACTATCCTGAAAAAAATCAAATGGAAAATAGTCCCTTAACAAGTGGACTTCTAAACTATCGCTAAAAATGTGAACAAACTCCTATGAAAAATATCTATAAAAAATAGTGAATCTACAAAGTAATATTTTTTACTATTTTTCTTACTATTTTTTTCCTGTATTTCTTTAATATTCTTTTCTCTTTTCAAATATATCCTTTTTTCTTTTCTTTTTTCAATATTCTTTTTCATATATTTTTTCAATATTTTCTTTTCATATATTTTCTTTTCATATATTTTTTCACTATTTTTCTTTTATTCTTTTCTCTTCTTTTTTTTTTATATATTTTCCATTTCCTTTTCAATATTCTTTTTTCAAATATATTTTTTCTATATTTCTTTTTTCAATATTTTTTCTATTTCTTTTTTCATATTTCTTTTTTTCATTTCTTTTTTCTCATTCTATAATAAAGCAACAAAAACCATATAAGAAAATAGAAAAGAAAATATAAAGGGAGGGGGTGTGACTGTTACAGGGGTATTAAGTAAAAAAACAAAACAGAACAAAATCAACATGGGCCCAGCCCAAAAGTAACTCAGAAACGGGGAGGGGGTGTATGGCCAAAAAACGGGGTTATTCACCAGCAAACATCCCGTTGGGCCCAGCCCAGTATTCATCAACCCAGAAAAAAAACGGAGGATGCCACGAAGGATGGGGGGTGCTAGTCTGAATTGGACATTGGGCTTGGCCCATTACCCCCAATCTGAGGAGTCCGATGAGACCTTCTCCCTCTCCTCACTCACTCTGAAACAACCCTAACTTCTTTCCTTCTTCATCCGCCGCCGCCGGTAACCTCTTCCTCCCCCTACCCCTCTCCGTCTTCAATCTTCTGCGTTCAATCTCTTTTTTCCAAGTTCCTTCCATCTCTAACCAAACTTTGGTGTTCATTTTCCTTTAAACAAGACAAAAAACCTCAAGATTCCTGCTAGATCTAAGTCTCACCGAATGGACGAAGATTGATGATCTTTGACGAAGCTCATGAAAGACCTCTCTGATGAACGATTGAGTTGCGTAGGTGGAAACCAGATGAAGATCTTCGTCGATCTTGAAGATGAACATACCGGTGACGAGATCCTTTGAAGGATCTTGATGATTCTGGAGGTTACGAAGAAAATCTAGAAGAGCTTTGTGGATGAACGAATTCTGGTGGAATCTTTGATAAACATTGGTGAATGTTTGAGGAAAATCTGGAGATTCGTGGAGGTGTGATGAATGTTCTTGAATGCGTTGTTGAATCTGGAAACGGTTGAAGGATTGTTGAAGATTCATGGTTCTTGACGAAGATCTTAGATGGATCTTGAAGATTGCTGAAGAACTAAACGGAGTTCTTGATGAACTGGATCCAGATTCAGGAGATCATCTCAACGAAGGTTGTAATGAACAGTTATGGAAGATCTGATGAACACGTTGAAGATCCATGACTCTAGTATTGACATTGTGAAGATTGCTGGAAAGCTCAGGACAAACATGGATCCAGATCTAAAAAAACGGTTACAGATGCAATGAATGTTCTTGAACGAACCTTGAAAAATCTGGAAATTCCTATGAACACCATGAGGATTAATGAACAAACTCTTGGATGAACGTTTGGAGATTCAAATGATACGGTGGAAATCGGGAAGAATGGATGAACTCAGATGAATTTTTCGATGATGATGAAGTTTCCGGCGATGATTTCCGGTGGTTTCTGATGATGAAGATCGGTCGGAGAAGAAGATGATTGGAGAAGAGGATGAATTTCTGGACTTTTTTCAGTTTCCGGCGAGGTTGGATGGTGGTCGGAGGAAGTTACGGTCGCCGGCGATTGGTAGTTGCGGTGGTTGCATGGCCGCCGGCCATGCAACCGGTGACACTCAGGGGAAGACAAATGGCATAGCGAGGTGGCAGGGGAAGCGTTGCATGGACGCCATGTGGTGAGGGGGAGAGGATAATGGGAAACGTGGCTTCTGAGTGTGAAAATGGAAATAATGTGGTGGTCTCCTCTGAAGTGAACGCGTGGCATGCTTTATAGTGGACATGTGGCGTTTTTCTGGACTGATAGATTGGGCCTCCAAAAACACACTCTGGGCCCACGAAATGGATTTGGACTGGATTAAAAATTGATGAAATCTAACCCATTAATCCTAATTAATATTGATTAAAACTAAAAACTACAATTAAAAGACTTAAAACCTAATTAACTAATGGATAATCAATTAACACCAACTAAGCACTACAATTAACGCCTAAAATGAAAATCAAAACTAATATAATTCCTAATTAAAACTGATTAGCTCAATTAAAATCTAAGCAAAAGATTAAACTCTAATTAAACTGTATTAAAAGCGAATTAACATCTAATCTATGAGAATTAACCTAACACTATATTAATTCTAAACTAATGAAACTCTAATAATTCTATTAATCCTATTTAAAAACTCTAGTAAAATCATATTAAACTATTATCTAAAAAAGAAAAAACTTAATATCTAAAAAAAAGTTTTATTCTAAAATCTATTTAAAAACAATTTATAAATTCTAAAAACATTTAAAACTATTAAAAATATTAAAAGAAATTTATTTAAATTCTAGAAAATCTATAAAGCCTATTAAAAATAAAAAAAAAAATTTATTTAAATCTATAAAAAGCTATTAAATCCTAAAAAATGCAAACAAAGGCAAATAACCCACATAAAAGAGAGCGCGAGACCAGATCGAAGCAAACGGTAACCCGGACACCAAAAAAACTCAACAATTACTGCGTAAGCTGAAAACACCCAGGAAGCGCGCGACTTCTCAAAATAACCTCCGATTATCCGAACCGGTCTGAGATACCTGAAATGCGATAGCAGGGCTGTAATCCCGATAAAATCACCATGATTGAGAAAATGCACTATATGCAGTATGTAAATGCTAATGCGAAATGCGTCGAAACATCGAGTCAGATACGGGATCCGGTTGGTCAAATTTTAGGGTGCAACAGCTGCCCCTATTCAAGCAGCTTGGACCTGAATGGTTGAAGAGCGCCCAGCCTTTAATCATTCAAAGGTAGAAGATGGTTGAATATAAATGAAACCTGAAATTTGCCAACCGCAAAATAAACTGCAAAGCTGCTTGAGAAATAGCGTCTAATAAACTGAAGTTTGATTGTCACGGCAACAACTGGTCAATTATTTGATAAATTTTCTGCTGTTTTTTTTTTCATCAATCATCTGTGTGACGCCACAGATACTGATTCTTCAGAATAATGCTTCAAAAAAGCAAACACCTTCCCATCTATTATGGGACCTTTTCTGTCGACTCATGGTTCCTGGCGAACCTGAGGAAACTCTCCTGGGGAATTCTGAATTGAACTGCCTGGCACCTATTTCGACGAAGGCGACAGCTTCAGAAATTCGATATGTGTCAATCTTTCTTTTTTCCAATGCTGACGTAGCAACCAGATGTGAAGAAGTCACTCCGCTGGGTGGAGTAGAGAAGCTTAACCAAACCACTCTGCAGGTGAACAAATTCAAAAGCCAATAGGTAACCATCCTGGTCTATGCTTCGACATGCGTATGCTTGAAATGATGCAATGCCCTATATGACATGTAAATGTTATGCGTTTGTAACTGCAATGCCCCGTACGGCATGAATATGCTATGTATCTGTAAATGCAATGCCCCGTACGGCATGAATATGCTATGCATTTTGATAGATGCAAATCTAACAATATATGCAAATGCTAATGTAAGCTCGAGCTGCCAGGGAACTCCATGTCTAGGAACCGCTTGGCAAAATGAATGCCGAAGGCAACGTCAACTCCACTGAAGGTAACCTGATTTCACAGAATCATCTCAGCAAAATAAATGCTAGAAAAGGGAAATCAAATCTGTTGGGGATAACCATCCTGCTGGAGAAATGGAAAGGCAACCCTACTTGGGGAGAAAAAAGAAACAACCCTGCTTGGGGATGCTCTCTTCAAACCATTGGCAACTGATTGTGCTCTGTGGGGATTAACCCAATCTGGGGTTGATTGCGCGCAGCACGCTGCTGGAAATGCCCCTACTATCAAGGATATCAATCTTAATCTGCTGAGGATACTCCTGATCCTACTCTGATGCGGGATAACAATACACAACTTTCATCTGCTGAAGAGTAGCAATTCTGATTTAACAACATCCACAAGGAATTCAAACATTAATCGGAGCACTGGTATCCGTCGAGCTTCGTATCGGGAAACGTGACAATATTACTGTATCGGGTATTTACACATTTTTTTGGTTTTTCTAGATAAACAGCGGGTTATTAACAAGCTGGAAAATACTAGACGAGAACTAGCATTCAAAGGTAGACTACCAGGCGAGAACTGATAGCAAAATAGATTAGGAAAATTGAACAAAAATTGGGTTTTTTATGTTTTGAACGTCAGACTGGGCTGACTGGATAATAGGTAAAGAAAAGACAACCAGGCGAGAACCGGCTGAAAGCTGACATGTACCAGACGAGAACTGATACAACAATAGGTTAAAGAAAAGCAAACAACCAGACGAGAACTGGTTGGAAGTTAACATGCATCAGGCGAGAACTGATGTTTACGGCAAAAGATCGACGATACGATAACTGGTTAAAAGAAAGGCAGTACCAGGCGAGAACTGGTATTTACGGAAAAAGATCGACAATACGATAACTGGGTTAAATGAAAACAGGTACCAGGCGATAACTGGTATTTACGGAAGCATGGGCAAGACGAGAACTGGTTACCGGCTTGCCAGGCGAGACCTGGGCTTTGGAAACGACTTGGTTACGAAGTTATGACAGGTAACAGATTTAAACTGTAGGATAACGATCCACCGACAACACGGCTCTTTTTTTTAGAAGGTTCAGGTTTTTGACAAGGGTATTGACACGATTCCCCGATACTCAACTCTTGTTGGGGATAAACAGGCTTGCTTGAATGACTTGCCCCAGTACAATTCAATTTGCCCCAATCCCACTCTTGGGAATATTTGCTCTGAACAGCTTGCCATGAGAAGACTTCGAGAATATTTGCCCAGGTATCTGTACCACAAAAGGATTCAACCTCAATCAAACAATCGTCAACCCAATTGGTCTTCACTATCTCTGAAGTGACTTTGCCCCTGAATGAGCGTGTAAGCGACTTAACCTGATCTGATTATCCACCTGAAGTATCTGTTTTCAAATCTCAACATTCTGCATAATTGCCCCTGATTGGCTCTCGAGAAGATTCATTTCTGATCAACTGCTTTCAAACAAACAATCTGCCCCTGATCAACTTGAAGCTTCGGGACTTGTCCTCAGACTAACTGATTCCGAACTTACTGGAAGTCAATGCCCCGGATTTACAGGTCTCCACTATATACCTCATTCTGATCCAGATTGCTGAATTATTCAGTCCTGCTCGACGATTCCTTGTTGGAATTTCTTTCGTGTCAACTACTAGCCTGCAAGTAAAACTGTCTATTCACGAATGGTAATCTTAATGCAATGTTTATGCAGATTTTGAAAATTTTGCCTTGTAACTCATTTATGTGTCATGATTGTGAGTGACGAATGAACCAGAGTTCAAACGCAGTGCTGATTTGATCAGTGAAAAATACAACAAGAAAATGATTAGCAAGTCATGCAGGAGTCAGGTTACTCAACCTTATCGTAATGCGCTTTCAGAATAAACCCTACCTCAATTAGGTCTTTTAAAGGTTGTATCGTGGTCGGGTTCACGGTTCGTGAAGCAAAGGATATTTGGCTCAAATTTTGATTTGTAACCACCCCTTCTACATGATGATCTCCGATCCTAAGGTTCAGTTAACCTGGCTCGAGCGCTCGCCTCTTCGAGAGGTATGTTAAATGGTAAGAACCACAATTAAGGAACTCACAGGGTTTTTTTTTCCGGAGTGACAGTTACTCCTGCTTCGTTTTCGGTGTCTGTGTACACGACTTTGTGACTCTACTGGGGAAAAAATTTCTATTGATATCCTTTCTTTTTCGTTCTTTTGATTCCCTACCTTTTGCCTAGACTGACTCATTTCGAGTTCTTTTCAATTTTTCTTTTTTGAAGTCCAGCGGGATGCCCTGATTTTTGCCTAAGTATTAGCCTTCCAGCTTTTTCTTTCTTTTTACTTAGCGGGCTTTCTTTTTCTTTCTTTTGGAACAAAGTCGTGTGACACCGGTTGTCTTGATTGCTCCGAAAGGATTGTAACAGTCTCACTCCTGATTGGTGAGTTTTAACCACTGTGGTTGACGAGGTACAACCTCTTGAGAGGCATAAACTGATTGGTCCTCGAAAGACAACACTCCTCTGTAAGACTTGAATGCTCGGTCAAGCTAACTGACACTACCCTGCCCCGGGTTAAGATGTGAGGGTTTAAAAGTCCGAAAAAACTTCTACTTCCTGGCTCGAAGTGGTTAACAAGGGACTAACTCCTTATATCTCCAGTGTTTGGGGGATTTGAAACAATGCCTTGTACGTCATCGGTAAGGTCTTATCTGAAAGCATACGATCATTGGTCATGAGTTTGTTTCGTCATCCTCCCTCCAATCTTTGCTAATCACAGTGACAAAGTGGAGTGAATAAAAAAATGCAAGTGTCAGTGCAATACAATAAATGAGCGACAGCGACATGATTAATTAAGAAAAATGCATAGTCACTTTATTAATATCACCATTCGAAACATACAATGTTTACAGCAAGTAGTAACTAACAGAAAAGAAAACTACAAATGCAAATGATATAAAAGTCTGAGGACTGCCAATGTCGAGGCGCCCGCCTGTCTGAATCACTGGCTCCTTTAAAAACAACCTTTTGAATCTACGAGTTTAGACAGCTGAGCGGTTGGTATGAACAAACAGAAATCCTTCTCGAAAGGAAATGCGATCTTGGTCGATCAACTGTTGTACTTTCGCCTGAAATGCTTTACAATCTTCCGTCGAATGCCCGGGAGAGCCACCATGGTAACCACACTGAACGTGGGGATTGTACCCAGGAGGGTAAGGTTCTGGAACTGGCTTAAGAGCTTTAGGTTCCACCAAAGAGCTCTGGATCAAAGATGGTAGCAGCTGGCTATACGGTATAGGCACTGGGTGAGAAGGAGCTTTCCTTCGTTCCAAATTGTTGCGAGGTCGATTCTGATTCTGACGCTGATTCTGATAACCTCGGCCACGAGTTCGCTGATTTGCAATGGAAGCGACATAAGATTCCTGATATGGTGCCCTATGCACGGCTGTCTGTTCAGTATAACAAGCCACAGGAGATACTGATCTCTGATAAGATGAAGAACCAACAACATTCACTGATTCGCTTCGAGGATATTCAACATTTGGCATGACTGCATTGATCACAACTCCTTCTTCACTCTGATAGTCACAAGGATATTCAGTTTCACCAGCTTGATCGTTTGAAGTAATCTGAATTTTCCCGATTCTTATGGCATACTCAAGGCGTTCTCCTAATGTTACCACGTCAGAGAAACTTAATGGAAGTCCAAGCAATCTTTCGAAGTACGGATCTTGTAGGGAATCTACAAACATGCTCGTTAACTCTCGGTCCGAAAGCGGTGGATGCACTCTAGCAGCAAATTCTCTCCATCTCTGAGCATACCTCTGGATAGGTTCATTGTTCTCTTGAGACAATTCTTGCAACTGCATGCGATGGGGAGCTATGTCTACATTATAATCGTACTGCTTTAGAAAAGCTCTGGCTAAATCCATCCATGACTGAATCTGATTTCTCTCTAACTGCATTTACCACCTCAAAGATGCCCCAGTCAGACTATCTTGAAAGCAATGGATCATCAATTTGTCATCCCGCACAAACGAAGTCATTCTTCGACAGAACATCATCAAATGTTGCTTCGGACAGCTATCTCCCGTGTACTTCTCAAATTTCGGCACTTTGAACTTATAAGGCAACACCAGGTCAGGAACCAAACACATGTCTGCAGCATTCAGGTTAACAACATCCTTCACTTTCAAAGCTTTCATTCCTTCTTCCAATGCTCGAAGTTTTCTATCCGTCTCAAGAGCTCTTGGATCTACGGCCCTGGCTATTGGAATACCTCTTCGTGGATTCATCACAGGGAAAACAACATCCTGATTGTTAACAGGAGGAGGACGTTCATTTCGGGCAACAAACTGCTCATGTCGATCTCGGTTCTCAACAGAAGGCTGTACAACTTGGTCTGCAGTAACGTTGTTCGTTTGCGGGAAGTCTTCCATAGAATCATACAGAGGGTTGGACGTCATAGTGAACCCTGTCAGGGTATTAGGAGACTGGAAATTGCCTTCAGACATAGCTACCAATAATCTTCAGCTGACTTCAATGCTCGATTCTGCTCAAATCTACTCAACCCCTAGGTCGTCTTCTGACAATCTACAGTTGCTCAATCCAAACTCCGGGTAATCACCTTCAGGAAACAAAGGCTGGATCAGAACTCTGGCTAACTGGAGGATGATATGCAATATGATGCAACACTGTTATGCACATGATATGCAAGATGCAGCAAACAACGGGACCACAGCCCCCACACAAATCTGAATACTGCTGCGCTACTGACGGAGTAAGTTCGCTCTGAAGAGAAGACCAAAATAACGGGTAGGTTGGAAGTCAAGGTTCCTGCAAAAAACCCTCCCACTCACGGGTATGGACCTAAATCTGTCAAGGTACGACATCCTATGCGGTCGTCAGCGTCACAGACTTTCAAAACTGACGATACGATTCCCAGAAGGAGTGGCATCATCAAGTCTTGAAGAGGCCTCACTTAGCTAACTTCCAAATGATCGGTTCCCAGAGTCGACAATCCAACTAACCAGCAACCCGAGCCACCCAAAGGGTGGGACAAGAGGCCAACCAGAAGAACCTCGTCTGAGTGTAGGTTTTGCGGGACACTAATACAAGCAAAGCCGGTACGCGCCCACTAATTTCTACTCTAAGTCTAAGGTGCACTCAAGCCCAGGTCCGGCTTATCTCTCAATCATAGAACACCCGTCATACCCCAATAGCACAACAGCAACAGATAATATCAATAAATAAACCCAATAGACAAGCAAACAAGCGCTAGGATTGACTCTCTTAGGGGACGTTGGATCCCACATGCATAAGGAACTATCGCAGTCCTTAGCAGCCAGAAGACGTTGGATCCCCAGCAGAGTCGCCAGCTGTCACTACTGCGAAAATTGGCGCCGGATGACAGAAGAGTCGCCACCGTGCGTTATTTATCCCAACGGAGGGAAAGGAAACGCTCGAAGTAAACCTCGCAAAAAACGGGAAAGGTATGGTCATCGCAACCAAAACCTGGGTTCGGGAGTCGGTTACGCAAGGGGAAGGTATTAGCACCCCTCACGTCCGTCGTACTCGACGGGATCCACGCTTGCTTGGGTTTTATAAAGGATGCAAAAACAATCTATCTACGGCTGCTAAATCTAAACGAAAGGGAACTGACTCGATAGAGCGTCGCGCTCTATGCCTACGTATTCTCAAGAGAGAAAGTCAGAGTCAACGTAGTTCGGGAAACTACAGAGAAATTGGCTCGCCAAGACTTCACGTCTTGTGCCTACGTACTTCCACACTGCATGGAAGATCAGAGCTTACGTAGTTCAGGCTAACTACGGCTAGGCTGGGTGTTCTCACACAGGAGTGAGAAATCAATCTGGTTTACAGGTACGGGAACCTATGGGAATAACTACGGTCTGGTCTTAAATGCACTCGGCAAGGAGAAAAGGATAACATCAGTCGTCAGCGGGAAAGTCTCGATCGCACAGCAGCGAGAGAACAAAAGTTAGTTGTTAGTGTGCTCTCTAGGATATCGCATCCTATGCCTACATATTCTCGCTCAGCACGAGAAATCAGAGCAGTTGTAGTTCGGCTACTCTCGGGACCACAACTCAAATCTCGTTTTATTAATATTGAAAAATGATTACAATGATTGAGAACTGAAAAATAAACTCCTAAAAACTATCCAACTATCCTGAAAAAAATTAAATGGAAAATAGTCCCTTAACAAGTGGACTTCTAAACTATCGCTAAAAATGTGAACAAACTCCTATGAAAAATATCTATAAAAAATAGTGAATCTACAAAGTAATATTTTTTACTATTTTTCTTACTATTTTTTTCCTGTATTTCTTTAATATTCTTTTCTCTTTTCAAATATATCCTTTTTTCTTTTCTTTTTTCAATATTCTTTTTCATATATTTTTTCAATATTTTCTTTTCATATATTTTCTTTTCATATATTTTTTCACTATTTTTCTTTTATTCTTTTCTCTTCTTTTTTTTTTTATATATTTTCCATTTCCTTTTCAATATTCTTTTTTCAAATATATTTTTTTCTATATTTCTTTTTTCAATATTTTTTCAATTTCTTTTTTCATATTTCTTTTTTTCATTTCTTTTTTCTCATTCTATAATAAAGCAACAAAAACCATATAAGAAAATAGAAAAGAAAATATAAAGGGAGGGGTGTGACTGTTACAGGGGTATTAAGTAAAAAAACAAAACAGAACAAAATCAACATGGGCCCAGCCCAAAAGTAACTCAGAAACGGGGAGGGGGGTGTATGGCCAAAAAATGGGGTTATTCACCAGCAAACATCCCGTTGGGCCCAACCCAGTATTCATCAACCCAGAAAAAAAACGGAGGGTGCCACGAAGGATGGGGGGTGCTAGTCTGAATTGGACATTGGGCTTGGCCCATTACCCCCAATCTGAGGAGTCCAATGAGAGCTTCTCCCTCTCCTCACTCACTCTGAAACAACCCTAACTTCTTTCCTTCTTCATCCGCCGCCGCCGGTAACCTCTTCCTCCCCCTACCCCTCTCCGTCTTCAATCTTCTGCGTTCAATCTCTTTTTTCCAAGTTCCTTCCATCTCTAACCAAACTTTGGTGTTCATTTTCCTTTAAACAAGACAAAAAACCTCAAGATTCCTGCTAGATCTAAGTCTCACCGAATGGACGAAGATTGATGATCTTTGACGAAGCTCATGAAAGACCTCTCTGATGAACGATTGAGTTGCGTAGGTGGAAACCAGATGAAGATCTTCGTCGATCTTGAAGATGAACATACCGGTGACGAGATCCTTTGAAGGATCTTGATGATTCTGGAGGTTACGAAGAAATTCTAGAAGAGCTTTGTGGATGAACGAATTCTGGTGGAATCTTTGATAAACATTGGTGAATGTTTGAGGAAAATCTGGAGATTCGTGGAGGTGTGATGAATGTTCTTGAATGCGTTGTTGAATCTGGAAACGGTTGAAAGATTGTTGAAGATTCATGGTTCTTGACGAAGATCTTAGATGGATCTTGAAGATTGCTGAAGAACTAAACGGAGTTCTTGATGAACTGGATCCAGATTCAGGAGATCATCTCAACGAAGGTTGTAACGAACAGTTATGGAAGATCTGATGAACACGTTGAAGATCCATGACTCTAGTATTGACATTGTGAAGATTGCTGGAAAGCTCAGGGCAAACATGGATCCAGATCTAAAAAAATGGTTACAGATGCGATGATTGTTCTTGAACGAACCTTGAAAAATCTGGAAATTCCTATGAACACCATGAGGATTAATGAACAGACTCTTGGATGAACGTTTGGAGATTCAAATGATACGGTGGAAATCAGGAAGAATGGATAAACTCAGATGAATTTTCCGATGATGATGAAGTTTCCGGCGATGATTTCCGGTGGTTTCTGATGATGAAGATCGGTCGGAGAAGAAGATGATTGGAGAAGAGGATGAATTTCTGGACTTTTTTCAGTTTCCGGCGAGGTTGGATGGTGGTCGGAGGAAGTTACGGTCGCCGGCGATTGGTAGTTGCGGTGGTTGCATGGCCGCCGAGCATGCAACCGGTGACACTCAGGGGAAGACAAGTGGCATAGCGAGGTGGCAGGGGAAGCGTTGCATGGACGCCACGTGGTGAGGGGGAGAGGATAATGGGAAACGTGGCTTCTGAGTGTGAAAATGGAAAAAATGTGGTGGTCTCCTCTGAAGTGAACGTGTGGCATGCTTTATAGTGGACATGTGGCGTTTTTCTGGACTGATAGATTGGGCCTCCAAAAACACACTCTGGGCCCACGAAATGGATTTGGACTGGATTAAAAATTGATGAAATCTGACCCATTAATCCTAATTAATATTGATTAAAACTAAAAACTACAATTAAAAGACTTAAAACCTAATTAACTAATGGATAATCAATTAACACCAACTAAGCACTACAATTAACGCCTAAAATGAAAATCAAAACTAATATAATTCCTAATTAAAACTGATTAGCTCAATTAAAATCTAAACAAAAGATTAAACTCTAATTAAACTGTATTAAAAGGGAATTAACATCTAATCTATGAGAATTAACCTAACACTATATTAATTCTAAACTAATAAAACTCTAATAATTCTACTAATCCTATTTAAAAACTCTAGTAAAATCATATTAAACTATTATCTAAAAAAGAAAAAACTTAATATCTAAAAAAAAGTTTTATTCTAAAATCTATTTAAAAACAATTTATAAATTCTAAAAAGATTTAAAACTATTAAAAATATTAAAAGAAATTTATTAAAATTCTAGAAAATCTATAAAGCCTATTAAAAATATAAAAAAAAATCTATTTAAATCTATAAAAAGCTATTAAATCCTAAAAAATGCAAACAAAGGCAAATAACCCACATAAAAGAGAGCGCGAGACCAGATCGAAGCAAACGGTAACCCGGACACCAAAAAAACTCAACAATTACTGCGTAAGCTGAAAACACCCAGGAAGCGCGCGACTTCCCAAAATAACCTCCGATTATCCGAACCGGTCTGAGATACCTGAAATGCGACAGCAGGGCTGTAATCCCGATAAAATCACCATGATTGAGAAAATGCACTATATGCAGTATGTAAATGCTAATGCGAAATGCGTCGAAACATCGAGTCAGATACGGGACCCGGTTGGTCAAATTTTAGGGTGCAACAGCAGTCAACTGAAGTTGTGTCCCCTGCGGAGTCCAATTGAGATTGGTGTGACCTTGTTCCCCTTGGCAAGATGATTCCTCCCCCTATCTGAGTGGTTCTTTCTCCTTGACAGAAGGATTCTCCCTTCAGCATTTATTTTGCTGACGGGATCGCATCATTGTGCATGACTGCATAGCATTTATCATAAACGCATAGCATTTCCACCGTGTGGAGCATTGTGCCATTGCCGAAGCATATGCATAATAAACATGATCTAGGTTGTTACCGTTCTTGTTTTGCAGGTGTTCCGCCACAGAATTGATTGCTCAGGATGACTCCTGAAATTCTCCCCAACGAAGTCTTCGGCTCAAGATGATTCTTGAATGTCCTAGCGAGGTCGTTTGCTTAAGATGATTCTTAAAATCCCCAGTGCAGTCTCCAGAGTTGGTTGCTCAAGCTGATGCTTAGAGTCCCCGGCAGAGTGTTTGCTCAGGATGATTCCTGAAAACTCCAGCATAGTCTCCGGTTCAGGATGATTCTTGAAGTCCCCAGCGGAGTTATGTGCCCAAGATGATTCTTGAAGTCCTCAGCAGAGTTGATTCATCCAGAATGATTTCTGGATCCCCGATGCGGAGTTACTTGATAGTTCTCCAGAATCCCCAGCGGAGGTGCGTCATCCCCAACATGTTTCTGAACAACGAAGTTGAAACTTCCCTCGAAGACTTGATGATGGAAGTCTAACTGTTAACGAAGTAGTTCTCTCAGCTGATGCGGAGTGCCCGATGGCAGAGGTTTGGATATTCCCAATTGGTTCATGATTGACCAAGAATTCTATTCCCGACTTGCTGATGAAGTCCGGCTGATGCCCGAAAGTTTTCTTTGAATGCCTGACGGCATGATTTAACGTGATCAACCTGATGATTGACCTGATGAGTCCCGAGGAATCTTGATGCCTGCTGGCATGATCGACCACGTATGACCGGTTACCGTGTGACCAATTCTCCAGCCAGTTGTCGTGCAACTAATGTTTCCGTTTTCAAGATTTGTTCCCATCAGAGTACCGTGTACTTGCGCAGTTGGCAAATTTTCGGTTTTGTTGGTATTCAACCGTCTTTTACCTTGATTAGTTGAGAGCCGTTCGCTCCTCACCCAGTCAGGTTCAAGCCGTTTGAATAGGGGCAGCTGTTGCACCCCAAAATTTGACCAACATTTCTTTACCTAGCTTGTGTTCATCAAGAGGTATGAGTACCAATCAAGAGTACCAATCAAGACTTTGAATCTAGCCAAGAAGGTTATTCAAATGTTCAAAGGTTGATATCTTTGTCAGAGAAGTTGAAAAAGCCTCAGAAAGATTGGTTGAAACCAAGGTTGTGTGCCTCATAACTTGAGAGTTGTGGGAGCTCCTCAGATGATTCTGAGGCTATAAGGATGGACTTGAAGCTTTGAGAGAGCTTATGATATGTCTTGAAAGCCATCATGAAGCCTAGAGAGGCCATTGTACAAAAATAAGAAAACTCAGCCATGAGTGGTGTAATTAGGGTTTGATTGGGTCAACCCTAGGTCAACTGATGATTTGGAGAGGGTTGGGACCTAATCCAAGAGCCATGTGATCATGGATTGATGCATTGAGATGCTATAAGGTTGATTCCAAGGTCAACTCATCATGATTGAGGAGTTTGAGAAGTTTCAAGCTAGGGTTTCTAAGGCTTGACAGTGTAAAATCCCCTAGTTTGACCCTTGTCTTCAAGGCAGTTTAGCTCAAGATTTGATTGTCATCTCATCTTACCCCCAACATGAATGTTTTAGAGCTTGCTCTTATCTTTAATTTGAGTACTATAAGTCCTTGATAGGATTTGTAGAGCTCAAGTTATGACTTTGACAAGTTACAGGTCATCTGAGGTATGTGAATCTGGGTCCTTGAAAGTCACCCAACTTGCATCAAACTTTTGCCCAATAAGGATGATTCCTATGAACTTTTGGTCAACATGAATGTTTTTCCGAATCTTCTTAGCTTTCTAGAGAGTACTAGAAGTCCTTGATAGGATTTGTAGAACTCAAGTTATGGCTTTGACAAGTCAAGGGCATTTTGGTCATTTGGAGATTATAGGTCATTTCAAGCATAAGGCCATAACTCCTATTTCCAAGCTTCAAATGGAAAAATCATAAAAATAAAACTTGTTTAGAATGATGTTTTAAGGCTAGTAAGGAGGTCATGAGATGTTGAAAAGGCTTGTAGCAAAAAGTGATAAAAATGACCTAAAATGGAGACATAAGTTAAATAAGTTGAAGTTGGAAATTGGAAATTCCAAGTTACACATCCAAACCATGGCATATAATAGGTCATTTTGACTCCAAAGAACATTTTAAAAACAATGGTTCAGCCACTTTTTTGAATTGAGGCCTAGATCATGGGGTTGCTTTGGAAAATGCTTGCTTGCATAATAAGGTACAAATGCAAAACTCAAGGAAAGGTAATGTACAAGTCTTATAAGTATCTTAACACATCCCATATCTCATCTAAGGAGAGTTTTAGGTCAGAATGAGTTGCTGCAAGAGGCTTGGCATGAGTTGATGCATGAGATGAGATGAAGTCATAAACTCATGACATGAGAATCCCAATTTCTCATTGGATGGTTCCAGATGGTTCTAGAGAGGTCCAATGCATTCTATATATGATTTAGAACTTGCTCAGATGCAAGGTTGGTGAGAGATTTGAGAGAAGAGTGAGATAGCCATTTCAATTGCTTCCATTGCAAGTTGAAATCAAATTCCACATTCTGATTCATTTCCATTTCTTCTTTCAATCCAAACACATTCCCTTGATCACACTGAAGCTGTGCAGACCAAATTGAAGGCAAAACCATGGATAATTGAAGAGATAGCACTTGGATTTTGAAGGTTGCAAGTCACAATCGGGTTTGGAGATTTAAGCTTTCTTGGCCCAATCTTTTGCAAACAGTAGCAAGATCATCATTCAAGGATTGATTCTGAAGAATTTGAGAGCTTGCAGTGAAGGTTTACCCTATCTGTTAATCAAGATTTGAAAGGTTAGTAACTTTCCTTCTACACCATGATTTAAGCATAATTAGGCAGAATTGTTAGGTTAGAACGGTTAGAGACAATTAGGTGTTGGATTCTGTGAAGTTTGGGATCAATTGGTGAGGTTTCAGTTGGTGACACCATTTTTGTTTGGACCAAGAACTCAAGATATAGTGAGTTATAGCATGAATTTGATATCAAGAATTAGCCAGTGTGAGGTGGTGATCGTTCTGAGGTAGATAATTTCAAGAATTGTTGAAGTTGATGTCTGAGCTTATTTTTGATCTTGGATCGGGTTTGGAGATTTAGGGCACTTCAATTGATTTTGAGGCCATGGTTGTGATCAACATGGAATTTAGAATGGATTAGGGTTTTGAATCTTAATTTTTCATGGAGAATTGAGGTGATACGAGTTGGGTGAAGATTCACTATGGAGCTCTGTTTCCATGGCTTCCTCATTTTTAACCCTAGCTAGAGGAAGAAGATGGTGGGATAGCCGTTTGATCGTGCGTAGACCTTTGACTGAGTGAGGATTGTGTGGCTGAGATTCCATTTCGTGTGTGAAGAGAAGTCTGAAGACATCAATGAAACACGTCGTTTCATTAAAGGGGGGATTGGGCTTGATTGATAACCACACCCCCAAGTCATGGCCCATTGGATAATGAACTATATTTCTTTACTCTTTGCACCGTATGTTTTTCTTTTTCTTTATGATTTTGATTGATTTTCTGATGAAAATTGGGCCTAGCGCGCCTTACTAATTGTACCCCCATTTTGAGCCAATCTGCATTTTGAACTGAACATAATTGCTATCTGCACCATTGTTTTCTCATTTTAATTTCTTTTTCTCCATTTTATTTTAACCTTTGAAAAATCATAATAAATAGAAAAATGATGATTTTTGCATGGGGATTTTTTCTCCCATTTCATGTTAATGTCTAGAAAATTATAAAACCATAATATTTGCATTTCATGCATTTTTAGTATTTTTTGTGTATTTTTTCTTTTAATAGTATTTTAATTCCTTTTATGTTGATGCATGGATTTGTAGTATTTTGTTTTGCTAGTCTCCTTTGAAGTTTTAGGCCATTCTTTTTAGGATAGTTATATTAGGACTTTAGCTCCTCTCTGGAGTTATTCCATAATTTTGTGATCAATTTTTGATTAGTTTTGGTTAGATGACTTTAGGTTGTATAGAATTAGGTCAATCCTTAACATAGGTCCACAATAGCACTAGAATTTTGGGTTTCTAGGTCAAGTTAGATATTGGGACATATAGGGTATTAAGGGTAGGTATATAGGATCCCCTAGAAATTATATTAGATTTTAATATGATAGTATACTATTTTTAGTTGATTTTTGTAATTGATGGTTGTTTGTGTTGCCCTTGTGGGCTTGTATTTTGTTTTGCTTTGCTTTGTGGGCTTGGTGAGCTTGGTTTTGCTTTGAGGAGCATTGAGGAGCATAGTAGAAGACTTGGAGATTGAAGAAAGAGCTTGAGAGCTTGAAGGCTTGTTTGTTTTGTTGTTGTGTTAGGGTTAGGGATTAGGAAGAGCTTAAACTTAATTGATTCCTTTCTTAAACATGGATGGTATCTTTCACCTCCATTCCTCCCCATGATTCAAGGTCCTTCCATGGTATTCACCTCTCTCCTTTGGAGGGACAAGTGATGGTACCTGGGAAGTAGAACCTTTGAGGGAACCCTTCTTTTGATGTTGAACCCTTATAGGTCACCTTTGGTGGTCAATAAGCAGTTTAATGTCCCCAGCTTATCCAGTTAAGTGATTTCTTCAGGTTTGAGTATCTTGAGAAATGTTGGGATTGAGTGTTAAGATGAAGACTTCATTGAACAGTATGGAAGAGGATGATTCCTTGAGCATTGCCATTGTAGCTGAAGCTTGAAGAGCATGAACATCAAGCTGATACTTGAAGACCCAATGAAGATCCAGTAAAGATTGAAGGATGAAGTTGACACTTCTAAGCAATTGAGATTAACTGAAGAGCTGAAGCTTGAAGATCAAGGGGTAAGTTGATACTTACTTTGAAGCTTGGAGATCCTGAAGGAATCAAGTTGATACTTGTGGTTAAGAGTGAAGCCTGAAGGTGGAACTGATTAAGGAGCTGAAGCTTGAAGAAGAAGATAAGTTGAAACTTATGTTGGAGGGTTGAAACCTGGAAAAGCAAATTGATATCTGTCAAGAGTGATGGAGGTATGAAGACTGAGTTGCTGTTAGAAGAGTTGAAGCTTGGAGTTGAGAGAGGAGTTGATCTTGCTTTCTTGTCTTTTTCTGTGTTGTATTAATGTGCCTTGTTTGACTTGCTTGATGCATTAGAATAAGTTCATATCCAGACTAGGTAGAATCTAGGAGCATGATTGCACTAGAGGTTGAGTTGTTCCCTCTGCTTGTACTGTTACTGTATGGCTTTGCTTGCGGGTATTCGGTAGAGCCCTGCTCCCTTGCCCATGTGGTTTGTTTTGCTTGATAGCATGGTTTTATTTTCTTCTGTATGATTGTAGTTTACTGTTCTTGCTTGATGGCATGTTTTATTTCAGTATGATTACTGTTATTCATTCTGGCTTGAGGTTGAGATGAGCTTGTGGAGGCTGATGCCCCACACACATTTCCTCCCTCACTTGCATTGCATGCATTTTACCGTATTACTGTTTACTATTTAAGCTGATGCTTTATCTGTTTCTCTGTATCATTGGTATGATCCCTTAGAACTCTCATTTCCTTTGATAAGGAAGTGATGATAGAACTTTAGGTTGAAACCTATGCATGACAACTTCTAGGAGTTCCCTATTTCAAACCTCAACCATAGGATGAATCCTTGGCATGACAACAGTAGGACTTGATAGTCTCCCTCCTAGTTGAGCCTGTTCTCTTCTCATCTCAAAACAGTTTAAGATACAGTAATCATGAATGATTTCTTTCGTATGTTACGAGCCTTAAGTTATCTGAGAAAGGATTGTGGGAGAGTTGTTTTTCCACAGTCTGGATGTTTAGTATGGTACCCTTTAGGTGACATGCAACGCATTCACTCTCAGGTCATAGTCTCTAGTGCGATTGAAATTGCAAACACAATAAAAAACACTTCTTCCGTAAAAGACAGGAAATAATCCGTAGTGTCCCGAACTACGTAAGCTCTGATCTCTCATACCTGTTGAGAGTACGTAGGCACAATACTGATGTATTGGCGAGCCACCTTCCCCGTATCCCGTCGTAGGTCGAACTACGTTGACTCTGATTTCTCGTTCTCTGATGAGAATACGTAGGCATAAAGCGCGACGCTTTGCCGAGTCATTTTTCTTTTCTTTTTAAGCCAGCCTTGATAGGTAGATAGATAAACCAACCTGTCCAGTAAACACAACAAGTGTGGATCCCGTCGAGTACGACAGACGTGAGGGGTGCTAATACCTTCCCCTTGCGTAACCGACTCCCGAACCCAGACAATGGTTGCGACGACCTTGTCTTACCCTTTTTTGTTAGGTTTTTCCGATCGTTTCCTTTCCCGCTCCGAGGGATAAATAACGAAAGGTGGCGACTCTTCTGTTGTGCCGGCACCATATTTTCGCTAAAGCGACACCACGTTGCCGACATGTGTACAAATATTGTTTTGTATTTTCTTTATGCTTATTGTGCATATATTTAGGTGTGTTTGAGCGTAACTTCCTCTTTTCAGGAGTTGCATCCAGTGTACAAAACTTTGCCTATTCAGAGGCCCATTATCAATAAAACATGTTATTCAGTACTTGATGCTTGTTCTTTACTGTTTTGTGTGTGTGAGACGCCGATGTTTTTGATAAACTTGCACTTACATATTCTTGCTGGCCCTCGCCAATAATTGCTAAAACTTCGAATTGACTGAAGTAATGTCACGGATGATAACCCAGATAGATTCTGTTGTATAAGCCTGTTTTGTCTCGTTTGTGTTTTGCAGGGTTCTTACCTTTGGAGCAAACGGTCAGGAATTATATTCCCCAGCCAAGGTCGCTTGACGTAAGACCTGACTCCAGTTGATGCCATTCCTCAGCTAGTTGCAGCTTATCCCCCCGAGATTTGAAAAGACGTTTATCCCTTCCCGAAAGAGGGAATTATTTTCCCCAGGAGAGTGTCCTCATGGAAATCCGTCCATAGGATTAATCCCAGCAAGTCAAAATCAACGTCCCCTGCAGAGGTTGCGCTCCTCAGCGAAATGAAGATATGCACGTTCAATCTCCAGCATGGGAGATTCCCGCAATAGTTAACCAAGTGGTTGGTTTGAAAGGTTTATATCCGGAGGACGGTTTCCCTTCTCCCGCAGGTCGTCATGCCATTAACAGGATGTTGATCCTCAGCAGAGTGGTAACTTTGAATGTGTAAACTGTACCCAGACAACGTGTTTTGCCCAGAAGTGTCGCTTCTTTCCCTAGATGAGTTAGGTCACCAGCAAGGTGGTTTGTTCTTTCCTCCCAGTGGAAATTGGTGTTTAATCTCTCCCCGGCAGAGATGGTTTCATTTCTGGCGTTTATTTCGCCAGAATATTTTGGGGTACTTGTTCTCCCCAGCGGAGTTGGCGTTACCCTCAGTATTCATGTTGTTGAGACATCATTATCAGAATGGCCCCGGTAGCTTGAGCCTGCATTTGCATTTGCATATATCGTCGTATTTGCATCTACTCAAACGCTTAGCATTTCCGTGCCGAACAGAGCATTACGCCATTTTCAAACCTATGCATTTTGAAACATAAATCAGGTTGGTTAACCTTTTGCTTTCAGGTGTGTTTTCTCAGCAGGAGTATGGAGTTCTAGCTCAGATTTGTGACCAGACATTCGAGGTCTCGCCATGAGACGTGTGATGATATGGTTCATCTCTCTTTTTTTCCCCACAGAGTTAATTGGTTGAGTTTCTCTTTGTCCCCGAGCAGAGTTATTTGCTTAAAATTTCTCTTGTTTTCCCCGCCAGAGTGGCTTGTTGAAGTTTTTCTTATCCGACCAGCGGATTATTTTCTTCAAATTTGTTGTTATGTCAGCATCAAAGGGTTTCATGAATTAAAATCTCAGAAGCTGCCGCTGGTTATCGAAACAGGCGTCCGACAATTTGATTTCCAAATATCCCCAGTAGAGTCCGCCTCAAAGTCGCTGTCACGTCAGTGCTAAAAGGTTTGTGGGTTAGGACCAATGGAGTTAGCTGCTGCAGAGGTAAGTGAAGAAACTGTATTCCGAGTTTCTTCGTGTATGGATAAACGAATGTATGTTCCTATTGGTTGACAGAGGTACTTCCCCGGAAGTCACCAAAATTTTATTGCCTATGCTGATAGGAGTTCCTCGTGTTGACGAAATATGAGTTTTGACGTGGACAATTTGTTCTTATATTGACGGGAGTTCTTCGTGCTACTGAAGTGGGTGTCCTAACATGGACAGATTTATTTCCTCGGGTTAACGAAATGTGCTAGTCCTAACATGGACAAATTCAATTTCTCCGTATTGATGGAATGTGAAGTCCTGACGTGGACAAAATTGATTACTCTTCGTGGACCATTTATCCCTAGCAGATATCTTCCTTCGTATCGGCAAAATGTGTGTCCTGACGTGGACAAGTTTATAGTTCTTCGTGATGGCAAGATGCGCGAGTCCTGACATGGACAAATTTATCTTTCTTCGTGTTGGCGAAGCGTGAGTCCTGACGTGGACAAGTTTTATTTCCTCAGCGGGTCGAAGATGTGAGTCCTGACGTGGACAAATCAAGACGAGGTGTGAGTCCTAACGTGGACGAGGTATTCCTAACGTGGACAATGAATTCCTTACGTGGACAATGGATTCCTAACGTGGAAAGTTGATTCCTAACGTGGAAAGTTGATTCCTAACGTGAAAAGTTGATTCCTAACGTGGAAAGTTGATTCCTAACGTGCAAAGTTTATTCCTAACGTGGAAAGATTATTCCTAACATGGAAAGTCTATTCCTAACATGGAAAGTTTATTCCTAACGTGGAAAGTTTATTCCTAACGTGGACAGTTTATTCCTAACGTGGAAAGTTTATTCCTAACGTGGAAAGTTTATTCCTAACATGGACGATTTATTCCTGACGTGGACATTTCATTCCTATGTTGATAGGATCCCCTCGTGCTGATGAAATATAGACGAGTCATCCCCAGCGAAGTTGCCGGTATTTTTCCGTGTTGACGGCAGGTGGAGTCCTGACGTGGACAAGTTTATGATAGGATTTCTTCGTGTTGACGAAACAAGCGTCCTAACGTGGACAAAGTTCTATTCCTGTGTTGTTGAGATGTGAGTCCCGACGTGGACAGATTTGTACTTATTCGTGATTTGACGAAATTTGGGTCCAGATGTGGACAAGGTTAATCCTGTGATGACAGAATCTCTATTCGTGTTGATGAATTTGTTTCCCTTCTTGGGCTGACAAGGTTGGTCCAGTTGTGGACGGAGGTATTTTTTGAAATTGTTCAGCACCTGTGGTGTTACATAGGTAGTTGAAGTTGAAATCAGAATTATTATCAGACGTTGGATCAGTTGTTGCCGTAACAACCAGATTCAGTTGGTGGATGTCGTTCCCCAAGCAGTGCAGTTTATTTCTGCGGTTGGAAAATTTCCGGGTTTCTTGGTATTCAACCGTCTCGTACCTCGATTGTTTGAAGGTCGTTCACTCTTCACCTAGTCGGGTCCAAGCCGTTTGAATAGGGGCAGCTGTTGCACCCCAAAATTTGCTCAACCTCTTCTTGACTGATTTGTGTTTCATTGCATTTCATTTGCATAGTTACATCATGTACATAGTTCAATCATTGGCATATCATAGCATAGCATGCATCCAACAAGGGATCAAGGGTGTCTATCAAGAGAAGAGCCTAGCAAGAGGTGTTATCCAAGTTTGAGAAATCATCCAGGCCATCAAGAAAGGGTTTGAAGTCTTGAGAAGTTTGAGTGCCTACCTGTGGGTTTTGCTCCTATCTTGAAGAATGTTGAGAATCATCAGTGGGATGAGAAGCATGTAATTTGAATTTGAGGTGTGTATGGATATCATGGGATGTCTAGAGGGCCCTATTGAAGCTGAGGCAAGTCATTGATTCAAGTATGAGAGCCACATTTGAAGTGCAGTCAACTAGGGTTTCATCTGGGTCAACCCTAATTCAATTGAGTAATTGGAGAGCATCAAAGCCTACCTTGAGGTCATGGGATTTAGGAATTGGTATGTTGATACATGTGTGGTGTTGTGCCAAGGTTAAGCAAAGAAAGATCAAGAATGTGGGAAGTTGCTAAATTAGGGTTTCAGTGTAAAATCACCTATTTAGTGCCCAACTTCAAAGCCACATAAGTCAAAATACAAGTTTCAAATGGATATTTGGCCAACATGAAACTTTTAGAGCTTCTCAAAACCTTTAATTTGAGTACTAGACGTCTTCAAGAAGATTTGTAGAACTCAAGTTATGGTATTTGCAAATTACAAGTCACCAGAGGACACTGAAATTTATCTGTGAAAGTCACTTGACTTTCAAGCAACTTTTTCCCTTCAAGTACTTTTCAAATGGATTCTTGGCCAACATGAGAGTTGTAGATCTTGATCTTATATTTCCATAGAGTACTAGAAGTCCTCAAGGGGATGTATAGAACTCCAGTTATGATCTTGGCAATCCAGGGGTATTTTGGGTATTGGTGATTATAAGTCATTCTCAAGCATGGGTCAAAATCTCCAACTTAGAGGCCTCAAATGGAAAATTGTTCAACTAGAAAGTTGCTCAAAATATGGTTTTTAGGCTAACCAAGAACTCATGGTGATTTGTTTTGGCTCATATCAAAGATTCGTGAGAAGTTGGTTTGAAATGGCTTTTTAATGAAGAAATTAAAGTCATTTAAAAGGCAATTTTGGTGGAAAATTGAAATAACTGGTTATGGGTCCAAAACAAGTCAAATAACCACTCATTTTAATCAGAAAATATATTTTAGAAACATTTCCAATTATGGAATTTTCATTTGAAGTGTGTGTAATACCCCAAATTTTACCCTTATATTTAGTCAGTCATTTCGCATAGCATCTCATATGTACATTTGCTAACCACTAACAAGTCATGAAGTGAGTTTGCTTTTCAGGAATCATTCCAAGGGCGTTTTGGTCATTTTACGTTGGTTCTGATGGATTCTGAAAAAGTGGTCTTTAGTTCTTGAGGCATTCAAATCACCATACCTGAAACAGTTTTTATCATCAAAGGCGTCGACCCGATTTGAATATTGTTGAAAAAGTTGTTAGAAACATATTTGAGTTTGGGTCGTCCATCGCTTATGGTTTGTTTTAAGATATTCTGAGCAGTTTTCCGTTCGTTGATAAAGTGCAGTTTTGGATAAAAAATAAGTGAGAGTTAGATTGAATCTATTCAGATCTAATCAGGTTGCGACGAGATCATGGAAGGAATAATCAATTGGGATGAAAGTGTGTGGGATCTTGCTCATAATATTGTTCCATACAAAAGAGAGGTGAATTGGAATATTTGTTGAGTTAATCCATAAATATTTGTAATTTACAAATAAAGAAGTGAATTTAAATATTTTTGAATTTTATTCATGAATATTTATAATTTACAATTAAGAAGTGAATTTGAACAGGCTTGAATTTTTATTCACAAAGATTCATAATTTACAAAGTACATTTTATCCTAAAAATTCTAAGGCCTTCATGCCATTCCTTTGAGTTCTGCATACAACTTCTGATCAACCTGCACATCAAAAGAGAACAGACAGTACAGAAAAATGTTAGAAGTTTTTTGACACTCTCAGAACAATGTCATCATCGAGTGTCGGGAGTGGCACAACCGAAGCTGCGTCCTACCCCCGTTACCGACCCGCGCCGTTGGCGTCAGATCAGGTAACACCTGTTCTTATCATGAGGGACATCCGAGAGATAGAAGTGATAAAAGAAGCGGGACTTGGATTTCCAAACTGATACCAAGGCAAAGTTGGACTCAAACCCGGATGCCGGCAGGTCTGAGTCATTTTTTTCAATACCTGAAATCCACAACAGCATCAGTACTAGGTTCAGAATTCAGAACTCAAAACCAAAGCAATGCATAAGCTGCATCAACTTTGCAGCACATAAGTGAGCCCATAAAAATCAAGTTCAAACAGAACAGAAAGATGAATACAAACCAAACTATGTTGAACTGCATCAAGCAATGTATCAAAAAGTTCAACAGCATCAGTACAAAACTGGTAACAGAGCTCAAAGCCAAGATGGTTTATAAGCTGCATAAATAAAACAGCCAAAGGTAATTGAAAATTCCAAGTAGTAATCAAAGACAGCCATCAGGTGGGCTCAGTTTAGAAACATCACGGCCCAATGAAATTCGCAGCTGACGGCAACATCCATCAGAGAATCACACATCCAAAATCCCAGCCCTGAAACGCAAGAATCGAATAGCATCAGCAAAGTTCATCACAGGCTAATGGCAAGCTAATTCACTTACGGTCAAAACAGCTCAAAAAAACGGAAAGGCGAAGAGTAAGAACAGAATGTGAATTCATGCTAAAAAACAAGGAGCTACGGCAAGTTCAATCCCACAAGAAAAGAACTAAGTCAAGCCAGAAAACAGAAACTAGGTGTGGTTCAGCAATGTCAAGCCCGGTTCGAAGTTCAAAGAGCCACAGGCCATACCAAAATAAGCAGATAAGCTCACATGATCACATTAATATGTCAGTTCAGATTGGATCCCAAATATGCAAGGCACGTCAGAATCAACAACAACACCAAGCTGAGGTGTTTAATCATGCCCTCAGTAAACTCATCACTAGGCAGAGGTTCGAGCTGCCGGGAGAGAAACTACTAGAGCGTCTCCAGCTCCCGACCAAGCGTCGAAAACAATGGAAATTCAACAATTATCGAGAGTAGAAACAAGAACGGATGCCCTGGTAGCTCAGACTGTGATGTCGTCATCGCCGCGTAACCTTCTCGGCCATTCTGACTCGACCGAAGCATCAGCCTCAATTCACTGAAAAAGAAGAGAAAAAATGAGTGAATTTCAACTGATAACCAAACTGAACGAAACAAGTCCATCAAAAACATATCAGTTCAGAAGTGAAACAAGTTCACGAAACCACACCAGAAGTAGTGAAAAGGGTTCATAACAAACATATCAGTGAAACAAGATCACAAAACCATATCAGTTCATAAGCCCAGAAACCCTGTTCAAAAACCAAGTTCACACAAGCAAAGAACCCAGCAGAGATTATCAAAGGCAACAGCAGTGTCATAGGCTCAGAACATCATCATCATCGCCGTATACCATCCTCGGCGACACCAATCCGACCGTATCTGAACTACCAGCTTCTCTCTGAAAGAAGAAGAGGAAAAGAATCCATATCTGCAACAAAACCAGGAACCATATCAGAAAAATAGCAGGAAGATATCAATTCCAAATCAGGAAAACTAAATCGGTATCAGGTGGATCAAAACAAGTCAAAGCACCAAGTTCATAAATCACAGAGGCAAATCCATATCCGAGAATAGGGAATCCTGAAAAGGGAAAGTTCAGATCAGATGAGATCAAACCTATCCGAAAAAACAAAATCCAATCAAACCGAATCAGAATTACCCCAAAATAAAATCAAATCAAGTTTAGTAATATCAGATTGTAAATCAAATCCAATCATCAGCGTGTTTTGATTTGAAAATTAAAGATCGAAGACCCAAGGCCCATTCAAAATCGAGGGAAGAAAGTATATAAGAACAACATCACCTCAAAGAAAAAGGGGGTAGCCGCGAGAGAGAAAGACTAGACGAAAACGGCGGAGAACACAAAAACCCTAGCGACCGCGAGACCGAAAGAAGAAGAGTTTTCGCCCAAAGCCATCACGAACAGCCATCGATCAAACCCATCGAAGGAAGTCCGCCAGCGCTGTTTCACTCAACGACGGGCAAACACCCAGGGAGGCTCAGATTTGCATCATCATCGCCTCGTTTCACCGAAAGCCACCCACGGGATAAAACGTAAGCGAAAATAACATTGTACCATCATTGTTTAACAAGATTTCGTTTTGGTTTCAGGAGGAGGTATCAAGGGAGAGACAAGAATGCGAGAGACGAAGGCAACGAAGGGGAAGAAACGGCGCCGCGGAAGAGGTTTCAGGGTTATGAAACCCTAACAAGCACCTTGTTGCAATTAACCTGACTGGGTTGGGTCCGGATGTGATGACCGGCCCAACCCTCTTTTTTATTTTTGTTTTCTTGTTTTTTAAAAAAAAATCTGTTTTTATTTTTGTTTTTTAAAAAAGTTGTTTTTTAAAAGAATCATTTTATTTTTATAATTAAAAAAAAAACTGTTTCAAAAACCTTTTTGTGTAAATATTATAAATAAATAAAAGCTAAAAAAAACCCTTTTTATAAGAAAATTTAAAACCTCTTTTCATTTAATAATAATAAAAAAACTTTTTAATAAATAACATAAAAAAAATCTTTTTTAAAAATATCTAAGTTAAAATCTTTTTAAGATTAAGTTCAAAATATTTTCTATTAACATTACTTTTTTTTTTTAGATTCATTTAACATCTCTTTCAAAATAACAAAAAAATCTTCAATATTACATCTTCTCTCCTGACTTGTCCAATTACCGTTTAATCTTGCTTATTGACAGTGTTCATCATTTGCAGCTCTTACTGCATGGTTGGTTTATTTAAATTTCATTACTATATTGTAACTGCTTCTCATATGTAACCCCGCGAATCTAATAATCGCGCTTTAAATTTCTGCCTTTAAATTTCTGTTTGTATGGTTTTAATTTCTGTCATTATTCTCTGTTTGCAATTCAATCATCTCACGCATTCATCAATTATTCCAGTCACACTACACACTGCCGAAGGAATTAGGTCTAGCTTTTGGTCGCCGCGCCAATAGTCCTCAAAACTTCAAACCATTACAAACCCTAATTTTCACAAATGCCTCGCCGCAGGCAAAATTACAATTTTACCCCTAGCATTAGGTCAAAGAGCCGCCGCGCTCAGTTTAGGGTTTCCTGCCGTGGAATCCCTAATTTAACCCTAATTACAACTTAACATTTCAACGTAGAGATTTGGAGTTTCTACACTCCACGTAAGCGTGTCCTTAAGACATGTTTATTCCCCTTGAGACCTTGACCACAGTCAAGAAGTCTCTAACCTCCCTATTGAGGGGAACTACGATTACTCTGATTCCACTCCCGTAAGGATACGTAGGCACAAGATGCGATGTCTTGCCGAGTAAACTTAGAATTAACCCCTTAGGTTTATTTTCTCACTTTTAATCCTTTTGTACATATACCTTAAGCAAATAAATAAAGCAAATAGTAAACATTTGAACAAAAGGTTCCTGTAGAGTACTACAGAAGTTTAGGGTGCTAATACCTTCCCTAATCTTAACCAACCCCCGAACCCTAGATCTTTCCCCGCATTGTGTTTACGATGCAAAAATAGGTTTTCCCTCTTTTGACCTTTTCCTTCGGATAAATCAAAGAGCGGTTGTGAATTGAATTGCGATTCAAACTCATTAATAGTTTGTGATCCTATTTCCACCGCAACAGAAAATGGCGACTTCACTGGGGACTCCTAAACTTTTGAGGGTTATCCCTAACTTGTTCATATTTATTACTATTTGTGTTCTTATTCATTTGCATGTATATATTTGTGCTTTGATTTTGGGATTGTTCCTCGTGTTGTGAGATAAAGTCCTACGCCCGGACTAGTGACATTATTATAGGATGGGGATATATTCGATGAGGCTTATAGGGAGTTGAATCCCGACCAAGCTGATTCGAGAATCTCCGCTCAGTTGAGACCCTTTCGAAAATGGTTCGGTTGAACGAGTAATCGCGAAAACTTTTTCCATGGTCGATTGGAGTCTGTGATATTGAGGACCGTAGTACCTTAACACCACCTCGGCCTTATTTAGGACGTAGTGCGGGAGCTATGTAGGAGTAATCTTACAATGGCTGCTACGCGATACTGCACTCAAAAGAGGTTCTCTTGAGAATATTATTAACCCCCGAGTCAATCGGAAGGTTGATAATATCCGAAAGATGGGCTGATGACTTTGGGCACTTTTTAGAACCTTGTTCTGCAGGTACAATTAACCTATAGTACACTCCTTTTTGGGATGGGTAGACCTTAACTCCGCTCACGTACCTTTAACCTAGGACTTTGTGTGTTTTCATGCATTGCATTCATAAAACATCATATCGCATTAAGATTTCATGGAATTCAAACTCTATTTATGAACATTGCAGGATACCATGGATTACTCTAGGAAGCATACTTTGAAATTTACTTTTAAGGGTTTTAATTTGGAAGTCCTAGAGAAGCTAAGAGAGTTGGTTCAAGATCAAGAAAAGTTCCAGAACAGATATGGAAGGCTATTGTCTTTGTTGAAGGTTCAAGTAAGCGAAGGACTTCTTGCGACTTTGCTACAGTTTTATGATCCAGATTATCACTGCTTCACCTTTCCAGATTATCAGCTTTTACCTACCTTAGAAGAGTACTCTCAGTTGGTGGGGTTACCTATCTTGGATAAGTCTCCATTCCCTTTCTTGGAGGAAGACCCTAAAGAACGAGATATTGCTAAAGCCATTTGTCTAAGGATATCCGAGGTCAAAAACAATATGATCACCAAAGGGGGGACCTCCGGTTTTCTCAGGGACTTCCTAATTAAGAAGGCCCAATTTTATGCCGATCATAAAGACATGTTTGCCTTTGAGACAATATTTGCCTTGCTTATTTATGGGTTGCTGCTTTTTCCTAGTTTTGAAGGGTTTGTAGACCTTAATGCAATCAAGACCTTCATGAGGAGAAATCCAGTTCCAACACTATTGGGTAATACTTATCATTCAGTACATCTTCGAAACTTTCATGGTGGAGGAATGATTACATGTTGTGTGCCATTACTATACAAGTGGTTTATTTCTCACTTACCCAAGTCCGGTCCGTTCTGGAGACCTAATCAAGAACGTTGGTCGCAAAAAGTTATGGCTTTGACTCACTCTGATATTGATTGGTATAATCGCATGTATGATGGGATATCGATCATTGATAGTTGTGGAAAATTCAACAATGTGCCTTTGCTCAGTTTCAATGGAGGAATTAGCTACAATCCAGTCTTAGCTCGCCGACAGTTGGGATACCCCTTGAAGGAACCGCCTAAAGGTATTCAGGTGGAGAAAATCTTTTTCAAAGACGACAAAAAGCTTCAAGATCAGATTCTATCTTCTTGGAATCATCTGCATAAGAAAGACAAAGAAAGTTTGGGAAGACCTAATTGTGTGTCCATGGAACCATACCTTCAATGGGTCCGAGGAAGAGCTATTGAGTTGAAGATGCCCTACTCTCTCCAAGATCCTTTACCTCAAAGCGAAGAACCTGTCCAGTATTTCATGACTGAAGCTGAGACTTTGAAGATCACTTTGAAGAGATCACAACTCGAAACAGAAGCATGGAAGAACAAATACCATGTGATGGCCAGCGAGTACGAAGAACTTCAAAAGCAGATTCAGTCGAAGAATGATGAGATACAATCCTACAAGAAGAGAAGGCTCTACGAATATTTATTTTCCTCCGGATCTCCGTCTGCTCACTGAAGTTGTGGAAGATGCTTCTCTAGGACTTTCTAGGCTTTTATTTAGCTGTTTTGGTTGCAAGAATATTATTTGTAATTTGTCTTCAATGAATTAAAGTTTCTTTGGTATTCCGCAATATTCGTAAATATTTGAATTCCATGAAATCTTCATTTGCATTCCCATTTTAGCATCTTTCTTTTGCATTGCATGTGTCTCCCGTTTTCTCATGTTCGGTTCTCTCGCCTTCCAGTTTTGTCACCCTGAGTTCTCTGCATCAATACGACCCTTCAAAAGGATGGAAGATCAAAACCAAGAGATCAACCGTGTCAGCCATGAACTCGAAGATCTTCGAGGAAGTGTAAGGCAGATTTTGGAGATGTTACGAGCTCGTAGTGTGAAGGTGGATGCTCAGTTTACTGTTGTTTCTGAGACTACTAATACCGTTATGGAACCTCAACCAGCTGTTAATGTCGAGAATGTACCTCCTCATGGTCTTCAATCCGGTTTGGTGCCTCCTAGTGCTCAACCAGTTCGACGAGCTACCCCTACAAAGTGTAAAACTCCTAACTCCGACCATGGTAAAGGACCTGCACGTTCAAGGAACCGCAAAACAGTTACTCCTCAACCTTGGCAACATCAGCAGAGTTATGTTCAAGGTTATCTGTCGCCATATGTCCAACAACCCTATGTAGCTACTGTTGCACCTCCTTTCGATCAGCAGTTTCCTGCATGCCAGCCTGTACAGTCAGCTCCGGTATATCAGGCACCAGTTTATCAACAACCTTCCGGTTATTCGCCTATGCAAGTTCCTGTCGACAGTCAACGAACGCCCGACGCTCCTGTTCATCAACAATCACAGGATCAGGTTCCTTATCTCCGCAAGAGTCAGTATAAGCCTTGTCCTCCAATTCCGATGGCCTTCACTGAATTATACTCCTATTTGGTACAACAAGGTCTGATTACCACCCGTGCTTTGGGTCCTCCGCCTAATCCGTTACCTGCAAGCTACAACGCTGCCGCTCATTGTTTATTTCATGAGGGTGCGCCCGGCCATAATCTAGAGAATTGCTATGCTCTTAAGAAAGTTGTCAGAAATTTGCTAGAAACGAAGAAGTTGTCTTTTGGCGATGCTCCGCCGAAGATCGAGACTCCTCTCGGGGTTCCCCGCTCGTCAAGCTTAAAATCTGCAAAGTATGTTGTCCCCTCAGCAAATCAGTCGAATCCAGTAATTATTCAAAGGCCTAGCTCGCTTCATTTCAGAAACCCTCAAGATGATATGACTGGGATCAACAAAGAATCTGGGAAAGTGATTTTGAAGCAACGACTGAAAACTGTTGAAGATGTGACCGGCATAACTGGGGCAAGCCATGACGACTCACAGTGGTCGTAAACCAGACATCCTTTTCCATTGAGGCTCCGCCAAAGGAAATTGTTACTCTTGAATGCAAGATTTCATAAACATTTAGAAGGATCTTTCCGACAGTTCATTTGTTTATTTATATATATTTCTCTTTGATTAAGCATATTTAGCATGCACGAACTTGTTTATCTTTGATTAATTAATGCAACGCATATGTTTGTCTTGAATAAATCCATTCGTTTCACTCATTCAAAAAAACGTTTTCATAAATCATAATGCCAACTTTACCCGATCTCTTGTTCTGATGGAGAATTAGGGGGAGGATGACGAACCCAAAACGTCAGATTTCTTGTCGTATGCTTTCAATTAAGGCCCGCTGATGATGTAGGGCATTGTTTCAAATCCCAAACACTGGAGATATAAGGATGTTAATCCCTCGTTAACCTCTTTGAGCCTTGAAGTAGGAGTTTTCTTTCTTTTTAAGAACCTTCATCCTAACCTGGGGCAGGGTAGGTTTCAGTTAAACCGATCGAGCGCTTAGATCCTCAAAAAGGAAAAGCAAACCTTCGAGAATTTATCCTTAGCATCTTAATAAATCCAATACAATGACTATCCCTCGGTTACCTAAGGAGTGGGGCAGTCACGAGCCTTTCAAAAGATTTACACGACTTGTGCATAAAAGAATATTCAATAATGAGAGCCCGCTAAGTCAAAACCTATGAAGGAGACTTAGGCAAAACTGGGGCATCCCGCTGGACTCCAAAGTCAAATCCTAAAGACGTCGTCCAGGCAAAAGTTAGGGAATAAGAACAACAAACCAGTAGTTTTTAGAACCCCTATAAAGAACAAGGTCGTGTGACCAATTGCCAAAAGAAATAGGTGAGTGACTGCCATGTCCAAAGCCTTGATAAGTTCTCGACCATAGCAAATCCGCTTGAGATATGAGCGTTGGTATCCGGTTAACTGAATTAGGATTGGAGAACATCACGAAGAATGGGTGGGTACAAATATAACTTTGAGCCTTTATCCTTTGTTTCTTAAACCGTGAAACGAGCCACGATACAACCTTCAAAAGACCTAATTGAAGTAGGACTTCGGTTGAAAGCATACTCGACAAGATCACGTTTCCTGACTCCTACGAGCTATGCTCAAAAATTCATGTTGGCATTATAATTCAAACTTATATCCTAACCAGTGATCTCGGTCACGAGTTGTTGAGGTATCTTTTTCAAAACAAAAAAACAAAAAATTCAAGACAAATGTATGCGTACATTGACAAGCTCAGGATAGGCATTTCAGGCATGACGACTTTGCTTGATATCTTAGAGATTTACATATGGACATAACCCGTGGAACTTGATGATCCTGCTAAACAGGGGCAGGCAGTTTCCCAGTTCGCTTACCAACGCGAGTCTGACATTCTTAAAGAGCTATTTCTCAAAGATTTCATCGTAACACGATTAAATTGTGCCAGTTACGTCCAGACCTGACGAATCTCTCAAAGAGTTTGAAAACAGTGGGGCAACCAGACTCCGTGTTCTCTATAAAATCCTCTTGAGATGACCCTACCTCACAACGCAAGTATCCTGGGGCACCGTGTTTTTAAAAAAAACAAATGGCGACTACTACAAGGTCCTTCAAGATCAAAACCATGTGGTCACAACTTTTCTTCATGCACCCGACGGACTTTACTCACAGCGGCCTTCGTTCCCTAATGAATCTCAGTGTTGCAACAGGCTCCTAAACTATTGCCTCATCACAGTCCCCAGAGAGACTATAAGCTGACAACTTTTTCTTGGGTAACTCAAAAGTGTCCCTCAGGTTTTCTTCTCCCCATGTGAAGACGTGATACTGTACACCCAAGCAGATTACCTTCTCCCCAGAGAATTCAGAACTTTGAAACCAGATTTGGTCCTACCATTCCCTCCCATGATTGACGTATTGGTTGCAGAGAACGCAGGGCATCTCCGTCGAGATGTTTATTTCATCTCTCGTCCCGTCTCTAGTCTGTTTCGTCAGCATACGCAAGGGCATAAGCATCACATGCCTATTTCATTACATATTCATTACATATTCATTACATACTCATTACATACTCATTTCATAACATCCTGCATATTCACATACATAGACATCAACATACATTCATATTAACATATTCATTAACATATGCATTAGCATTCGCAGGTTCATTGTGTTTCACCATCATTTGGTTGTTACCACCGAGTAACTGGGTTCGTCCATTCTCTCCAAATAGATTGTCAGCCCTAAGCATAAAATACTTACTTGTTTCCAGTTTCCCCACGGAGCTCGACCCTCGGGGATGACAGTTACTTCAGCTATCTTTCCTCTCCAGGATAAGATATCTACCCTTTGAGATCATTCCCTTGATGGAGTCTTGATTACCAGTCTTCTTTCTAGCTCAATCCTAGATTGAATCTCAGTCTTGTCGGTCGTCAATCCCAACCGGACGTGCATTTATTTTGCACCATCTAAAGATGTTCACCATACCATGGCAGATACGCGACTGTTCTCGCCCGAGAAGTTTACCACTGTACCCGGATGTGCATTTATTTTGCACTATCTTTCAAGAAAATCAACTACAATCCTTTACAGATACACGCCAGTTCACGCCTGGAAAATATATCAGTACAACGCTTTACAAATCCTACATGTTACAACCCTTTACACTTTACATCTTACAGCATCAACATACGACATTTCTCACCTAAGAAGTCGATCCTATCCTCGTTATGACTCGCAGCAAATGGCCATCTCCATGGAGCAGTTGGGCTTCCATTTACCTGCCGTCTTGAGGTATGAACCAAATCGTATTCAGGACACCACGGTCTTGAGTTACGGTGAGGTTTGGGCGAAATCATATTCAGGAGAGCACGATTCTGAAGTATGAGTATATTCAGTCATCCAGTTTCATATTCAGGAGAGCACGATTCTGAAATATGAGTATATTCAGTCATCCAGTTTCATATTCAGGAGAGCACGATTCTGAAATATGAGTATATTCAGTCATCCAGTTTCATATTCAGGAGAGCACGATTCTGAAGTATGAGTATATTCAGTCATCCAGTTTCATATTCAGGAGAGCACGATTCTGAAGTATGAGTATATTCAGTCATCCAGTTTCATATTCAGGAGAGCACGATTCTGAAGTATGAGTATATTCAGTCATCCAGGAGAGCACGATTCTGAAGTATGAGTATATTCAGTCATCCAGTTTCATATTCAGGAGAGCACGATTCTGAAGTATGAGTATATTCAGTCATCCAGTTTCATATTCAGGAGAGCACGATTCTGAAGTATGAGTATATTCAGTCATCCAGTTTCATATTCAGGAGAGCACGATTCTGAAGTATGAGTATATTCAGTCATCCAGTAGTTCAGTTTACCCGTTTCATGTTCAAGAGAGCACGATCTTGAAGCAGTTTATTTATCCTTCAGTAAGAGAAGAATCAGAATCGCATTCCAGGCGCCGACCTTAAAATGCGAGAAGATTTATTTATCAGATAAGCAGCAGCCTCTTTATTTGAGTGCTTATCCATTTTGGCACATAAGTCCCTTCCAACGATAAGTGACAGTTCTCCCTTGAGAAGCTTATCAGGGCATTTCCCATTAAAGTCCATTTATTTTGGCATACAGTCGGTCTTTACCCTGTATATTTGATACGGATTTCCGAAAAGTCCGTTTGATCCTGTCACGAGAGATAGTTTACAGAAGCTTGGATGTTATTCTTTGCTCAATGCTCCAGCATTCTGTAAGCGATCTTGCAATCGTACGCGATCCAGTGTTTTATCCTTTAGATTCCCCAGTGGAGGCCGTCTCGTAGGTACCATCTCCATTTGAGGATCTCGTTCCTTTTCTAAAAGTGACAATTGGTCATTCGCACCAGTTGACTATCATTTTTAAATTTCCCCAGTGTTGTACTGTGTCTCAGCGCGTCATTTTCCCCAGTGAGTTCTCCTCGTGGCGTCTGTCCCGGTGTCGTCATGTTCGTCAGCATTTTCGCATTCATACGCATCATACCATATTCATGGCATCATCTGCATTAAGCTGTCCCCGTTTTGTCCATAGCATGGTATATCGTCGCATATAAGGGCAAAATTTTCGGTTATCTATATTTAAATCTCTCCACCACGATTCCTCGAGTCTCTGTCACTCAAATCGTCTGGTGTAACTATTTAAATAGGGGCAACTGTAATACCCCAAATTTTACCCTTATATTTAGTCAGTCATTTCGTATAGCATCTCATATGTACATTTGCTAACCACTAACAAGTCATGAAGTGAGTTTGCTTTTCAGGAATCATTCCAAGGGCGTTTTGGTCATTTTACGTTGGTTCTGATGGATTCTGAAAAAGTGGTCTTTAGTTCTTGAGGCATTCAAATCACCATACCTGAAACAGTTTTTATCATCAAAGGCGTCGACCCGATTTGAATATTGTTGAAAAAGTTGTTAGAAACATATTTGAGTTTGGGTCGTCCGTCGCTTATGGTTTGTTTTAAGATATTCTGAGCAGTTTTCCGTTCGTTGATAAAGTGCAGTTTTGGATAAAAAATAAGTGAGAGTTAGTTTGAATCTATTCAGATCTAATCAGGTTGCGACGAGATCATGGAAGGAATAATCAATTGGGATGAAAGTGTGTGGGATCTTGCTCATAATATTGTTCCATACAAAAGAGAGGTGAATTGGAATATTTGTTGAGTTAATCCATAAATATTTGTAATTTACAAATAAAGAAGTGAATTTAAATATTTTTGAATTTTATTCATGAATATTTATAATTTACAATTAAGAAGTGAATTTGAACAGGCTTGAATTTTTATTCACAAAGATTCATAATTTACAAAGTACATTTTATCCTAAAAATTCTAAGGCCTTCATGCCATTCCTTTGAGTTCTGCATACAACTTCTGATCAACCTGCACATCAAAAGAGAACAGACAGTACAGAAAAATGTTAGAAGTTTTTTGACACTCTCAGAACAATGTCATCATCGAGTGTCGGGAGTGGCACAACCGAAGCTGTGTCCTACCCCCGTTACCGACCCGCGCCGTTGGCGTCAGATCAGGTAACACGTGTTCTTATCATGAGGGACATCCGAGAGATAGAAGTGATAAAAGAAGCGGGACTTGGATTTCCAAACTGATACCAAGGCAAAGTTGGACTCAGACCCGGATGCCGGCAGGTCTGAGTCATTTTTTTCAATACCTGAAATCCACAACAGCATCAGTACTAGGTTCAGAATTCAGAACTCAAAACCAAAGCAATGCATAAGCTGCATCAACTTTGCAGCACATAAGTGAGCCCATAAAAATCAAGTTCAAACAGAACAGAAAGATGAATACAAACCAAACTATGTTGAACTGCATCAAGCAATGTATCAAAAAGTTCAACAGCATCAGTACAAAACTGGTAACAGAGCTCAAAGCCAAGATGGTTTATAAGCTGCATAAATAAAACAGCCAAAGGTAATTGAAAATTCCAAGTAGTAATCAAAGACAGCCATCAGGTGGGCTCAGTTTAGAAACATCACGGCCCAATGAAATTCGCAGCTGACGGCAACATCCATCAGAGAATCACACGTCCAAAATCCCAGCCCTGAAACGCAAGAATCGAATAGCATCAGCAAAGTTCATCACAGGCTAATGGCAAGCTAATTCACTTACGGTCAAAACAGCTCAAAAAAACGGAAAGGCGAAGAGTAAGAACAGAATGTGAATTCATGCTAAAAAACAAGGAGCTACGGCAAGTTCAATCCCACAAGAAAAGAACTAAGTCAAGCCAGAAAACAGAAACTAGGTGTGGTTCAGCAATATCAAGCCCGGTTCGAAGTTCAAAGAGCCACAGGCCATACCAAAATAAGCAGATAAGCTCACATGATCACATTAATATGTCAGTTCAGATTGGATCCCAAATATGCAAGGCACATCAGAATCAACAACAACACCAAGCTGAGGTGTTTAATCATGCCCTCAGTAAACTCATCACTGGGCAGAGGTTCGAGCTGCCGGGAGAGAAACTACTAGAGCGTCTCCAGCTCCCGACCAAGCGTCGAAAACAATGGAAATTCAACAATTATCGAGAGTAGAAACAAGAACGGATGCCCTGGTAGCTCAGACTGTGATGTCGTCATCGCCGCGTAACCTTCTCGGCCATTCTGACTCGACCGAAGCATCAGCCTCAATTCACTGAAAAAGAAGAGAAAAAATGAGTGAATTTCAACTGATAACCAAACTGAACGAAACAAGTCCATCAAAAACATATCAGTTCAGAAGTGAAACAAGTTCACGAAACCACACCAGAAGTAGTGAAAAGGGTTCATAACAAACATATCAGTGAAACAAGATCACAAAACCATATCAGTTCATAAGCCCAGAAACCCTGTTCAAAAACCAAGTTCACACAAGCAAAGAACCCAGCAGAGATTATCAAAGGCAACAGCAGTGTCATAGGCTCAGAACATCATCATCATCGCCGTATACCATCCTCGGCGACACCAATCCGACCGTATCTGAACTACCAGCTTCTCTCTGAAAGAAGAAGAGGAAAAGAATCCATATCTGCAACAAAACCAGGAACCATATCAGAAAAATAGCAGGAAGATATCAATTCCAAATCAGGAAAACTAAATCGGTATCAGGTGGATCAAAACGAGTCAAAGCACCAAGTTCATAAATCACAGAGGCAAATCCATATCCGAGAATAGGGAATCCTGAAAAGGGAAAGTTCAGATCAGATGAGATCAAACCTATCCGAAAAAACAAAATCCAATCAAACCGAATCAGAATTACCCCAAAATAAAATCAAATCAAGTTTAGTAATATCAGATTGTAAATCAAATCCAATCATCAGCGTGTTTTGATTTGAAAATTAAAGATCGAAGACCCAAGGCCCATTCAAAATCGAGGGAAGAAAGTATATAAGAACAACATCACCTCAAAGAAAAAGGGGGTAGCCGCGAGAGAGAAAGACTAGACGAAAACGGCGGAGAACACAAAAACCCTAGCGACCGCGAGACCGAAAGAAGAAGAGTTTTCGCCCAAAGCCATCACGAACAGCCATCGATCAAACCCACCGAAGGAAGTCCGCCAGCGCCGTTTCACTCAACGACGGGCAAACACCCAGGGAGGCTCAGATTTGCATCATCATCGCCTCGTTTCACCGAAAGCCACCCACGGGATAAAACGTAAGCGAAAATAACATTGTACCATCATTGTTTAACAAGATTTCGTTTTGGTTTCAGGAGGAGGTATCAAGGGAGAGACAAGAATGCGAGAGACGAAGGCAACGAAGGGGAAGAAACGGCGCCGCGGAAGAGGTTTCAGGGTTATGAAACCCTAACAAGCACCTTGTTGCAATTAACCTGACCGGGTTGGGTCCGGATGTGATGACCGGCCCAACCCACTTTTTTATTTTTGTTTTCTTGTTTTTTAAAAAAAAATCTGTTTTTATTTTTGTTTTTTAAAAAAGTTGTTTTTTAAAAGAATCATTTTATTTTTATAATTAAAAAAAAAACTGTTTCAAAAACCTTTTTGTGTAAATATTATAAATAAATAAAAGCTAAAAAAAAACCCTTTTTATAAGAAAATTTAAAACCTCTTTTCATTTAATAATAATAAAAAAACTTTTTAATAAATAACATAAAAAAAATCTTTTTTAAAAATATCTAAGTTAAAATCTTTTTAAGATTAAGTTCAAAATATTTTCTATTAACATTACTTTTTTTTTTAGATTCATTTAACATCTCTTTCAAAATAACAAAAAAATCTTCAATATTACATCTTCTCTCCTGACTTGTCCAATTACCGTTTAATCTTGCTTATTGACAGTGTTCATCATTTGCAGCTCTTACTGCATGGTTGGTTTATTTAAATTTCATTACTATATTGTAACTGCTTCTCATATGTAACCCCGCGAATCTAATAATCGCGCTTTAAATTTCTGCCTTTAAATTTCTGTTTGTATGGTTTTAATTTCTGTCATTATTCTCTGTTTGCAATTCAATCATCTCACGCATTCATCAATTATTCCAGTCACACTACACACTGCCGAAGGAATTAGGTCTAGCTTTTGGTCGCCGCGCCAATAGTCCTCAAAACTTCAAACCATTACAAACCCTAATTTTCACAAATGCCTCGCCGCAGGCAAAATTACAATTTTACCCCTAGCATTAGGTCAAAGAGCCGCCGCGCTCAGTTTAGGGTTTCCTGCCGTGGAATCCCTAATTTAACCCTAATTACAACTTAACATTTCAACGTAGAGATTTGGAGTTTCTACACTCCACGTAAGCGTGTCCTTAAGACATGTTTATTCCCCTTGAGACCTTGACCACAGTCAAGAAGTCTCTAACCTCCCTATTGAGGGGAACTACGATTACTCTGATTCCACTCCCGTAAGGATACGTAGGCACAAGATGCGATGTCTTGCCGAGTAAACTTAGAATTAACCCCTTAGGTTTATTTTCTCACTTTTAATCCTTTTGTACATATACCTTAAGCAAATAAATAAAGCAAATAGTAAACATTTGAACAAAAGGTTCCTGTAGAGTACTACAGAAGTTTAGGGTGCTAATACCTTCCCTAATCTTAACCAACCCCCGAACCCTAGATCTTTCCCCGCATTGTGTTTACGATGCAAAAATAGGTTTTCCCTCTTTTGACCTTTTCCTTCGGATAAATCAAAGAGCGGTTGTGAATTAAATTGCGATTCAAACTCATTAATAGTTTGTGATCCTATTTCCACCGCAACAGTGTGCTTCATGGCCTTTCACAAGATTTCTTCATATAAAAGTTACATCACACAATTCCTTCACAAAGGCAATATGGAGATTCCTTTTGGGCTGAATTCATTCCAAATGAAATATGTAAGTCATCCAAAGCTTCCCATGCAAGCTATGAAGCCAATTTCATGCATTACCATAACCAAAATTTTGAAGAAAAGTTGGCCTTGGATTTTTAATTTTTGGGCTTGGGCCTGAGCTCTAGAAGGTTCTAAACAATCCTATAAAGGTCTAGGGGCTCATTAGAAACAATTTTGGTGATTGATTGAGGTTGAAATAAAATATCACCATTGAAGCTTGAAGAAGAAAAGTGAAAGAGTGAATTTCTGTTAGAGGTCGTTTCAAGCACAATTGAGGATTCAATCTTCTTCTAACATTATCACTCATTGGATCTGGAACATTTTGGATCAAGAATCAAGCCGGAAACGACTCCAATTGAAGCTTGAACGTAGATTCTTACTTCTTGAATTTTCTCTTAATTTATGTGGTTTCAATGCATTAGAATCATGTGGTTAGGTTCAGCTTAAGTTGTAGATGATTTCTGGGCGAAGAATTTGATGTTTGGTGAGATTTTGGGATTGAAGTCGTTTTCGGTTGAGATATGGAATTTTTGATTCGTGGATTTTTAGGCTGTTTAAGTCGTATATTTGGATTCCTCTCGAAATTTCGGTCAAGATTCATCTAAAGATCATTGCATTTGGTTAAGAAACGAAGGAGCTAGGAGGGAGGAAAGTTCCGCCGGCAAGCTCCGGCCGGAACCCCACCGGATTCTACATTTCGCGGTGGCCAGTCCAGCGAAGAAGACGATGGTCCAGCCGTCCGATCGACTGCCACATCACTCGATCCCACGCGCTACAGCGCGACATGTCACCGTCCTCATTAACCCAGTGGCGCGCCACCTTAGCGTTTGACCCCATGTGCACCAGTTCGAATCTTGGCCTGTGCATTTTTTATTTTATTCCACTTTATTTTCATTTGCCTTTATATTCATGTTCTTATCTTGTTCTTTTATTTTTCTGTTTTATATGCTGACTTCAAAAAATCATAAAAAATAGAAAAATTAATCTTTTTAATCCATGTTTTTTTTCCCTGACTCTTTAGAGAGTCTAGAATTTTAGGAAATTAATAAATTGATAATTCATGCATTTTAGAATTTAATTATAATTTTTGCATTTTTATTGCTGTTATTTTCAATATGGTTGATACATCATTTTTCTGATTTTGTTATGGATGATTGGTGATGAATTTTGAGTTGATTCTTTTTATGCTAGTTAGCTTAGATATGCATGTACCAACATTAATTTTATCATATTTTGTGAGATAAGTTTAGGCTAGTTTGAGCATTAAACAATAGGTGGTTTAGAATTAGGGTTTTAAGATGATACCTTTAGGTTTAGGGCATACTTTAGGGTCCAAATGAATGGTTAACCCCCTGGTTTTTGTATGAGAGATTCTTAAGAGGTTTAGGAACCCTTAGTAATTTTTGTAGAATTTTACAATCATGTTTGGTATTTTAAGTAGAATTAGATTTAAGACTAACTTCTAGGTGTTTCTGATGAACTAATGTGACTAGTTTAATTCAATAGTTCCCCTTAGACTAGGGTGGTGTTGCTCTTGAGCTTGGGTGATCATGAAGACCAATTGAAGGTGATTTGGAGAGCTTGAAGGAGCTTGGATGTGAAGATTCTCTCATCTTGTGGATGCTTGTTAGGAGCTTAGGGAAACTAGGGTTTTAGGAAGAGCATTAGACTAGTTTTGCTTCTTTCTTCAAACATGGAGTATCTTGTCCATCTCCATTCTATCCAATGACATAAAGTCCTCCTTGGGAAGCTCCATCTCTCCTTAGGAGGGATGAGAAGTATGCCCAAGTGAGTAGAACTTTGAGGATACCCTTTCATTTGCAATGTTAAGTCCTTAATGATTTCCCTTGGTTGTCATTAAGTCTCTTAACATTATAACTTGATTCTTGTTGGTTTGATTCTCCATTGGAGGTGTTTGTTGAAGCTTGGTAAAGGAAAAGATGAGGTAGCTTGTTGAAGCCAGGGTTTTACTGCTTGTTGAAGTTGAAGTCGGGATCTTGTTGAGGCTGGTTACTGGTTGGGGTTTGAGCTTGCTTAAGCTGGTAGCTTGTTGAAGTTTGGTGTCTCTTGAAGATTGAAAGTTTATTGAAGCTTGAGGATAGGAGTTATTCATGAAGGTGAAGGTTGTTGCTGTCAACTTTTTGCTGGTTAATCATCTGTTGTTGTCAGAGCTGATGTTTGCCCTAGGAGTTTGGTGCTGCTGCTTGGGCTGCCTCCTCTGCTTTGGGGTTTTGTTTTCTGTATTGTTTGTTGGCTTGTGTAGCTTGCCCCCTAGGTTTGAGGTGCATGTTGATTCACTTTGCCTGTTGTTTTCCCAGGTTCGAGGTTGAGTGGGACTCCCTTGCCTCGTTTGTATTGCTGCATTGCATGCATTTTACTGTATTTGCTTGCCTTATTTTCTGTTTATCCCCTAGGATCTCTAGTTTCCTCTGTGCAAGAGGGAATTATGACAGACATTAGGATTCTTATCCATGCATGACAACATTAGGTTAGTTTTATTCCCCTTTCAACCCTAGGTTTTTTAGAGCTTATTTCTCTTCTTATCTCAAAACAATTCAAAAATACAGTAATAAGGTCAATCGATGTCGTACGTTACGAGCCTTAAGCTATTTGAGAAAAGGTTGCTGAAGGGTCACTCTTCAGTAATCTGACGGCTTAGTATGGCACCCTTAGGGTGACATGTGAAGTAGTCACTCTCAAATCATAGTCTCTAGTGCGTCAGAGATTGCAAACAAACTAAAAAAACACTTCTTTCGTAAAAGATTCAAAACAAACATCAAAGTGTCATTTTTGTCCGCTTGGACTCTTAATCAAGAAAAACCATTTTTGAAGGTAATTAAAATAGTCAGACAAGCTTGTGTCTTCCGTAGCCCGAACTACGTTTGCTCTGATCTTTCGTGCTGTATGAAAGTACGTAGGCATAGGATGCGATATCCTAGCAAGCAACCTTCCCCTCCTTTCCCGTAGGTAGGCGAACTACGTTGACTCTGATTTCTCGCTCCTGACGGGGATACGTAGGCATAAAGTGCGATACTTTGCCGAGTCATTTTCTTTTCTTTTTAACCAAGACCTTTAGAGTAGATAGAATAACAATCCGTACTAGAAAACAAGCATGGATCCCGTCGAGTACGACGGACGTGAGGGGTGCTAATACCTTCCCCTTGCGTAATTGACTCCCGAATCCAGGATTTGGTTGCGATGACCATTCCTTTCCCTCTTTGCGTTAGGTTTACTCTGAGCGTTTCCTTTCCCTCCGTTGGGATAAATAACGCACGGTGGCAACTCTTCTGTCATAGTCGGCGCTGATTTTCGCAGTAGTGACACAAGCCATGTCTGGCTAAACCATTTAATATCGGTATGTAATTACGATCGGTCGGAAGGGGTTAAGTAACTTATGGCGTGAACTTAACAGATTTATTCTTCTGGTCTCAGTTTCTTTTTAATAACTTAATAACTTTTGTTACGAGAGTAAAAAGGTAACAAAGGTTAAGATCAATAAAGCGAGAGTTTAAGGTCTTAACCGGATAGCTGAAACTGAACATTAATCTTAGATACAGCGAGATCGCTTTAGGGTTAATTAGGATCTACTTATTTTCAAAAAGTGTTTTTAAATACAAATGAGAGAGCGAGAGCCTTCATTCTGATTTAAGAGTATAGTCTAAGTCAATAAACACGAGAGTGTGAGATAATGTCTTTCAAATGAGTATTTTCTATAGAATAACATTTTTATCTTTTAAACTAAACGGCCTTGAATCACTGAACCCCCCATGATTGACAAAACTATATACCGATATGTCGCATTATCTTAATTTAAGTTATATTTCAATTTGCACATATTTTCTTACATGCATCTCAACTTAGAAATCCATTAGCCTTAGATTTACGCAGTAGTATTAGATAACGGTAGATCGATTCTTGGTCCTTTGGGTTCGATAATCTTTAAAACTACGCGATCCAACTGTGCACTTGCAGTCACAAATCATTTAGACATACTAAGTCGCAATCAAGTTTTTATTGCCGTTGCCGGGGACCAATTAAGTCGATATCGTAACTTTAGTGTTGCGCAGTATAGACTAAGGCAACTATTTTCCTATTTTAAGTCATCGATTGTATGCCAAACACTCGCTCTAAAGGTGAGAAGCTTGAGCAACCGATTGTCGACATCGAGCATTTTATTTGTCTAAGAGGCTGAATTAATGATTTTTGAATTAAGTATAACCTTCCACCACCTGAAATTCCCTTTCCAGAATTACCAATACCTATGGCTAAAGAACCTCAGAATCGACCTCTCAAAAACTATGCCATCCCTTCGCAGGAGGAACCACATAATAGTATTGCTTCTCCTGCCATCGAGGCAAATAACTTTGAGCTAAAAGCTTCATTGTTGTCAGTTGTACAACAAAACCAATTTTCTGGAAGTCCCACGGAGGACCCGAACTTACATTTGTCAGTGTTTTTACAATACGCAGACACATTGAAAGCAAATGGTGTCAACCCCGAAGCAATAAGACTACGTCTTTTCCCTTTCTCATTAAGAGATAGAGCTAGAGTCTGGCTCCAGTCTTTACCGTCCGCATCTGTCACTATATGGAACGAGTTGAAGAAGGTGTTCTTAGAACGATATTTCCCACCTAGTAAGACGACTATGCTAAGAGCCCAAATAAATGGATTCAAACAGAAGTACAATGAATCTCTTTTATAAGGATAGGAAAGATACAAGGACATGACGAGGCTTTGCTCACATCACGGTCTAGAAGAATGGTTGATCATCCATACCTTTTACGATGGTCTCTTGTACAACACAAGATTGACAATAGACACTGCTACGGGTGGCGCACTGATGGACAAACCCTACAATGAGGCATATACACTTATCGAAAGTATGGCTCAAAATCACTATCAGTGGGGAAGTAAAAAAGCCTCAGTAGAGAAACCACCAACAAAAAGGGGTATGTCCGAAATAAGCAGTCTTGACCAAGTCAGTGCAAAGGTTGATATTCTCACTCAAAAGGTTGAATGTTTGACCATAACACCTACAGCCATTGTGGCTGCCGTAACTCCAAATTGCGAGTTATGTAGAGTTCCTGGGCATGCCGCCCCTGAATGTCAACTTTTGATAGGAGTTTCCACAGACCAAATGAATTATTCTCAAGGAAACCCTTACTCAAATACCTACAACCCATGTTGGAAAAACCATCTGAACGTTTCGTACAAAACAAACAATGTATTGTATGCACCTGGACAAGCACCTGTTGTACCACCAGAATATCAGAAACCTGTCGTAGCTGCTCAAAATGCTCCTAGGAAATCTAACCTTGAAATAATAATGGAAAACTTCATAGCCACCCAAGCTCAAACAAATAAAGAATTCTCGAATCAAAATATACGCACTAGTGAGCAAATTAAGCAATTAGCAAGCAAGGTAGATGCTTTAGCCACTCACAGCAAAATGCTTGAAACCCAAATTTCTTAAGTGGCACAAAAACAAGCACCTCCTACTGCTCCTACATGCACATTTCTTGGACAGCCGCAACCCAATCCAAAAGGACATGCAAATGTTATCATACTACAAAGTGGTACGAAATTGGACGAACCCAATCGACGCAAGACTTGAGAACCCAGCTATGTATCAAAATCCTGGTAAAGTAACTGAGAAGGAAACTAAGAAGGAAAATGAACAAAACATAAAGGAGAAAGAAGGTAGTGACCAAGAGGCCGCAGAAAAAGAAGAACCATATGTGCCTCCACCACCTTATAAACCTCCCATTCCATATCCTCAAAGATTTGCTAAATCTAAGAGCATGGGACAATTCAAGAAATTCGTTGAACTTCTGCAACAATTGAATATCTCAATACCTTTTACAAAAGCTATCACCCAAATGCCCTCATATGCTAAGTTTCTTAAAGAAATCTTATCAAATAAGAAAAAGATCGAGGATAACAAAATCGTTACGCTTACTACTGAGTGTAGCGCAATAGTCCAAAACAAAATGCCTACTAAGCGGAAAGACCCAGGTAGTTTTTCCATACCCTGTGCAATTGGAAAATTTGTCACAAACAAAGCTCTATGTGACTTAGGAGCCAGTATTAGCTTAATGCCATTGTCCATATGAAAAAGGCTTGATATGGGAGAATTAAGACCAACTAAGATGTATGTACAACTAGTCGATCGTTCTGTTAAGTTCCCGATAAGGGTACTAGAAAGTGTTCTGGTACGTATAGGTCAATCCTATATCCCTACTGATTTCATAATCATGGAGATAATGGAGGATGCCAACACCCCTGTCATATTAGGAAGGTCATTCTTGGCTGCAACCGGAGCCATTATAGATGTAAAGAAAGGTACGCTAACTTTCGAAGTGGGTGAAGAGAAAGTCGAATTTATTTTGACACAATTATTACAGGCACCAGCTATAGATGATACATGTTGTCTACTAGATGTCATCGATGAGTGCATAAGAGAAATGGAGATGGAACAAACTTCTTATTCAGAAATTCTAAAAATTCCAATACCTCCAATTTTTGAAGATGATAATTGGCGTGGTGAATACCAAGACGACAGTCTAAGTGAATGCCTAGCACTGACACCCAATCATATGCCTTGCCCAAAGAAACTGACTTTAGAACTTAAAAAACTACCCAAAATTTAAGGTATGAATTCCTAGACACCGAGCTCGAACGACCAATGATAGTCAATGCAGACTTAAGACAAATAGAAACTGAGAAACTACTGCACGTCTTAAGAAAATACCCATCTGCTCTAGGCTACAACATTTCCGATCTGAAAGGAATAAGTCTTTTTATATGTATGCATCGCATTTTTCTAGAGGAAGGCTGTAAGACCTCTAGAGAACATCAAAGAAGGATAAATCCCATTTTGAGTGACGTAGTCAAAAAAGAAGTACAAAAGTTGTTAGAGGCAGGAATTATATACCCGATCTCCGACAGTCAATGGGCTAGCCCAGTGCATGTCGTACCAAAGAAAGGAGGTGTTACAGTTGTTAAGAACGAAAAAGGAGAATCTATAGCACAAAGAGTTGTAACCGAAAGTAGAATGTGCATTGAGTATAGGAAAACGAACAAAGCTACTCGAAAAGATCACTTCCCTTTACCCTTCATTGATCAAATGCTTGAGCGATTAGATATGCACTCCTATTTCTGCTATTTAGACGGTTATTCAGGATTCTTTCAAATCCCTATTCATCCTGATGACCAATAAAATACAACCTTCACTTGTCTTTATGGTACATTTGCTTATCGACGAATGATGTTTGCGCTATGTAATGCTCCCGCAACATTCCAAAGATGCATGATATCAATCTTCGCTGACTTTATTGACGATATCATGGAAGTATTTATGGATGATTTTTCTATTTGTCGGTAGAGTTTTGAAGGATGCTTATCGAACCTAGAAATGGTACTTGAAAGATGCGTAAAAGTAAATCTCGTGTTAAATTGGGAAAAATGCCATTTCATGGTCCGACAAGGAACCGTACTTGGACACATAGTGTCTGATAAGGGGATTGAAGTAGATAAAGGAAAAATAGAAATTATAAAAAACCTTCAACCTCCTAAAACCGTAAGAGAAATACGAAGTTTCTTAGGATACGCCGGTTTCTACCGACGATTCAGTAAGGATTTCTCTAAAAATACTAAACCATTGACTGGCTTATTGATGAAAGACGTTGAATTCATTTTCGATGACAAATGCCAGAAAGAATTTGAGCAGTTAAAAACAACTCTCATTACCGCACCCATCATGCAACCACCTGATTGGAGGTTACCGTTTGAAATCATGTGTGACGCTAGTGATTATGTCGTAGGTGCAGTTCTAGGACAGAGAAAAGATAAAAGGCTTCCTGTGATTTATTACGCCAGTAGAACCTTGAACCCTACGCAAATGAACTACGCCACCACAAAAAAGGAATTTCTAGTTGTCGTCTTTGCTTTAGATAAATTTCGTTCTTACTTAGTAGGACCAAAGATAATTATCTATACCGATCATGTTGCAATCAGGTACCTATTGAGTAAAAAGGACGCCAAACAAAGACTCCTAAGATGGATACTACTACTGCAAGAATTTGATTTAGAAATCAAAGACAAGAAAGATACTAAAAATGTAGTAGCTGATCATTTATCGAGAATGGAGGATATTAAGCCTGAGCAAGTGCCTATCAATTATGATTTTCCTTATGAAAGACTCATAGCTCAGTTAGAAAACATGGTTGAACAATCTTTAACATACAATGAGACTGAAACAAAAGAAGTCGTGGAAGCGATCTTTACTGAAGCCACACTGCCGTGGTATGCTGACTTTGTCAACTACTTAGCAACTGCAGTTTTTCCACCAGATTTAACATACCAACAAAAGAAAAAATTCTTCCACAATCTTAAACATTATTATTGGGATGAGCCTCTTCTTTTCAAGAGGGGTGTCAATGGTATTTTTCGTCGATGTGTTCGCGAAGACGAAGTTGAAAATATAATCTCTCATTGTTATTCTGCTCCCTATGCAGAACATGCAAGCACTTCAAAGACTTACGCTAAGATCTTACAATCCAGCCTCTTTTGGCCCACTCTATGGAAATATGTCCATATCGCAATCATAAACTGCGACCGGTGCCAATGCACCGGCAATATCTCTTGACGCAGTGAAATACCAATGAAAGGCATTCTGGAAGTAGAAGTCTTTGACGTGTGGGGAATTTATTTCATGGGACCATTCCCGTCGTTTTTTGGAAACAAGTACATAGTCGTTGCTGTTGACTATGTGTCGAAATGAATCGAGGCTATAGCCTCTCCGACAAATGATGTACGAGTAGTGATTAGGCTTTTCAAGAACATAATTTTTCCTAGATTCAGTGTGCCGAGACTCGTCATCAGTGATGGTGGCTCTCATTTTATTTCAAGGATTTTCGGAAAACTATTAACGAAATATGGAGTCCGACACTGTGTAGCAACACCCTATCACCCGCAAACCAGCGGGAAAGTAGAGGTTTCGAATAGAGAAATTAAAAAAATCTTAGAAAAAATAATTGCCACCTCTAGGAAAGATTGGTCTTCCAAATTACATGAAGCTCTATGGGCATATAGGACAGCCTATAAGACCCCGATAGGAACCACACCATTTAAGCTAGTTTATGGAAAATCATGTCACCTGCCGATAGAATTAGAGCATAAAGCGTATTGGGCCATTAAGACCCTTAACTTAGATTTTACTGCCTCAGGAGAAAAGAGAATTTTAGACATCCATGAACTAAAAGAGCTTAGGTTAGACGCTTACGAGAATGCCCGCATCTATAAAGAACGAACTAAAAAATGGCATGATAAGCGTTTATCGTGGAAAGAGTTCACTGAGGGTGACGTAGTACTTCTATTTAACTCTCGACTTAAACTCTTCCTAAGAAAACTCCACTCTAGGTGGTCTGGTCCCTTTGAGATAACAAAAGTTTTTCTAAATGGCGCAGTAGAAATAAAAGGAAAATCTAGTGAACCATTCATCATTAACAGGCAGCACCTGAAACATTACTAAAACATTGAAAACAGAGAGTACTCTGCCAGTATAAAGCTCGCTGAGTTGCACACTCATCCCCAAAATTAGTGGAACTTAAAATTATGTCGAGCTTATGACATAAAATAAAGCACTTGGTCGGAGACAACCCGCTTTTTAGTTTTAATGTTTATTTTTCTAATCTTTTATTTTTATTTCTTTTATATGATTTTCATTTTTCTTTTCCAAGAATAGTCATGCAATCGTATCCATTTTATTTAGTCATTACTAACTTGTTTTCATTATCCGCTTACATACAGGCTAACTTAACATTAGTTAGTTACTAACTTTAGCGATGAACCGAGTTGACTGTATGGGCATTATTTTCAGAGGCAGAGCTCAGAGGAGGCGCTTTGAAGCCCTTTCTCAGAGAGAGATGTCACTTACTATCTACCCTGATGGACCTACCATGACTAGATTAGGTATCTGAGACAGTGTTATGTATCTCCTCAACCAAATTGGTTGGGAATATTCTGCTATCAACAAGAAATTTAGTTTCTACCGTAGGCTCACCTTGGAGTTCCTTAGCCCACTGGTTTACCAGCCTGACCACGGGTATGGATTTAGTAGTGGCCTTATCAGCTTTAGGATGTTTGACATGGACTACCATTTTAACCACCGAGAGATCGCTGAACTCCTAGGATTTCCAAGCGGCCCTATTTGGTAAAGAAGAAAATATTTACTCTGTGTCAAGACATGAGCTTTTTATTCTTTATTGTGCTTCCCAGCCTCGACCCGTTAATGGCGCTACCTTTATGATAGCCAACATTAGACTTATAGCATAAGCCGACCATGGACCGATTATTATAGGAGGCCTAGTGACTATGATTGTCAATGCCATCGGACTGAGGGAACCACTTCTTAGCCTTAACCCCTTAGGTACTATCCGACCTATGGACATTCAATTTTGCCTTAACCGTGGCATCATTAGAAACCTCAGCCCAGACACCTTTGAACTCCTAATTAATAACCAGGTTTTCTATCTCTTTACCTTACCAAATAATGAAAGAATTAATGTCCACAACCTGAATAATTGGCTTTATGATTTAGATGAACCAGAAGCTCCACCTTCACCCCTTGAGACTCCCCAAATCTATGACCATTACGATGACCATCTCTCTGATTTTGGCTCTAGCACTCCTACTGTGCTTGGCGCCCAACAAGTGGATCATACTGCTACCGTTCACGTGCTGGAGACGAACGTCGCTGATCTTAGAGGCAAAATTTCAACTCTACATGTTGATTTTCATGGATTTATGGACGTGGTGACGGAGCAGCTGAATTACATTTATCAGCATATTTTTTCTATCGCTCCTCCTCCTCCTTGTGGCTAACTTTTTGGATACTGATGCATTCCTATCTTCGCACTTTTAAACAGTGGGGACACTATTTGTTTTAAGTGTGGGAGAGGAACTTTATTTTTGGACAAGTTTATTTATTTTCGAACAATTTTATTTTATTGTTTTCGCAGTCTACCGATTTTTGTAATTGTCTTTGTTTGAGACATTTTGTTTTATTTCTTTTATTCAGTACAATTTAATTTCCTTTTCGAACTCTAGTATTCCATTTCAAATTTTACATTTCATTTTCAATTCATATCTAATTATCATTAGTGATTAAAATTAAGAATATCATGTTTTTTTTCAAAATTTCAAAAAAAAAAAAACAAACAAAAGAATTGTTTCTTTTTCTAAACCAAGAGGTGGCACTCGCCACCCTTGCCTTGTGGCACTTGCCACACTCACCCTCTCATAAAGAAGTGGCACCCGCCACTTACATATTGTTGTACCCCAAATTTTGATCCCTAGATTCCATCATCATTCTAGGAGAATCATCATTTGCTTATCTAACCTTAACCTATTTCAAGTTTGTCTTTGTCAAGATACAAGTGAATAAGGGTTCCATACAATCAAGAATTGAGGTTTCGATTGTTTGATCAGTCAATATATTGGATTAATTCTCCATGAAACAAGTCTCTAAACCATCAAGGATACTACATTGGATCAAGTATGAATCCAATTTGAGGCTGTCACCCAAAGATCAAGAATACTGCAGTCCAGGACAACTGATTAGGGTTTCTGATTAGGAAAAGTCAACTGTAGTTTGACTTTTGATTTAAAAGGCATTCCAATGATGGAATCATGGTCCATGAAGTTGTTATGACTTAGTGAAGCCCCTCCCCCCCCAAGAAGTTTCAAAACCTCAAAAGACCCAGTACATCAATAGTCGATTCGAGATTTTTCGAACGATCGGTCCGTTTGACTGAAAAGTCAACTCCTTGACCAAAAGGAATTTGACCTTAAAATTGGAAGAAAATATGTTCCTAATGTCATATTATATATAGTCATGAAGTTTTGTGACCATTGGATCAAGGATTGAGGAGTACTAAAAAAAGTCGGGAATTAGGATTTTGAAAAGGGCAGAACCATAACTTCCTAACCACATATCCAAATGAGGTGGTTCAAATATTGTTGGAAAGGTCTTGGCAAGCCCTACAAAAATGTAAAAGTGACCCATATGCAAAAAATGAATGGATTTGGAGTTATAGTCAAAATCATCACAAGAGGAGAAAAACACTTAGTGAAATTCTAAGTTTTTGACACTTTTAAGACATGTTTTCAGCCAACTTCAAGAGGTTTTTTGACCTAGTTACACTTGGAATTTAAAAATCCCATAAATATGAAAGTTGTGGAGCATATTGAGGGATTTCCAAAAAGTACAAGAACTCCTCCATAGCCCTTGTGAGCTGAGAGTTTCGAAGGAGACAAGTTGGGCCCAAACACTTGATTGTCATCATGTTCAAACTCATCACAAACTTGATTTCCAACTATCCACTTGAGTTCTAACTATGGATTGACATCTAATATGATATTGTAGAGTGTATATTGAACTAGATCAGAAGATATTTCAAGCATGGCCAAAATTTTGTCCAAAGGACCATTGTTTAATGTGAAAAAGTACAAAAGTACACCATGAGAGAGATGATTTGTGGCTGCAGCATGGGGGGCTGTCTTTGCTACCTCTATGGTCATTTATTACAGCTCAAAATTAGCTAGTTTTATAGGCTAAACACTCTTGAAAACAAGCAATAACTGCAGAGGTAAATCACACCTAGATTTGCTAGATCTTTCATCCAAAACCACCATTTGAAAACCATTTGGACAAATCTTCCATCACCTTTACTTTGCCTATAAATAGAGGATTCCTCTATGCTAATACACACACCAGAGCCCTCTAAACCCAAGAGAAAACCAAGCTCTCACTCTTGCCTTGCTTTACTTGTAAGTGAAGAAAAAAGCATCCAAAACCACCAAAAACTGCCTTGTGCAAACTTCATACCAATATCCTTTCTAATCATTCAACCACCTTAAAAATCATCCACACAACCTCAAAATCATTATTAGGAAGTGTTCCAACCATTAGTTTGATCAAAAACACCACAAAACCAAAAGTCAACCTTCCACACCTTAAAGATTGACTTTTCTACATAAAATGGAGAAACTCACTTCCTAGAACAGTTTGAACCTCTTTGACACTTTGAACACCCTAAATTTATGTTGTACCAACCATACAAGACCTTAAAAAAAACTGGAACCTCATTTGCTAGATCTGTCCTCAAGGATCACTTGTTTCTTCAAGAAGAAGTAATCTCAAGCTTGCATCAAAGGAGGATATCTTATTCACTCAAGGTTGCTAGCTTACTTTGGGAAGTCTACAAGAGGTATGTGATTTCAAACCCTATCATTGATATGCATCATGTGCTGAAATTGATTTATGCTTGCTTAATGAGTTGTAACTCTCATGTAAAAATGTTATTGATCTTGGCATTGTCATGTAAGGTTTGCATCTGTTTTATTGAAATTTTTCTTCATAATAAGATTTTTATACCTGCTTTCATGAGGTTGTGACCTTGCATTTGAGGTATGTAATGAGTTGACTGTTAGATGTATCAACATTGTCATTTTTAAGGTTGCATTGGTTATGTTAGAGCTATCTTTGGTTTGAGTTTGCCAACTCATGTTTGCTATCATAGAATATCATTTCTTATTTGAAGCATGTTTGAATGGATCATTGGCATTGTTATGTCCAAAATATTGTTGTTGCTTGTGTTTAGATGGTGTGCCAACAATTTTGTTAACCATGTTTAGGCATACTAACTTGTAAACTGCTATCTAGGTCAATTTGAATGTATGTGTGTGTTTTGTCTGAGTGTTTTGCACCGTTGTTAAAATTCATCATAAATGATGTTGAACATGTAGTGCATTTGATCATTGATGATTGACATTGTATGTTACGTTTATACCCATTACTGTTAAAGACCTGGTTTTCATACTAAAACCTGTTTGTATTTGTTATCATTGAAGTAGAAACTATCATAATAACTATGTAGTGATCTGGTTGTTGGATGTATTAACTTTGTGATGACAAGAACCTTTTGTTGTTTCTGTTTTTAAACAAGACTCTTTTGGTTGATTTATGTTGTGAAGATCTGTTAATCAAGTGTTGTTAGGATGCACTTTTAGATCAATACATGTATGTTTTGTTTTAACAAAAACACTGCTGTTAGAACTCATCATGAGTGATATGGAAACACATTTATATGACTGGCTTTAAGTTTCTATTTTGAGGTCTGCTAACCTCTGGTGTTGTCAATTTGACTTTGAATTTCAATGCAACCTATGTGTGTGAAGTTCATGACATACTGCAGTTTAGATTAATAAGCATAGGTTGTCATGAGACCATTGTTTTAACATTGGTTATACACAAAGTTGGTTTTTAAGCCACTTCATTAACTTGAACCATGATGGTCATATTTTGATCCATTGAGAATTTGAGATTTTTCTTTGGACATAATCCATAAACAAAGTATTTAGAACATGTGCATACCTTTCATTGATCTTGTTTGCATCTAGTTTGGAAATTAACTTCAAAAATGCATTTCCAAACCCCCACTTGCAGTTACAGCCGTGTTTTTATTTGTATGCGTTTTTTTTAAAAATGGTTATCACCATCTTATTCCTCATCAAAATACAAGTGAGTTTGAATCAAATTTTGTGAAAATTGGTTGTGTTTTGCTCAAGTTTGAGTTGAAATTGTTTTCTTGAATTTTGCCTTGAGTTTGTTCAGGTTTTGCCCAGAATGTATAACCTAGAGGGTCTTATATTATTGGGGTGGCTTGATATAATGGATGTATCGCCACCCCAGTGGTTATGCCTTGTGTTTCATGTAATTTCCTTGCCAAATGTCTTGAGTTCGATCCTTGGTGTGGACAAATATTTTTGTCATTTTCTGATTTTTCATCATTTTGATATTTTATTTCTCTTTTCCATTGTTAATCACATGCGTGCTCTGGTTGATATGGTAGAGGTTTTGACTTGTAATCCATAGGTCATGAGTTCTACCCTTGGTGTGATTACAACACTTGTATGCTTTTAGCCGGAATCTTATTAAAAATGGGAGCATATGGGTTGGTTCGAATTAATATGGAATTTTTTTCCCACGCTCATTCCATATTTTGCCCCTGGTTAATGATATTAGGTTGTATGGGTTGGTTCGAATTAATATGGAATTTTTTTCCCACGCTCATTCCATATTTTGCCCCAGGTTAATGATATTAGGTTGTATTCAAATAATCTATGTCGCTGCAACATCTTTTGGTCAACGAAATCTAAAAAAAAAGAATCACTTATTCTTCCGTATCTCATATGGGTTTTATAATTATAGGAATTGGTTCTATAAGTGATACTGGTCTCAACGGGGCCATTTTACAAATAATATCTCATGGATTTATTGGCGCTTCCCTTTTTTTCTTGGCAGGAACTAGTTATGATAGACTGCGTCCTCTTTATCTTGACAGAATGGGCGGAATGGCTATCCCAATGCCAAAAATATTCACTATTTTCACTATCTTATCAATGGCTTCTCTTGCATTGCCTGGCATGAGCGGTTTTGTTGCAGAATTGATAGTTTTTTTTGGTATAATTACTAGTCAAAAATATCTTTTCATGATGAAAATACTAATTACTTGTGTAACAACAATTGGACATTTCCTTCCTTTTTTAGCACTATTTTCTTTAATTTTTCTTCAAAATTCAAATTAGTGTAACTTTTCCATTTCCTATAATTTTTAAATGATTCTTTTTACAAATGTCTTGTAATTTTGTCTATTTCCATATGGTAGTTAAAGAATTCAAGAACTTGCATTCTAGAAACACCTTATACCATAAGAAAGTCTTGCAAATGTCTTGTAATTTTGTCTATGTCCATTTTGAAAACTTTTGATTTAATTTCTTGAGTTTGACTTGCACTTGATGTGTACATATTTGTTAGCTCCTTTGTGTGTTTGAATGTGTTACTTGAACCAAAACATATTTACATTCAAAATCTTTGCTTGTAAGCATCTATTTGATCATCATTGTGAACTATGCTCTTGAAATCTCTTGATGTTGTAACTTCTTAAGTGTGTTCTTATGCCTTCCCTCACCCCTCTAGAAGTCTTGCTATAACTCTAGAAGGATAAGATTTGTTTCATTTATGGTTGTTACCTTGAACTTATGAATTTCCCCATGAAGTGAGGAATTTCTTGCTTGAACTGTTGTTACTTTTTTTGCATGTTTACTTGTATTTGATTGTCATCAATGCATGATTGTTGGTCTCATGTTGTTACATTTGACATTATTTGAACACTATGACATGCTTGCCTCAAGTTGTAACTTCCTCACATTTAAACTTGTTTGAATTACATGTTATTGTTTATCTTGATGGTTGTCACCTTATTTCCCTTCATCTTTGTTAATATGCTTCAAATTAACTTTATATGTTTAGTCTTGTAAGAACCTCTACCATGAACCTCTATCATGATATTGTAATATCTTTGTGCTTTATTGGTTGTAACTATTTGACTTGATGGTAATCTTTGCTTGATGTTGTCGCATAATTTCATATGTTTTCTAGGTTGTTACCATACTCTTTTTATATGTTCATCATGTTTGAGTGAATGCTTATGTATGTTTTTAACTTTGTCAAGTTATTCCCCAAGTGATGGAACTTGTTAGTTCTCATCAAGTTGCCTCATCTTTTCCCCATTCCAAAGGAAAGTCTCTCTATTGACCATTGGGTCGTAGATAGCTCATTACCCTCCCTTTAACTTTATTGAGTCACTTTGAACCATAACTTAGTTAAGTTAGAACCTTTACCCATTTAGACTTTGCTTTAAGTCTAAAAGACCTACCCCTTGTTAGGAGTATATTTTTAATTAGAACTTTAAGATAGAGTTTGTTAACTCTATGTGAGATTCATTGTCATGATTACTTACTCCCCTCTTGGCTTTTGTGAAAGTCAATATTCTTGAGTGTTCAATACAGATCTAAAGAGTTTGGTTAAACTCTACACAAGAATTGTTATGTTTGTTCCCCTAGAGTCTTGACCATAGTCCAGTACTTTTTAATCCTCAGTGAGGTGAACTACGGTTGCTCTGATTCTATCCTAGTCAGGATACATAGGCAGAGGATGTGATATCTTTGCGAGAAAACTTAGAAACTATCTTTAGGTCTTTACCTTTACCTTATACCCTATCCCAAGCCATAGAAAACATTTAGCAAGTATAGCATACAAACATACAAAAGGTTCCTCTAGAGTACTACAGATGTGTAGGATGTGAAATACCTACCCTAACCATAGCCAACCCCCGATCCCCGATCTCTTAGCACTGTTGTTACATCGTGCAAAAGGGTTTTTCTTTCTTTAACCTTTCCTTTGGATAAATCAAAGTCTGGTTGTGAATTTAATGAATTAAGATTCAATTTAATCAATAGCTTGGTATCACAATTCTCACTACAACACATATGTGGCCCCACCTTATGCATGTCTGCCACCTAAGTCCCACCTACACCATGGATACTCCCACGTGCCATTCACCATCTTGTATGCTTGCCACTTATCCTCCTTCCTCTGACTTTGTTGACCGTCATAAAGGCAAACCAACCATACTAACCACATTAACTCGTAGTAACTTCATTTTTTATACCTCCCTTACCAACTTTTCAAAACACAAAATACACTACTCGTTCAAAAATCAGAGAGAAAGAAGAATATTGTTCAAGCTACTGCCATGGCGAGCTACCAAGTAACCTTTAGAGAAGGTGAAGCGGATGAAAAAAATTCGCGCTCTATGTAGCATTACTAAACAGAGAAGTTGAATCTAAAAGGTATGCTGATATACTTTGTTTAGAAGTACTAGGAATTAAAGATAATGTTGATTTTACGCTAGAGAAATTGGGTTAAACTTACTTTTTATCGTTTAAAGATCCTGTCTATGTTCAACCCACTCTCGAATTTCTAAGCTCACTCATCTATGATCTTAATGGAAACCTTCACTTCTGTCTGTTTAACATAGAATACACGTTCACTTTTGACGGATTAGCCGTCCTATTAAAATTTCCCTATGCAGATGAAGTTAAATGCGATGTGTCGTATGGCACCGGCTGGCTAAACGCGTATAAATATTTTTGGAGAGCGATAACAGAGGCAATGGCCCATAGTTTCAAAGGCAATAGAGCCTCCCTAATCCAAAACCTGTCAGTGCGCTATTTGCGCCAACTATTGACCAATACTATTTTCGGTAGGTCCAATTCTAATAAGGTAAATGAAGTTGAATTTTTCTATCTTTTTACCGCCTTAGTAACCACCGAAAATATCAACATTGTCCCGTTTCTGTTCTCCCACATGAAAGCGATCGCCACCGCTAAAACGGGAGCTATAGTTTTTGGCGACTTGATAACTACTATAGGCCGAACTCTTGGCTTAGAAAATAAATTTTCATCTTTAACACCCCTACAGCCGCGAACTATAGATATAGACATGGTTAGGAGCATGAAAATGGTAAGAAGACGGCGAGACAAGAACTTCAACTTAATGATTAATAATCAAGTGTTCCCGGATTTTATTCTGCCAAACCCAGCTCGCACAGATGTGCGTAACCATGATAATTATTGTTATATTGATAACCTAGTCCCCGCGCACATTCCAGAGAATGTTGCTGTCGGCGAGGACAATACTGACACACCTCCACACACTACACGTGTCATTTCTGAAAATGTTGCAGGTACATCCTCAAGGCGCGGACCGAGAAGAAGTGAAGACACACCTACCACTCTTGACGACATATATGCTGAGATGCTATGACAGAGTGAATTAGACGCTCAGCGTGATCAGAGAATTCAGAATATCGAAGCTCAGTAAGCCGAGATGATGCAGATTATCCAACAAATGCAAAGTGAACAAAACAGCATGTCAGGCTTGATCGCATAGATGGAGGATTTATCAGTACATGTGGAAAATCCTGAAGATCCACCTAACCACCCTAGAAATGATAGGCGAACACGGACTCGCGGCAGAGGCCACCTATAGAAGACTTTCCAGGTTCTACCTTCCTTTCTTACCTTAATCTGTTGCATTGGGGACAATGCTCGATTTAAGTGCGGGGGAGGAAGCTTTATCGCTTTTATTTACCGTTTTCCCTTTTATTTACTATTTTCTAGGTAGATTTTAAAATTTTGATTTTCTGCTTAATCTTTTTGTTTTAGTGTTAATAAAATCAAATTCATGTACCGTCGAGTCATTATACGTAGTTTCCGTCATTTATCGGATTCTCCCAAATTGTTGAGCCATAACAAAAATTTTAATTTAGGTTTAAAGCATGACACAGACCCAGAAAACATATTGCTTGATTTAGACTGAGTTCAAGAGTTGGGAAAGTATTGATAATATCGGTATCATCTTAACACCCTGAGCCCCCTGAATATGCTGATGAATTTGAATACTTATTATGCCAATGCCTTAAATTTTAGAATAGACTCTTGATTAGTTTATACTAGCAGTCAACACCATCCTGAAGAACAACCTAAGTAATAAACCGATGTAAATACACGTTTGATCTCAAAAATACGAATCGAACTGAATTATTAGAAAAAGTGAATGAAAGATATGCTCTTACTAAGTTAGGTGGTCCTTACTCGATCATTTCGCCAAACGGATTAGACTCTTGAAATTCAAAAATGAACAAGAAAAAGAATGTGAAAAAGTTTTGAAAAAGAGATCAATGAACACTAACATGTTTACTTACCATGGGCGTGCAGGGATAACAGGCTTAATGTAATTGCACGAGAATGCAAAAGAGGTGAAAATGAATAGGCTGAGTTATAATAACATGATTCGAACTTGTCTTCATAGAGAGGGAGTTTTTAATTGCACTAAGTAATTTTGTGTCATTACGGGATCCTTAGTATTTCTATCCAGTACCTATCTTTCGTATGAATGTTTCGTAACAATGTATGATTTGTGTTATGTCATGTTAAGATCCATGCCTAATATGTTTTATTTTCTTGAGGACAAGCAAGGGTTCAAGTGTGGGAGAGTTTGATAACGCGAAATTATATCGTATATTTGACTTGACTTACATGAATTTTATCTGCGATTATTGCTAATTTATCTGATTTATGTTCTATTACGCATCTATTTTCTTGTGTTTTGTAGGTTATCGAAAATATGGATTAAAGAAATAAAAGAAGAAAGAAATGAAAGAAATGGAAAGAAAAGAAGAAGAAAGGAAGGAAGGGAAATGGGAATAAATGAAAGAAATGGAAAGAAAAAAAGAAGAAAGGAAGGAAAGAAAATGGGAAGAAAGAACAGAAAAGAAAAGAAAAAAATAAGGTGGGGGCCACCACACACTAGTGGCACTTGCCACATGTGTGTGGCGCCTGCCACCAACAAGAGCAAGGGAAGTGTGGTGCCTACCACCTTCCAAAGAGAGGGGAGAGTGGCGAGTGCCACTCTTAGAAAGAAGGGAGAGTGGCGACTACCACTCCTAAAAGAACGGGAGGTGGCGTGTGCCACTTTTTGAAAACCTCCCTACACTTTCTCCACTAACTTCCTACATTTTCTTCGGCATTCTTTCCATGTTTTACCCTGAGTTTTTGGGTAATTGGTGCCAATAACAAATATAAAAGCCACAGACGGTTTTCGATGAGGGGCGATTTTTTGATTTTCTGTTTTCAGCACTTTTCTTCAACAGTTTATAATTCTTAGTTGTAAGTATTTTTTTGAGGGATTTTGTAAAAGGAAATAGTTTTTCACACTGAGAAAGAATTGCCACTTAATATTAGGATTTACGTATTGGTTATAACTTTGTATTGAACTACAAGTCAGCCTCCATAATCCAAGTACTTTTCTATTCCTCGTAATTGCCAGGTTCCATTTATTTACTTTTATTGTTATTGTTATGCATTCCTTTTATATTCTATCTAGCATTAAGATTGAATTTTTTAATAATATGCAAGCCATGTCTGGCTAAACCATTTAATATCGATATGTAATTACGATCGGTCAGAAGGGGTTAAGTAACTCATGGCGTGAACTTAACAGATTTATTCTTTTGGTCTTAGTTTCTTTTTAATAACTTAATAACTTTTGTTACGAGAGTAAAAAGGTAACAAAGGTTAAGATCAATAAGGCAAGAGTTTGAGGTCTTAACCGGATAGCTGAAATTGAACATTAATCTTAAATACTGCGAGAGCGCTTTAGGGTTAATTAGGATCAACTTATTTTCAAAAAGTGTTTTTAAATACAAATGAGAGAGCGAGAGCCTTCATTCTGATTTGAGAGTATAGTCTAAGTCAATAAACACGACAGTGTGATATAAAGTCTTTTAAATGAGTATTTTCTACAGAATAACATTTTTACCTTTTAAACAGCCATGAATCACTTAACCCCCGATGATTGACATAATTATATACTGATATTTCGCATTATCTTGATTTATATTATATTTCAATTTGCACTTATTTTCTTACTTGTATCTCAACTTAGAAATCCATTAGCCTTAGATTTATGTAGTAGCATTAGATAATGGTAGATCGATTCTTGGTCCTTTGGGTTCGATAATCTTTAAAACTACACGATCCGACTGTGCACTTGCAGTCACGAATAATTTAGACATACTAAGTCGCGATCAGCCAACTCTCGCAACTGCGAAAAACACCCGGCGGAAAAATAGAAGAGTCACCACCGAACGTTATTTATCCCAAAGAGAGGGAAAGGAAACGATTAAAGAAAACCTGAAGAACGGGAGAAGACAAGGTCATTGCAATCAAATCTTGGGTTCGGGAGTCGGTTACGCAAGGGGCAGGTATTAGTACCCATCACATTCGTTGTACTCAACGGGATTCATGCTTGTTGTCTAATCAAAGGGTGTCTTTATTTAAAAGCTACTGCTAAGCGGAAATGAGATCAAAATAAAAAGAAAGAGACTCGATAGGACATCGTCGCCCTATGCCTACGTATTCCCTCGTGCAATGGGAAAGTAAGAGTCAATATAGTTCGGAAAACTACGGGTGATGGGGGGAAGGTTCCTCACCAAGACATCTCCGTCTTGTGCCTATGTATCCTCGTCTGGTATGAGAAATCAGAGCAAATGTAGTTCAGGTCTACAAAACCACCAATTGATTAAGCGTTTTTTATTAGCAACGTTAAGTTCCCATTCCAGCAGTTAGGGTCGATGCCTGTTTACGGTAGAACGGAAAAGTAACAAACTCTTTTCTGAAAATGATTTTACAACATAAATCTCGAAGGATAAAAAGTTTGAATTTTGTTTGTGAGTTTTAGTGAAGTGAGTTAGTTTACTTTGTGATTCACGTTGCACTAAAGACTATGACATAGGAGCGAATGCATCGCATATCTCCCAAAAGGCATACACTAAACACTCTAGACAAGTGAAGAGAACCCCTCGCTCATCATTTCCCATGTGCTTAAGACTCGTAGCGTACAATGTTCATCATATTTATTAGATGAGTTAGAAGCGCGCAATAAAGTGGAACCGGAAAAAAAATGCAAACATGCATCAAACATCCAGCAAGACAATCAACAATGATAATCAATTAATCATGCTATAAGAAAACAAGTCAAATGATCATTGCATCCATTAAGCAACATGATCAAGTTTAACATTCAAACAGAAACCCGAAGTTACACGTCGAAGAATCCAAATCAAACATTCAAGAATGATGAAATATGTCAAAAAATAATCCACATAAGTGCATCATATCGGTCCATGAAGTTTATAGGTGAAAAGGAACTCAAACAAGCAAGAAAACGAAAGAAACACACATTTTGTCTCAGTGGTAATCGGTTACCAAAATCAGGTAATCGATTACATGTTTGAAAAATGCTCAAAAACGTGTAAAATAGGTCGGGTAATCAGTTACCTGCTAGTGGCAACCGATTACCACTAAGACAAAGGCAGAAAAACAACTTCTAAAATCAGTTTTCAATAGCAGACAACTTAATCAATCATCCACATGAACATGTAATCAATTAAGCATGAATTTAACACCAAGAATCAGTGATAAAACAACATGTAAACATAATCAAACATTCAGATCACAAATCATAAAGATCAACATCATCAAAATGGATCAAAATGCATCACAAACCATGAATCTACATTGTGATTATTCAAATAAGCTCAAAACAGAATTGGAAATAGAATTCACCAACCTTCAAAGCTGAGAATTTCTTTGGTATATGATGATTCACTTGAAATTAACAGATCCAAGCTAGAAATCAAGAGAATCTTCAAGATCCAAGAGCTTCCTTATATTAGAAGTGAAGAACAAGAAAAATCAAACTAAAATTGATCCAAAAGCACTTCAAATCTTACTTCCAAATTCATATCCAAATCCAAACGAAAATTGAGTGATGGATTGAAGATAATGGAGATGAATGAAAGAGGTTTAGCTCTAGAATTCAAGGATTCCAATGAAGAATCAATGAACTCAAATGGAAAGAGTTTTAATGGAGGTTTTTGGAGTGAAAAAGTTGAGAGAAAGTTGGATCGAGGTGGATCATGGGATAGCCTTTTTCTGATGATTGAGTTTACCTACAATAACAGTTACCATTCTAGTATCAGAATGGTACCATATAAGGCCTTGTATGGAAGGAGGTGTAAGACTCCATTGTCTTGGTATGAGCCAGGCGAGAGTGTTGTACTCGAACCAGAGATTATGGAAGAGACAACTGAAAAGATCAAGATGATCCAAGAAAAGATGAAAGCTTCGCAGAGTCGTCAGAAAAGTTACCATGATAAGAGGCATAAAGCACTTGAATTCCAAGAGGGAAATCACACGTTTTTTAGAGTTACGCCGGTAGCTGGTGTTGGCCAAGCTTTGAAGTCTCGAAAGCTCACATCGTATTTTATTAGTCCATATCAGATTCCATAGAAGGTGGGGGAAGTAGCATATCAGACTGCTTTACCGCCGCCGCTTGCGAATTTGCATGATGTGTTTCATGTGTCTCAATTGAGGAAGTACATTCTAGATCTGTCACATGTGATTCAGATGGATGATGTAAAAGTGAGAGATGACTTGACTATAGAGGCGTTTCCAGTACGGATTGATGGACGAGAAGTAAAGCAACTGCGAGGTAAAGAGATTGCCCTTGTAAAGGTATTGTGGGGAGGACCAACTGGAGAAAGTTGGACTTGGGAGCGTGAAGATCATATGAGGGAGTCGTATCCGACTCTATTTCCTTGAGGTAATTTTCCAGGGCGAAAGTTCTTTTAAGTGAGGAAGATATGTAACACACCAAATTATTGGAATATTTATTTAATTTATTTAAATATAAATATTCGTATTTTTGGTGATTTTCGGTGGTTGGTGTGAAATATTGAGAATTATGGATTTTGAGTTATTTATTTAAATAATAGTATATAATATGAATATATTGGTATTATTATTAATTTAAATAACTATAAGTTAACTAAGGGCAAAATGGACAATTAAGGAGGAGTTACTGAGGGTGAAGTTGGAAAGCCCAATTTATAGGCCCAAAGTTAGGGTTAACGAAAAGGAATTTTGAGGGAATTAGGACTCATTCTTGTTAGACCGTGAAAAGGGAAGAAATAGAAGCCATAGCTCTGAGGAAGAGGATTAAGGCAAAAGCTTCGCAATGTTTCTAAGAATCAAGGAGAAGGCTTAGAGTCAGCAATTAAGGTATGGGGAGTATTGCCTTTATGATTTTCAATATGTGATTTCAATGAGTTTAAAGCCGAATTAAGGGTTTAAGGGTTTGAGGCTGATTTAAGATAAAGGAAATTAGGCCATCATGGCTAAAATCTATTATTGAGGTTTTAACCGTATATAGATTTGAACTGATGGTCTGATAGGTTTGAGGTCGATTTGGGTTTGAGGGAAAGTAGGCCCTCATGGCAAAAATCGGTCGTTGAGGTTTCAACCCTGTAGGGTAATTAGATTGTGAGAAACTCTAATGGCCGTGGTGTAGTTGTAAGGAAATTATGGGAATTAGAGCGTGAATATGATACGGGATTGGCCTAATAAATCGTAGGTTTTGTACTGTTATCACCGTAATACCTTAGTAATTATTTAGGGATGTTTTGGGGGCATTGGGGAAGGAAATCGTTGGACTTTTGGGTTGATTTTAGGTTCTGGTGCGTAACAGCGTTTTGCTGTAATCGCGTGTTCGCACAGCAAACAAACTCATCCTAGACTCGCACATCGAAGAATCCTTCGCATAGCGAATAAACTCGCCCCAGACTCGCACAACGAACATGCTAGCGAATGTAGCAGAGTTTCGCAAATGCTGATTTTGTGCAGTGATGTCTTGATGTTTGATGTTGTGATTTCTTTGATGAATTAATATGAGTATGACTATGAATTCTATGTCATTAGTACATGATTATGTGATGACTCCTATGATGTAATGATGATGAGTTTTGATGATTCTATGATGACATGATATATGATGATGATTTTGATGAATGATGATGCACCTATGATGTTATTATGAGGATAATTATTGACGTGTGCATCATGCATTCATGTGCATCCGGACTTCGGTTTAGGACCTCGATATCTTTGGCTTCAGTCTCATTGTGCGGATGTGAGGTATTTTGATGTGCTCCGGTTCTTGTATAGAATCGATCCTATTGATAGGGATCTATGGAGGGTTGATGGCCCAGTGTCCATTGAGTTGTGATGATTGGTACCACATGCATGAGTCTTGTTGCATTTGCATTTTTGAGATAATCTTGACTAATTTATGATGTTGTGCCCTTTGATTCCCATTGATGAATATGATGATGCTTAATATGAAAGTGATGTTGTTTTATATATTGATTTCCTATATTGATTGTTATGAATCATTTTACTCACCCTGCCTGTTTGAATGTTGCCTCTACGTGGGTAACGTGCAGATGATCAGGTTTAACCGTGGATGCTGTCGAGGATCTTTTTGGATTTTTGAGTTGTTGGCCATTTTGGTTAACTTCGAGGTGTCGCGGTGAAATTTGGATACCAAGCTATTGATGAGCTTGAATCTTATTCATTTGCAACCGAACTTTGATTGTCCAAAGGGAGGGATAAAGATCGAAATTCCCACAATGCAATGCAAATGCAAGCTAGAGAGTTTTAGGTTCGGGGGTTGGTTAAACTTAGGGAAGGTGCTAGCATCCTAAGTTTCTGTAGTACTCTACAGGAACCTCCTGTTTTATGTTTGTTTTATTGCTAAGGTTTATCTGCTTAAGGATGAAAGACCTAGGGGTTTATTTCTAAGTATACTCGATAAGATATCACATCTTATGCCTATATATCCTTACGGGAGTGGAATCATAGTATCTGTAGTTCCCCTAAAGGGTTTGAGGAGTTCTTTGACTGTAGTCAAAGTTCCTATGGGTTTAGGGTAGTTGATTGGTTGATTTTAGGAGAAAAGATGAGTTGCCATTTAAGGGAGATTACTTTGATTTAACCGCCACAACTTTGTAGGAAAATAGTCTTTGCATCGTCTTAAGAGAAGGGCTCAAGCACTCGGAATTTAATCGACAAGTATGCCACTATCTCTCTTAAGGCAAAGTCCCTACGAATCGATTGAATTGTTATGGGGTAGGAGTTTTATCTCGCTTAAGATGATTAATATCTTATTCTCTAAGGTGTTTGAATATTATATTGAGTTGATTGAGTTTGTTTTTCTATGTTGTAAAAAAGGGTCCTTCCTATGGGTAGGATCTATCGTAAAAGATCGACTTGAATGGGATCAATGATCAAGGGGATTATGATGCAAATGGGATGCATACGCGCAAGTTTCACGTTACGTGCAAGTTCTTCCTTTGGATGGTTACGCAATGCGATAAAGTAAAATGCGGTAAATGTAAATTGCGGGTAAAATAAAGGCAGATAAATAAAGGCACACACACGCATGAAAGCGCTGAAGTGTACAAGTGAGAATTGTGAATAATGTGAATGTGCGGATACGAAAGCGTGCGTGGATTGAGTTGTAGGGAGAGATTGATTTTAGGCGAAGTTTGAATTTGGAGCGGAGTTGAATTCATTTTTTCAAGAAAATGTTAATTAATTTGGTGAGATTGATTTGGGAGAATTATAACTAGTTTTATTTATTTATTATTATAGCCATATATTAAATAAATTATAAAAAAGGTTTTAGTATTATAAAATTAAGAAATTCAATATTATTTTTTAGTTGCAATTTATTTTAGAATAATGATTTTTGAGTAATTATGTTATTTAATAAAATAGAGAAAAGATTTAGTATAAGTTTTCCTTACTAGTTATTAGTTTTCATATTTATAAAAGAGTTTAATTATAGTTAATTAGTTAATTAATAAAAAAGTCAAATAAAATGGTTAAATGGTTTATTAAATAGAAATTAATATTAAATTAATTACAAGATTAAAATTTATATTAATATTAATTCAAAGACAGGTTGATTAAGGTTAAATCAGATAAAGAAATATTAGTTATATTTTAAAACGGTTGATTTAAAAGAGATTGCTGATCCATTAACTAAATTAGGGTCATTTAGTCATTAATTAGAAGGTTAATTAGAGGTTAAAGGGGTGGTGAAATAATTAGGTGTGGCGCAGGTGTCGCGTTACCGTGGGTGAGCGGGTGTGAGGCGTATGTTTGGATCCGTTGGAGATCCGTGGGTGTGTGCGTGAGGTGCATGGTAATTACGGTGGGCATGTCTACACAGGATTACAACAAAATTGAGTAAACCTAATTTCTACTCCAAATCCCTAATTCAATCTCTCTCTCTCTCCGTCGGCCGTTCTCGTCGCTCGCCTTCTCACTCTCCATCCTCTTATTTCTTTCCTCCTCACTTCGTTTCCTCCTCTCCTATCTTGCTTCTGCTTCTCTTTCTGTTTTTCTCCTTCAACTTCTTCGTCTGCGCTCCTTTTCCTCATCAATTCTTCCTCAAGGCCGTTTTTTGGTGTTTTCCTGAAATTCAAACAAAAACAAACAACGACAAGCAGAGTCAAGCCACATCAATGTCCATAAATCAAAGTGTATTAGATAGAGAACGAGTTCACCGGTTTGAAGGGGTGAAGTGGCGACGGCGGAAGTGACGATGGCGTCTGTGAAAATGGCAAATGCTTGACGATATTCCGGTGATGCGGTTTCGTGGCAACGATGGCGTTGGAGGTTTTTGAAGAGATGAGTTCTTCTCTTTTTCCCTTTTTTTCTGCCAGATTGTTTTTTAGGGTTTTTTCGATTTGGGATTTTCGGTGGATGTTGAGGTTCGATGTTTTGCGGCCTTCTTTTATTCACTCTGGGAATCCCTTTTATAGTTAAACGAGACACCAAACACATTACTTATGCTAATGACTCCCCATTAAGACTTAAGAAAATATTTCCAATTTTGGGTGAGCATGTCGGATACGGTTTTGGCAAGAAATGAAATACTATTGATTTGCTCGAAACTTGTCTGATTGGCTTCCATTCCCACTTCAAACTTTTCGTTAATGCCCAGACTGTCTTATGATTCTCACAATCTGTGTTTAATGCCAATCTGAATTGAATTTGGGAATGGTTTGATAATCAATGAATTTATTTCCTTCTTTGCTTGAACACATTCGTTGGCTATTATCTGAGAAGAGAAACTGAAGAATATTGTTTGAAAATTCTTGCAGGAATCGGCCCCTGGGATATGGCTGCTCCAGAAACCATTGGTCGTTGCCAAGGAGCTTCATAATATTGCCAAATAACAATCTAGTTGGCCATCTGTTGCAAGATAATCACAGGTAAATCAGCTAAGTTGCAATTGTCGGTTTAATGAGTGGGTAACCTCAGATTTCTCTTGAACAGGCCTGCCATATTAGGAGAACCTCCTGCTTTGGTCCAAACAGCAGCAGTATTACCTACTTCATGCTCTAAATGACGGCCCCTCTTCTGTAAGTGTGGAAGCTTAGAATCAGCAAAGGAATGGCGTGGGTATTAGATTAGGATTGCTCATCTGCAACTTCGTCACAACTGCCTCAAGCACCGCTAAAGGAAATTATTGTATTGGTACTAGGGACACGTGAATTGTATAGTTGATGCTTCAAACATGGGGGAACCATAATATTTATGTTGAATATGTTTGAGAGAGCTTTCTTCTCTCGCTGGATTTATGTTGGAACCAGTACACCAACTTGCGATAGAAATGCACAATGCAGCCATTCTGCCTATTTTTAAATGTAAGTGTTAATTTGCTTGGAGAAAACCGTGATTGTTATGATTCTGTTGAAAATATCATTTGGAAAGAACATATACCACTGTTAACACATTCTTATGATAATATTGCATCTATTTTGGCTTTGACATTGTTTGAGAACTGTTTTATCTTTTAAACAATGCTAGTTTTTAAGTGGTTGAATGCCAATCTTCAGCTTTGTCTCATTGTATTGATGGTTCACAAAATTTCCTTGTTGTATTCAATAGACAAACATTTGATGTCGCTTCTTTGACTGGCAGGAACTTCGTGCAATTGTTTTAGGCGGTGGCAGCTTAAAAGGTGGCAATGATACAATTATGGGTACTTTCCATTGCTCTGTTTCGGTAACCAATCCACAAGTGTTGTCTTGTGTTTGTTTTCCTATATCACTACCAAGAAACCAACCATCCAAGTGATTACATGGAGCGAGTCGTGTTTTCAAACGGAGTTCGTGGTGCCTTTCCATCCTTCAACGCAATAAAGTCATGGCGAAAAATAACAAAGTCTTCATGGGCAAAGTGGTTTCAGAATAGGCTGCACCAGTGGGAGCCTCGGTGTTGATTATTCTCGCACCTCTTGGGACGTCCGATTCTTTCCTTTTGTGCATAAAGTGTAACATTATAACAATTAATTATTTTCCTTTGCTTGTAATGTTAATATGAATTTGATTCATAACCCAAGATGGGATTTTAGTTTAACAACTGATAATTTTCCATGTGGTTGCAGCTGTGGACTGTGATGAAGTTGCAAGACAGAATTGTGATGAAGTAGCAAGACAGAATTGAAGTCTTCATAGCATCAAATCCATTTAGCCTCCCAAAGTCACGTGATGTTGATACAATTAAATTTGGCTAGAAACGTATGCTCAAATGGTGTCATCGCTGAAGACCTTTTATACTCTTGAGTTGTAATTAAGCATGTATAAATCAGTACATCTCCCAAGGATGTACATCTCCCAAGGAAAGAATAATATATAAAATGTTTGGAATAAGCTAATAAAATATGATTCTTGCGTCTTCCACTGGTAGCAGCGTACTAATTATTATTATATTTAGACGACAATTTCCTCTTAAAGGACATTGATCGTTGATTGAGCTTTGAGAGTAAGGTTACTGTAAATCAAACGTGGGACAGAATCACCGCTTAAAACTCAATGCAAACAAATGATCCTCTTCAAAAATTCCTCGAATTCGTGGTTTGGATATCTTGAATAATCTCGACTCACTACTTGAACTCAAATTTTACATTCCTTGGAATTTGGCCTTGAACCTCTTGTAAGATAAATAATAACAGGATTTGGGATATACATATAGTTTTGGTCAATTCAAATTTCTTGTAACGGTTCTCATTCTCAAATACTCACAATGGCTTGTGGACCAATATTGTGTTAAACCCGATTCCTACTCAATTGGACAAAAAAATCAACTCCCTCCCATCGGGGGTAACGTATTGGTAAGAGATAAACTTCTAGCAGCCCAAAGCTAATAATTGACCTCCTGGGGATGATTGAACACCGCATCACCTAAAATGATTTTCAACTTGTACGAAACTGCTATGAAGAGGTTACTAACACCCTTGTACTGATGAACTTTAAGAAAATAAACCTGCTCAAGGATAACACCACCCAGCCCTTTATGGATTTTAAGTCAAAGTGAACGAAGTAGTCCCTGTAGCGGTAAAAATCGTGAGCGTAAGTTATTGACTAACTTAACTCAAAGAAAACAAGAGTCGCCACCGCACTTTTATTTTATCCAAATAAAGGAAAGGAAAAAGAGCGAACAAAACCAAAGAGTTCTAAAATAAGAACACGAGACAGAGATCGGGGTAAGGGGGTTGGTTACGCAATGGGAAGGTGTTAGCACCCAAAACGTCTATAGTACTCTATAGGAGCCCTTTGAAATATTTACGCTTTTTGGTTTGAAAATGGTTTGTTTGAAAAGAGATTGGGGAGATGAGAAGAGAATTATTTTTTTATATTTTTGTGTTTGGAGAGACTTATCGTCTCATGCCTACGTACCCATAAAGTGCAATATGGAATCAAAACCCCGTAGTTCGTGGTACAAATGACAAAATTTTGTTGGTTTTGATTGATTTTAGATGTTCAGACAAGTCGTCATTTCAAGGAGAAAACTGCGACTATCCACCCACGAGTATTAAGACAACATTTGCGTCACATAAAGATGGAGGATTTGCTTGGATTATCAACAAGACTATCACTCAACATCAACGTGGAAAATGTCAAGGTCTTAATAATATGGGGAATAGGAGATTTACATCTCAACTATAGAAATGAATCATGTCTAAACTTTATGAAAAGTTTTAAAGTGAAAAGTGCATAAAGGCACAAAAAAAAGTTGATGAGTTTTTGTATTTTTTATGTCTTTTGAAATTGGTCAAAGCATGATTAACATTGATTGACTTTTATTAAGAAAAACAAAGTTTAAAAATCACTTGACGAAAGTCAAGGTTTTATTGCGAAAGCGGTTTTGAAGTTTGAAACCAAGAAGGTTTTGAAAAAGGGAGAAAGTTTTGAAAATTTAAGAAGGGGAGGAGATGAAGTGACTATCCTAAAAAACAAAATAAGAGCTAGAGATAAGAAAGATCTAACCGACTTGTAGCACACTCCAAAGCAAGCAAAAAGATTTCCATCCGATTTAAAGCATAAGCCAAGGATCGAGCCAAATAAAGGCTAAGATTCAAAATACTCCAAGCATAGGGAAGAAAGTCCTAATCCTAAGTCCAAAATGTCCATGAAGTCCAAGGTCTAAGAATGGTCCAAGAGTATAACCACAAAGTTAATAGCACCAAATTTTTAGATGTTTTATCCTTTATTAATGTTTTGAACAAAGTATGGTCCAAGTGGACAAAAGAGAAATGACATAAACATAAACAAAGATATGGTATGAAATGATAAAATGGAAGCATAAAAGTAAAAAATAAAGAGTAAGAAGAGAATATAAACAAAATTAAACAAGGATATTGTTAGTGAATTAGTGGTTAGTGGTTAGAACATATGATCAATGATGATTAATTCTTGCACTTAGACCAAGATTAATGAAAATTCATTAGAGGATTGATAGAATCAAAGCCTCCTAACAATGATTTTCATAGGTATTGGAGTTAAGACAAGCAACTAAACATACTTGGACTTTTAAACGTAAGTTTGAGCCACGAATGATCATTTTCCGATTAAGGGACACTTTAGCGCTATGTTAAGCAATCGTAATCGGGTTTATGTAGAAACCACGACTATCTGAGGCCGGTCAATAAAATGTTTGTGTTAATACATGTTAGAGAAATGATATATAAATCAATCTCCTAAAACATGCCACACAAAAAGAAAAGAGGTAATGATCTCATCATAATCAAGATTTTTAATTAATTAATCAAAGGTAATCTATCACTATTCCAAAGTAAGGAGAATTATCTCAATGATTATTCGTCCATAGTTTTGAAATAATGAAGATTAATCAACCTTGATAATCAACAATCTATGATCCATAGATTTCATCGATCAAAAGAAAAATAAGAAGAAGAACTAAAATGAAAAGAAACCACAATTTGGATCTTAAATCGATTAAATCATCATCAATATCAATCACCTCTTTTGGTGGATAAAATCTACACCCAAAGTCCATTGAGATTGATGAGATCTTATCAAAATTTATAATCCAAAACAACCAACAATTAGCTCAAAACAAAAGTTTTTTAAATAAATTTTTAAGAGCTCTTTTAAAAAAACTATTTAAAATATTAACTAGTAAAAAAATAAATAACAAAATAAAAGGAATAAAGAAAAATATATTTAAAACAGTAAAGAAAAACGAAAAAGGAGAAAGAGAAATAGAAAACCAAAGTATCAGAACAACTTCTTCTTCAAAACTTCACGCGACACCGTTCACCATGGCTATGAATTCAAGCTCAAACCAAAGCGACGGGATGCAAAATTAACACGGTTGCAATCGAAATCAAGAGCTCTTCACAATGGTACCAACAATTCAGAGAATCACAACAAAAGATAACGGATCGAAAATGACGGTGAAGCTCAATCTACCTTCAAACTCAGGTAAGAAATCAATCCAAGCTTCTTCTTGCTTCTCTTCTTCTTCTGAACGAATTCTGGTTCGAAATTGATCTGTGTTTGAGGTTGATTTGAAGTTAATTTGGTGGAATGAAGTATGAGAAGAGAATGAACGAAGGTTTTTTCTGGTAGTGAAGAATTGAGGAAGAAAATCAGCAGAGATTTTTTGGCTTGAAAAGCTTGAGGAATAGAGTGAGGGATGAATTCTATTTATAGATGAGAATGAGTGAAAAATGATTTGCAGTTTGTGAGAATTTTCTGCCGTTTTGAAGTAGGTGTGTTGTGCGTGATATTTTTTGCTGGTATTTGACATGTCGTTTTGCAATTTTTCTCTTTGTAGCTCATTTAAGTGACATGGATAGCTTGTGGGGTCAGCTGATATTATATTCACATGGCTTGCAATATGGCTTGGATAAGTGACAAATTGTTTTCTCAGCTCAACCTCAATTTCGAGCCGTTTTCGCTCTGCTTCATCTAATCGAGAACGTTGGTCATTAATGATTTTCTTCAACTGAGGTGCATGATGCTTGAGTTCCAGGTGCACCTTATGAGCATATTCCACATAAGTCTCATGAAATAGTTTGAAATACTGATGCAATGTTGATCGGCCTTCAATTGAATCAGCTGCAACTGAGCGTAGACTTTGAGAGGCCCAAGGAACAAGTACCTCCTTAGGCTCACTAAGCAGTTCTTTGCTAATTATTGGTTGAATATCTCTCTCATTTGATTGCCCCACTGATTGAATGTGCTTCTTCTCCATATCAATGCTTAATTGAGGCAAAAGGTTCCAAGTTTTCATCTCAAGCACAACACATTCTTGAGAAAGAGTAACAGCCACACTCCAAGAATATCCAAAAGAATCAGACAATGACACAAAACCACAAAGTGAAGGCTCTGAAGTGGATCCATTCTGGCATGTATTTAGAACAGGATGTACAGAAGGTGTCCTCATTGTATCATCCTTTCCATTTGCCTGACTTGTAAATGGAAGACAATGCAACACTATTGAGTCAATCCCTCCATCGTGAAGGGAATATATTCTCTCTGGCATAAGGGTATCAATGAACAATGAAATATTATAACCCCTTTCTGCTCTTCGTGGCAGAGCCAAATCAACAATAGCCAGTCTCAGCAGAGGGGATGGATGACCCAACCAGGCATTATTATGATCAAGCTTCTCTGGGGGACTGCTGGCAGTTGACTCACAAATCATAGCAAGGCCAAGTATTTCGTCATGGGAGTCAAGACGAAGATGAGGTGGACTACCAATACTCCAGACAGGTTGGATCTCATCAGCTAGAGCATCTATCTGTAATTGCCCCCCACTCCAGGCAGTCACCAAGATAGAGTCTTTGCTAACTAAATTGTAGAGAAAACTAACTGCACGACCCTCACATTCAGCACTGCGACCAACTGAATCTCCGTTTCCACTCTGACCTACTCTTTGCAAAGGTCCCTGCAAGACGAGAGATGTGTCAAATACTAAATAAGCATGAGATCTTAGCAAAGATAAGCTGTCTCCTTCATTTTCTTGGTTCTGTAACTCAGGAAATGTTGCTTCTAGCCAGGAGATTGCCAACTTTGAATTACTAGCCGCCACAGAGTTGGCTGACATTAGCCCAAATGTATGTGCGTCATTGTATATGTCTAATAAAGATTCACATTTGAATAGACTTCCAAATGGAACAACAGGGCAAATTACATAGATAGACCCGTCACTGAATGCAACAAAAACACTGAACCTGTCCCACAAATGGTCTCCCCCAAAAGAAAAACCGACTGGACATATTGATGAGGCAGTTCTGGATCTACCATGAACTGCAGGCTGTAAATAGTATTCTTGCTCTGGTTGCAAAGGATCCACGGCCAGATTGAAAAGCCTAAAAACCGAGTCAGAGGAAAGGACTCCCAAATGAGTATCACTGTAAGGGTGCCATGACGCTTCCAATAGACGAATATCATTGTTTCCAAGGGAATGTGTCTGAGAACCAACAGCAATGGTCCTGCAAATCAAATTTACATCCGTCTTGGATGTGCGTCCATAGAGATACATAACACAGAGTCTTTCAGAACCAAAAAGAAGTATCGCTGTTCCATTCCTATTGATGGAGATTTTGTGCACATCAAAGTCGAGAACAACATCTGTTTGCAACACCTTAGAGGGAGAAGCGGCAAGAACGGAAGTAGGATCAGGATCAATCTTGAGACATTGCTCATAAGCATTAATTGCTAGAGCAATATCACCAGCATCTCTATAAAGAACTCCTAGGTTATCGTATGCCTCTGCGTATGTCGGATTTGCAATGATGGCTTTCTCGATCATACTTGCAGCGGCATCTATCTTACCCTGGACAGTGTAGACAACACCGAGGTTATAATATGCTGGAGCATAGTGTGAATCTACTTTTAGAGCTTCAAAATATTTTTGAATTCCCTCCTGAGTGTTTCCTGTAAGCTTTACAAAAATAACCCTTGGTTCACCTGAGAAACTATGTAATTATGGGGCTAACAGCCAAGTTGTTGCACATAAACCAGAGGAAATGACCTTATCAAACATTCAGAGGACCTGCATTTACTGGTTTCTGATGAAATCTTGCAATTGGCATCCCATCCGTATCATCTTTTGATATGACTCAGCTGCCTCCATCAACCGACCTTCTTCTTTATCAGCTGCAGTGGAATCGAGCCACAGATTGACAACAGCATCGCTACCACCAGTTGCAAGCAGCTCTGTTTTACTGCCTACAGCCAAGGCCCAAACCTTGTCTTCGTGATGGTCATACGTGGCAACACATTCATTTGATTTTACAGTCCAAAGTTTTACTAAACCATCAGCGCCACAAGAAACAATCTGTGTTCCACGAGTAACAAACAGTGCTCTTAACACACTTGAGGTGTGTCCTTCAAATGTCTTCAAACACGAGCCATCAGATATAGCCCATATCCTTATTGTTTTGTCCCCGGATGCTGTTACTACACATTGATCAACAGGCGAAAACTCCACAGACCAGATTCCTCTTTTATGCCCTTTAAATACAACTACTGATACTAGATCTGGAAGTCTCCAAACACAAGCAGTGCAGTCCTGAGAACCACTACATACTAAACTATCATTTGGAGCAACAGCTACAGAATTGATATCTTTATCGTGAGCTGCAACAACAGCTTTTGCTTTTAAGTTAATTGGAGCTGTCAAATTGTCCAAGAGACCATCCATACTCCACACCTTAAGAGTATGATCGCTACTGCCACTAACAAAGAAGTCCCGCTTTTTTTTTCCATCTTCAAAGCATCTATGAATCATGGTAGTCCATGAAACAACATCTCTATCAGCCATCTGATAAAAAATACCCCTAGCTTCATCTAAGCTCCCACACTTACCATACAAGTCCAAAAGTGCAGTCCAAACCACCTCATCCAAGTTCAACTCAGTCCTTATCAAGTAACCATGAATTTCCTTCCCAAGACGCAAACTCGGTATAGCAGCAGCTGCTGCCAAAGCACTAGACAAGGTAAACATATTAGAGTTAGAACTCTCATTCACCTGCATTATTCTAAACAAATCCAGAGCTTCCCTGTGTCGATCACAGCTAACATAACCAGAAATAACAGCATTCCAAGAGAAGTTATCTCTTTGAGGCATTTTATCAAACAGTTTCCTAGCTTGTTCAAGACGACCAATATTAGCATAACCTGATATCATGGTATTCCAAGAACACAAATCCTTTTGTGGCATTTGATCAAACACCGTCGTTAGTTACAGTAACTTCACGGCCTCTACCAGTTGACTGCAAAATTTTATCCATTCCCTTTGGCCTTGTCTATGGCGGCAACCGATAGAATACCATTTGCATCAATGTCAAATTTCACCTCAATTTGAGGAACCCCGCGAGGAGCGGGAGGGATACCGTCCAAGCGGAAGCTACCAAGAGATTTGTTATCCCTTACAAATTCTCTCTCACCCTGAAGGACATTGATTTCTACACTTGTCTGCCCATCAGCAGCAGTAGAGAAAACCTCTGATTTTGAGGTGGGAAGAGTAGTGTTTCTTGGAATAATCTTGGTCATCACACCACCAAGAGTTTCCAAACCCAATGACAGTGGAGAAACATCCAACAGCACAATGTCACTGACATCTCCAGCCAAGACACCAGCCTGAACAGCAGCTCCAAGGGCAACCACCAAAATAGTTTCATTGTTTTTCCTTTCAAAACCATAAGCCAAGGATGCAGCAGTTGGTTCATTGATAATTCTAAGAACTTCAAGACCAGCTATCCTTCCAGCATCCTTTGTAGCAGCTCTTTGTGAATCATTGAAGTACGCAGGCACAGTAACCACAGCCTTAGTTACTTTATCATTCAAAAACTTTGAAGCATCATCAACAAGCTTCCTCAAAACCTGAGCGGAAATTTCTTCAGCTGCAAAAGATTTACCAATAGCAGGACAATCAAGTTTAACGTTGCCGTTATCGTCTCTGATAACTTTGTAAGAAACCTGCTTTGACTCTTCATCAACTTCAGACATCTTCCTTCCAATAAACCTCTTGACGGAGAAAAACGTGTTCTCGGGATTCACAACCGCCTGAAGTTCAACGATAACCTCTATTTCCGGAACAGATAATGCACGTTGCATTGAAGAAGCTCTGGAGAAAGAAGTGATGGGTTCTTCCATATCATTCTTATATTTCAAAATAGAAACCCTGCCATCCTTGATATGCATAACTTCACCATCTTCAATAACTAGCACTTTCTTGGTATGCTCAACCACCGCATTGGCGTCACTGGACAAAAGCAATTCCTTGGGCTTTTCCATCTTTTGATAGGAATTTATTTTCCTCATAGGTGGAGCCATCCTCCTTATTTTGTGCCAATTCTTTAACACCTAGGAGCAGCAGGCTACCACGCTTGCAAGCAATCAATTCATTAGGATAATATGAACTTTTGGAGATAAGTGCATAGGTTCCTTCAAGAGAAATGTTATGCACTCTCATGTATCTATCCTTCAATCATGCTTTAAGTTCACTTGGAAATGGCGCAATTGAATGAACACTTTGTACCTGCATCTTAATTAAGACATCTTGATTGAACATCCACCAAACTTGACTTGTACAGGCAAAACTCTGAATTTTTGATTAAAGTTGGGCAAAACTTCTCATAGAACATTGTTTGAAAGCTTGATGAATTCCGATACAGGACAACCTGATCGTAAACAATCACATTTCCTGAGAAAATAACCCACTGCCACAACCAATTTACACTTAAAGAAATCTCTTGATAGTTTGACCAAGATGAGGTCAAACATCCATCTGATTTAAACTTGAATGAATGTCTTGGTGATCAATCTCCCTTCAAAACCCTAAACACACAGAGAAGAAGAAACAAAAAATATTTTTGGTATTTTGATTAGATGTTAGTAAACAGAAACAAACATAAAGTAAATAAGAAACACAAAGTAAGATCTTGTTTGTGGAATGATATGCAAATGAAATGTAGGATCTTAGGGGTAAAAATTAGGGTATTACAGTCCCTAATTCTCTTCAGGAGTAAACAATGAAGCTCTTAAGGGATGTTTGACAAAACCAATAAAAGACCCACAATCCCTCTGAATCAAGCTCAGTTAACCACGTCCTTGCAATTGATAATGAATGCTATCTTCGCTTGGGATTACTGCATCTGCACCAGTTGGTTAGCTGTAAAACATGGATATTAAATTAAACGTCAAACAACAAAAAACGCGTAAATAGGTGGGATCTTACAGTAAAAAATTAGGGTGTGACACGAGGGTCTTGCTCTGATAGTGTAACATCGGGTTAGGGTCCTTGAGTTAAACCATGTTTTATTTTGATTGTTGTTATTTTGATTATGTTTCCGTACAAGGAAAACTTTGGATTATGCCTTTTTGAGTTCCGCTGCCTTTTGAACAATTTTTGATAACTTTTGGGAAAACCCGTTGTTTACGGAGCCTTGACCTATATTTGATTTATTGAGAAATGTACGTCCTTTGAAGTGCTTTTTATTGATTTTAATATTTTGCTTTGATAAATGTGAATATTTTTCCATTTAAGTTATGGGGTAAAAAAGGGTGTTACAACAGAAACACCTTGATCTCATGTCTCGAGAACCAATGTTATGATATGCAGAAATGCAAAAATGTAGAGAAACATAAGCCATTAAATCAAGAAATGAGGCAAATTTTGGGGTACTACACTAGCATCCTCATACATACGCACTGAGAAATTACAAATACATCGAACTTGGATAAATTTATATTTATAGTCCTTATAGTTGGATGAGTAACACATTTTGTATCATAGAACAAAAAGAACACACTGACAATAGTCGTAATTTTGAGTTCCCAATAGAGAATCTCAAATGCTCTGAAGAAATCCCAATTGTCTGGATGGAGCTGAGAAAGGGAAACTTTCATGAGGAAGAATACATCAAGTCACTATCTCTGTCACTAGGCAAGTAGTTACCCGAACTATCGCTAGATAAACTATCATAACTAATAAACATCTCCATCTTAATAAACATCAAATCTATTTTCCCACTACGTCATTTTGAACTCCTCAAACATTGAGTTCATAGTTTGCATTTCTCAAAATCATTGTTTGGTTCGATAAAATTTATAGATGAATCACATCTGCAAATAAAAATCATGGCTAAAGACAAGAAAGAAACTAAACCAAAGAAAAGAAGCAATACATAGTTTTAATGATGTTTGAAGATGCACGACCCTATATAAGGACCAAACCCTTCAGACAAAGTGGCTGACAAGAAGTAGGCATCATGAATAACTATAACCCGAGGAAGTTAGTGAAACTATAAAGCATAGGCTAACACATGAATTCCCAAGGAATGTTTAAGCATTACATTAAAAGACAAATATACTATTAAACCATATACTAGGCTGAAGAAAAATAAAAAGATAGTTTCAAAAAGTAGAGTGAAAATTGTGATAGAAATCAAATATCAGAGACACGAGGAAATCAACTAACTTTTGGGCTCAACCTTATAAGAAGCCCGACCAAGGAGAATAGTTAACCTGAAACCTGAATCACTTCATCCATATGTGCATCATGCTTCAGGGAATATGTAATGTCGTGTTCTTCCACTAAAAACACTCCGCCTCTATGCGCCTCATGATTAGGAGATTATGTAATGTCATGGTTAGGGCTGGAAAAACGGGTCCAATCGGTTAGGCATGTCATTTTTACCCACACTTAGTGTGGGGCGGGCCAATCATTTAGACTCACACCCTCTAATGTGTCCACCCCGCTCTGTCCCCTTTTTTGGCAGACTTTTGTGGGCGCGAGTATTAACATAATTTTTTTGCATTTTTAGATTTAAAAAATGCAATACACGCATGCCTGCCCCACCTCACCCTCACTTTTAGTGGGACGAGCCTCTGTTTTAGGCTCGAACCCTCAACTATGTCTGCCCCGCCCCACCACAATTTTGCGGGCTTTTACGATGCGGACCTAAACGGGGTGGATATGCTTATTTTCCATATGTAGTCATGACCTTCCACTCAAAGCACTTCTCTCCTATGCGCCTCATGCTTGAGGGGTTACGTAACAACATGGTTTTTCAATCAAAGCATTTCACCCTTAGGCGCCTCATACTTAGGAGATTGTTTACAGCTAAGTCTATTTCATAAGGACATTAGGATCCGATACGATGGATCCAACAAGATATAGACCTAAAAAACACTCCAGGGATAATCACTCTAGAAAAATTTAAGTAATAGGAAGCTTGTAATGAGAACGGAGGAGCTCATCCTAGGGAAAGATGGGAGAGTTGCCTGAATTTCAAGATTAATTCAACGCATAATAAAGGATCCAGACCGATCAAGTTGAATTGACGCTAAAGTGAAACATTCAACCAAATATAAAGCTGAGTTTGTTGATTCAGCTGGGCCCAATGTTCGCTGTCTGCACCCCACTCGCGAAGGCCCAATGTAGAATAACACGTGAAAACTGTGCTTAGTGCACCTCCCTCCTGTTCCATTTTTAATTTCTTTTTCTTTTATTTTTCGTTTTCATGCTTGTTTGTTATTAATTCAAGAAAAATAGCATTTTAATTCATAAAATCATGAAAAAATATGTGTATGTAGTTTGGAATGTGTAGAATTTTATCACAATTTTTTATTTTGATTTTCCATTGCTTTTTCAATTAATCTCATATTTTCCATTTTAATATGTTTTTAATAATTGAGAAATTGTGTGCTGAGCTTTGAGATTTCATTTCTCATTCATGGTATAGAATTAAGACTTGAAATTTTTTAGGCTGGTTGTAGACATGTTGATGATGTTATGTGATTTTTGTTGAGATTTTTAGATGATTCTAAATAGGATTTTAGGGTAGTTGTTTAGGAGTGTTCATTGTTGGATCCCCTTAGTGTACCCTTGAGGTTTTAGATTTAGTTTGAACCTTTTGATTTAGGTTTAGTCCCTGATTTTTGGACCATAGCATGTTGATACATGTAGGATAATGTAGTATTTTCCATGGAATTTTTAGGAATGATTTTCTATTAAGTTCCCATTTTACAAATTGGCCTTAGTTTAGGTGATCCTAACTAGGTTAAGTGTATAGATTAGGCTTGTAAATGACCATTAGATGATTCTAGGTACCATTTCCTTTCTTGATAGATTGGTAATTAGATAGATGCCTCTTTTAGAACCCTTGAAACCTTAGTATAGGTGATCATTAGAAGGTAACATTTGAGGTTCTTTAGAAGATCAAGTAGGTGGATGATTCTCCCTATAGGGGTAGTTTCCTCTTCAATTTTCCTTGCTTGATTGGACTCCTCCTTGTGAGCATGTTTCCTCCTGTGGAGGAATACATTGTATCATCATAAAGGGGTTGAGTCTATGAAAGCTCTCTCTAAGGAAGTGGGGTTGGTTGAGTGCCTGTGGTAAATTCCTGTGGAACTTACCCTGCTTCTCATCTCCATTATCCTAATATTCTCTCACTCAATCCTTTTTAGGAACCTTCTTGGGGTAGCATAGTCCCTCCTGTGGGGGGGAATATTGCACATCTCTTGAAGGAGCCAAACCCCTAGGATTCCCCCAAATCTGTTTTAGTTGGTTGAGTGTCTGGGATAAGCTCCTGTGGACCTTACCCTTGCCTCCCAATACCCAATTTCTTTCCTTAGGATAGAAGCCTTGTGTGACTACTTGTGGATTGATTTCCTTATTTGCCATAAGTCATTCTCCTCATTCATGATTGAGTGGTGTGTTGCATTAGGATAGTTCATGTTTAGGACAGTTTAAGCATATATGCATGACTGCATTAAGAGGTTGAGTGGGTCTCCCTCTGCTTGTTTGCCTTAAGGGTTGAGGTGATCCTCCCCTTGCTTGTGTGTTGTTTTTCTTTTTCTACTTGACGTATTTGCATAATAGAGGTTGAGTGAGCTCCCTCTGCTTGTCTGTTTTGACTGCTTTTTTTTCTTTGCTTGATTGCTAAGAGGTTGAGTGAGTCTCCCTCTGCTTGTATTGCTGCATTGCATATGCATTCTTACTGTTTACTGTTTATCTGTTTAAGCTGATGCTTTATCTGTTTTTGTATACCTTTGACATGATCCCCTAGGAATCTCAATTCCTTTGATAAGGAAGTGATGATTAGAATTTTAGGTTGAAACCTATGCATGATAACTTCTAGGAGTTTCCTGTTTCAAACCTCAACCATAGGATGAATCCTTGGCATGACAACATTAGGACTTGACAGTCTCCCCGTAGAGTTCGTTCTCTTCTTATCTCAAAACAAATATAAAAAAATGTAATAAAGGCAAGTTAGTATAAGCGCGTTACGAGCCTTAAGCTACTTGGGAAATGATAATTGAGCGGTCTCCTCTCAATCATCTAGGGTGTTTAGTATATGTCCTTTGGACGCTATACGACGCATTCGCTCCTAAGTCATAGTCTCTAGTGGTGTACAAACTACATACGTTCATAAAAAAACACTTCTTCCGTAAAAGACAGAAAACAAAATTCTAACCTTTTTGCCCCGTGGGCCCATAATTCAAAGGAAGCTTTTCTGAAGAAAAGAGTATCGTTAACTCTCAGTTCTACCGCAAACGGTAACGCCTAAGTCTCTAAGGGTCGAGCTGCGTACACCAAACAGCTGGAACTGCCTGTTAACTCTACTCGAAAAACAGATGAATCTGAACTCCCGTAATCCGTATTATCCCGAACTACGTTTGCTCTGATCTTTCACGCTGTGTGAAAGTACGTAGGCACGAGATGCGATATCTTGGCGAGCAACCTTCCCCCGTAACCCCGTAGTTAGGCGAACTACGTTGACTCTGATTTCTCGTTCCAGACGGGAATACGTAGGCATAGAACTGTTGTGTTCTGCCGAGTCATTTTCTTTTCTTTTCATACCAGACTTTTAGTGTAGATAGATATAACAAACCCGTCAGATAAACACAACAAGCGTGGATCCCATCGAGTACGATGGACGTGAGGGGTGCTAATACCTTCCCCTTGCGTAACCGACTCCCGAACCTAGACAATGGTTGCGATGACCTCATCTTATACCTTTTCGTCAGGTTTTTCCGATCGTTTCCTTTCCCGTTCTGAGGGATAAATAACGAAAGGTGGCGACTCTTCTGTTTTTCCAGCACCTTATTTTCACGGTAGCGACAGTAATAAATGATGAGTTTTGATGATTCTATGATGACATGATATATGATGATGATTTTGATGAATGATGATGCACCTATGATGTTATTATGAGGATAATTATTGACGTGTGCGTCATGCATTCATGTGCATCTAGACTTCGGTTCAGGACCTCGATTTCTTTGGCTTCAGTCTCATTGTGCGGATGTGAGGTATTTTGATGTGCTCCGGTTCTGGTATAGAATCGATCCTATTGATAGGGATCTATGGAGGGTTGATGACCCAGTGTCCATCAAGTTGTGATGATTGGTACCACATGCATGAGTCTTGTTGCATTTGCATTTTTGAGATAATCTTGACTAATTTATGATGTTATGCCCTTCGATGCCCATTGATGAATATGATGATGCTTAATATGAAAATGACGTTGTTTTATATATTGATTTCCTATATTGATTATTATGAACCATTTTACTCAGCCTTCCTGTTTGAATGTTGTCTCTACATGGGTAACGTGCAGATGACCAGGTTTAACCGTGGATGCCGTCGAGGATCTTTTTGGAGTTTTGAGTTGTTAGGCATTTTGGTTAACTTTGAGGGTCTTGCTCTGATAGTGTAACATCGGGTTGGGGTCCTTGAGTTAAACCATGTTTTATTTTGATTGTTGTTATTTTGATTATGTTTCCGTACAAGGAAAACTTTGGATTATGCCTTTTTGAGTTATGTTGCCTTTTGAGCGATTTTTTATAACTTTTGGGAAAACCCGTTGTTTACGGAGCCTTGACCTATATTTGATTTATTGGAAAATGTATGCCCTTTGAAGTGATTTTTATTGAGTTTAATATTTTACTCTGATAAATGTGAATATTTTGCCATTTAAATTATAGGGTAAAAAAGGGTGTTACAACAGAAACACCTTGATCTCATGTCTCGAGAACCAATGCTATGATATGCAGAAATGCAAAAATGCAGAGAAACATAAGCCATTAAATCAAGAAATGAGGCAAATTTTGGGGTACTACACTAGAATCCTCATACATACGCACTGAGAAATTACAACTACATCGAACTTGGATAAATTTATATTTATAGAGCTTATAGTTGGATGAGTAACACATTTTGTATCATAGAACAAAAAGAACACACTGACAATAGTCGTAATTTTGAGTTCCCAATAGAGAATCTCAAATGCTCTGAAGAAATCCTAATTGTCTGGATGGAGCTGAGAAAGGGAAACTTTCATGAGGAAGAATACATCAAGTCACTATCTCTATCACTAGGCAAGTAGTTACCCGGACTATCGCTAGGCATCATGAATAACTATAACCCTAGGAAGCCAGTGAAACTATAAAGCATAGGCTAACACATGAGTTCCCAAGGAATGTTTAATCATTACATTAAAAGACAAATATACTATTAAACCATACACAAGGCTGAAGAAAAATAAAAAGATAGTTTCAAAAAGTAGAGTGAAAATTGTGATAGAAATCAAATATCAGAGACACGAGGAAATCGACTAACTTTTGGGCTCAACCTTATAAGAAGCCCGACCAAGGAGAATAGTTAATCTGAAACCTTAATCACTTCATCTATATGTGCATCATGCTTCAGGGAATATGTAATGTCGTGTTCTTCCACTAAAAACACTTCGCCTCTATGCGCCTCATGATAAGGAGACTATGTAATGTCATGGTTAGGGGTGGCAAAAGGGGTCCAACCGGTTAGGCATGTCATTTTTACCCACACTTAGTGTGGGGAAGGCCAATCATTTAGGCTCACACCCTCTAATGTGTCCACCCCGCTCTGTCCCCTTTTTTGGCAGACTTTTGTGGGCGCGAGTATTAACATAATTTTTTGCATTTTTAGATTTAAAAAATGCAATACACGCATGCCTGCCCCACCTCACCCTCACTTTTAGTGGGACGAGCCTCTGTTTTAGGCTCGAACCCTCAACTATGTCCGCCCCGCCCCACCACAATTTTGCGGGCTTTTACAATGCGGACCTAAACGGGGTGGATATGCTTATTTTCCATATGTAGTCATGACCTTCCACTCAAAGCACTTCTCTCCCACGCGCCTCATGCTTGAGGGGTTATGGAACAACATTGTTTTTCAATCAAAGCATTTCACCCTTAGGCGCCTCATATTTAGGAGATTGTTTACAGCTAAGTCTATTTCATAAGGACATTAGGATCCGATACGATGGATCCAACAAGATATAGACCTAAAAAACAATCCAGGGATAACCACTCTAAAAAAAGTTAAGTAATAGGAAGCTTGTAGTGAGAACGGAGGAGCTCATCCTAGGGAAAAATGGGAGAGTTGCCTCAATTTCAAGATTAATTCAACGCATAATAAAGGATTCAGACCGATCAAGTTGAATTGACACTAAAGTGAAAGATTCAACCAAATATAAAAACTTTATTGCGTAGACAACCAATTCAAAAAATCTTAATGGTCATAAGGGATCATGTTTAAACAATGGAACAACAACTTTAATAGAATATAGATTTGTCTTAAACACATAAATAACTTGGATTCATATCAATAGATATAACATAAAAGAAAGAATGCAAACAATCTATAAGCAAATCATTCACAATCCAATTGAGACTTTACTAATCTTTGCTAGTAAATTCACAATGATTACTTTTACGAGTATAAATTTCAATGAATATTCTCTATCGGATCTTAAGAAAAAGAACATGTATTTAGTTGAAATAACCCGTCTTAAAATCCTTCAAAATAATCTTCCTCGTTTTTTTTTTATAATTTATTTATAAATGTTTTAGACTACTTATAGTTGAACTATGCCTACACAACCCAAAAATATATCTCATCATCTAGGTGTCTTTAATCAAGGGTGAAAGTGACTAGTAAGTTGGAGGCTAGAATATAGAGATTGGTTTCTTGTCCCTAAATTTTTTGCACATTAATTTGGCGACTTCTTATTTAGTTGAGATGTTGGTTGGTTTACCTTTAAGTATTGCATTTTTATCATAAATACGAAATGCCCTTGATCTCCTTAATCAATTTATTTATATAATCTTTATTTCATCATTTGAATGAAAAAAAATTTATGTCAAAAAACATTACATCTACTCTCTTTAACCAATTATTGTAATGATCTCTATTTTATCATTTGAATGAAATATTTTTAGGTAAAAAAAAAAACATTACATCCTTAATTTTATTATAGTTGTACATTTTAGCGGATCTAATTTTATAAAGTTTAATGGTTTAACTTTCGATCATTGAAATATCTAAACCCTTAATTTTTTCGATTTAAAAAAAAATCAAATTTGAGAAATCATAAATCTTATATAATAGATATTATTTAAATTATTTCATTAAATTAGTTCAGTTGATAGTTATGCAAAAATATATAACCGTAAAAATGTGAGTTCGAACACGTAATCTTCGACTTATTTATATTTAAGAGACGAAATTTCAACGACTAAATTAATAAACGATAAAAACAAAACAAATGGTTTAACTTTATACACCTTTTTAAAAATCATATAGGAAGAAAAACAGTCAATGACCAAAAGAAGAGAGTCAAGAAACAATGGTTAATATGACACCTAAAAGTAGAATTCTACAAGAAAGAGAATATGATGAAAAGAAAGCTTTATATTGTGAAATTTTAGTGGGTTAGGAAACAAGTATTTTAGACTCACAACACAAAGATACTTAAATGAAAATTGATTGGTGGAAATTGGTTGATGAAACTAAGCCAGGTTGGTTGGTGATATGATTCTTGTATAATGTGAATATTTGTTTTGAAATGAAATAACCATAGTAGGTGGAAATCCAGCTCATAGTTTCTTAAGGACCCCCATGTGGAGAGGACTATGCCAGTTCACGGACTCTTATTTTGCAGGGATTTTTTAATAACATAAGAGAAGAAAAAACATAAGGTCCTTCCTTATAGCTGTCTCCTCGTCCCTAACGCTGGCAACAATTTAGATAATGACTTATTCTGCCTCTTACCTTTCTCTTTGTGTGTGTGGGTTTTTATCTGTTCTTTGTGGGTGGTGGGGTGGGTACGTGTGCTTGTTGTTGGTGTTGTGCCTTTGCTATTATGGTTAGTTCACTTGCAAAAAGTCGCATAAACTATACATACAAAATTAACATGGTTTTGTACTTCTTGATATAAGAATATCTTATTCAAATTTGACTTGATTAATAAGTTAGTTTATAACATACAAGTTATGGCAGATGACTTATAAGTTAATTGATAGCGGATAAGCTATTTGATTTAATTTATAATGTTTAATAAAATTAACGAAAGGAACTAACTTATAAATATGAAATGACATGAAAATTATATGTTAATTAAACTTTAATTTTAGTCTAATTAAAATTTTAATATTAAAATTGAAAGAAAAATGATAAGGTATAAATTACTTAAATTAGTTCATTAAAAGATCACCTATAAGCGAGTAAACTTATCAATAGCCGGTCGTTTTGTGTTGCTCAAATTTGTTTTACATTTATTGTCGATTTATTTTCATTCTTTCTTAAACGCTCCTTGGAACATATTTCCTATGATAAAATTTCTTTTTATACATTTTCTTTGGATGGGGAGTGAGAAATTGTGTGAGGTTCATTGGGTGAATTGAAATTATGTGTGTCTTGATTGGGAATATGGTGGTCTAAGGGTTAGAAGGGTGTGTTCTTCTAATTTTTATATATTAAGAAAATGGTGGTGGAGATTTGTTATTGATCAAGGAAAATTGTGGTTTAAGGTGTTAGTGGCAAAGTGTGATGTAGAGGGAGGTCATGTAAAAGGGGTAGTAAGAAGTCATCGGCCTTGTTGAAATATTTGAATAATGTATGTGAGGGAGTAGGTGTGGGGGTTGGTTATGAAGGTTCAAGAAACACAAGAAAGGGGAGGGAGTTGAATTGAGTTTTAGATATGATAACTTTTTGCAAACCAATGTCAAGAACAACAATGATAGAAATATACAAGATTTTTATATCATTTGCTGCTAACAAAATTATCTCAATCTGCTCATCAGAGTGATTTCTCCTTCTCACACGGACTTAATCTACCAATCAATCAAATTACGAACTCAAAAACCAATTGTCAATGACTTCTCGAGACTATAGACTAAACTTAATCCCTCAAGGAATTTAACCAAAATTAAAATACAAAGAGTGTGCGTTTATAATAATTCTTCTAAAAAAGCAGATACACAAGATGAATTTAAGATTTTACACTTAAGAAATTATACAAGTAAAAGCTCTAAGTATAGTGAGGATTGTAATAGTTGTTTCACCCGTTTGTTGTTCTTATTTTTACTCACTTTGTTATTGTTCTTATTCTTCACCTTTTCTTCATGATTCCTTGTCATATTTAAATAGATGATGAATAGTATTGTTGAAGGATGAAATTGGAAATATATTCAAATTCATAGTTGTAATGATGCTACATGGTTGAGTCGTCTATTCTTTGTCAAATATCTTCAAATTCCTTGTCATATTCCTTAATAATTCCAACATATTTGTTCTTTTAAGGAAACATTTAATTTTTTCCTTGAATGTACAATTTTTCAAGAATATTATTTCAACATTACTCTCTAAATCATTGGTTTCATATTTGAGATGATATGAAGCTTGATTAGAGTTCAGAACCTTGAAGATTAGACTTCAGAGTATAGTGAAATAAGGCTTGGGTTATCAGAGTAAATATGGATTGTTTGTTTCAGAAGCCTTGACTTGGTTATCTAGATGGTTGACATTCAGTTAAACACTTCTTCATATTTCAACCTTACTTTAGAATCTTTTGAAGTCCATAGTCCAAAGTTTTTTTCCATAGTCCAAAGTCTCTTGTGCAAAGTTTAGAGTTTACTCGTCCAAAGTTCAAAATCTCTTATCCAGAGTTCTGAGTATGCATTATCTAGAGTTCAAAGTTACTGATCCAGAATCCAGAGTTTGCTTTGTTTAGAGTCCACTTGGTCCAGAGTCTACTTGGTCCACATCCACTTGGTCCACAGTCCATAATCTGTTTTCCTTATCTTTAAGATTCTTCACACTTAATAAAACTATTTGTGTACAAAATTGTTCTTTATACTTTGTTATCATCAAAATTTAAGGATTGTAGATGTAGAACCAAACTTGTTTCAACAATCTCCTCTTTTTTTATGATGGCAAACACAAGTATTTTGATGAAAAACTTTTACTTAATAAAAATCAACTAAATATCAAAGTTAGGTTCGTAACCCCCCCCCCCCCCCCTCCTGACTTTTAGACCTTCAAAATTTTATTAAATACATAGAGTGAGGTTTACAAGCTTCTTCTGAGTTTAAGACTTAGGAAAAGTTTTGATTTAGCATAAAATTCAATAAGCACAAGAATCTCATAATTATCCAACAAAATTGTTAAATGTTGTTGATTTATCATCAGATAAAAACGAATCAAAATCATATATGGTTATTTGTTTCTCTGTTTCTCCCCATTTGTCATCAATAAAAAATATATAAACCTGAAAAATAATAATATTTATTGAGAAGGAAAGAAAACACTCCATTAATCAGTTAAAATTACAAGACGTGGAATGAAAAGGATAAAAATATATGAGAAAAGATAATTCGGAGGAGATATTTGTGGTGACAAGAACGGAAAAGGACGGATGAGTAGAGGGTCCAATTCTAGAGGCAATCTTTTTAGACTTCTACCTTTGACCATCAGCGTTTTTAACTTCATCAAGCTTCAAACCCCAATAGGTTACAAAAGCATCAGTCAAGCCAAATTTTTGTACCTTATTAACTATTCCTTCCTGAATGAAAAGTTCTTAAAGAAGTCGTCCATAAAGAATGAAGAAATATATTTCCTCACAAGAGGCCATGATCTTTGACTTCATGAAGTTGAATATGGTGATAGGTAGTGTAACACTCTAAATTTCCCCCGTGTTATTCAAATAAAATATCAGAGTAAAATTCAACACAAAAATATTTAGAATGCTACAGTTCAACAAAACCTGCTCATACTTCATGATATGTAACACATGCCACCTTTAAAAATTACTAACAGTAATAATAATAGTAAAACATTCACCAAGGCTGAACTTCAATTTTATTTATGCAGCAGAAACATCAACATCAAATGATTATTCAAAATATAATTACGAAATAATATGATTATAACAAAAATTCAATATAGCAAATAACATAATTCTCCACCAACGGAAATAGACACACAAACGCCAATCCCACACTGTTACATATCAGAGCAGACGCCGACTCTAAAAATAAAGGAAGACACTATCTTCCACACACATCCACTCTTCTAAAGGCAACAGTCAATTAGAATGGGTGCAATATTATAATCATATAAAGGAATGCATAATAATAAGCAAGCAGCAGATTATTACAAGCACATCACCCATTTCACAACACACTTCCACACAATCAACATAACAACCATCCAAACATAATAACAACACAACCAATATACACAACCAATATGCAATGTAATGAGACTCACAACTTGACTCTATGCATGTGGTACCAATACGTGAACTCTCAGGTTCACCGCTCTGATCCCCTTCTAGGATCAAAGCCCACCAACTTGTTACCATCACCACTGATAATTCTTCATTGATTCCATCAGCTCCAAAATTATTTACTTGAACCTAATCTTCAACTAGGACCGAGGCTTACCACAAACGGACCACCGTCCAACACCATGAATGCATGCAACATACAACATGCAACAATAATACCATGAACAATTACCGTCACCACTATAGTCAATGTACTTCGCCAATACTGGCCACCATGCACCAAACACATGCAATAACAGTTGAGCAACATCAACATATAATATATCAAGCTACAACAATGCATTTTAGATTAAGCCACACCACGACATAAACACCATAATGCATTTAACACCAACATACAACAAATTATTCATTTTCAGATACTAAAACCAATTTTACAATATAGTTTGTCGCATCAGCTTTCTAACGCTTTGAACAGCACCTGAATCGGGCACCCGAAACTGAAGTTATGAATATTAGAAATTTTTCAAAAATTGTTCCTAATGTAACCGGTTACACCCCTTTGTAGTACCCCAAAATTTTCCCTTTCGTTTTAACCTTTAGTGGCTTATGTTTCTTTACATTTTGCATTTCTGCATATCATAGCATTTGCTCTTGAGGCATGGGATCAAGGTGTTTCTGTGGCTCAGGGTTCCCTTTTAGAGCAAGAGTTTAAATAGTAAGCATCAGAGGCTAAGACATTTATTTTGCCCATCGATCGAGCGATTGATTTTATTTTATTCAGCAGGTTAATTTTCAGATCAGAAGACAATACACAGGTTATCTCAGGCATTCTCACAGTTATGATATTCAAGAGCAAGTTTCAAAGGCTTAACGGGGCTCAAAACAGGTGGCAACGGACATTTGTACAGGATTCCCTCCACATGGCGCCAATATGGGCATTTTTGAATGTGGTAACCGGTTACTGCATATAGGGTAACCGGTTACTTCAAACGAAATTGGCCAAAGAATTTGAATTTTCAGCATGTGCAATTTCCAATCATTCTGAACCATTTATTTCACTTGATCATATTTGGAAGGATCTAGAATTGTTTCGATTTTCACCATTTCCCTCCAAATTTCAAACACTATTCTTAATTCAACTCCTAATTTATATTCCAAATGCTAATCCACACTCTAAACCACATTTTGATTCCAAACCTACAACTTATTTAAGTAAATTTTCTCCAAACCTCACACATATACCTTCATTTTCAGATTTCACACTCATTCTTGAGAATTTGCTCTCAATTTTCTCTCCATTTTTTCACTCCCAAAACCTCCATTAAAGCTCTTTTCACTTGAGTTCTTTGATTCTTCATTAGAATCCTTGAATTCAAGAGCTAAACCTCCATCATTCATCTCCATTATCTTCAATTCATCACTCAATTTTTGTTTGGATTTGGATCTGAATTTAGAAGCTAGATTGGAAGTGCTTTTTGTACCATTTTTGCTTGATCTTGCTTGTTCTTCATTTCTACCATAAGGAAGCTCTTGGATCTTGAAGAATCTATGGGTTTCTAACTTGGATATGTTAATTTCAAGTGAATCAACACTTACCAAAGCCAATCTCAGCTTTGAAGGTTGGTAATTCTAGATCTAATTCGGTTTTGAGCTTATTTGAATAATCACAATGTAGATCCATGGCTTTTGCTGCATTTTGATCCATCTTCATGATTTGGATCTTGGTGATTTGTGATTTCAGTGTTTGATTGTGTTTACATGTTGTTTGATCATTGATATTTGATGTTAATTTTGTGCTTAATTGATAGCATGTTCATATGAGTGATTGGATAAGCTGTTGGATGTTGAAAACTGATTTTTAAAATTATTTTTCTGTTTCTGGTCCAGTGGTAACCGGTTACCTAATATAGGGTAACCGATTACTCTGTACAAATTTCACGTCCAGGCTGTTTTTTTCAAAGGGTAATCGATTACCTAATATTGAGTAACCGGTTACCACTGGGCAGAAGTTGTGTTTTTGCATTTTTCTTGCTTATTTGGGCTCCTTTTCACCTGTAAACTTCATGGGTTGATATGATGCATTTATGTGGATTGTTTTTTACATATTTCATCATTCATGAATGTTTGTGTTAGTACCATGACTCTATGCTTGTCCATGGCTCTATGATTGGCTAAATCTTGGTAAAACATGATCCTGCACTAATGTTAAGCAGGATATTATAACATCTCTATCTGCTGTGGTGACATAACTGCTGTGGAGTGTTTTAATATGAATGTCATGTTGAATATCGTGAGATCCATCTACTGTCATGAAAAAACAGTTGTCATGTGTTGTTAATCACAATGTCATGACCAATGTCATGACATCGCTGTCTAATACAACAAGAGCTATGGTAACAGAACCGCTATCATGTGTTGTAAACAGGATGTCATTACCAATATCATGACATCTGGTGCAGTAGGAGCTGATGACAAAACTGTTGTCATGGATGCAGAAGGAGCTAGCAGGAGCTGATGACAGAACTGTTGTCATGGATGTCATTACCAATGTCATGACATCGCTACTGGTGCAGAAGGAGCTAGCAGGAGCTGATGACAGAACTGTTGTCATGGATGTCATACTGAATGTCATGACATCAATGTCTGGTACAACAGGGGCTGCTATGTTATATCTCTTGACAGAAGTTTTTTGGTCCTGTTGGATATTCCTCATCAGTATGTACAAGCCAAAGAGATTCATTAGGAACAAAGTGAAGATTTAATTAGTGTTCTTAAAAAGGATCTTTGAGACTTTTTAGGAAACTATAATATGCTTCTTTCTACTGTCATGAAGAAGAGTTTGCAGAAGTGTTCAGCAGGGCAAGTTGGAAAGCTGAGAGCAAGTGAAGCTGAATGTCATGACTGAATATTATGGCATTGATCGTATGACATCAGGCGTGCATGGTTTGTTTTTCTGTTATGATACCTGATATATCTCAGGTTAAATTTCAGGAAACCTGTTATGGCTTCTTAGTTATCTTAGGTGAGATTCTAGTCAGGGCTGGACACAACATGAAGCAGTTCTGACCTAATTTGACAGTACCTTGAATTGTGGAAATTAGTTTCACTTTGTTAAACCTAATGTTTGTTACTTGTGACAAGCTCAAGCCCAGTCTGCATTGCTATAAAAGGAGGAGCAAAAGCAGAGGAAATCAAGCACTCACATCAAGAACAACTTGAGTGTAAAATCAAGGTCTATGGTTTGAGAGTCCCTTGTGTGTATGTCACCCTTTGTATCGTTTAATGCATTGTGGTAGACATATTTGTGAGTGAAGAGGTTTGCTCTTCACGTGTGTCTAGGAGTCTTAGGATTCCTTGTGTGCCAGGCAATTGTAGTTTGTATGATTGCTCTGGTTTATTGTGTATGAACAGGTGTGTTCATTGTGCCACTCAAAGTTGTTAAGCAAGAGTGTGTGTCACATGATCAAAGTTGTGAAGCACAATCAAGGTGAGTTTTTGGAGTTTATCTCCATAACTGTTTTGTAAATTGTGAATTGTATATCACTACTGTGATTGAGGGGGAATGAGTGGGTATACTCTTGTCTAGTGGTTTCTAGGCAGAAATTGCATTGGGTAGAGATTAAGTTAGGAGTTGTAAATGGGGGAGTTTAGCTCTTAATTAGTTATGCTAATAGTTGATTTCCTTCCTGGCTTGGTAGCCCCCAGATGTAAGTGTTGTTGACATTGAACTGGGTAAACAATTCATTGTGTTATTTATCTTTCAGCATTTACAATTTTGCACAATTTAAATGTTTAGATAAATAGTATGTGAGCCTGCAGATGTTACAAGAGACGTCATGACGTTGGTCATGACATTGGTAGAATTTCAAGAAATTTAAATTGGTCATGGTCTGTCCTCGTCCTTGTTGAGCAGAGATCAATGTGCTTGGGACATATGAGATCTACATACTAGAATTTCAATTGGTATCAGAGCAGGCATCCTGTCTGTTCTGGATGAGATCTTGGGAGATACTTTATGGTGGTTTGAACAAGGAAAAGCTACAGCTAAGTTACTGATATTTCTAAACATTTGAGCTACTGCTTATGGAGTTTAGGAGGAGGTTGCAAAGGATTCTTTGTATCTGCTGTTGTGCCCTCTTGTTGCACCCCAAAATTTGCTCAACCTTTTCTTGCCTGATTTATGTTTCCTTGCATTTCATTTGCATAGTTACATCATGTATATAGTTCAATCATTGGCATATCATAGCATAGCATGCATCCAACAGGGGATCAAGGGCGTCTATCAAAAGAAGAGCCTAGCAAGAGGTGTTATCCAAGCATGAGAGATCATCCAAGCCATCAAGAATTGATTTGAAGTCTTGAGAAGTTTGAGTGCCTACATGTGGGTTTTGCTCCTATCTTGAGGAATATTGAGAATCATCAGTGGGATGTGAAGCATTGAATGTGAATTTGAGGTGTGTATGGATCTCATGGGATGCCTAGAGGGCCATATTGAAGCTGAGACAAGTCATTGATTCAAGTATGAGAGCCACATTTGAAGTGCAGCCAATTAGGGTTTCATCTGGGTCAACCCTAATTCAATTGTGCAAATTGGAGGGCATCAAAGCCTACTTTGAAGTAATGGGGTTCATGGATTGGTATGTTGATACATGTGTGGTGTTGTGCCAAGATTAAGCAAAGAAGAATCAAGGAGGTGGGAAGTTGCTAAATTAGGGTTTCAGTGTAAAATCCCCTGTTTAGTACCTAACTTCAAAGCCACATAAGTCAAAATACAAGTTTCAAATGGATCTTTGGCCAACATGAAACTTGTAGAGCATCTCAATACCTTTAATATGAGTACTAGAAGTCCTCAAGGGGATTTATAGAACTCAAATTATGGTCCTTGCAAATTACAGGTCATCAGATGACTATGAAATTTATCTGTGAAAGTCCCTTGACTTCCAAGCAACGTTTTCCCTTCAAGGAGTTTTCAAATGGATTCTTGGCCAAAATGAAAGTTTTAGATCTTGATCTTAGCTTTCCATAGAGTACTAGAAGTCCTTGATAGGATTTGTAGAACTCAAGTTATGATCTTTGCAAGCCAGGGGTATTTTGGATATTGGTGATTATAGGTCATTTGTGATCATAGGTCCATAACTCCAACTTGCAAGCTTCAAATGGAAAATTGTCCAACATGAAACTTGTTCAAAATGGTGTTTTGAGTGCAGAAAAGTGGTTATGAGAGCTTGGATTGGCTTGTAACAAGAAGTTGCTTGAAATGGCTTAAAAAGGAAGAAAAATAAGTCATTTAAAGGCCAAAAAATGGAATTTAATGATTGGGGTCCAAACAAGCTCATGTTATATGTCAAATTGATCAGAAACAGCATTCTAAGAATGATGACATTACCACATTTTGTATTTGAGGTCAATTTCAAGAATTTCCCTTTTGTAACTTAAGAATGAAGCAACATTTGAATTACACATCCTTGGATCAAAAGCAAGGGAGATACACATCCCATTCACTTCAATATCTCATGAGATAAACAATTCAAGCAAAATCAGGCTGAGAACAGGGCATATTCATGACCTGTGCATATGAGATTTTCAAGGAGAATGAGAAATTCAAAATCTCATTGTGGTTGTTACATAACTTTCTAGAGAGTTCTAATCACTTCTATATAACATTTGCAATGTGTTCAGATAGTTTTTTTTGGCAAGGATTGAGCAAGGAATCAGAGGAAGCCATTGAAATTTCTTCATCTGCATCAGAAATTGTGATTGGAGATTAAGGAGGATTCAAAGCAAATTGGTGATTGAAGAAGCTTGGGAAGTGGTTCTTGAGTGATTCTGGAGAAGATTGGAGCTTGATTCGAGCCATAACCTCATCTGTTCATCCCTCAAAGCCAGTTTTGTAACTTTCAGACTTTGGCTTAATTTATGGAGAATTGAGTAGAAATGATTATGTGGTTAGGTTAGTGATGTTGTTAGGTTGGATTTCAGTGCAAAAGATTGAGGTTTAGAGACACAATTAAGTATGATGCAATTTCTGTTGAAGCGTATATCTTGAGATTCTTGAGGTTTCAATGGTGTTTAGATGGTTAGAATTGATGACTGAAGCGCGTAGATGAAAATAGGATCATTAATTTTAGGTTTTGAGTTGATTAAGATTGGATGCATTTTTGAAACTAGGATCGGATTTGGAATTAGAGCAAGAATCAATAAAATTGGAGTGCATATTTGAACTCAGGGGATGATTTTGAGTGGGATAGGGTATTAAGTTGTTAAGTTTGGTGAGCTTTTGAGTAACCCTCACCGGAGACGACGGTGGCGCTGCAGCTCAGGCCACCGTCCAATTCTCCCTCTCATTTTCAAATCATTTGGGGACGATGAGCCAGGATCGTCAGATCATGTTTGACTGTTGACTAAAGCTAGCATCCAATGGCCACATTTGCGTTTCAAAATCTGAAGAGAAGTGAGTTTAGATGAAACGCTCCGTTTCATTAAACATATTTGGATGGGCTTAAGTGGACCTTTGCTACCCACACCCTGCATCTAGGCCCAGTTGGAATTACAACGTGAATACCTTGCTATTTGTCACAGGGATTTTCCATTTTCCATTTCTTTTTTCTAATTGTTTTAATTTCGTTTTGGGCTTAAGACTCATTTGCTATGCGCACCCCCCTTTGGGCCCAACATGGAAAGATAACGTGTTTTTATTGCTATTTGGCACGCAGGTTTATCCAATTTTGTATTATTTTCTTTTATTTTGTCATTTTCATATAGTTTAGGATTAAATTCACAATAATTAGGAAAATTAGTCTTTTTAGGTTATATTTTTTTTCCCCTGACTCCTTAAAGAGTCTAGAATTTTATAGGATTAGGATTTTATTAATTCATGCATTTTATTTTTTAATTTCATTTTTTGAAGTTTAATTGCTTTTATTTTGAATATGGTTGATGCATGATCTTGCCGATTTTAGTATGGGTGTTTGGTGTATGATTTTGAGGTGATTCTTTTTGGGCTAGTTAGCTTAGATACGCATGTACCCCTAGTAATTTTATCATATTTTTGTGAGAGAATTTTAGGCTAGTTTGAACATTGAACATTAAGTGGTGTAGATTTAGGGTTTTAAGATAGTACCCTTAGGTTTAGGGTATAGTTTTAGGTCTTAATGAATGGTTAACCCCCTGGTTTTTGTATGGAGATATTCTTAAGAGGTTTAGGAACCCTTAGTAATTTTTGTAGGATTTTACAATCACTTTTGGTATTGTAAGTAGAATTAGTTTTAAGACTAACTTTTGGGTGTTTCTAACACACTAACTTGACTAGTTTAACTCAATAGTTCCCCTTAGATTAGGGTGGTGTTGCTTTTGTGCTTGGATGGACATGAAGACAACTTGAAGATGCTTTGGAAAGCTGGAAGGATCTTGGATGTGAAGAATTTCTCATCTTGTGGAGTGCTTGTCAGGAGCTTAGGAAAACTAGGGTTTTAGGAAGAGCATTAGACTAGTTTTGTTTCTTTCTTCAAACATGGAATATATTGTTCATCTCCATTCAATACAATGAAATAAAGTCCTGTTAAAGAAGTCACATCTATCCTTTGGAGGGATGAGTGGCATGCTTTAAGAGTAGAACTTTGAGGGTACTTTTCTTCTATAATGTTAAGTTCTCAGTGGCTTCCTTTGGTTGTCATTGAGTTACTTAAACATTTCAACTTGATCTTGTTGAATGATTCTCCCTTGGAGGTGCTTGTTGAATCTTGGTAAAGAGAAAGTTTAGTGCTTGTTGAAGCTTGTTGAGCTAGGAGTTTGTGCTTGTTGAAGCTGGTTGCTTGTTGAAGCTAGGGTTTTGCTGCTTGTTGAAGTTTGAAGCTTGTTGAAGCTTGGTGCTTGTTGAAGATTGAAGGTTTAGTGGAGCTTGAAGATAGGAGCTATTCATGAAGATGAAGGTTGTAGCTGTCAACTTTTGCTGTTTAATCAATTGTTGCTGTCAGAGCTGCTGCTTGTGCTGTTTGCTGTAGGAGTTTGATGTTGCTGCTTGGGTTGCCTCCTCTGCTTTGGGTTTTGTTTTCTGTATTGTTTGTTGGCTTGTGCAGCTTGCCCCCTAGGTTTGAAGTGAATGTTGATTCACTTTTCCTGTTGTTTTCCTAGGTTCGAAGTTGAGCCGGACTCCCTTGCCTCGCTTGTATTGCTGCATTGCATGCATTTTACTGTATCTGCTTGCTTTATTTTCTGTTTATCCCCCAGGATCTCTGGTTTCCTCTGTGCAGGAAGGAATTATGACAAACATTAGGATTCTTATCCATGCATGACAACATTAGGTTAGTTTTATTCCCTTTTCAACCCTAGGCTTTTTAGAGCTTCTTTCTCTTCTTACCTCAAAACAACTCAAAAATACAGTAATAAGGTTAATCGATGTCGTACGTTACGAGCCTTAAGCTATTCGAGAAAGGGTTGCTGGAGAGCTTCTTTCCAGTAGTCTGGCTGCTTAGTGTGGTACCCTTTGGGTGACACGCGATGTAGTCACTCCCAAATCAGAGATTGCAAACAAACAAAAAACACTTCTATCGTAAAAGATTCAAAACAAACATCAAAGTGTCATTTTTGTCCGCTTGGACTCTTAATCAAGAAAAACCCTTTCATAAGGTAAAAAAACAGTCAGACAAGCTTGTGTCTTCCGTAGCCCGAACTATGTTTGCTTTGATCTTTCATGCTGTATGAAAGTACGTAGGCATAGGATGACGTATCCTAGCGAACAACCTTCCCCTCCTTTCCCGTAGGTAGGCGAACTACGTTGACTCTGATTTCTTGTTCCAGACGGGAATACGTAGGCATAAAGTGCGATACTTTGCCGAGTCATTTTCCTTTCTTTTTAACCCAGACATGTAGAGTAGATAGAATACAATCCGTACTAGAAAACAAGTGTGGATCTCGTCGAGTACGACAGACGTGAGGGGTGCTAATACCTTCCCCTTGCGTAATCGACTCCCGAATCCAGGATTTGGTTGCGACGACCATTCCTTTCCCGTTTTGCATTAGGTTTACTCTGAGCGTTTCCTTTCCCTCCTCTGGGATAAATAATGCACGGTGGCGACTCTTCTGTCATAGCCGACGCCGATTTTCGCAGTAGCGACACCTCTGATTTAGGAGCTTCAATGACCTGGTGAATGTTCTGACAGCTTGTTTAGGGCTTGTTGAAGATGTTCTTTTGGTGGTTCCGCTGCATATTTTTTTTGATGAAAGAACTCTGGTAGCCCTGGGGGAAGATTGCCCTATATTCAGTTTGATGTATGAGTGTGGCAGTGTGTAGATGGTTGGAAGATGGCGTTTGCTGCTACTCCGTATGGTCTGACAAGCTGTTGATCCTGCATGATGCTGATTTGGTTATGTTGCTCTGATTGCTGAAGGTTGCCTTAGAGAAGATAAGTGGGAGGTGATTTATTTTCACCACTCATGACTTGCAAAGGCTATTATCAAGATGAAGTCATAGGCAGGTTGAGTCAAGGGTGTCAGCCTTGATGTTTTAGCCTTGGTATTTCTGAAGTTGTGTGGATTTAAGATCAATTGTTATTTGTTGACTACACACGTATTTAATTGATTATCCATGAAGTTCAGAGAAGGATCTATTACAAGGATTTAAGATTCATTGCTATTTGAGATATTCTCAAATATTTAATGGATTATCCTTAGTTGATGATCAAGATGTCTCATCAGTTGTAGCACAAGTATCAGGCCCTTGATCTGGTTGAGGATCTGATGTTCAACCAGATGTTGAGACATTCCATCAGCAGAGATTGTGCAGAATTCATTTGATTCAAGAAGAGAATCACTAGATCAAAGGTGATATAGCTGATGATCTTGGTACCATACACTTGTGTGGCAGGATCTAACCTTAGTCTAGTAAGTTTCCTGGAAAGAAACTAAGACTAGGATGTAGTGCTGGTGGAAGTGCAGATGAAGACATTGTCTCTTGGATCAGTTTATTGGAGTGTTGCAGGTGTGTTCTAGTCTCCACTAGATGCATGTGATATTTATCTAGAAAGTTTCCTCGCAAGAAACTTGTCTAGAATATGATGCTGGTGATAGCACTGCTTGGGTCAGTTTATTTCTGATTTAAGTATATAGGAGCATGTGACCTTGCTCATCTTGGAGGTCAAGGATAAGTGGCAGTCATCTCTGACTTTCTGAAGAAGTCTCTACTTAAGGAAAGCGGAATTCCTTCTGTAAAGATCTCTTGTGACTAGTCTTCTCTAAAGAATCAAGCTTTGGCATGTTTGGTTTCTCTAAAGAGAAGTTTTATGATGCAAATGCACTTCAAAGGGAGTTGTTGGGGTACAAGAAAGTAGAATACAGGCTGCCTACTCAAACCTGCTATCAGTAATCAAGTCTGTGTGAACATGGAACTCTTGATGAGGTTCTTCTAAATGGCATAATGAAGGACTAAATTCACCAGCAGGATGTTTGATCAGATGTTGTGACATCTAGCAGAAACTTCAGCTTGCAGGAGCTGTGAGAAGGAGTAGATGTTACAGGTCCAAGTCTTGGTGTATCCAAGTTGCCTTGCTATAGAGCATGTAGAAGATCAAGGTTGCTTGGTGGAGCTCTGAAGAAATATGACATTAACCAAACAGTGGCATTTGGTTGGTCTCTAATGTGAATTCAGGAAGTGTGCTTGAAACTAATTACCTGCTGTTGTCTAACACTCTCTCCCCCTTTTTAGCCACAAATTAAGCTCAAACTACTAACATAGTATAGATCATAATGAGTAACATTACACATGTTTGGGGTTATTACAAACAAAAATTGCTCATGGAGAGCATCACAAGTTCATGCTGTCACAAAAAACATTCTAACCAAAGAGCCAAAAATCATCACATCAGCAGCATATCATTATTATCAGCTCAGCAACCAACAACCTTATCAACCTATATCTTCTTCAACAGAGCTGGAACCAATGTCACGAGCATCGGTTGAGACATCCTTGTCTCAGTCAGCAGAATCTTCACCTGACATAGCTACACCATCAACAGTATCTCTTTCTAGACTTTGAATAAATGATTCTAACTTGATCTTTCGTGCAGATGTTATCCTGATGGTTTCTCCCAATTCCCTACATGTTTCCTTTAATTATGCAATTACCATTCTTTTAAAGATCTTGGCCCTCTCACAAGAAGTGAAAGCCATATCTGGCACATGTCTTCCTTCAAATAGTTTAAAGTGAAGGGACAGTGCAGGTTCCCTTTTGCTGGCAACATCACTTGAATTCAGGATTCCAGGGTATTGATTGAGTATGATCTGACAAATGAGGGAAGGGAGAGCAATAGGCAGCTTGATAGCACTGGTTGTGGAGTGCTTAACAACTTGATCAAAGATGTATAGACCAAAGTCAAAGTTAACTTTGGTACCTATGGCATGAATGATCTTGCCAAGGCCAACTGCAATGGTGGAAGTATGGTTGGTAGGCACCCAATTTGTTGCACCAATTCTATGAAGAATGGCATACTTTACACTTAGCAGTGATGCATACAACTTTCCTTTGGAAGGCCATGTTTTGACTTGATTTGCAGTGATGATCTTGCAAACCTGGTTATCTGAAGCAACCAATTCAGTCTCACCATCATTTGCTCGCCCTAGATATCTGTTGATCACAGCAGGAGAGAATTCCACACATTTTCCTCTGACAAACACCTTCATGAACTCCTTGTTGTTTCTATTTAAGATTGAGTCAGATATGTTTATAATGAACTCCTTTACTAGACCTTCGTAGCATTGGGAAAATCTAGTGACTGTCTTGAGCAGTCCAGCTTTGTTGATCAGATCTATTACCTCCTTGATCTCTAAGGCATCCTCCCCAATTCTCTCTCAAGGGCTATCCTCCTTTGGTAGACATATCTCCATTTTGTCACACTGTGAATAGTATGGAAAGAGATATTGTCTAGAGGGGCAGCTGGCATAGGGTTAAGAGATTTCTTGCCTGATGATTTCTTTACATGAAAGATGTTAGAAGCATCTTTCAGAACATCGCTATCAGAATCAGAGTTACTATCAATAACTTTCCTTTTCTTGGATGCAGCTGATACCTTGCTCCAAGGTTTGGAGGGTCCAATATGAGTTCTTTTGGAATGATTTCCTTTAAGTACAACTTTTCTTTTCTAGGTCACTAGTTTCCTGGCTATACTAGGAGCAACATTCTTGATGAGTTCATCATCTGATGACACATCTACAACATGATCACCATTTCCAATAGCTTCATTCATCTCTTCCTCATTATCAGTGCTCTTGGTTTCACCATTATTTTGGACATCCTCTTGACCTTCCTCCTGTACCACATAGCTAGCAAGATTTTCTAGATTCTCTATGTTAGGGTTAGTCTTGACAGAGGAAAACTCAGAATAATCCTCATGATTCTCATTAGATATTGGGGATGGATTAACCCTAGACAGAGGTATGGTGATTCTATGTACATTATGACCTTCATGGAGGATTTTGGAAACTATTTTATTGACAGACCTGTTATCATAGATAGAGTCCTCCCTTCTATTATAGTTGTCCATGGATGGTTCAGGATTCTTACCTTCTTGGCCTGCATGTGAAGGAGCTGAAGTTTGGGCTTCACTACCTCTTCCAAAGGCCATGCTTAGAGGAATGACATCCATGATATCCACCAGGGAAATGCTCTTGTGTTGAGTAGAGTCATGCTTGGTAGGGATGGGTTTGAGACATTGTTGATGACTTTAGCTGTAGAATCATGGGTTTTCTGTGGTGGTTGTATGAGGCATGCAAGGAGACGAATTTGTATGAGCAACCACAGTGGCACTCTGATAGTATAAAGGGCCTAGAAGGGTTAGGTTGCAAGAGTGGAGGGAACTTAATATTTTGACCAATCAGAATATGATTAATTTTCAAAATATAATTCCCTATTAATTGCTATAATCTCTTACAACACCACCTTCCCAAACTGCTTCTTTCTTTTTCACTTAGGGTAGTCTGGTGATCCCTTGTGACACTATTAGCCCTTTGAATGTCAGAGTCATTAAGCTCTACACTATCTCTTATAGAGTGAAGTTGGTCATCACTATACACTATTCTATTACGAGGAATTGAGTTCACGGTGATGTTACACTGAATGTTACAATATAATGTCATAACATTCTGAGTGACATTAATCTCTTGATTCTGGCCATTTTTCATGGTCTCCACCAAATTCCAATATAGCAGGTCCAAATTTATGTGTTGTCCCTTCTTTGGATATGCTATCTTGGCTAGCCTGCCAACCTGATATTTACCATATCTGGTTGACTTTGAAGTTCCTCTTACTGTTGTCTTAGACATGGTCTTTTCTAATTTTTGAATGTGTCTACCTTTCTCCAACCATATTTGATCCTTCTTTTCTTCGTTGAACAAAACATTGAGGTTACTTCTGGGCTCCCATAGGTAGCAGTTGTTCTTGGCTCTAGACCCTCTCATGACTTCCTCACCTTCTTCATTGGTGGCAATACAGTTACTCTTAGTGAATGTGACACCAAGGCCTTGGTCACAGAGCTGACTGATGCTGATAAGATTAACAGTTAGTCCTTTAACCAACATAACATTATCCAGTTTTGGAACACCAGGACAATCTAGTTTTCCAGCACCTTTGATTTCTCCTCTAGCTCCATCACCAAATGTTACATGGCTTGAGGAATGAGGTTTGATGTTTACCAAAAGATTCTCTATTCCAGTTATGTGTCTAGAGCAGCCACTGTCAAAATACCAATCTTCTTTGGTTGGCATCCTAAGAAAGGTATGAGCTACTAGAGCAACCTCCTTGGCAACCCATTGTTGCTTCTTGACAGGAACTTCCTTCTTTGGTCTAGCATGATATTGTTTCTTGACATAAGCACCCAGTTTCATTTGCCTTGATAAGGGTGACTAGGAAAACCATGTAAACTGAAGCAGAGGGGTTTAATATGCCCAAGTTTTCCACAATAGTAACATGTATACCCTTAGAATTTGTTCTTGGTCTGGTGCCAACTTTTGTTCCTTTGATGTTGTGACATTGCTGGTGACATCCATTTTGACCTCTGATTCTCAGTCTTTGGCTTCTTGAACCCTAAGATGGGTTTCTATTCACTAACAAATCCCAGTCCAGACATGTTGCCTACTGTCTGACCACTCTGTAGAATTTTTTCTAGAGTGTCAGTCCCAGGGTTCATCATCCTTATGGATTTGGACATTTGATCAAGATTAGATTTCAACAAGCTGGCCTCACTTTTGAGAGACTCTATTGTTGCAAGATGCTCCATCTTCTCAGCCTCTAACTCCCTTATGAGTTTCTTCTGTTACTCTCCTTGCTGATATAATTCTCCACTTCTGTTGCACAACTTCTTATATTAATCAGCAAGTTCATCATAAGTCAGCTCATCTTCACTTGAATCACCATCAGATATACATACATTGTTCAAAGCAGTGAGATGTTTTACAGACTCATCTTCTGATCCACTCTCAGAATCTCCATCAGACCAAGTGACTGTTAATCCCTTCTTTTGCTTCTTGAGATAGGTGGGACACTCAGTTTTAAAGTGACCATAACCCTCACATTCATAACATTGAACTCCTTTGCCTAGGTTAGATGTAACTTCAGATTTTTCCCATCTGTTGGTGTCAGAGGAGCTGTTCTTGACATAAGGCTTAGACTTATGGTCTATTCTTTTGATCAGTTTGTTGAATTGTCTACCAAGCAAGGTAATTGCTTCTGACAAATTCTCCTCATTATCTTCCTCTGAGTCATCAGCTGTAACACCCTTATTCTACCCCACAGATATTACGACAAAATAACACGGATTTCAGAGTAAAATATTAACTTTCATTAAAAAGCCACAAAAGGGCGTACATTTCTCAATGTCAACAAAATTGGTCAATATTCCGTAACACACGGGTTTTCTCAAAATACATCAAAACATCATATACAGCAGAACTCAAAATATAAATCAATGTTTTCCTCATAAGGGAACATCAGTAAAATAACCCAATGATATACAATCAACTCAAAGAACCCAACTCGATGTTACATATCAGAGCAAGACCCTCTACATTAACCATAAAGGCTAACGACTTTAAAACTTCACAATACTCCTCGACGGCGTCCACGGCTAAACATGCTCATCTGCATGTTACCCACGTGGAGGTAACATTCAAACAGGCAGGGTCAGTAAGACAATTTATAATAATCAATGTATAACAATTAATGCATAAACGACATATTACTCATAGTTATATTCAACACATTGATATCCTTCAAATATGCCTCAAAGGACACAACGTCATAATTTATACACAAAGGCTCATAAATGCAAATGCCACATAGACTCAATGTATGTGGTACCAATCATCACAACGCGATGGACACTGGGCCATCAACCCTCCATAGATCCCCATCAATAGGATCGAAGCACATCAAAATACTTCACATCCACACAGTGGGATTGAAGCCAAAGTAATCGAGGTCCTGAACCGAAGTCCGGATGCACATGAATGCATGATGCACACTTCACAAAAATCCTTATAATAACAGCATATGGTGCATCATCATTCATCATATTCATCATCACTATACGTCATATGTCATCGTCATATTCATTATCATAAATCATGTCATCATAGCTCATTGTAACAATCATCATCATACATCATGTTATCATATCTCATCATAGTAATCATCATTATACAACATATCATCATATCTCATCACATTAATCATCATGCAGCATATCATCATAATTCATCATATTACTCATCATACCACATATCATCATAGTCCATCATATTAATTAATATCACATATCATGTCATCATATAATAACGTATAAGTCACATATTAGCTCATAGTCATATTATCCCATAGTACCCCATATTAATTCATAATACTACCCCCATATCATCTCATATTAATTTATCAATTTATACTCACGGTAATCCTCACACTATCGCATATCAATCACATAAACTTCACAGTTCTACTCATGTTAATTCGTCATATCATCACATAGTATTCACATATTAATCCCTAATAACATCTCACATTGCATCATACTAATTCATCATAATTCCACTCGCGGTAATCCTCATACTATCGCTTATTACTCATGCAACCCCACTGTCATACTTATGGCAACTCATCCCAGAAATCCCAGAATCACACATAACGGCATCGCTGCGCAACAATCGATATTCGCGAACTCTGCTACGTTTGCTGGCCCGCTCGCTAGGCTAGTTGGTAGTGAGCCTTCACTGGCTTGCTCGCTAGGCGAGCCTATAGCGAACCTTCGCTGGCTTGCTCGCTAGGCGAACCTTGTAGCAAACTCCTCGTTGGCTTGCTTGCTAGGCGAACAGTGCGTAGACAGCAACTTCTGCTACGCACCAGAACTGATTCCCGTCCAAAGACTCATGTGATTTACTTACCCAATGCCCCCAAAACATCATTAAAACATCCCCAATGTCATACGGCGATAACGGTACAAAATCTATGGTTCATTAGGCTAATCTGGCAACATTTGCACAGCCTAAAACACTATTTTCCTGCAATTACCCTAAAGGCATCATAATTTCTCATATCACCTATCTCTATCCCTTCAAGGTCGGACGTATGTCACCGCATAGTTTTGGCCACGAAGGCCTAAGGTTTCCTAATCCTCATAACAGATATTCAATATTCAGTGATACATATAACAAACCATAATCTCAAAGTTCATCGTCAATTTCCTTTACTTTCCCACAATCAACCTAAAATACCTTAAATCATAAACCACGTAACCAGCCATAAACACATCTAAAGGCATACATAGAAAATCATGAAATGTGATACTCTCCATACCTTAGCCGATTCAAAGCTTTCACGATTAACTCCGGTAACCTTACGAAGCTTTTTCCTCCACTTCTCCCTCCTCAGAGCTCTGGCCTCATTCTTTTCACAGTTAACCAAAATGAATCCTCCACCTTCCGAATTCTATTTTGTCAAACTTAGACTTGGGCCACACAATTGGGCTTGTCCCATAATACCCTTACTAACTCTTCATAATGCCCAATTTACCATTATTTCTCTTATATTCATTTTAATCAATAATAATACTGATATTCTCATATTGTATACTATTAATTAAATAAATAGTCCAAAATGCACATTTTCTTAATAATTCCCAAAACCACCGAAAACACCAAAAATACGAATATTCTCAATTAAAAAAATTAATTAAAATATTTCGATTAAACTTGGGGTGTTACAACTCTCCCCCAATAAAAAGAATTTTTGCCTTTGAAAATTGCCTCAAGTAAACAGAGTCGGATACGACTCCCTCGTCTGATCTTCACCCTCCCAAATCAAACTTTCTCTAGTTGGTCCTCTCAAAACTACCTTTACTAATGCAATTCCTTTACCTCAAAGTTGCTTCTCATTCATCCACCTGAACTAGCAATGCCTCAACAGTCAAATTACCTCTCACTTGTATACCATCCATCTGATTCAATGTACTTCTTCAACTTAGGCACATGAAATACATCATGAAATTCACAAGCGACAGCGGTAAAACAGTCTAACATGCTACTTCTCCCATGCTTCCGCTGCTCCACTTCCGATACAAATCAACAAAACACAGTGTGTGCTTCCGAGACTTCAAAGCTCGACTAACACTAGTCACCATCGTAACTCTCAAAACACGTCTTTTCTTGGATCTTCTTGATCTTTTCAGTCGCCTCTTACACAATTCTCAGGTCCGAGCACAACACTCTCACCTGAATCATATCAACACAAAAGAGTCCTACACCTTCTACCATACAAATCCTCATACGGTGTCATTCCGATATTAGAATGCTAACTGTTATTGTAGGCAACTCAATCAACAATAATTAATTATCCCGCGATCCACCTTGATCCAACACACAAGCTCTCCACAAATCCTCTAAAGACTGGATAGCTCTCTCTGTCCGTCCATCCGTCCACGAATGATAGGTAGAGTTCAACTTTAACATGGTACTCAAAGCGTCTGCAAACTCTCCCAAAATCTCGATGAAAACTCAAATTCCCATCTGACACCATATTCGACGACATCTCATACAACTTCACAACTTCATCGATATACATCTCAACTAGCTTCAACATAGAATGATTAATCCTCATTGGTAAGAAAAGAGCCAATCTAGTCAATCTATCCAAAATCACCCAATTAAAATTATATCCCTCCAATTCTTCAGAAACCCAACACAAGATCCGTGGAGAGACTACCCGATTTCTACCTTGGAATATTCAACGTTGCATCAGACCCAACGGTCTCTGACGTGTATTCTTCGACTTCCGACAAGTCTAACCAGCGTATACAAACTCAACCACTTCTCTCTTCATCTATGGCCATGAAAATAATTTCCTCAAATCCGGTCACATCTTCATAGCACCAGGATGAATACTCAATCTACCTCAATGTCCTTTTCCAATAATACTCTTATTCCAACTCAACAATATCTGGGACACAAACTCTATCACGACATCTCGTGGTACCATTTCCATAAATCCTGAAATCAACTCTTCGACTTTAATTCATCAAATTCCACCAACCTGCCAAATCAATTTAAATTTATGACCTTCTTGAATCTCATCAAGAACACCACTAGTAAGCTCCAACATGCTAAGCTTAACCCCATAAGAAGTCTCTTCACAACCCAAACTCATATCACGAAATTACTCAATCAGTTCTAACTCTTTTACCATCGTCATCGGTATATGCAAAGAATTCCAAATCAATGCATAAGCTACCACGTTCGCTTCACCTGAATGGTAATTCAATCCAAAACCATAATTCTTCAGGAGTCCCAATTATTTCCTCTGTCTCATATTCAACCCTTCCAAATCAAGCAAATACCTTAAGCTATTGAGATCACCAAACATTTCAAATCTCAAACTAACCAATTGAAGCCTCCAACTTCGGTACAAACACAACAACAACCAACTCTAAATCACTCGTCAGGTAATCCCTCTTATGTACTTTAAATTGCCTTAAAGCATAACTAAAACTCGCTGATGTTGCACTTAACATATCTCCCAATCACATCAATAAAGCATCACAAAACACAATGAATAGTTCTGTCGGATTCGGCAAAAATCAACACACGAGCTGTTGACAACTCTCCCAAAAACTCTTTGAACTTTCTTCACAGTGGCATATCCCTGCTTCTTCTACAACATTGATAACTCAAGTTCCCAATGCTCAACATGATCCTCTATACTCTCTGAATATATTAAAATATCATCGGTTAACACAACCGCTGACTCGCTCAAATAAGTATGGAAAATCCCATGCCAAATAGACACTCAATTTTGCGAGTTATGGCGGAAACACGAACCGCACCTTTTGCACTTACTACAACATCCAAACATATTCCGTCAATAAATAAATTAATTCCATGCCACTACTTCACCATAACATAGAGCATTGGACTAGCTTTCCAACACTTCGAACCGTGCGTCATTCCGAGTTACGGTTCTCCCGATACGACAAAAATACCAAAACGGCATTCTTCTGCCCCAGACATTTTCGCTAGGCGAACACAGAAGCGAGCGGTTGTTTGCTAGGCGAAGGACCTAGCGAACCTGACAGTCCGAAATTCTATTTTTGACCGTTACCTGACTTCCGGATGTCCGATTTTGATTCTGTAAAAAGATGTGATCTCGGAATTCGACGTACAACAACAATTTCACACTTAGAAGGCCATTCAACACATCTTCAAATCTTGAAATATTTAAAGGCCTAATTATACCAATATTGCATTCCACATATTACTTTCTTTAATAATCATCAAAAGTCACTGTCCACCTTTAATATAATCGACCTCACAATCTGTTGCCTTAACACACACACACACCAGACACAAGCCTCAAAGCTACTCAATATATTTAATTCCTTGACCATCCAAACAGACATATAATATGGAGCTCTCAATCGTGGACTAGTTTCCGTACTAAGCCGATCACAACTCCACTTCACGTCTTGGCTGTATATCCCTATCTTGTCAGGATAACTTCCAGACAACCATAATTAATCGGGAAACCGTCAACTTCCCCACTTTCATTAACACTCAAAATTTCCATCAAATTTAAACATCTCAACACTGTCATGCGCCGACTCATCAAAACAATTCTTAAGCACTTAGCTTAACTTGAGACAGTTCACTACTCACGCCATCTAAGCTTGCAAGACACGTCTATCCCATCCAACATGGACCCGTCTACTATCAATAACAGATTAAGGCTGATCAGTTCCTCAATTTCTCAATAGACAGCTGAAAATCATGATGGGGTATAAACCATCTTTACCAAACTATAAGAGCGTTCAACCACACACTGAGCCGCCACTTCACACTTGCAGCGTCCTGAAGAAGCACAACTTCTCCCCCACTCGTTTCATTCCCACTTTTGCAGACAAAGGTTAGGCAACAAACATGTACCGACAGTGTTTTCATACACATGACGCATACCAGGGAACAAACAACATTAGACAACTTGGTCGGACGGACCAACCTGCTCTAATACCACTAATGTAACACCCTTATTCTACCCCACAGATATTACAACAAAATAACACGGATTTCAAAGTAAAATATTAACTTTCATTAAAAAGCCACAAAAGGGCGTACATTTCTCAATGTCAACAAAATTTGTCAATACTCCATAACACACGGGTTTTCTCAAAATACATCAAAACATCATATACAGCGGAACTCAAAATATAACTCAAAGTTTTCCTCATAAGGGAACATCAGTAAAATAACCCAATGATATACAATCAACTCAATGAACCCAACCCGATGTTACATATCAGAGCAAGACCCTTTACATTAATCATAAAGGCTAACGACTCCAAAACTTCACAATACTCCTCGACGGCGTCCACGGTTAAACTTGCTCATCTGCACGTTACCCACGTGGAGGTAACATTCAAACAGGCAGGGTGAGTAAGAAAATTCATAATAATCAATGTATAACAATTAATGCATAAACGGCATATTACTCATAGTTATATTCAATACATTGATATCCCTCAAATATGCCTCACATGCCACAACGTCATAATTTATACACAAAGGCTCATAAATACAAATGCCACATAGACTCAATGCATGTGATACCAATCATCACAGCGCGATGGACACTGGGCCATCAACCCTCCATAGATCCACATCAATAGGATTGGAGCACATCAAAATACTTCACATCCACACACTGGGATTAAAGCCAAAGTAATCGAGGTCCTGAACCGAAGTCCGGATGCACGTGAATGCATGATGCACACTTCACAACAATCCTCATAATAACAACATATGGTGCATCATCATTCATCATATTCATCATCACTACACGTCATATCTCATCATCATATTCATTATCATAAATCATGTCATCATAGCTCATCGTAACAATCATCATCATACATCATGTTATCATATCTCATCATAGTAATCATCATTATACAACATATCATCATATCTCATCACATTAATCATCATGCAGCATATCATCATAATTCATCATATTACTCATCATTCCACATATCATCATAGTCCATCATATTAATTAATATCACACATCATGTCATCATATAATAACGTATAAGTCACATATTAGCTCATAGTCATATTATCCCATAGTACCCCATATTAATTCATAATACTAACCCCATATCATCTCATATTAATTTATCAATTTATACTCACGGTAATCCTCACACTATCGCATATCAATCACATAAACTTCACAGTTCTACTCATGTTAATTCGTCATATCATCACATAGTATTCACATATTAATCCCTAATAACATCTCACATTGCATCATATTAATTCATCATAATTCCACTCGCGGTAATCCTCATACTATCACTTATTACTCATGCAACCCCACTGTCATACTTATGGCAACTCATCCCAGAAATCCCATAATCACACATAACGGCATCGCTGCGCAACAATCGATATTCGCGAACTCTGCTACGTTTGCTGGCCCGCTCACTAGGCTAGTTGGTAGTGAGCCTTCACTGGCTTGCTCGCTAGGCGAGCCTGTAGCGAACCTTCGCTGGCTTGCTCGCTAGGCGAACCTTGTAGCAAACTCCTCGTTGGCTTGCTTTCTAGGCGAACAGTGCATAGACAGCAACTTCTGCTACGCACCAGAACTGATTCCCGTCCAAAGACTCATGTGATTTACTTACCCAATGCCCCCAAAACATCATTAAAACATCCCCAATGTCATACGGCGATAACGGTACAAAATCTATGGTTCATTAGGCTAATCCGGCAACATTTGCACAGCCTAAAACACTATTTTCCTGCAGTTACCCTAAAGGCATCATAATTTCTCATATCACCTATCTCTATCCCTTCAAGGTCGGACGCATGTCACCCCATAGTTTTGGCCACGAAGGCCCAAGGTTTCCTAATCCTCATAACAGATATTCAATATTCAGTGATACATATAACAAACCATAATCTCAAAGTTCATCGTCAATTTCCTTTACTTTCCCACAATCAACCTAAAATACCTTAAATCATAAACCACGTAACCAGCCATAAACACATCTAAAGGCATACATAGAAAATAATGAAATGCGATACTCTCCATACCTTAGCCGATTCAAAGCTTTCACGATTAACTCCGGCAACCTTCCGAAGCTTTTTCCTCCACTTCTCCCTCCTCAGAGCTCTGACCTCATTCTTTTCACAGTTAACCAAAATGAATCCTCCACCTTCCGAATTCTATTTTGTCAAACTTAGACTTGGGCCACACAATTGGGCTTTTCCCATAATACCCTTACTAACTCTTCATAATGCCCAATTTACCCTTATTTCTCTTATATTCATTTTAACCAATAATAATACTGATATTCTCATATTGTATACTATTATTTAAATGAATAGTCCAAAATGCACATTTTCTCAATAATTCCCAAAACCACCGAAAACACCAAAAATACGAATATTCTCAATTAAATAAATTAATTAAAATATTCCGATTAAACTTGGGGTGTTATGTAACGCCCCGATTTCGATTATTCCTTTTTCGTTGAGTCCTTTTGGTTTAATTGGGCGAATAATTATTTTGAGGCGGAATTAGCGTGGAAATATGTTATGTTTACATATTATCCTATTTTTAACCGAGTGTGGGAGTTTTCGGAGAGAATAGTTTTGGAGGGTATTTTAGACATTTCCTATTTAATGATAAGTGAGATATTTTATGAGATATTAAATTAGTAGATGTTTTGGAAAAAAATAATGGAAAAGATATAAAAGAGGAAAATAGAAGAGAAAGAGGGAGATAGTAAGAAAGGGAGGAAAGAAAAGAGAAAGACAGAAGGAGAAGAGAAAAAGAGGAGAAAGAAGAGGAAACTTCGAAAATCATCAAGATCAACCAAAGCTTGCAATTAATCAGGTAAGGGTGAGAATGTTTATCATCTTAATAATGTATAAGGTCATATATGTGCTAGATTGGAATCGTTTGGTAGTTTTCCATACTTTCCATTTTTAGGTCGAAGTTGGATTAATCGATAGAAATCGTTATTTAACGATTAGAATCGTGTTTAGATATCGTATATTAGTCGATATATGTTAGGCTAAGGCTATTGGAATAACATCGGATTTAATCGGGTGATTTCGGTGAGTTTGGAAGAGTTGGAGCAGAACTGAATATTGTTGTTCGCAGGCGACTCGCTAGCAGTTCGCTAGGCGAGCACACAGCGAACGTTCGCTAGCAGCTCGCTAGGCGAGCGTATAGCGAACGGTCCCAGACTTGGGACAGTGGTGTTTTGGTCTCCTTCGCTAGCCGCGAAGGGAGTAGCGAAGAGCTCACTGGGGGTTCGCTGTGGCGAACGAGGTAGCGAACGAGGTCTGTAGCTTCTGTTTGTGCTCGCTAGCAGTTCGCTAGGCAAGGAGGTAGCGAACACTCGCTAGGCGAGCGTGTAGCGAACGTAGCAGAGTGAATTTTCTCTGCTGATTGTGTGCTGTTGTGGCTTGGGGTTCCGGTTTCGATCGACCCTTCTCTGATTTAAAAGTTGGTGTGCTGGTTTGTGATGTGTTGTGGGTAGCCGAATGGCGTGAATCCTAGAAATCGATTTTTATCGGGAATTAGTAGTCGTTTGGCAATTTTAAGCGTTTGTCCGAATTGAATGGAAATGCATGATAGATTAGCATGAGAGCACATAGATTGTAGGTACCTATGTGAGGTGAATACGCATAGTAATGTAATTACGAATATGTATGCGCGTAGAGAAATGTCGTGAGTCATTTTTCATAAAAGGCATTATGATGGACAATCTAGAGATATTTGATCCCGTGTAGGATCTGCAGAACCTCGCTTGATGCGATGGTTATATTTGATCCCGTGTAGGATCTGCAGAACCTCGCTTGATGCGATGGTTATATTTGATCCCGTGTAGGATCTGCAGAACCTCACTTGATGCGATGGTTATAATTGTTCCCGTGTAGGATCTGCAGAACCTCGCTTGATGCGATGGTTATATTTGATCCCGTGTAGGATCTGCAGAACCTCGCTTGATGCGATGGTTATATTTGATCTCGTGTAGGATCTGCAGAACCTCGCTTGATGCGATGGTTATATTTGATCCCGTGTAGGATCTGCAGAACCTCGCTTGATGTGATGGTTATATTTGATTCCTCGGAGAATCTGATGAGTTATAGTGTAACCGCATAGGGGTGAGAGGAGTGATTCCTAGGAGAATCTGACGGACGAATGAGTCGATGCCGTATGTTTCGGGGTGTGTGTGTGTGCACGTGTTGCGTGATTGTATGTTGTGATTAATGGTGGGACAGTTAGCCCGATTGATATGTGTTGCACCCTAATTTTTGACCACGAGATACCACCTCTTTTGCGCATTTTCTATTGTTATTCGACTTTATTTTAATATTTATATTTTTTTTACGACTAACCGATTTGTGCAGACGTGGTAATACCGAAAGGAGATGGCGTTCCTCACAGTCGATCATTGCACATAACTTACCATCTTAACCGGTTTGTTTGTTTGTTTTGAGAAGTGTTTCACTGCTGGAAGTTCCGGGAATCACGAAGTGACGCATATAAAGGCCTATTATCCAGGGATTGGGCTTTATGCCATTTTGTTGTCCAGAGTTGTCTACTATGACAAAATTCAAGCCATGAGAAGAATTTTAGTTGTTACTCAAGTCATAAGGATCCGCACGTATTCGATATCAAACTCAATAGAAAAGGTTCACGACCCTCCAAAAGACATGCGTAAAGTAGCACGACCGGGATCATCCGAACTATCCAAGCTGGACGATAGTTTCACGTAGCCCTCATTAAAATCCTAATCCAAAAGACTTTGGTTTGGTGTAACACAAACCACTAGAGGTGTTTGCAACCCATTGCAAAAGGATATTATTGGTGGCTAAGTCTAGCCCGTTTTAATGAGATTGAACTTTTTGTGGCCCACATGTTATGGTTCCTGCGTTAAGGCTAATGACTTGAAAAAAAAAGGAGAAGCTTTCAAATGAAATTGATTGATGAAACTACAAGAATCTAAGTATGAGAGAAACAAAGCTCAAGTTCACGCTGTGCTGGAACTCAAATGTGATCAGACTTAAATTATAAGTTCAAGGCAAATGATTTTTTTTACACAGGTATTTGCAAGCAATTGGGCCAGGTTACACACATGTATGCAGATATTACAAAAACCTTTACTAAGCTACATGGAAAGCAGTACGTCCGTCCAAATACCGAGTAAGCCACTTCAGACTACATATTCTTGGATCAAAAGAGCAACAGAACTCCTAGTTGTTATTACATGTACAGTCTCAAGGGAAAAACACATTGTCACGTGCAGTTACGGCTCCAGGGCCAGCGTCCTGTCCAAATACAGAATCAGTTTCCTCAATAAGCTCCATTGACTCGCCAAAGCCAGTCCCCCCTGTTGTTAAACGGTCCACAGTCAACCGAACTCCCACCTCTACTGCATCATTCTGCAAATAACCACAAACATTAATTAACGGCTAATAACAGCATATTAGACAGAAATGCAGTAACTATCAGTGGAACCTCACGAGAACACCAATTTATCATGAAGTAAAGGAAAGACGAGTTTTAACATGGGGCCAATCCAAATTGCGGCTAGAACAGACGAAGAGGGATTTACGAGCAAACTTTCCTGAAGTTACGCCTCCAACACCGTGCCATAGGCCAATTAACTCTCGAAACAACATCATCAAAAGGCAGAGCATAGAGGAGTTCTTTCTGTTAGCTTGAACAAACGCGATACCTCACCACTCACATCCAGTTCTGCAACGAAGAGGCATCAGGATAATGCAGTTATTACCGGTTTTTTTTCAATTAGAGAAAACCATGACCATAACTGTAAGCAACATACCGTGGGATAAGATTTCCTTGACGCCTAAGGCTTCAAAGCACGAGTTGCAAGGCCTTCGAAGAAGTGATGCCGACCTTTGTCAAACTTCTACGTAACTCCAAGCTTCCAATACATCGGCGAAACATGGACCAAGATTGTACTTGGCAGGCTCATCCTCGATGGAAATCTCTGCAAATTCAGAGTGAATTAGCGAGCAAAACGTAAGTTCCGGGGCGTAATCAATGATTCTGAAAAACGGAGAAGCTTGGTAAATCACAAACTTACAACTTATTTTCGATACAAATACGCAAAAATGTTACAAACTGAACCCCACGGTTTGTAACTCTGCAAAGTTAATCACGAGTCGCACTCCTTGCCAATACAAAGGAGGAATGTCTCCTTGCCATCTGCTATGCCAGAATCGAAGTCGGTTACCTGTGACAGCAATACCGCACCAGTACACTTGAGCCATCCGACTTGCAGCGTCACACTCATTAAGGCTGCATCTGATAAAGACTCTTGAGAGACTTGTGCACGTACGTATCAACTTATAGGTGGGCAATTTCAGATTAACTCATCTACTGTCCGATAACTCGGAGGCACTTTCGGTCAGCACTCGAAGCTTCCATTACCTGCAATAACAGCATGAAACATCAACCGGCCATTGGGAATAAAACTCTAATTTTGTTTCCAGTATAAGGTTGAATAAGTTTAATTCAAGAAGAAAACCAAAAAGGTTGACATCTGTTGTCTGGAATCACTTTGAAAGGAGTAGAAAGGCTGGTATATGTATGTTATTTGCCTACATTGTAACAAGAGACTTAGTGAATCAAGTAACAATGGAACTACGCACCTAAGAAAGAAGATGGTACTGCCAGCCTAACAAATATTAGTTTTGATGGAGGACAGAGGAAAGAAAACTCACTCATACGCATTGTTACAAACTCGCGCAAACCAAGCGCAACAACAAGATTGTGGTCCCTCCGTACTTTGAAACATCAACAACTTTATTCCAGAATCATGATTTTACTCAAGATATTGTGAGGCCAAGCTATGTTCCCTGCAAGACCAATTGCACAATGAAAGCCTTCAAAGAAATTAGAGAAAGTGTTTGCAGACATCACTTTTGAATCGAATGAACAACAATGTGCAGGATGAACGAGAGTAATATCAAGACCAGTTCGGCCACGCGTTTGCTTATCGAAGGATCGATTTTCAGGATAAGGGACCGAAGCTTACCATCCAAAGGTCATCAAAGTCCACCAGCAACATCCCTGGGCTGTTAATTTCTCTGGGCCCAAACCCTTTCACTATCCACACCTGCCAACAACAATCACAAAATCAAATATGACCGTTAGAGGATATTCCTTGAAACAATGGAAGATTCTATTCAGACTAAATCAAATCCAATCTCAATTCTCATCAACATTAACTCAATAAAAATGGAAAAGGAAATATTACCAATTTCAGCTAAACGAAAACAGAAGGTCCAAATCCACAATTAATTGGATTTTAATCCAATTCAGTGGAAATCCCAAATTGGAGTCTATATAAGAGCAATCGAGAATCATCACAAAAGGCCTAAGGGTCGTAACCCTAAAAGAGGAAAAGAAAAATCACTATCAAAAAACGACACAGTTGATACACGCAGAGACAACAATCCGCAGAAAACCCTCAATCTGAGACCCCAAAATTAGAGAGAGGAAGAGAAGAAACTCATCTTCTCAGAAGCCGCCGTCGAAGAATCGCACACCAAAAAACCTCATACGCCGCGAAGCCCTGCGAACCGTTGAACCCGCAAACGCCACGCCTTCGCCGTTACGAATCAATTGCCTGAACTCCATCGGAAATCACCACTATCCATCCTCAACTATCACCTGCAAGCCTTCGTTATCGCCATCGCAGGTAATGATTCCTCCGATTGGTGTTGTCATTTGGGACTGATGTTTATTTTGTAGGTTTTAGGTCTGATTAAAAATGGAGAAGAAGGGACTGACCGAAGAAGGAGAAGATTGAGACGAAATCGCAATCACGAAAACGGGGGGAAAGTGTTAAGAATTTAGGGTTTCTGCTTGTTTTCCTTTTCTTTAATTTTGTTTACTGTAATGATTAAATCACACGCACACACCTAATACACACACATCACCACTAAATCACTCCTTAATTTTAATTAACCATTTTAAATTACTCCCTAATCATCACTAAATCATTTTTATTAAAATAAATCTTTTTTACATAATTCAAACTAATATTTTATTCCATTAACTAATTAATCCGTTTTTTTTTTCATTTCTTTTATTTAAAATAATTTAATAAATCTGTTTTCTAAATAATTAATGATATATCTCCCAATTTCATGCTTAAAATAACTGTTTAAAAAAATAAAAATTATAATAACCTTTTATATTAACAACTGCAAACTCCATTTTAATGAATTCCTATTTAATTAAAATCAATTCACATCTAGAACTTCTTTTTTAATAATAAATCAACTTCTCTTTAAAATCAATTCCAGCCAACAAAACCAACTTTTATTCAAATTAATCGATTTACCTTGATCAACCCAATTAAAATCAAACCAAACGGTTAAAACCAATTCAATCGTGCACATCACTTCACGACACATCCACTCACATACATCTTAGCGCTTTCATGCGTATATATTATTTATCTTTATCTGCTTTTATTCACAATGCACACACTCACCTAGCGCTTTCATGCGTTCGTGTATGGTTTATCTTTCTGCAATTTATTCTATTGCATTTACATTATCATATTTACCTATTCGTACATTGCATTCCGTCCAAAGGAAAAACCTACACATAATTCAACGTTGTGTGTAGTTGCACATCATTTGCATCATTCTCCCCACATGATCCTTGATCCCATTCAAGTCGATCTTTAAGATAGATCCTACCCCATAGGAAGGACCATTATCTCTACAACTTAGACAAACAAACAACACAATACAACTTTTCAAACACATTTAGAGAATAGATGTTGATCATCTTAAGTGAGATATAATCTCCACCCCACAACAATACAATCAAACATGTAGGGACTTTGCCTTAAGAGCGATAAAGGCATACTTGGCGACCATCCGAGTATGTAAGACCTTTTCTTAAGACGACGCAAAGACTATTTTCCTACAACCTGTGGCGGTTACATCTCCCTTAAAATGAAGACTCATCTTTTCTCCTAAAATCAATCAACCAACTACCCTAAACCCGTAGGAACTTTGACCACAGTCAAAGAACTCCTCAAACCCTTTAGGAGAACTACAAAATACTCTGATTCCATTCCCATAAGGATATGTAGGCATAAGATGCGACATCTTATCGAGTATACTTAGATGTAAACCATTAGGTCTTTCAACCATTAAGCAGATAAACACTTAGCAATAAACAAACATAAAACAAGAGGTTCCTGTAGAGTACTACAGAAACTTAGGATGCTAGTACCTTCCCTAAGTTTAACCAACCCCCGAACCTAAAACAATCTAGCTTGCATTCGCATTGCATTGTGGGAATTTCGATCTTTATCCCTTCCTTTGGACAAATCAAAGTTCGGTTGCAAATTGAATTAATGATTCAAACTAATCAATAGTTTGGTATCCAAATTTCACCGCGACAGAAATGGCGACTTCACTGGGGACAATCTCTAGTGGGTTTCCCTATCTTATTTTATTTGTTTACTGCTTTATATATCTGCCTACTTGATTAATTGTTTACATGCTTTCTTTTGTATTTCTTTTGGGATTATTGTTCTTGAGTGGTGAGACAAAGTCCTGCACCCGGACTTGAGAGAAATTAAGATAGGATGGTGATATATTCGATGAGGCTTATAGGGAGTGAGTCCCGACTAAGTTGATTCGATAATCCCGCTTAGTTGAGACCCTTTTGAAAATGGTTCGGTTGAACGAGTTTAGTCGTGAAAACTTTTACTATTCTCAATTGGAGTCCATGAGACTAAGGACCGTAGTTACCTTTAACCCCACTTTGGCCTTATTAGGATGTAGTGCGAGGCTATGAGGGAGTAAGTCCCGAAATAGTGCTACGTGATGCTACACTCAAAAGAAGTTCTCTTGAGAATATTATTAATCCTCAAGTTAGTTGGGAGATTGATAATATCCAATAGATGGACTAATGACTTTGGGACCCTTTTTAGAACCCAGTTCTGCAGGTACCAATCAATCTTTAGTCCACAACCTTTGGGAAGGGGTATACCTTTGCTCCATGCTCGTTGCAAACCTAGGGCCCTTGTTTGTTTATCTTTATGTCCTTATGTGAATACTTGTGTTTGCTGCATTCATATAACATCATTCTGCATTGGACTTCATGGGATTTACTTTCGTTTATGAACATTGTAGGTTACTATGACTTCAAATGAAAGACGTATTGTGAAATATACTTTTAGGAGTCCCAAATTGGATGACCTAAAGAAGTTGTGGGACTTCATCCAAGATCAAGAGGAATTCAAGAGCAAATATGGGAAGCTGATATCTTTATTGAGTTGCACAGTGAATGAAGGACTTCTTGCCACTCTGCTGCAGTTCTATGATCCTCTCTACCATTGTTTCACCTTCCCAGATTTTCAGTTGTTACCTACATTAGAAGAGTACTCCTTTTTGGCTGGTCTACCTATCTTGGAAGAATCTCCTTTTCCCTTCTTGGAAAAGGACCCTGATGAGAAAGATATTGCTAAGGCCCTCCGTTTAAAGGCAGCTGACGTCAAGGCCAGCATGGTCACTAAGAATGGAATCCTTGGTTTGAAGACAATTTTCTTGGTCGAGAAGGCTTTATTTTATGCTAAACATTCGAACAAGGCTCAGTTCGAGGCGATTTTTGCCTTACTTGTTTATGGGATATTTCTATTTCCAAGTTTTGAAGGTTTCATCGATCTCAAAGCCTTTAAAATCTTTAGGAAGAACAACCCAGTGCCGACTTTGTTGGGAAACACATATCACTCTATACATCTCCGAAACCTTCGTGGTGGAGGGATGATTACTTGCTGTGTACCCTTACTTTACAAGTGGTTTATTTCGCACTTGCCGAAGTCTAGCTCTTTTACAAATATTGGCAAAGAGCTTTGGTCCCCTAAAGTGATGGCATTAACCCATTCTGACATTGATTGGTACGATCGAGTATATGATGAAATATTAATCATTGATAGTTGTGGTAACTTTGGTAATGTACCATTGCTTAGTTTTGACGGAGGAATCAACTACAATCCCGTTCTAGCTCACCGACAGTTGGGATATCCATTGAAGAAACCTCCCAAAAGTGACCATATAAAGAGTATTTTCTTCCACAAAGATGTAGAGCTTCTAGGAAGAGTTCTGGACGCATGGCGTAGGGTATACAAGAAAGGGAAGAGGAGTCTAGGGAGGCCTAATTGTGTATCTTTAGAACCATACCTCCAGTGGGTAGGGGACAGGGCAATCAAGCTGGGGATGCCTTATTCTCGTCAAGATCCCATAGCGCCAAAGAGAGAGCCCACTTATGTCTTTATGTCTGAAGCCGAGGTGTCCTTAAGGAAGTATCAACATGAGTTGGAATCCTGGAAGAACAAGTACCACGTAGCAGTGGCAGAAAATGATGAGTGTCAAAAGCAGAATGCTGAACTTCAAAAGCAGAATGCTGAACTTCAAAAGGAGAAGGATGAACTTCAGAAACAGCTACAATTGAAGGATGAAGAGCTACTCCCCTGCAAGAAGAGGAAAGTCATGGAGGATTTATTTTTCTCCGACCCACAATGCACTATTTGGAAAATAATTGTGGACAACCTTATCCGTGAGAAGGCGCAACTAGAAGAGCAGCTCAAGCAGCAGCATTCAAAGCTTCTTTAGTGTCTTTACTAGCTTTTATTTAGCTTTTATTTGGGACTCTTTAAAAGAATATTTATGTAGTCCGTTTCAAATTTAATAAAACGTTTCCTTTTACCGCAATGCCTATAAATAGAGGAATCCCATGAAGTCCTAATCATCTTGCATTGCATTCTTTTCCATTGTTCACTTCAAGAAACTCAAATTCGTTCTGTAGGTGTTATAATCATGGATTTCAGAAGAGAAACCTTGAAGTACACTTTTCAGAGTCCCAACCTCGAAAGCTTGAGAGAACTAGCCGAACTCGTCGAGGATCGCTTTGCCTTCGCAGCAGAATATGGAGGAATCTTTCGTTTCCTCGAGCTGAGGATGAAAGAAGGATTGTTGGAAACATTGGTTCAATTTTATGACCCGATGTATCACTGCTTCACTTTTCCAGACTACCAATTGATGCCGACCTTAGAAGAGTACTCAGAACTCTTAAGGATGCCTGTGACTGTTCGACCTCTATTCACTGGAAGGGAAGACACGCCTAGTCACCAAGAAATTGCAAATGCCACTCATCTTAGCCTTGAAGATGTTCAAACACACCTGATCACCAAGGAAGGAGTCCTTGGGTTCCCCGCCGACTTTTTGATCGAAAAAGTCCGTTACCACGCTGAAAGAAAGGAGGCTCTCACCCTGAAAGCCAATTTCGCTTTATTGGTCTATGGGACTTTCTGGTTCCCTAAAATTGACAGTTTTGTTGATATGGATGCAATCAAGCTCTTCATACTCAAGAATCCAGTACCCACCTTGCTCGCTGATGCGTACTTCTCGATTCACTCGAGGAATGCCGAAGGAGGAGGACACATCGCATGTTGTACCGCTTTGCTGTACTCATGGTTCATCGCTCGTTTGACTTGGTATCCGTCCCTTTGGGACAAAGTAGCAACACCTCAATGGTCCGAGATACTTATGGCCCTCACCCATTCGGACATTGTTTGGTATGATCCTGCCTATGGAGGCGTGCCTATGATTCCTAGCATCGGAGGTTTCCCCAACGTACCGCTTATTGGAAGAGAAGGATGTATAAGTTACAATCCCACTTTGGCCCGTAGACAGTTTGGACACCCTATGATCCAAGTGCCTGACCCAGTCTCTTTGGAAGAGATCTATTTCAAAGGAGAAGAGGACCTAGATCTCAGGACTGTCATCATTTACGCATGGAAATACATTGATATGGAAGGAACAACTGCTTCAGGATACCCCAACTGTGCTGTTTCCGAGGATTATCTGCATTGGGTGCGAGAAAGGGCTCTCGATCTCAAGATGCCTTTTCCTTTTCATGAACCTATGGTATTATCTCCTCATGACCCCGACTGGTTCGAGGAAGAGGAATTAGAACAAGTGAGGATTGCTTTAGATGAAGCCCGGAAGTTGAGGACTGCCTGGAAGAATAAGTTCCTCACCCTCAAAGTAGAGAAGGAAAGACTTCAAAAGACACCAGAATTAGAAGTTGCCAGAAAGAGAAAGGCGCAAGGAGATTTATTTTCTCCTCATGCCTCTTCAAGTGCTGTCACCAGTGATGATCTCCCCTCAACTACCATGTCTTGGAAGGAGTGTGTGGAATGACTCATCATCGAGAAAGCGGCGTTGCAGGATCGCATTGACCAGTTGACCGAGGAGCTCCGTACAAAAGAGAAGACTGTGAAGTAGAGTTCTAAGTTTTCCTTTTGCTTTCGTTGTAATAAGCTCTTAAAAGAGTACTTTGTTTTCATTGTTTCTCAAAAAAAAATAAAAAGTTTTTCAATCATCCCACATTATAATACTGAAAAACACTTTGAGTTTCTTGAAGTATCCTCCTGCATCTGCACTATGCACCAACATCCTGCATTTAGCATGGCATTTTACATTTGTGCATGTGTCCTTCCTTTATTGTGGCTCATTTCGGTTTCCCATCTTTGCTGTCAGTCGCCGTCTCTACCTCTGACCAAGCCGAAAGTATCATTAAAGGATAGTGAGGAGAACAAAGACATGGATCGCATGACTAGCTTCAGAGTAAGGTCTAATCCGACACTTCGCCGTCCCTCCGATAACTTTGTTCCTATGCAACTTCAGCCTGTGCAAGAAAAGGAAATGGACGATCCAGAGCTTACAGCATTCAAGAATGAATTTTGTGACTTCGAGGAACAATGGAAAATAATGAAGAGGAACCGTGCGCCTGATTTTCATGCTCATGACCCGCACCTAGTTCCAAACTCAGTTATCCCCCCAGGATTCCAGATGCCCGCCTTCGAAGTGTACAAAGGTACATTTTTTCCAAGGTATCATTTGATGATGTTTTGTCAGAAGATGACCGTCTATCTTGGGAACGACAAACTAATGATTCACTGCTTTCAAGAAAGTTTGGGTGGAGCACCGTTAACATGGTATATGAAGCTACAAGTGAATCACATCCAGTCTTGGGAAGACTTAGCTGTCGCTTTTGTAAAGCAATCCAATTACAGTTTGGGAATAGCTCCCGATAAAACAGGTGATAAAGGATCTCCCAGAGAATCCACAGCTTCAGTATCCCGTCCTCGACATGAGTATGCAATGCCCGCTCAACGCGAGCAGCAGTTGCCTCCTAAGCGAAGGATGCCATCTCCAGGTCAGCACCGACATGTTCGAAGACAGTTTCCGAATCAGAAAATACCTCCGAACACTCTGAAAGAAGAGACCCATTGGTTCGATATTATCCCTTTGACCTACCGTCAATTATGGTTTTATTTCATCCGAAACTCGGTAATGACACCTAGAAAGACTAGAACCATGAACTCTCACCCACCATGGTTCAACCCAAACACCAGCTGTGAATTTCATGATGGAGTGTTGGGGCATTCGATCGAAGATTGCAAAGTTTTTCAAGGGAAAGTTCAAGAAATGATCGATAATGAAGTGCTAACATTCAAAGGAGAAAGACCGATCATGAATGGAGTATCATTACGCTGACATAAACGAAAACTCCAGAAGAACTTTCTATTTCTTTTGTTTGTTTGTGTGTTTATTTCTTAAAAGCATATTTGGCATGTAAGAACTTTCTGCTTTGAATAAGTAATGCAATAACTGTTTGTCTTGAAGAAATCCATTCGTTTTCACTCAAATAGTTTTCAAAATTATTTATAATGCCGACTTTTACCCGATCTCTCGCTCTGACAGAGAATTGGAAGGAGGATGATGAAGTAAAACACATGATCTCTTGTTGTATGCTTCGAATAAAAACCCTACTGATGATGTAAGGCATTATTTTAAACCTCCTGAAAGCCAACATAGTCAACTCTTTCTTTTAAACCTTGATTGAGGATCCGTTCTCTTTCTCCCAAACCGAAACATCATTTTCTTAACCTGGGGCAGGGTAATATCAAAAATGATGAACATTTTTTAAAAATTGGGTGGGCACAAATATACTAACCCTTTCTCCCTCCATTCTACAAGTCATAAATTAAACCCATATACGACCCTCAAAGTCCTAATTGAAGGAAGGTTTAATTCGAAAGCATACTCGATGAGATATTGTTTCCTGACTCCTTGAGCTATGCTCAAATTTAAATCGGCTTTATAAATAATGTTCAATTTGTATCCTAACTAGTGGTTTCGATCACAAGTTATTGCGATATCCTTTTTCAAAACTTCAAGACAAACGTGTGTCGCATTAACCATTTCGAAATTGATATTTCTAACTTGTTAAGATACGCTTGACATCTTAGAAAGAATACACGGACCCCAATGGACTCGAAGACCTCGCCCACCTGGAGCAATTTACTCTTCAAGAAGTTTGATCCGTACGAGTTTGGCTTTCACCTAAAGCACAAATTTGGAAGACTCAGTTATACCGCCAATCAGGGGCAGTTACGTCGAGATTCGGCGAATCTCTAGAGAGTTTGAAAACAGTGGGGCATTTGGACATCGAGTTTTCTATAAATTCCTCTCGAGACGTTTTCTCTTAAACTATGTGTCTTGGGGAATTTGAAGATTTGAGCAAAATATGTATATTTCATCCTCAGGAAGCTCAACCCCAACATGTTCAACAACTACGATGACCCAGGATATTTATTTTATCCCCTATGAAACTTCGGGTACCTCCGTCTACAATTTCATACAACATGTCAAACTTATCAAGATGATACATCCCCAAATGGATTGATCACTCTTCCTCAAGAGAAATTTTGAAGTTTTGAAGCAGGATTGGGACCCTACATTTGGTTCTCCATCTACCCTCAGTGGTACTTCTATCTTTGAAGATTGGTCGGATGTTTGTTTCGAGACGTTTATCCCGTGATTCGGTCGTTGCTTTCGTCTGTTTTGTCAGCATAAGCATACGCATATCATATAAGTAGATAGCATAACATTTGTGTTTGTGCATCCTTTGTATGTTTTACTCTATCTCTTCGATCGCGTTTACCCTTGGGTATTTGGGCGTGTCTCTTCCTTCCAAATAGAATTGTCAGCCCTAAGCAAAGAAACTCAATATTTCTATTTCCCCACGAAGTTCGATCCTCGTGGAAGACAGTTGTTTCAGTACATTCCCATTGGAGTTTATACCTCTATGGTTGAGTCTTGCTTGACAGTTTCTCTTCGGTTATTTCCCGAATTGAACTTCGGTCTTTGGCAATCACACTATGAACATCTCCAGCTTTTGAGCATGGATCAAAAGTGCATTTATTTTGCACTTTTACATTATGAGGATCACCGTTGAAGACGTGATACTTCTTCGGCAATATTACAAGATCTCCTCAACAACTTACAGCTGAATGACAAAAGATCTCTTTATTTGAGCAACTCGCCTTGGGCTGACTTATATTCAAAACGACAAACAACAATTTCCTCAAGACAATATGTCCTTCCCCAGTGGACTATTTCAAGATTATCGAGTCAAAGCAAGGGACATTACAGATATTTCCCCATTTGAGGATTTCTGCTACAGCAATCTCACATATTTTTAAAATTACAGCAAAGATACTCCTCAGAAATGATCTTCCCCAGAGAGTTCATTATGAGTACTATCAATGACATATCTCCTTACAAGAGGACACTCCACGTATCAACCGGTTTACAGCTCCTCTGAAGATCCCCAGTGCATATTCTACAAATTGCCAATGCAATACAAACTGCATCTACAATTTACGATTATAAGTACAAGATCACGTCTACAAAATTCTACAATTACAGAGTACACAACATTTACATCAACAATTCTACAGTTCTACAATTTACAACATACAATCTACAATGACATTATGGCCCACAGTTGAGAATTTACAATCTACAATCAACAAATTTACAACCCCTCTTTGAAGACGCTCTCACGAGTTTCCATCATTTTAGGTAGGAACCGAGACCAGCTCATGGTTCCCATACCATGATGCAAGGGGAAGTTCTACATCAGAGACTGAGACCAGCACATGGTTCCCATACCATGATGCAAGGGGAAGTTCTACATCATAGACTGAGACCAGCACATGGTTCCCATACCATGATGCAAGGGGAAGTTCTACATCAGGGACTGAGACCAGCTCATGGTTCCCATACCATGATGCAAGGGGAAGTTCGACATCAGAGACCGAGACCAGCTCATGACTCCTATATCATGATGCTCGGGGAAGCTCTACCACTACAACATCTACAACTACAGTGACATCAAAGACCGATACCAGCTCATGGTCCCCGTACCATGATGCCAGGAGAGGTTATACATTTTACCGTTTCAGCTGAGTTACAAAATATAAAATAATAAAAAGAAAAAGATCCATTTTGAGTTATTACCGACCACCACCTTGGTAGTCAAAGTATCTTTCGATCACAAATCGTCAAAAGCACCGCATCCTTGATGCATGAGCTACCGTTACACGTTTGGAGATTTCCCATGAGTGATTGTTCATGTCCTCGTAGGGTCCCGCCTTGTTGGATCTGTTGCTTTTCTGTCTAGCATGTCGCGTCCAGTTCATCCCCTATGACCTCTTCCTCACAGATTTTGTCCGTCCTGCATTTTCATATCATTGCATATCATATGCATTCGGTGGCCTCTTAAGGCCAAAAATTTGCGCAAATGTTTGTATTTAAGTCCCTCCTATCTCGTCGAGACGGAAATTTCGATCTCCATATCTACGAATAGGAGTAACTTAAATAGGGGCATCTGTTGCACCCTAATTTTTGACCACGAGATACCACCTCTTTTGCGCATTTTCTATTGTTATTCGACTTTATTTTAATATTTATATTTTTTTTACGACTAACCGATTTGTGCAGACGTGGTAATACCGAAAGGAGATGGCGTTCCTCACAGTCGATCATTGCACATAACTTACCATCTTAACCGGTTTGTTTGTTTGTTTTGAGAAGTGTTTCACTGCTGGAAGTTCCGGGAATCACGAAGTGACGCATATAAAGGCCTATTATCCAGGGATTGGGCTTTATGCCATTTTGTTGTCCAGAGTTGTCTACTATGACCAAATTCAAGCCATGAGAAGAATTTTAGTTGTTACTCAAGTCATAAGGATCCGCACGTATTCGATATCAAACTCAATAGAAAAGGTTCACGGCCCTCCAAAAGACATGCGTAAAGTAGCACGACCGGGATCATCCGAACTATCCAAGCTGGACGATAGTTTCACGTAGCCCTCATTAAAATCCTAATCCAAAAGACTTTGGTTTGGTGTAACACAAACCACTAGAGGTGTTTGCAACCCATTGCAAAAGGATATTATTGGTGGCTAAGTCTAGCCCGTTTTAATGAGATTGAACTTTTTGTGGCCCACATGTTATGGTTCCTGCGTTAAGGCTAATGACTTGAAAAAAAAGGATAAGCTTTCAAATGAAATTGATTGATGAAACTACAAGAATCTAAGTATGAGAGAAACAAAGCTCAAGTTCACGCTGTGCTGGAACTCAAATGTGATCAGACTTAAATTATAAGTTCAAGGCAAATGATTTTTTTTACACAGGTATTTGCAAGCAATTGGGCCAGGTTACACACATGTATGCAGATATTACAAAAAACTTTACTAAGCTACATGGAAAGCAGTACGTCCGTCCAAATACCGAGTAAGCCACTTCAGACTACATATTCTTGGATCAAAAGAGCAACAGAACTCCTAGTTGTTATTACATGTACAGTCTCAAGGGAAAAACACATTGTCACGTGCAGTTACGGCTCCAGGGCCAGCGTCCTGTCCAAATACAGAATCAGTTTCCTCAATAAGCTCCATTGACTCGCCAAAGCCAGTCCCCCCTGTTGTTAAATGGTCCACAGTCAACCGAACTCCCACCTCTACTGCATCATTCTGCAAATAACCACAAACATTAATTAACGGCTAATAACAGCATATTAGACAGAAATGCAGTAACTATCAGTGGAACCTCACGAGAACACCAATTTATCATGAAGTAAAGGAAAGACGAGTTTTAACATGGGGCCAATCCAAATTGCGGCTAGAACAGACGAAGAGGGATTTACGAGCAAACTTTCCTGAAGTTACGCCTCCAACACCATGCCATAGGCCAATTAACTCTCGAAACAACATCATCAAAAGGCAGAGCATAGAGGAGTTCTTTCTGTTAGCTTGAACAAACGCGATACCTCACCACTCACATCCAGTTCTGCAACGAAGAGGCATCAGGATAATGCAGTTATTACCGGTTTTTTTTCAATTAGAGAAAACCATGACCATAACTGTAAGCAACATACCGTGGGATAAGATTTCCTTGACGCCTAAGGCTTCAAAGCACGAGTTGCAAGGCCTTCGAAGAAGTGATGCCGACCTTTGTCAAACTTCTACGTAACTCCAAGCTTCCAATACATCGGCGAAACATGGACCAAGATTGTACTTGGCAGGCTCATCCTCGATGGAAATCTCTGCAAATTCAGAGTGAATTAGCGAGCAAAACGTAAGTTCCGGGGCGTAATCAATGATTCTGAAAAACGGAGAAGCTTGGTAAATCACAAACTTACAACTTATTTTCGATACAAATACGCAAAAATGTTACAAACTGAACCCCACGGTTTGTAACTCTGCAAAGTTAATCACGAGTCGCACTCCTTGCCAATACAAAGGAGGAATGTCTCCTTACCATCTGCTATGCCAGAATCGAAGTCGGTTACCTGTGACAGCAATACCGCACCAGTACACTTGAGCCATCCGACTTGCAACGTCACACTCATTAAGGCTGCATCTGATAAAGACTCTTGAGAGACTTGTGCACGTACGTATCAACTTATAGGTGGGCAATTTCAGATTAACTCATCTACTGTCCGATAACTCGGAGGCACTTCCGGTCAGCACTCGAAGCTTCCATTACCTGCAATAACAGCATGAAACATCAACCGGCCATTGGGAATAAAACTCTAATTTTGTTTCCAGTATAAGGTTGAATAAGTTTAATTCAAGAAGAAAACCAAAAAGGTTGACATCTGTTGTCTGGAATCACTTTGAAAGGAGTAGAAAGGCTGGTATATGTATGTTATTTCCCTACATTGTAACAAGAGACTTAGTGAATCAAGTAACAATGGAACTACGCACCTAAGAAAGAAGATGGTACTGCCAGCCTAGCAAATATTAGTTTTGATGGAGGACAGAGGAAAGAAAACTCACTCATACGCATTGTTACAAACTCGCGCAAACCAAGCGCAACAACAAGATTGTGGTCCCTCCGTACTTTGAAACATCAACAACTTTATTCCAGAATCATGATTTTACTCAAGATATTGTGAGGCCAAGCTGTGTTCCCTGCAAGACCAATTGCACAATGAAAGCCTTCAAAGAAATTAGAGAAAGTGGTTGCAGACATCACTTTTGAATCGAATGAACAACAATGTGCAGGATGAACGAGAGTAATATCAAGACCAGTTCGGCCACGCGTTTGCTTATCGAAGGATCGATTTTCAGGATAAGGGACCGAAGCTTACCATCCAAAGGTCATCAAAGTCCACCAGCAACATCCCTGGGCTGTTAATTTCTCTGGGCCCAAACCCTTTCACTATCCACACCTGCCAACAACAATCACAAAATCAAATATGACCGTTAGAGGATATTCCTTGAAACAATGGAAGATTCTATTCAGACTAAATCAAATCCAATCTCAATTCTCATCAACATTAACTCAATAAAAATGGAAAAGGAAATATTACCAATTTCAGCTAAACGAAAACAGAAGGTCCAAATCCACAATTAATTGGATTTTAATCCAATTCAGTGGAAATCCCAAATTGGAGTCTATATAAGAGCAATCGAGAATCATCACAAAAGGCCTAAGGGTCGTAACCCTAAAAGAGGAAAAGAAAAATCACTATCAAAAAACGACACAGTTGATACACGCAGAGACAACAATCCGCAGAAAACCCTCAATCTGAGACCCCAAAATTAGAGAGAGGAAGAGAAGAAACTCATCTTCTCAGAAGCCGCCGTCGAAGAATCGCACACCAAAAAACCTCATACGCCGCGAAGCCCTGCGAACCGTTGAACCCGCAAACGCCACGCCTTCGCCGTTACGAATCAATTGCCTGAACTCCATCGGAAATCACCACTATCCATCCTCAACTATCACCTGCAAGCCTTCGTTATCGCCATCGCAGGTAATGATTCCTCCGATTGGTGTTGTCATTTGGGACTGATGTTTATTTTGTAGGTTTTAGGTCTGATTAAAAATGGAGAAGAAGGGACTGACCGAAGAAGGAGAAGATTGAGACGAAATCGCAATCACGAAAACGGGGGGAAAGTGTTAAGAATTTAGGGTTTCTGCTTGTTTTCCTTTTCTTTAATTTTGTTTACTGTAATGATTAAATCACACGCACACACCTAATACACACACATCACCACTAAATCACTCCTTAATTTTAATTAACCATTTTAAATTACTCCCTAATCATCACTAAATCATTTTTATTAAAATAAATCTTTTTTACATAATTCAAACTAATATTTTATTCCATTAACTAATTAATCCGTTTTTTTTTTCATTTCTTTTATTTAAAATAATTTAATAAATCTGTTTTCTAAATAATTAATGATATATCTCCCAATTTCATGCTTAAAATAACTGTTTAAAAAAATAAAAATTATAATAACCTTTTATATTAACAACTACAAACTCCATTTTAATGAATTCCTATTTAATTAAAATCAATTCACATCTAGAACTTCTTTTTTAATAATAAATCAACTTCTCTTTAAAATCAATTCCAGCCAACAAAACCAACTTTTATTCAAATTAATCGATTTACCTTGATCAACCCAATTAAAATCAAACCAAACGGTTAAAACCAATTCAATCGTGCACATCACTTCACGACACATCCACTCACATACATCTTAGCGCTTTCATGCGTATATATTATTTATCTTTATCTGCTTTTATTCACAATGCACACACTCACCTAGCGCTTTCATGCGTTCGTGTATGGTTTATCTTTCTGCAATTTATTCTATTGCATTTACATTATCATATTTACCTATTCGTACATTGCATTCCGTCCAAAGGAAAAACCTACACATAATTCAACGTTGTGTGTAGTTGCACATCATTTGCATCATTCTCCCCACATGATCCTTGATCCCATTCAAGTCGATCTTTAAGATAGATCCTACCCCATAGGAAGGACCATTATCTCTACAACTTAGTCAAACAAACAACACAATACAACTTTTCAAACACATTTAGAGAATAGATGTTAATCATCTTAAGTGAGATATAATCTCCACCCCACAACAATACAATCAAACATGTAGGGACTTTGCCTTAAGAGCGATAAAGGCATACTTGGCGACCATCCGAGTATGTAAGACCTTTTCTTAAGACGACGCAAAGACTATTTTCCTACAACCTGTGGCGGTTACATCTCCCTTAAAATGAAGACTCATCTTTTCTCCTAAAATCAATCAACCACTACCCTAAACCCGTAGGAACTTTGACCACAGTCAAAGAACTCCTAAAACCCTTTAGGAGAACTACAAAATACTCTGATTCCATTCCCGTAAGGATATGTAGGCATAAGATGCGACATCTTATCGAGTATACTTAGATGTAAACCATTAGGTCTTCCAACCATTAAGCAGATAAACACTTAGCAATAAACAAACATAAAACAAGAGGTTCCTGTAGAGTACTACAGAAACTTAGGATGCTAGTACCTTCCCTAAGTTTAACCAACCCCCGAACCTAAAACAATCTAGCTTGCATTCGCATTGCATTGTGGGAATTTCGATCTTTATCCCTTCCTTTGGACAAATCAAAGTTTGGTTGCAAATTGAATTAACGATTCAAACTAATCAATAGTTTGGTATCCAAATTTCACCGCGACAATATGCATGTGAAATGATTTATATAGATTCTTCCTTTTATTTTATGTACTATTATACCATTATTATTTGATCGTGATTCTCACCCTTTGTTGTTGTTGTGGTATGTGCTTCCTCGGAAGTACAGATAATCCAGGTACATAGATAGCTTGGATAGCGGTGTACAGGTCGAGTCTTAGGGTGATCTGATACGTAACACGGGATATGGGTGTTTTAATTGTTTTGCTTCAAACTTGTTGTAATCCTGTGACGTATCACATTTTGGTGAATTATAATAATAAAGATTTTATGAAATCTGGCAGATGGCCAAGAATGTTGAAATGACAAATTTCCGCTGTATTATTTTGAAAATAATCAATAAAGTATTTTGATGACTTATTGGTGATGTGATATCCCACTGTAAATGATGAAAACTCTGATGTTTAATTATAATGTTTATATTTTATTTGTTTTGGGAAGTGGGGTGTTACAAGTGGTATCAGAGCAGGTCGGTCCATCCGGCCAGGTTGTCTTGTGTCGTTTGTCCCCTTGTATGCGACACGTGTGAAAACACTGTCATTGCGAGGTTAAGTATGCAAAGGGTGGATAGTGACATCCGGTGGATGTTAAAGAAAGCATAAACGTGGAGTGCAAATTGGTGTAGCAAGACCTTTAAGTATTCCAAGAGTCGAGGATGTGTTGTATGGTCTTCTAAGTGTGAAATTGTTGCAGTACGTCAAATTCCGAGATCACAGCTTTTTACGGAATCGAAATCGGACACTCGGAAGTCAGGTAACGGTCGAAATTAAGATTTTGGACTGTCATGTTCGCCAGGTCTTCGCCTAGCGAGCATGCTAGTGAACGACTCCACGCTCGCTACTATGTTCGCCTAGCAAGGAAGTCCTGGGCAGAGAAAGTCGTTTTAGTATTTTTGTCGTAACGGGAGGACCGTAACTCAGAATGACGCACGGTTTGAAGCATTGGAAAGCTAGTCCAATGATCTAGATGATGGTGAAGTATTGGCATGGAATTAAATTAATTATTGATGGACTATTTTTGGATTTAGTAGTGGATGCAGAGTGTGTGGTGCGTGTTTTTGCCACAATTTACGAAACCGAGTAACCATTTGGCATGAGGATTCTCCATACTTGATTGATGGAAGCAATGATTGTGTTCATCGATGATATTTTGGTATATTTAAAGAAGGGAATAGAGGATCATATTGAGCATAAGGAACTTGAGTTATCAGTACGGGAGAAGAAGCAGTTTTATGCTGCGGTGAGGAGAGTTTCAAAGGGTTTCTGGAGAGCTGTCAACAACTCGTGTATGGGTTGTGTCGGGCTCGACAGAATTAATTGTTGTGTTGTGAGAAGCTCTGTTGATATGATTGGAAGATGTGTTCAGTGCAACATTAGTAAGTTGTGTCGCTACTGCGAAAATCGGCGCCGGCTGAACAGAAGAGTCGCCACCGTGCGTTATTTATCCCAACGGAGGGAAAGGAAACGCTCGAGGTAAACCTACCGCAAAACGGGGAAAGGAATGGTCATCGCAACCAAAACCTGGATTCGGGAGTCGGTTACGCAAGGGGAAGGTATTAGCACCCCTCACGTCCGTCATACTCGACGGGATCCACGCTTGTTTTTGGGTATGGATTGTTATTCTATCTATTCTACAGGTATGGGGTTAAAAGAAAAGAAAATGACTCGGCAAAGTATCGCACTTTATGCCTACGTATTCCCGTCTGGAACGAGAAATCAGAGTCAACGTTGCTCGCTAGGATATCACATCCTATGCCTACGTACTTTCATACAGCATGAAAGATCAGAGCAAACGTAGTTCGGGCCACGTACGACACAAGTCTGTCTTGATTGTTTTTAGTCCTTCTGAAAAAGTTTTTCTGATTACTGGTCCAAGCGGACAAAAATGACATCTTGATGAGTTCACATTCTTTTACGGAAGAAGTGTCTTTTATTGTGTTTGAAATTTTATTGTATTTTTCTGTTTGTTTTGAGAAAGAAGAGACAGAACTCTAACCTACGGTTGCAAAGGGAATCAAACTAACCTAATGTTATCATGCATGGGTTAAGACCTAATGTCTATCATGCTCCTCTCTTGCACAGAGAGAAACAGAGATCCTAAGGGAATAGACGTAAACAGAAACAATAGCAAGATATATACAGTAGAGCAGTAAAATGCATGGATGCAGCAATACAAGCGAGGCAAAGGAGTCCCACTCAACCTCGAACCTAGAAACAATAGGCAAAAGTGAACAGCATTCACTTTCAACCCAACAGGTTAACAGCAAACAAAACAGTCAGGAAAACCAATCAATACATCATAAATGAAATACAGCAAAAATAAACAGCCACAGCAGCTCTGCATCAACATCTGTCTTCAAGTCATCTCCAATCAGCTACAAGCATCAATCTCCATCTCCACAGCCTGCAAGCAAGGTCTTTGGCATCAATCTTTAGTCTACAATGGCTTTTCTTCAAGTCTCAGACTCCCAGGAGGAATATCAATGAAGTGAATGAATGTTAGACAGTCAATTACCTACCAAGGGTGGTTCATTAACTGTTAACATTATATAGACAATTTTCCCTCAAAAGTTCTATCTTTCAAATACATTCACTGATCCTTCCAAAGGAAGGAGGTGGATATTTGAAAGAGACTTTGAATCATAGAGAAAGGATGGATGCAGACAAGGCATTCCATGTTTGGGAAACAAGCCTTCTAATCTAGAGCTCTGCCTAGCTCCTAAACCCTAGTCTCCTCAACAGCTACTAGCAAGAATCTCCTCTTCAACTCTGGAAGTTGGACTTCAGTCTCTGGATCTCCAATGGTTTCATCATCACAAGTCTTCATCTCTCCCAATTCCCAGGCAATCCCAATACCCATCACAGACAGATAATAATCCCTAGAGGGCACACCACACCAGTCAATCAAATACAGACAGTATTAATAGCAGTAGGGGAACCCTAATAATGTCTAAGGGATCTAATAACTACCCCTAATCCCTATAGTCCCATACCCCAAACTTTCAATCTCTAACTCCTAAGGGAAATGATTCAATTCTTCTAAGTCATCACTTAAACCCTAATTTTGTTCATGTTATTCACACCTAAACTAAAACACCTAAAATTAAGTCCTAAAAATGGGAACTAAATTGTATATACAAGCTAACAATGTCTATTAATCAACCTAAAAAGAATGGATGAAAAATATTAAAGCAACTAATCAAACTAAAATTAGCAAAATCATGCATTAAACAAAACAATTATTTACACCTATTAAAAGAAAAATATGCCTAAAATATAAAAATGAAATGAATTATTAATTTTTTTATATGACAATTTTCTTGACAAAATTAATAAAAGAATTCAAAAACAACCAATGAAAAATATGCATTTTATGATTTGTTATGATTTTTTTTGAAGATTTAATGTTTTTAAAAGAAAATAAGATGAATTAATGAGATGGAGGGTGCAGCAAGAAATTATAATCAGTTAGAAAGAAGAACTGGGCCATACAGGGGGGTGTTAATATCACATACGCGCGAGGCCCAAAAAGCATCAGAAAATAAGCAAAAATTAAAAAACGAAAACGGTGTGAATAGCAGGTTTTTACGTTCATTATATCATTGGGCCTTATTTGGGGGTACGAATAGCAACAATTATTTGAGCCCAGTCTGATGAATAAATGAAACGATGCGTTTCATCGTTTGAATTCTCCCTCCGTTTTTCAGTTCAATCGTGGCCATTGATTTCTCATTCTAGTCAAATGTCAAAGCTCAATCGAACGGCTCCCAGATCATCTTCAACCTCCAGCTAACCCTAACCCCTGAAAACCCTAACCATGCAAGCATCTTCCATCGTTCTGTTCTCTCTCATTTCACCATGAATTCCCTCGACTCCAAGAGCAAAGTTGCTCTACAAACTTCCCTCTACACAGCCATGCCAATAACTCTCCCTAACACTCACTCAATAGACCAACTCGAAGAGAATAACAGTTGGAATCCACCATTAATACCTGTGATCGATTGCTTCAATTCTTACCAATTCTTGTCCTAAACTCATCTACATCTTATGCTGATCATAACAAGCTAATGAACTAAGATTTTCGTGCTCTAATCCAAGAGTTATTCATCCAAACAGATCTTGCACTCCATGATCAAACTCCATGAAAGATCTCCAAACTCACCAAACTCAGTCATCTATCCTAGCTTAACCTTTCTATGCTAACAAAACCTAATAATTCTCACCTAAACATGCAATTCGAATGAGAAACATACCTGGTGCAATTGATGAAAACAGGTACCAAATCCTCTTGATCCAAGGCTTGAAGTGAGTGGAAAATGATCCAAGAACTTGATGATGAGTTCTGTATGCAACCAATGATACTCCAAAGCTTTGAATCTCTCAATTCCAAAATTCTTGCTTCTTGAATGGTCAACTTGCACAGCTCGAATCTTCCTTCAATTTCACCAATCTTGATGTGGATTATGATCCTTGGATGATGATGATGAAGATCCAATCAGAAAATGTGAAGATTGATGAGAATTTGAGAGAGTTTGGATTGATTTTGCACTTTGAAGAAAGTGTGGGAAACTTGTGTTTATGAGCAAATGTGATCACCAACCCTTGCATGAACCTCTTCATACCAATATATACATGACATTAGAACCTCCTAGAAACTTGGAGAAACTTCCCTTGCACTCTTTCCTTACATTTTGGATTATGTTTCTTCCTTTGTAAGCAACCTTGAATAACTCTCAAAATTTGAACTAACCTCAAAATTCCACTTTAGCCAATGTTCTCAAAATGACTTTTCCATTCAAAATGACCTATAATTTTGTCCCATTTGGCCAAAATATGAAAAATCTCATTTTTAAGTCCTTTTTTATTCATTAAATCCAACAATTTTGAAACCTTATGCTATGAATCTTTCCAATCTCTTATGGTCACTTTTCTAGACTCAAAATGTCATTTGGAGCAAGTTTGATGTTGTAAGTTTTTTCATTTGAAGCTTCCTTGTAGGAGTTTTGGGCATAGGTTGAAATGACCTGTAATTCTCAAATGACCAAAATACCCTTTGCTTGCCAAGACCATAAGTAGAGTTCCATAAATCATATGAAGACATACTATACCATTCTAGAAAGCTAAGACAATGAGGAACAACTCTTATGTTGAACAGAAATTCATTTGAAATCTCCTTGAGGGGTAAAAATAGCTTGGAAGTAAAGTCACTTTCAGAGACAAAATTTCAGATACCCCCAGATGACCTGTAACTTGCAAGGACCATAACTTGAGTTCTATAGATCTCCTTGATGTCTTCCACCACTCAAATTAAAGGTCTTGAGATCCTCTAAAAGTTTCATGTTGGCCCAGGATCCATTTGAAGCTTGAATTTTGACTTATCTTTCTTGTAAATTTGACCTAAATTAGGGGATTTTACACAGAAACCCTAATTTAGAAACTCCTCTTCTCCTTGATTTATCTTGATTTCTTCTTAGCACAACAACATATCCTTCTTTACATGTCAAATGATGAACCCCACATCTCTCCAATAGCCCTTAATGCCTTTCAATCAGTCATTTGACTTAGAGTTGACCTAGAGTTGACCCCTGATGAAACCCTAGTTGACTGTCTTCAACTGCAATACTTGTGATCATATCAATGACTTGTCTCCTTCTCCAAATGACTTTCTAAGTCTCCCATGATGCCCAGGTACTATCCATGCTTAGCCCACAGCTCACAATTCCTTTGTTGATCCTCAGATACCCCTCAGATAGAAGATGGATGCACTTGCTTGATCCATTGACTTGATAGCTTTCAAATTCTTTCTGATGACTTGAATGGGATTGAATTTGAATAATAACCTCTTGATAGGCTCATAGAGGTGAGAATAATGATTGGTCCCCTGTTGGATGACTTGTTATGCTTATGCTATGCAGATGAGTAGACTATGTACATGATTCTATATGCAAATGCTAATGATATTGAAACATAACCCAAGTGAATAAGGTTGAGCAAATTTTAGGGTGCAACAGCTGCCCCTATTCAAGCGACTTGGACCCGATTGGGTGAAGAGCCCGGAGCCTTCAGACATTCGCGGTACGAGACGGTTGAATACTAAGAACCCAGAAATTTGCCAACCGCAGAAATAAACTGCGCCACTGCTTGGGGATTATTTTCATCAGCCTGAAAAGCTTCTCTCATTGCAAGAATAAAACTTTGCTTGTCCATGTTAGGACGCCTGTGCCGTCAACACAAAGCACTCTCAATCTAAACTTGTCCGCGTTAGGAAAAATCTCAACAGCTTCACTGGGGATGGCTCGTTTGCCTCTCATCAGAAATAAATCGTCCACGTTAGGACTAAACCCTTCCACGTTAGGGATAACATTGTCCACATAAGGAATAACACCGTCCACGTTAGGACTAAGACTTCGTCTGGATCTGTCCACGTCAGGACTAAACTCTATGGATTATGAATACTTCGTCCACGTTAGGACTCACCCTTCCACGTTAGGAATACCTCGCTTTTCCACGTAAGGAAACCATCTATTGTCTTGATTTGTCCACGTAATGACTCCAATCTTTCCATGTAAGGAATACAATTTCTTTCCTTTTCCCGTAAGGAAACACAATCTTGTTTTAGTTTGTCCACGTCAGGACTCCAACTTGATATGTCCACGTAAGGACTCAATCTTTCCGCGTAAGGAATCACCTCTTTCCACGTAAGGAAACCAACTTCTCTTCTAAATCTGTCCACGTCAGGACTAAACTTTCCACGTAAGGAATACATCGTTCTTCCACGTCAGGAATCAATCTTTCCACGTAAGGAAACCAACTTATCTTTCCACGTAAGGAAACCATTTTTCTTCCACGTAAGGAATCAACTTCTTTCCACGTAAGGAAACACAATCTCGATCTATCCCCGTAAGGGCTCCAACTTGATATGTCCACGTAAGGACTCAATCTTTCCACGTAAGGAAACAATCTTTCCACGTAAGGAAACTACTTTTCTTCCACGTAAAGAATAAAATTCTCAATCTGCCCACGTAAGGACTCGAAGCTTTCCACGTAAGGAATAAACTTGCTTTTCCACGTAAGGAACTAAAATCTCTCTTTCCACGTAAGGAATAAATCTGTCCACGTCAGGACTCACGTTTCGTCTTGATTTGTTGAGAAAATAATATTTTGTCCACGTCAGGACTCACGCACCTTCGACCCACTGGGGAAGTGAGACTCGTCCGCATCGGGACTCACATCTCAACCTGCTGAGGTAATACCACCTGTCCACGTCAGGACTTGCGCGTCTTCGACTTGTTGGGGAAATAAGACTTTGTCCACATCAGGACTCCTACTTTGCCAACAACACGAAGAAGGATAAATTTGTCCGCGTCGGGACCCTCGCATCTTGTCATCACAAAGAACTACCAACTTGTCCACGTCAGGACGCACATTTCATCACCACGAATAAAGCTATCTGCTGGAAATAAATGGTCCACGCCAGGACTCTAACACGAAGAGTAATCAACCTTGTCAATGTTATGACTTCATACTCAATCAATACTGAGAACTCGAATCTGTCCACGTTAGGATTAACATATACCGTCAGACTGGGAGAAATGTCCACGTTCGGACTCCACATTCGATCAATTCTGAAAAATCGAACCTGTCCATGCTAGGACTAACACCTTTTATCAACCATGAGGAAATAAATCTGTCCACGTTAGGACTCCCACTTTTCTAGCGCGAAGAACTTGTCAATAACATTGTCCACGTTAGGACTCATTCCTCCATTGGTCTCAAACCACAAACTTCTTAGTACTGACGTGACAACGACTTTGAGGCGGACTCTGCTGGGGATATTTGGAAACCAAACTACTGGATGCCTGTTCTGATAACCGGCGGCAGCCTCTGAAATTCTGATTCATGAACCTGTTGATGACAAATAACTCTGCTTGAGAAATAGGGAGAAATTTAGCCTACTCACTCTGGCAGGGAAAACACGAGAAATTCACAAATAGCTCTGCTCGGAGACAAAGAGGACTTTATCGTGAAAACTCTGTGGGGAATAATGCCAAAGCTGACACTTCATTGAATGTCTCACGCCGAGACCTTGGATGTTTATTGATTTATTGGGGCCAGAACTCCTCCCACCTGCAAGAAAAACAATACTTGAAACCAACGGTTAGCCAATCTAGTTTATGTTTCAAAAATGTGTATGTTTGACAACGATGCAATGCTCCATTCGACATGGAAACGCTATGCTTTTATTATTTGGTGGATGCAAGTATGACACTATATGCTGGTGCCAATATGCCGATGCAAATGAAGACTCGAACTGCTGGGTACAGAAACTGCTTCAGCAAAATAAATGCTGAAGATAATGCCAACTCCGCTGGGAACAGCCAGGTGCTACAGAATTATTCCAGCAAAATACATGCTGGAAGAGTGAAGTCGACTCAGCTGGGAAATCGGGGAACTTGAACCAAACATCTCCTTGAAGTAACACCCTGCTGGGAAATATAGCTCTGCTGGAGGATAGCAGACGCGCCTGGTATGATCGAACTTCTGCTGGAGAGTGAACGGATATCACACGGTATTCTATCAAAATAAATGCCAATGCGCCACACCAACTCTGCCGGGGAGAGTCTTAATCTTCGAATTCCACTGGAAGGAATGAAAACACTTGCAAAGAGAATTCCACTGGGGACGGAACTGATTCTCTTGGGAAAAATCAACTGGCTCCGCTGGGGGAGAGGTGAACTTGTCTGAATATAGTTCACAAATATTATCTTCTGAGACTAAACCAACTCGGCTTGAGATACACTGTCTGAATACAGCCTTATAATCTTGGAATCGCCAAACTCTGCTGAGGATGAATGACTTTACTGGAGCATGTCCTTTGGATAAGCTACGGCTAGCTGGGGAATTCGATCCTTCTTCCGGAAGCACATGCATGACCTGCGTGGGGGTCGAGTCTTTCGTTACCGCAATCTTTTGATCATCTTCCCCGTATGGCTATGAAACCTGCAACAACACAAACAAGACAAGACAAGCCTATGCGACCAAATCGATTCAGGTTAGTGACGTTATTTTCAGTTAATTCAAAGCTTTAGCAATTGTTGGCAAGGGCCAGTGATGTTATACACATGCTAGTTTCAGTAAACTTAGGCGTTTATCATGCACAAAACAGTAAAGAACCAGCATCAAGTACTGAATAACATATTTTATTGATTGGGCCCCTGAATGGGCGGAGTTTTTGTACACGGGATGTAACTCCTGAAAAGAGGAAGCTACGCAAAGCAGATATACAAGTATGCACAAGAAGCATAAATATATTGACAAACTAAATTTGTACACATGTCGGCAACGGGATGCAAACGAACACCACGAACTGATCCTCCTATGACTCGTCCGACTCTAATGCTTTCCCGGTATCCACACTTCCGAAGAGATTGTATCTGATAATCGACCCCTCAGGCATATTCTCCCGCACTGATGCTCACTGTAATATCAAATTCGGACCGCAGTCATTTGCTTTCCAAATCCCTAACTTTTGCGTGAACCACCCTTTACGGGTTTTCAGTTCACCGGGATACCCCTTTTTGCCGAAGCCGCCCAGTGTAGGTTTTCGACTTCGCGGGTGTACATTTTTTTTCAATTTATCCCTAATTTTTTCCCGAACCTTTCATTCTGTTTTTGGTTCGCCGGGATGCCCCATTTTTGCCTGGACTCTCTTTTTTCTGTCCAGCAGGTCAATTTTAAGCAAAGTATTTTTTAACTGCGTCCGAATTCACAGGCGACGTAAAGTCTTCACCGTCCATGGTAGACAACAATAACGCTCCTCCTGAAAAGACTTTCCTGACAACGTATGGCCCTTCGTAGTTAGGGGTCCACTTGCCCCTGTGATCTGCCTGCGGCGGGAGAATCCTTTTCAGCACAAGGTCGCCCGTCTGAAAGCTTCGCGGATGTATCTTCTTATCATATGCTTTCTTCATTCGGCTCTGGTACAAACGACCGTATGCTAGAGAAGCTAGCCTCTTCTCATCCATCAAACTCAGTTGGTTCAACCTGTCTTTCACCCATTCTGCCTCATCTAGCTGAACGTCTCGCAATACCCTCAGAGAAGGGATCTCAACTTCCAATGGTAATACCGCTTCCATTCCGTATACTAACGAGAACGGGGTTGCCCCGGTTGATGTGTGTACCGTCGTACGATAACCGTGCAAAGCGAAAGGTAGCATCTCATGCCAATCCTTATAGGTCACCACCATTTTCTGAACGATCTTCTTGATATTCTTATTGGCCGCCTCGACAGCGCCATTCATCTTGGGTCGGTAAGGGGAGGAGTTGTGATGTTCGATCTTGAAATTCTGATAGAGCTCCTTCATCATTTTGTTATTCAGGTTTGAACCGTTGTCAGTGATTATCCGCTCGGGGATCCCATATCGGCAAATGATATCTCTCTTGATGAATCTGGCCACCACCTGCTTAGTTACATTTGCGTAAGATGCCGCTTCTACCCACTTGGTGAAGTAATCGATTGCTACCAAGATGAACCGATGCCCGTTAGAAGCCGTCGGCTCGATCTTTCCAATCATATCGATTCCCCACATCGAGAATGGCCATGGCGATGACATCACATTCAGAGGACTCGGAGGCACATGGATCTTATCAGCATAGATTTGGCACTTGTGGCACTTCCTCGCAAATTTGAAACAGTCAGTTTCCATAGTCAGCCCAAAATAACCTGCCCGCAGCAGCTTTCTCGTCATAGCATGCCCACCAGCATGCGTCCCAAAGGTACCTTCGTGTATTTCCTCCATGAGCAGCTCTGCCTCTCTTTCATCTACGCAACGCAGCAGCACCAAGTTGTGGTTTCTCCTGTATAAGACACCATCCGGATTCAAATAGAAATTACCCGCTAATCTCCTGAGAGTCTTTTGATCTTGACTGGATGCCCCGGCTGGATACTCTTTGTTCTTCAGGAAATTAAGGATATCAAAATACCATGGTTTGTCGTCGGATGCTCCGTCAATAGCAAACACGAAGGCATGCCTATCAAGCCGAGAGATAATGATTCTGGGAGCCTCATTCCAGAAGTTGACTTTGTACATGGAAGACAAAGTGTCCAGGACGTCAGCCATTTGATTTTCTGCCCTCGGTACATGATGCAATTCAACCTTGTCAAAGAAAGGCAACAATCTCCTTGCGTAATTCATGTAATGTATTAAATTGGGTTGACGTGTCTCCCATTCCCCTTTTATCTGATTCACCACCAGAGCTGAGTCTCCATATACGTCCAGATGTTTGATTCGCAAATCAATGGCTTCTTCAAGCCCCATTATACAAGCTTCGTATTCGGCCTCATTATTAGTAACGGCAAAGGTCAATCGGGCAGTAAACGGGATGTGCGACCCGTGTGGCGTAGTGATGATTGCTCCTATTCCGCTACCGTAAGCATTCACAGCTCCATCAAATATCATCTTCCATTTGGAACCCAACTCTGGTCCTTCGTCTGGCAACGACTCTTCGCAATCTTTCATCTTTAGGTACATGATATCCTCGTCAGGAAAATCAAACCTCATCGATTGGTAATCTTCAATAGGCTGCTCCGCCAAGTACTCAGACAGTACACTCCCTTTTATAGCCTTCTGCGAGACATACTGGATGTCATATTCAGTCAAGACCATCTGCCAACGGGCAATTCTCCCTGATAGCGCCTGCTTTTCGAATACATATTTGATAGGGTCCATCTTCGAGATGAGCATGGTTGTATGATTCAGCATGTATTGCCTCAAACGCTTGGCGGCCCAGGCTAGCGCGCAACAAGTTTTCTCAAGCATTGAATATCGAGATTCACAATCTGTAAATTTATTACTCAAGTAATAAATTGCATGCTCTTTTCTCCCTGTCTCGTCGTGTTGACCGAGAACACAACCCATGCTTCCCTCAAGAACTGTCAAATACATAATCAAGGGTCTCCCTGCCACTGGGGGTATCAAAATAGGAGGCTCCTGCAAATACTGCTTTATCTTATCGAACGCCTTTTGACAATTTTCATTCCACGCTACAGCTTGATCTTTCTTCAACAGCTTGAACAATGGTTCACACGTGGCCGTTAGGTGAGAGATGAACCGAGCGATATAGTTCAACCTCCCTAAAAACCCGCGCACCTCTTTCTCTGTTTTAGGCGTCGACATTTCTTGTATCGCTTTTATTTTAGCAGGATCGACCTCTATTCCTCTTTCGCTTACGATAAACCCCAACAGTTTACCCGATCTCACCCCGAAGGTGCATTTGTTAGGGTTCAGTCTCAGCCTGAACTTCCTAAGCCTTTTGAACAACTTCAGCAGATTCACCAGATGCTCTTCCTCCGTCTGGGATTTGGCAATCATATCGTCAACATAAACTTCGATCTCTTTATGCATCATATCATGAAAAAGAGTCGTCATCGCACGCTGATACGTCGCCCCAGCATTCTTCAAACCAAAGGGCATCACTTTTTAACAAAATGTTCCCCAAGGCGTTATGAAAGTAGTCTTCTCCATGTCCTCCGGCGCCATTTTAATCTGATTATAGCCTGAAAAGCCATCCATGAAGGAGAATACGGAGTATTGAGCAGTATTATCAACTAGCACGTCGATATGAGGAAGTGGAAAATCGTCTTTTAGGCTCGCTTTATTCAAATCCCTATAATCCACGCACATCCGAACCTTGCCATCTTTCTTTGGCACTGGTACGATGTTAGCAACCCATGAGGGATATTTTGTCACAGCCAAGAAACCAGCATCCCACTGTTTTTGAACTTCCTCTTTGATCTTTACTGCCATGTCTGGTCTAGTCCTGCGAAGCTTTTGTTTGACCGGTGGACATTCTTCTTTCAGTGGCAGACGGTGCACAACCATATCTGTATCGAGCCCTGGCATATCTTCATACGACCAAGCGAATACATCACTATACTCTCGGAGCATTTCAACCAGTCTTCGCTTCATATCGCTCTGCAGTGCGGCTCCGATACGAATATTCCTCTCAACCCCTTCCGACCCCAAGTTGATAATTTCGATGACCTCTTCGTGAGGCAGAATGACACGCTCTTCTCGCTTCACCAACCAAGACAGTTCTTCAGGAACGTCACTATCTTCGACAACCTCTTCTTCGGCCTGAAATACCGGGTGCTCAAAGTCGGGACGAGTCATAGGTGGTTCAAGGATGTCATCTGAAAATGTCATCCTGCAAAAAGAATGGTTAAATACTTTAAAATGCGTATAAAGCGGATAACCACGTTGCTATTTTATTGAAAAATACAAAACAAGAAAGACAGAGATCGAAATATTTGCACATGAAAAAACGCCATTTATTTAATGATTAACACGCAATGTTCATAACAACACATCCCTAAGCAAATCACGATGCCCCGGGCAAGACATCAGATTATTCAACAATTAATAACACAAAGCATTACTGTTTAAGAGTCACAGGAACAAGCTCCTGAATAGACCAGTTGCACAGTCCCTGTCCTGGCGTGCTTGGCTGAATCCAAGCATCCATATCACAGTCGTTGTCTCCTTCGTCAGATTTCGAAGCAGCATTGATGGTTTCATGACATACTCCACTAGCAGAGATGGTTATTGGCCCTCTGAAACGGGGTGCCCCCACAGTAGGTGTTGATGACGACGGTTGGTATCCCAGCCCAAATCGATCCATCTTCACAGGAATATCCAGCACTTTGCCCCAGCCCTTTGCTTCTCCGGCCTCCACCAGAGCTTGGGCTTCTTTATACGACGAGACGGCTATCTCCGACACTTTGCTCGGCCCGAGACCTTTGTCCTTGATACGCAACCCTTCAAATGCCTGGCAGGGTGTTTCGTGGATCTCTCCGTCGACCTCCACATATTTAAATGACGACAGATGGCTGACCAGGATGTCCTCTTCTCCGTATACGTTAACCACGCTGTCTCCGACCATATATTTCAACTTCTGATGCAGGGTAGACGTGACTGCCCCAGCCCCATGAATCCAAGGTCGTCCGAGCAGGCAGCTATATGCAGGCTGTATATCCATGATATAGAATTCCGTTGCAAACACCTCCGGCCCCACCTGTAGAGGCAATGTTATCGATCCAAAGACTGTTCTCCGCATGCCATCAAACGCTCTGACTACCAAGTCACTGGGCGTGCACAGGATTCCTCTGACATCTAGTTTCGTCATCGCTTTCTTGGGCATCACATTTAAGGATGATCCGGTATCGACCAATACATGCGACATTACTGATCCTCTACACTCAACAGATATGTGCAGCGCCATATTATGATCTCTCCCCTTAGGGGTCAAATCGAAGTCGGTAAAGCCCAAGCTATGGCCTGCATTCACATGTGCCAACACTCCTTCCAGCTGATTCACGGAGACGTCTTGGGGTACGAAGGAAGTATCCAAGACCTTCAGCAATGCATTTCTGTGAGCTTCAGAACATAGTAGCAATGACAGTATAGATATTTTGGACGGCGTCTGTTGCAGATGCTCCACAATCTTATAATCACTTTTTTGAATCAAGCGCATGAACTCTTCTACGTCTTTCGATGCTGATGCTTTGTCGCTTGCTTGCACTGGGACATTCTCAACCATCTTCCCCTTTCCTTTCGCTAGTCTTTCAGCCTCCACTTCAGGTGATATAAAGATCCTACCACTCCTTGTCATACCTCCTGAACCAACAACGTTGTCCACAGTCTCGGCTGGCTGCTTGTTAACATCAATCTTTATTCCGTCATAATACACCTCCAACCCATATGACCATGGGACTGCTTTTGTGTTCTCGTACGGGATTGGTTCGGCCTTAGTTATGGTGATCGGCGGTCGCTGAGCCGGTGCTGTTATAGTGATTGTCTTTCGAGGAATCATTACAGTGGCCACATCACTCTGATCGTCTGCTACTGCCCCTGCGGGCTCTTCGATTGCTGCTCGGTCAAACTGCAATGTGCCGTCATCAATTAAAGCCTGAATGCCTTTCTTCAAATCATCACACCCCCCAGCCAGGGTCCAGCATTCTAAGCAATACTCGTCACATCCTGGATAAACACCCCCTTGTAACAATCTGCTTTTTATCTCGCTCAGCGGCGTCTTTAAATCATCGACATTCATAATCAGATTCCTCCCTTCCTTAGTTAGAATGGCGTTTGCCCCATGATTAGGCATGAGCTTCTGCACTATATTCGGACCTGCTGTTCCGAAATTGATAGTTTTATTGTCCAAAAGATCCTGCACGACATGCTTAAAAGCATGGCAACCCTCTACATCGTGGCCCGGAGCCCCAGAATGAAACTCACAGTGCCTGCTTGCATCATAACCATACGGAGGAGTTCCCGTTATAGGTGCCAGAGTTCTCTTCTCTACCAAATTCAGACCCAACAATGTCTGCAACAAAACTGCATAGGTTGAGGGAGGCTTCTCAAACACTCTTCTTGGTTTACCACCCTGGAATCTTCGCTGAGCCTGCTGTGCCCCCTGCTGTGGCTGCTGCTGCTGCTGTTGTTGTTGAAATGGCTGCTGCTGCTGCTGCATTGGCTGCTGCTGAAACGGTTGTGGTTGATATGGAATAGTAACACTCGCCACCTGCTGCGGCTGATGATATTGGTTCCGACCTCTGCCTCGGCCTCAGCCTCGGCCTCCAAATACTGCGCTTGCCTCGCCCTAACGGCGCCCACCAAAAGCCTTCCTATTGCTTCCAGATGCAGTTGATTCCTCAGCCTGGAACCTGCCTTGCTTAATGTTGTTTTCAATCTTTTCCCCCATCAGAATCAAGTCTGAGAAACTAGCCAAAGATGTGTGAAACAACTTGTCATAAAACATGCCTGTGAACGTGCCGATGAACATGTCGTTCATTTCCTTGTCTTCTAAAGGAGGACGGACCCTGGCAGCCATATCGCGCCACCTTTGCGTGTACTCTTTAAAGCTCTCACCCTTCTTCTGAGACAACCCTGTCAATTGGACCCGATTGGGCGCCAAGTCGCTGTTATACTTATAGTGAGCTACAAATGCCTCTGCCAGCTGCTTCCATGTCTTTATATTAGTTGGTTCCAACCCCATATACCATTCTAGGGAAGGACCTGATAGACTATCTTGAAAGAAATGCATTAGCATTCTCTCATCAGTTGAGTATGCAGACATCTTTCTGTAATAAGCCCTCACGTGCAATTTCGGACAAGTATCTCCTTTATACTTATCAAACGCAGGAGCTTTGAATTTGATCGGCACCCTCAAGCCAGGTACCAGGCCCATTGTTGCCATGTCTAAGCCCACAACACTTTGGCTCAGGACCCCCCTCATCTGCTCTTCTAGCATTCTGATCTTCTGGGAGTTATCCATCAGCCCTTCGAAGCCTCCGCCAGAGAAAGCGTCCTCCTGCTGATCTTCTTGCCACATACCATTCCCAGCTCCATACCCATCATATTCATTATTGCGGCCAGCTCTAATCTGATTCATCACTGGGCCTCGGCCTCTGTTGCCGTACCCTTGAACACCTCCAGCAGGCCCAAAAGCCATTAACCCAGCGCCGTTTCCATTTCCGAAACCTCCGTAACCCTGATTGGCCACACCATAACCATCTTGCCCAAAGCCTTGAGCATTGAAACCATATTTCCCAGCGTTGTCAAATCCCTGATCGTTGAACCCGAATCCAGCGTTGCCAAAGCCATTGCCTCCCACATTATCACCCAAGTTGATATCACCAAGCCCAACATTATGGACAGCAGTCTCGTTCCCAACTCCGACGTTACCGTTCCCAGCAGCGGTAGCGTTGTTGACATTAGCAGCAGGTATATTGACTACGGGTGGAGCCACTGGCGTGGGAGTGCCATCTCCATGAACAGTATCGACTCGCACAAACTGATGATCCTCATTACCGTGACCGGCGTTTCTGACCAACAGAGGCTGCACCATGGCTTGCAAATTCTCCTGCCCTTTTGCAATAGCTTCCATGGTCTGCATAAAGAGAGCTAGCTTCTCGCGCACATCTTGCATCTCGTTCTGCATTTGATCCATGATTCTTCGACAGTTGGTGTGAGTGGAATAGCGGTGCGGGTGCTGATCTGCAATCCTGAAAACACCTGGTACAGAGCAGGAAATAAGACACCATCCAAAGATTACCTGTAATGTAATATGAATATGGATGCAATGCAATGTGTGTGTCTGTGCATTAGGGAAATTCACTCCCCGATTCTAGTGTGAAGGTGCCAGTGCAGTGGCAGTGCTAACAATATAAAGATCGGAGCTGAATCACAGAAAGCCTCATATATTGCGGAGAAAACCAATGAGCCAAGAATACAATATCGCTGAGTACAAAGAGAAGGCATGACCTCAACCAACAATCCTGGTGATGGTCAACACTATGCAAATAAAGCATACAAGTTACTACATGAAATGATCAAACACTCCCATAAGTCTGGTACTCTTCTAGCAACTTTTTGGTCTCCGGATGACTTGGTCGGGTAAGCAGCCCTTCAACAAGTTGGTTTCTTTTCTTAAGAACACGTCACACGTCTTCAGCAGTTTCCTCCCATGCCCCTTTTCCGAAGCGATCCTCCAACTTCCGCTTCTGAGACACGGCTTCGTCCCTGCCTTTGATGGCCTTGTTCAGTGCATTCTGGAGACTATACCGGGTCATCACTTCTTCTTCACACTCCTTGATGCTAGACTTCAACTGCTCTTCGAGATCGGAAATTTGCTGCTTCAACTTATCCTCCCTCTTCTTATTGTTGGTCAGTGTAGCATTCCAAGTCTTATTGCAAGAAGAGATCTCTCGGTGAGCTGCGTCGAGCGCTTTCTTTTTGGATTCAAGCATGTCGTGGGAGCTTCTGAACTCTTTCCCCAGACGTTCACGCTTCTTCCTATCCTCAGTCAACTCAGCCCCTAATCTGTTCATTAGCTCAATCTGCTGTTGGAAAGCATGCACGGCCTTGTTTTTCTCGCTGCGTATCTGGGCTAGCTCCTGCTCTAACCCTTCGTTGATCTTCCTCAAGGCTTCTTTTTCTTTCACAACTTGCTCGTAGGCCTCCCTAGGAACAGTAGTTGGCTCTGCTACCGGAATGGGAACAAGGACTGGTGCATCTGGAAATGGCATCCGCAACTGACTTGCTCTCTCCTGGATCCAAACTCTGTATGGTGCGTAGGCCTGACAGTCACTCTTCCCTAACAGCGGCTTCCCTCTTCGGTTAATACGCGTCCAGGCATGCTGCAGCTTGGCTAATAACCCCCCCTTCAAATCACCGGTGAAGTACAGAGATTCCTGTACTTCTTCCTCCTTTGGTGGGTTCTTCAGCGCATATCCGAATTGGCGGATTAACAGAGATGGGTTATAGTTGATACACCCTTTTCTTCCTATCAGCGGGACATTAGGGTACCCAGAACAACTGAATATAAGCTCAAACCCTAGCAGGTCTCGATCAAACCACTCAACGTCTTCAGAGGATAGCCTCATCAGGTGCTCTGACCAGCTGGCTGTGGTCGCACTCTCCACAAAAGATCCCTTCATGGGAAGATGACTCTTGAACCACATATTCAACAAAGGCGCGCAGCAGTAAACAACCTTCCGCCTTCTATTTTCATTCTTGTAGTGCAAGGAGTGGTAGAAGTCTCCGATCAACGTTGGCACTGGATTGCCGACAGCAAATAGATGGAAAGCGTCCAAGTTTACGAAATTGGGCAAATTAGGGAACAACACAATCCCATAAATGCATAGAGCCAAAATAGCATTGAAAACCACCCAACATCCGCTCTTGGCATACTCCTGAGCTTTGCCAACCAGGAAATCAAGAGAGAAACCTGAAACCCCAAGCCAAGAAGTCACTAACAATTCTGCAGCGTCCATATGCAAGGCTTTAGCTAAGTCCTCCAACTTGGACTCAGCAGCAGAGTGAATAAAGGGAACCTTGTTCTGCACTGGTAGCTCAGTAAACTCCACATACTCCTCAATGGTAGGCCCTAGAATGAAGTCAGCAAACGTAAAGCATCTCAATGCGGGGTCATAGAACTGCATCAAGGTGTACAGCCCGTTCATCTCATCAGCAGTGGGCTTGCAGACTAATCTCAGTAATCTCCCATGACTCATTCTGAAGCTTCTCATAACCTCCTCATCAGCAAGAGATATCAGACCGAGCAAAGGGGTAATATCAGGTGTCGGCAGCTTATACGCAACTGTTTTCCTCAGACCAGCCATAATCAATACTCGGAAGTCTGGGCACTAGAATCGGAGGATATGCAAATGCACCTGCAGTACAGACACACGTTAATGGGATGCAATGATAATGAGTATGCAAACAATGCAATGCAAGTAACATGCAACAGGGACCAACTGCCGTAGCTGAATAGCCTGAACCATATCAAGAAGTCTCAGATAGACTCTATAGAAGTCCTCAAACCCTGGTCTCAGATAGACCTAAAACAAAGCTTCAACAACGGTCTCTGACAGACCTCAAACCATAACTCCAACTGGTCTCTGATAGACCTCAAATCATATCTCCAACTGGTCTCTGACAGACCTCAGAACTCTCCAACTGGTCTCTGACAGACCTCAGACCTCTCCATAAATATCCAGGATCTCATTTCAAGAAACAAACCGGTAGTCTGAAGGTCTAGTTACCTGCATAACCCCAAACCCTCTCACAGGTGGATGTCCTAGTAACTGACAAAGGTATGGCATCCTATGCGGTCGTCGGCGTCACAGACTTTCAGGGTTGATGATACGATTCCCAGAAGGAGTGGCATCATCAATCCCTGAAGAGGCCTCACTTAGCCAACTTCCAAATGATCGGTCCCCGGAGTCGACAATTCAGCTGACCAACAACCCCTTCGACCTAAAGGGTAGAAAAAGAAGCCAACCAGAAGAACCTCGTCCGAGTGTAGATTTCATGAGACACTAATGCAAGCAAAGCCGGCACGCACCCACTACTTTCTACTCTAATTCTAGGTGCACTCAAGCCCAGGCCCGGCTTATCTCTCAATCATAGAACCGCCCATCACACCCCAATACAGCAATAATAATCAATATATAATGCTGAAAATAAAGGTCAGAAATATAAATCCATACAAAATCCTCGACGGGCAAACAAGCGTTAGGATTGACTCTCTTAAGGGACGTTGGATCCCAAATGCATAAGAATTATCACAGTCCTTAGCAGTCAGGGGACGTTGGGTCCCCAGCAGAGTCGCCAGCTGTCGCTACTGCGAAAATCGGCGCCGGCTGAACAGAAGAGTCGCCACCGTGCGTTATTTATCCCAACGGAGGGAAAGGAAACGCTCGAGGTAAACCTACCGCAAAACGGGGAAAGGAATGGTCATCGCAACCAAAACCTGGATTCGGGAGTCGGTTACGCAAGGGGAAGGTATTAGCACCCCTCACGTCCGTCGTACTCGACGGGATCCACGCTTGTTTTCGGGTATGGATTGTTATTCTATCTATTCTACAGGTCTGGGGTTAAAAGAAAAGAAAATGACTCGGCAAAGTATCGCACTTTATGCCTACGTATTCCCGTCTGGAACAAGAAATCAGAGTCAACGTAGTTCGCTTACCTACGGGAAAGGAGGGGAAGGTTGCTCGCTAGGATATCGCATCCTATGCCTACGTACTTTCATACAGCATGAAAGATCAGAGCAAACGTAGTTCGGGCCACGTACGACACAAGTCTGTCTTGATTGTTTTTAGTCCTTCTGAAAAAGTTTTTCTGATTACTGGTCCAAGCGGACAAAAATGACGTCTTGATGAGTTCACATTCTTTTACGGAAGAAGTGTCTTTTATTGTGTTTGAAATTTTATTGTATTTTTCTGTTTGTTTTGAGAAAGAAGAGACAGAACTCTAACCTACGGTTGCGAAGGGAATCAAACTAACCTAATGTTATCATGCATGGGTTAAGACCTAATGTCTATCATGCTCCTCTCTTGCACAGAGAGAAACAGAGATCCTAAGGGAATAGACGGAAACAGAAACAATAGCAAGATATATATAGTAGAGCAGTAAAATGCATGGATGCAGCAATACAAGCGAGGCAAGGGAGTCCCACTCAACCTCGAACCTAGAAACAATAGGCAAAAGTGAACAGCATTCACTTTCAACCCAACAGGTTAACAGCAAACAAAACAGTCAGGAAAACCAATCAATACATCAGAAATGAAATACAGCAAAAATAAACAGCCACAGCAGCTCTGCATCAACATCTGTCTTCAAGTCATCTCCAATCAGCTACAAGCATCAATCTCCATCTCCACAGCCTGCAAGCAAGATCTTTGGCATCAATCTTCAGTCTACAATGGCTTTTCTTCAAGTCTCAGACTCCCAGGAGGAATATCAATGAAGTGAATGAATGTTAGACAGTCAATTACCTACCAAGGGTGGTTCATTAACTGTTAACATTATATAGACAATTTTCCCTCAAAAGTTCTATCTTTCAAATACATTCACTGATCCTTCCAAAGGAAGGAGGTGGATATTTGAAAGAGACTTTGAATCATAGAGAAAGGATGGATGCAAACAAGGCATTCCATGTTTGGGAAACAAGCCTTCTAATCTAAAGCTCTGCCTAGCTCCTAAACCCTAGTCTCCTCAACAGCTGCTAGCAAGAATCTCCTCTTCAACTCTGGAAGTTGGACTTCAGTCTCTGGATCTCCAATGGTTTCATCATCACAAGTCTTCATCTCTCCCAATTCCCAGGCAATCCCAATACCCCACACAGACAGATAATAATCCCCAGAGGGCACACCACACCAGTCAATCAAATACAGACAGTATTAATAGCAGTAGGGGAACCCTAATAATGTCTAAGGTATCTAATAACTACCCCTAATCCCTATAGTCCCATACCCCAAACTTTTAATCTCTAACTCCTAAGGGAAATGATTCAATTCTTCTAAGTCATCACTTAAACCCTAATTTTGTTCATGTTATTCACACCTAAACTAAAACACCTAAAATTAAGTCCTAAAAATGGGAACTAAATTGTATATACAAGCTAACAATGTCTATTAATCAACCTAAAAAGAATGGATGAAAAATATTAAAGCAACTAATCAAACTAAAATTAGCAAAATCATGCATTCAACAAAACAATTATTTACACCTATTAAAAGAAAAATATGCCTAAAATATAAAAATGAAATGAATTATTAATTTTTTTGTATGACAATTTTCTTGACAAAATTAATAAAAGAATGCAAAAACAACCAATGAAAAATATGCATTTTATGATTTGTTATGATTTTTTTTGAAGATTTAATGTTTTTAAAAGAAAATAAGATGAATTAATGAGATGGAGGGTGCAGCAAGAAATTAAAATCAGTTAGAAGGAAGAACTGGGCCAGACAGGGGGGTGTTAATATCACATACGCGCGAGGCCCAAAAAGCATCAGAAAATAAGCAAAAATTAAAAAACGAAAACGGTGTGAATAGCAGGTTTTTACGTTCATTATATCATTGGGCCTTATTTGGGGGTACGAATAGCAACAATTATTTGAGCCCAGTCTGATGAATAAATGAAACGATGCGTTTCATCGTTTGAATTCTCCCTCCGTTTTTCAGTTCAATCGTGGCCATTGATTTCTCATTCTAGTCAAATGTCAAAGCTCAATCGAACGGCTCCCAGATCGTCTTCAACCTCCAGCTAACCCTAACCCCTGAAAACCCTAACCATGCAAGCATCTTCCATCGTTCTGTTCTCTCTCATTTCACCATGAATTCCCTCGACTCCAAGAGCAAAGTTGCTCTACAAACTTCCCTCTACACAGCCATGCCAATAACTCTCCCTAACACTCACTCAATAGACCAACTCGAAGAGAATAACAGTTGGAATCCACCATTAATACCTGTGATCGATTGCTTCAATTCTTACCAATTCTTGTCCTAAACTCATCTACATCTTATGCTGATCATAACAAGCTAATGAACTAAGATTTTCGTGCTCTAATCCAAGAGTTATTCATCCAAACAGATCTTGCACTCCCTGATCAAACTCCATGAAAGCTCTCCAAACTCACCAAACTCAGTCATCTATCCTAGCTTAACCTTTCTATGCTAACAAAACCTAATAATTCTCACCTAAACATGCAATTCGAATGAGAAACATACCTGGTGCAATTGATGAAAATAGGTACCAAATCCTCTTGATCCAAGGCTTGAAGTGAGTGGAAAATGATCCAAGAACTTGATGATGAGTTCTGTATGCAACCAATGATACTCCAAAGCTTTGAATCTCTCAATTCCAAAATTCTTGCTTCTTGAATGGTCAACTTGCACAGCTCTAATCTTCCTTCAATTTCACCAATCTTGATGTGGATTATGATCCTTGGATGATGATGATGAAGATCCAATCAGAAAATGTGAAGATTGATGAGAATTTGAGAGAGTTTGGATTGATTTTGCACTTTGAAGAAAGTGTGGGAAACTTGTGTTTATGAGCAAATGTGATCACCAACCCTTGCATGAACCTCTTCATACCAATATATACATGACATTAGAACCTCCTAGAAACTTAGAGAAACTTCCCTTGCACTCTTTCCTTACATTTTGGATTATGTTTCTTCCTTTGTAAGCAACCTTGAATAACTCTCAAAATTTGAACTAACCTCAAAATTCCACTTTAGCCAATGTTCTCAAAATGACTTTTCCATTCAAAATGACCTATAATTTTGTCCCATTTGGCCAAAATATGAAAAATCTCATTTTTAAGTCCTTTTTTATTCATTAAATCCAACAATTTTGAAACCTTGTGCTATGAATCTTTCCAATCTCTTATGGTCACTTTTCTAGACTCAAAATGTCATTTGGAGCAAGTTTGATGTTGTAAGTTTTTTCATTTGAAGCTTCCTTGTAGGAGTTTTGGGCATAGGTTGAAATGACCTGTAATTCTCAAATGACCAAAATACCCTTTGCTTGCCAAGACCATAAGTAGGGTTCCATAAATCATATGAAGGCATACTATACCATTATAGAAATCTAAGACAATTAGGAACAACTCTCATGTTGACCATAAATTCATTTGAAATCTCCTTGAGGGGTAAAAATAGCTTGGAAGTCAAGTCACTTTCACAGACAAAATTTCAGATACCCCCAGATGACCTGTAACTTGCAAGGACCATAACTTGAGTTCTATAGATCTCCTTGATGTCTTCCACCACTCAAATTAAATTTCTTGAGATCCTCTAAAAGTTTCATGTTGGCCAAGGATCCATTTGAAGCTTGCATTTTGACTTATCTTGCTTGGAAATTTGACCTAAATTAGGGGATTTTACACAGAAACCCTAATTTAGAAACTCCTCTTCTCCTTGATTTCTCTTGATTTCTTCTTAGCACAACAACATATCCTTCTTTACATGTCAAATGATGAACCCCACATCTCTCCAATAGCCCTTAATGCCTTTCAATCAGTCATTTGACTTAGAGTTGACCTAGAGTTGACCCCAGATGAAACCCTAGTTGACTGTCTTCAACTGCAATACTTGTGATCATATCAGTGACTTGTCTCCTTCTCCAAATGACTTTATAAGTCTCCCATGATGCCCAGGTACTATCCATGCTTAGCCCACAGCTCACAATTCCTTTGTTGATCCTCAGATACCCCTCAGATAGGAGATGGATGCACTTGCTTGATCCATTGACTTGATAGCTTTCAAATTCTTTCTGATGACTTGAATGGGATTGAATTTGAATAATAACCTCTTGATAGGCTCATAGAGGTGAGAATAATGATTGGTCCCCTGTTGGATGACTTGTTATGCTTATGCTATGCAGATGAGTAGACTATGTACATGACTCTATATGCAAATGCTAATGATATTGAAACATAACCCAAGTGAATAAGGTTGAGCAAATTTTAGGGTGCAACAAGTTGTAGTCATGCCTTACGACAACTTGGAGTGCATAAGAGTAATTGTCTGACAAGTAATTTGGATTTGGTTACTGTTGTGGTTGTTCCCGAGTTGGGGGCTTCAATTGGTTAGTTTGAGCTTTAGAATGATGGTGACCGCCAGAGCTTGAGGTATCTACTTAATTTGGAAGCATAGTATGTGAGACAGAGAAAGTAATTGGGAACTCTAGAAGGATTATGGTTTTAGACTGAGATTATCATCCGGGAAAGGATAATGTGGTAGCTTATGCTGTAATTTGAAGATCCTTGCATATAATGAAAAGGATGATAGAGAGAGTTGGAGCTGGCTAAGCAATTTCGCGATATGAGTTGGTTATGGAGAGACTTCTTGTGGGGCTTAGCTTTGTGTATTGGACATTACTAAGTGAAATTCCTGATGAGGTATAAGTGTTATGACTATGCTTCGTCCCTAGTGAGATGATCACCAGGGTAGAATGACCGAGATATCATTCCTGGTGAGGTGCAAGCGGTGTCCCCACAATCTCCAATGGAGATTGATGAGGATTGATGGGTTTATATGAGTCACGTGGCATAACTATGATTGCGGTATGGAAGTATGCATGTGGGCGATCATGTGTGACTTGGGAAACGGAGAGAGGGCGCGAAAGTCGTGTCCGATATGATTTGAACCAGGAGATATTTTCGAGGACGAAAATTCCTAAGTGGGGGAGAATTGTAACGCCCCGATTTCGATTATTCCTTTTTCGTTGAGTCCTTTTGGTTTAATTGGGCGAATAATTATTTTGAGGCAGAATTAGCGTGGAAATATGTTATGTTTACATATTATCCTATTTTTAACCGAGTGTGGGAGTTTTCGGAGAGAATAGTTTTGGAGGGTATTTTAGACATTTCCTATTTAATGATAAGTGGGATATTTTATGAGATATTAAATTAGTAGATGTTTTGGAAAAAAAATAATGGAAAAGATATAAAAGAGGAAAATAGAAGAGAAAGAGGGAGATAGTAAGAAAGGGAGGAAAGAAAAGAGAAAGAAAGAAGGAGAAGAGAAAAAGAGGAGAAAGAAGAGGAAACTTCGAAAATCATCAAGATCAACCAAAGCTTGCAATTAATCAGGTAAGGGTGAGAATGTTTATCATCTTAATAATGTATAAGGTCATATATGTGCTAGATTGGAATCGTTTGGTAGTTTTCCATACTTTCCATTTTTAGGTCGAAGTTGGATTAATCGATAGAAATCGTTATTTAACGATTAGAATCGTGTTTAGATATCGTATATTAGTCGATATATGTTAGGCTAAGGCTATTGGAATAACATCGGATTTAATCGGGTGATTTCGGTGAGTTTGGAATAGTTGGAGCAGAACTGAATATTGTTGTTCGCAGGCGACTCGCTAGCAGTTCGCTAGGCGAGCACGCAACGAACGTTCGCTAGCAGCTCGCTAGGCGAGCGTATAGCGAACGGTCCCAGACTTGGGACAATGGTGTTTTGGTCTCCTTCGCTAGCCGCGAAGGGAGTAGCGAAGAGCTCACTGGGGGTTCGCTGTGGCGAACGAGGTAGCGAACGAGGTCTGTAGCTTCTGTTTGTGCTCGCTAGCAGTTCGCTAGGCGAGGAGGTAGCGAACGCTCGCTAGCAGCTCGCTAGGCGAGCGTGTAGCGAACGTAGCAGAGTGAATTTTCTCTGCTGATTGTGTGCTGTTGTGGCTTGGGGTTCCGGTTGCGATCGACCCTTCTCTGATTTAAAAGTTGGTGTGCTGGTTTGTGATGTGCTGTGGGTAGCCGAATGGCGTGAATCCTAGAAATCGATTTTTATCGGGAATTAGTAGCCGTTTGGCAATTTGAAGCGTTTGTATGAATTGAATGGAAATGCATGATAGATTAGCATGAGAGCACATAGATTGTAGGTACCTATGTGAGGTGAATACGCATAGTAATGTAATTACGAATATGTATGCGCGTAGAGAAATGTCGTGAGTCATTTTGCATAAAAGGCATTATGATGGACAATCTAGAGATATTTGATCCCGTGTAGGATCTGCAGAACCTCGCTTGATGCGATGGTTATATTTGATCCCGTGTAGGATCTGCAGAACCTCGCTTGATGCGATGGTTATATTTGATCCCGTGTAGGATCTGCAGAACCTCGCTTGATGCGATGGTTATATTTGATCCCGTGTAGGATCTGCAGAACCTCGCTTGATGCGATGGTTATAATTGATCCCATGTAGGATCTGCAGAACCTCGCTTGATGCGATGGTTATATTTGATCCCGTGTAGGATCTGCAAAACCTCGCTTGATGCGATGGTTATATTTGATCCCGTGTAGGATCTGCAGAACCTCGCTTGATGCGATGGTTATATTTGATCCCGTGTAGGATCTGTAGAACCTTGCTTGATGTGATGGTTATATTTGATTCCTCGGAGAATCTGATGAGTTATAGTGTAACCGCATAGGGGTGAGAGGAGTGATTCCTAGGAGAATCTGACGGACGAATGAGTCGATGCCGTATTTTTGGGGTGTGTGTGTGCGCACGTGTTGCATGATTGTATGTTGTGATTAATGGTGGGACAATTAGCCCGATTGATATGCATGTGAAATGATTTATATAGATTCTTCCTTTTATTTTATGTCCTATTATACCATTATTATTTGATCGTGATTCTCACCCTTTGTTGTTGTTGTTGTTGTGGTCTGTGCTTCCTCGGAAGTACAGATAATCCAGGTACATAGATAGCTTGGATAGCGGTGTACAGGTCGAGTCTTAGGGTGCTCTGATACGTAACATGGGATATGGGTGTTTTAATTGTTTTGCGTCAAACTTGTTGTAATCTTGTGACGTATCACATTTTGGTGAATTATAATAATAAAGATTTTATGAAATCTGGCAGATGGCCAAGAATGTTGAAATGACAAATTTCCGCTGTATTATTTTGAAAATAATCAATAAAGTATTTTGATGACTTATTGGTGATGTGATATCCCACTGTAAATGATGAAAACTCTGATGTTTAATTATAATGTTTATATTTTATTTGTTTTGGGAAGTGGGGTGTTACATGTTACATCTGCAGTGTTTGAAGCAAGTGTTAAGCTTTTGTTGTTTTTCTCCACAGCTTGATCACTTATTCCTATCTCAAAGGTTTGGAGAGAACCAATGAGTTCATCCACCTTCATATTGCATATGTCTTGAGCTTCTTCAGTGGCAGTAACTTTCATGGCAAACCTTTTAGGTAAAGATCTGAAAATTTTCCTCACAAGCTTTTCTTTAGACATCTTTTCTCCCAAGGCTCCTGAGGTGTTAGCTATCTCAAGAATATTCATGTAGAATTCACGAATAGTCTCATCCTCCTTCATTCTCAGACTTACGAACTTGGTGGTCAGCATTTGTAATCTTGACATCTTGACTTTAGTGGTTCCCTCATGAGTTGTTCTGAGTGTATCCCAAACCTCTTTAGCCAGCTCACAATGATGCACCCGTCTGAAAATGTTCTTGTCTATACCATTGAATAATGCTTTCAAAGCTTTAGAATTCCCAAGAGCCAAGGCTTCTTGCTCTTTGGTCCATTCTTCTTCAGGTATGAGCACAAACAATCCATCTTTATCAGTCTTTACTGGATGTTCCCATCCTGAGTTTACAGCTCTCCATGCCTTGCTGTCTAAAGACTTTAAGAAGGCAATCATCCTAGGTTTCCAATAGTCATAATTAGAGCCATCCAGAATTGGTGGTCTACTTGTGAATCCTATATCTTTATCCATAGTACCAGAATTTATCTTCCCTAGATCTCACCCAGAAAATAACAGGCAGGGTGCCTGCTCTGATGCCAATTGAAATTCTGGCAAGCATACAATGGATGTTATCACGGATGTTATGACATCCAATGTAACACAGACTACTGGACTTACTAATTAGCTGTAAATGGAAAGCAGTAAATAACACAAGTAATTGTTCACCCAGTTCAGTGTTAACCATACCTACAGCTGGGGGCTACTAAGCCAGGGAGGAAATTCACTATCAGTAGAATTAATTCATAGTCAAACAACCCGTTTTCAGTCTTCATTTAAGACCTGCCCAATGAGACTTCAGCCTAGATACCACTAGACCAGAGTTTCCCACTCACTCCCCCTCAATCACCTCAGTGATATAAACCAATACACAATTACAATGGAGATAAGAAGACACCCTTCAAACACATGTTGATCTTGCTTCACAACTTTGATCAAGTGACACAGCCCTCTTGCTTAAAAGCTTTGAGTGGCACAATGAACACAACGGTTCATACACACTAAACTAATGCAATTGTACAGTTGATAATTTCTTGGCATACAAGTATCCTAAGACACACGTGAAGAACCAAAATTCTTCACTCACACAATCCACGTGAAGAACAACCTCTTCACTCACAAGACACACTCTCCAGTCTCTCTCCAGAAACTCTGCCCTATTAGGAATTATCCTTCTGTTATTTATAGGAACAGACTTGCTTTGGGCCTTGATGGAGAAATTAGTTTTACCCAAGATAAACCTCTCTTCATGAAGCTGCGCACATCCAATTGAGTCAAAGGCATTCCAGGTTATCCTTAGTCGTGCCTATTATGTCGCCTAAGATAACTAGACTTCCTACAATGTTTCCTGAAGTATAGCCTGAGCGAATAATGGAAAAACTAAAATTGCGCGTCCTGATGTCATATGATCAATGTCATAACATTCAATCATGACATTCAGCTTCACTTACTCTTAACTCTCTCTGCAGAACACTCTTCATGTATGTCATAACATCAGTTGTGACATTCATTGATAAACCTATGTTTTGCCATAAAATGCAGCCAATCAAAAGCATCTACAGTATTGCATGTGCATGATATCTTTCATTCAAGAATCAGTGTCGCATGTTAACTAGTAACTTGTTCACAAAGTTTAGCGATATCATTTCAACAAAAAACTTCAAGAGTAGCATGTGCGTTGCATTAGAATTTTCATTCTTAGAATAAACATTTTCTGCTTGCATACAAGTATTTGGCATCAATGAGGTTTACATAATGAATGCCATTCAAGAAGTCTTATCTTGTTAGGAGGAAATTTCTGGACAGATATGTTGAGGAGCATGTGGCCAATGGACTCAGTCAGAAGATGCCAATCTGGGACAATTACGTCAAGAAGTTCCCCCAGAGTTCATTTAGTATGGGGAAATTATTTTGAGAAACCTCTCTAAGGATCGGTTAATCTGGGGCAATCATGTCGAGAGTCAGCAATTTTTTTTGAAGACCAATCAGAAAGGGGAAAAGTTACTTCGAAGGCTCATTTTGAAACAGATCATTTTAAGAGCACGAAGAGTTATCCTCTCTAGAAGATGGTTATTCAGAGTCAAATCTCCGAGGTTCAGAGTATTGTAGTAGGATATCACAGGACTCATGTTGATAGCCAACGTATGGCACCCCCATTAGAGTTAATGCTTTTCAGTGAAGACTTTGGTTTCTCCCCTAGTAGAATTTCAATGTATATCCTTTCTAGAAAGACCTAAAGAGTTTGATGCTTCCCCAAGCAGCGACAAAATCATCTCTAATAGACAAGGTCCATTCATGAAATGCTTATCTCCAACAAGGGTAAAAGTCTAATGGTTGTTGACATTTTCCAACGTTGTACTAAGTAGTATTCTTCAACTAGGGATTGAGGATTTATAATTTTTCCAGCAAAAGTTGGCATATTTGGCCATTTCCCCAACAGAGAAGTGAGTCTGACATCATCCCCTAGTGGAGTGGGTATCATCTTTGGTTATTATTTTTCTCTCCCCAGTAAAGTCGCCAATAGCGGTTGGTTTCCCCGGCAGGTCATAGCCTAATCGTCCTTGGTGTTTCCCTAACAAAGGTAATATATTTCCCCATGGAGGGACAGAAGATCAAATCTCAGTGAGTTTTTCCCATAAGTCATTTGTTGTTCCTACTGTCCTTCAGAACAGAAGTTTGGTTGGGATATCGAGCAGAGTTATGATTCCAGAGGCAATTCAATTTGTCATCCCCGGTGGAGTTGGCTTCGTCTCTTCAGCATTTATTTTGCTGGAGTGGTTTTTTGCATCCTCATAAGCATTTTTTGCATTTCATTCTCATAAGCATTTTTTGCATTGCATCCTTAAATACGTAGCATTTCCATTTCGTATGGAGCATTACGCCATAAAAAAAATTCAAACATATGCATGTGGAGCATAAGCCTTATTTGGTACCTTGCGTGGAAGCCCAAATCACCCTGCAATCAAGATAGTGACATATCCCCAGCAGCCTTTTTCGGTCAACTCATCTGCTTACTTTCTTTTGGGTTTTAGATCATGCGCCGATCTTACTTTGTCCATTAACCCTTTGATGATGACATCCCCAAGCAGGTCTTCTTCCCGTCAACCCTTTGATGATGTGTTTTTTCGGATTTGTTTTCTTTCCATCAACCCTTTGACGATGTGGTTTTGAGGTTCACTGATGTATTTCTCTAGATTTGTTTTCTTTCTGTCAACCCTTTAACGATGTGGTTTTGAGGTTCACTAATGTGATTCTTTGGATATGGTTTTCTTTCCGTCAATTCCCATTGACGAAAGTGTTTCTTTGTTTCTGTTCTCTTTCCATCAATTCCCATTGACGATGGGTTCCTTTGGATATGGTTTTCTTTCCGTCAATTCTCATTGATAATGTGTTTCTTTATTTCAGCTCTCTTTCAGTGAATTCCCATTGATGATGTGTTCCTTTAGACATGGTGCTCTTTCCGTCAATTCCCATTGACAATGTGTTTCTTTAGTTCGGTTTTCTTCCCGTCAATTCCCATTGACGATGTATTTCTTTGGATATGGTGTTCTTTCCATTAAACCCCTTTGACAATGTGTTTCTTCGGATTTGTTTTCTTTCCGTCAACCCTTTGACGATGTGGTTTTGAGGTTCACTAATGTGTTTCTCCATATATGTTTTCTTTTCGTCAATTCCCATTGACGAGGTGATCTTTGGTTCAGTTCTCTTTCCGTCAATTCCCATTGACGATGTGTTTCTTTGGTTTGCTTTTCTTCTTGTCAATTCCCATTGACGATGTGTTTCTTTAGATATGGTTTTATTTCCGTCAATTCCCATTGACGAGGTGATCTTTGGTTCAGTTCTCTTTCACTCAATTCCCATTGACAATATGTTCCTTTGGGTTCGGTTCTCTTTCCGTCAATTCCCATTGATGATGTGTTCCTTTGGATTCCATTTTCTTTTCCTCAATTTCCATTGACGATGTGGTCTTTGGTTCAGTTTCTTTCCATCAATTCCCATCGACGATGTGTTTCTTTGGATTTGGTTTTCTTTCTATCAACTCCCATTGACGATGTTGTATTTCTTTGGATATGGTGTTCTTTCCGTCAATTCCCATTGACGATGTATTTCTTTGGATTTGGTTTTCTTTCCGTCAATTCCCATTGACGATGTGCTTCTTTGGATATGCTTTCTTTCCGTCAAATCCATTTGGCGATGTGGTTATAGGGTTCACCGTTCTTTCTTTGGGTATGTTTTCTTTCCGTTGAATTCTTTTGACGATGTGTGACCGTGCTCCAATTACATACATCCCAATCGACTGCAAAATTCTGGGTTCTTTTTGTATTTAATCACCTTCTACCTAGAATGTTTGAAAGCGGTTGCTTTTCATACCTTCAGGTTTAAGTCGATTGAATAGGGGCAGCTGTAGCACTCCAAAATTTTCCATTTCATTTTAACCTTTACTGACTTATGTTTCTTTGCATTTTGTATTTTTGCATATTGTAACACCCATTTTAATTATCTAGTCTTTTCCGGTGTTATTTTATTTTCGGTTTGCCTTTTGTGGGGTTGTGGTTGAGTGCGATAGTGAGTGCCTTAAGTTTGGAGATTAGTTACTGAACTTTGGACTTTGATATTAATAATATAATTATTAGTGATACTAATTTAATAAATAATGGTAATATTATTATTAATATTATTATTATTATTAATAATGGAATAAGAAATAGTAAGGGGTATTTGTGAATGAGAAAGAGAAGAAGAAGAGGAAAACGATAGAAGGAGAGGAAGTTGGAAAAGAAGAACACGGTCTAGAATGGGAGAAAGATTGAAGATAAGAATCAAAGAGGAAGAGAGGAAGCCAAGATTATCGATTCTTCGAGGATTTTCAACAGCTTGATTGAGTTATCGAGGTAAGAAAGGGGAGAAACGGGTCGAAATTGGTTTGTTGCATGAATTCTAGGTAGAGGGGATTTCCCTAACCCCATGGTAGATTGATGATCATGTTTGATATGTTGTTGAAATTCTGAATTGTTGTTAGCATGATGAACCTGTTGCATGTATTGGTAGAGTGATTGTTTGGATGATATGGGGATTTAGAGTAGTTTGCAATTTTAAGCCGGAAACAATTTAATCAGTAGAGATGAGGTTTTATCGGGTGGAATCTAGAATGTATTATGTAGCTAAGTCGCAAAATGTTGAACTAGAGCTGTGGGAACTGGTTTGAGTGAAATCGGATGATTTCGGAGAGTTTTTCCGATTCTGAACAGTGGGGTTTTTGTGAAATCCCAGACATTCACCAGCACTTTCGCTAGGCGAGCTAGTAGCGAACCTTCGCTAGGAATTCGCTAGGCAAACTGGGTAGCGAGTGCTTCCAGTAGCCACTGTGTGCCTTCGCTAGGGAGTTCGTTGGGGGAGCGAGTAGCGAACATTCGTTGATGCTTCGCTAGGCGAGTGAGCCAGCGAGCATGACAGTAGTTTGGGTTTTTGTGTTGTTCTATTCTGTTATGTTCTCTTGTGTTGTGGGACCCTTGTTGGTCATGATTAAATATAAGATTGACGTTGAACAGTTAAGAGTGTATGTGTGGTGTTGGAATGTGATTTCCTTGTTATTCGTTTGATTAGAATAATTAAATTAGTGTATGTTATTATGTATGAATGTTGTGATGTGTGGAATATGTATGTGCGATGTATAAAATGTGATCAGGAGGATCGTGTACACCTTGTGTGCTTGGATTGTTGTTGTGCATTGGTGTCGTGCATATCATGATGTTTTGGTGGGATGGATCATGTCTCGGATGGAGCGTAAGTGATCCATCTATACTCCTTTGAGGAGGATGGTGGGGTTGAATCATGTATCGGATGGATCGTAAGTGATTCACCCGTACTCCTTTGTGGATAATGGTGGGGATAGATCATTGCCATTGGTGGGTGTATGTGATTTATCCGGGTTCGATTGAATGAACCAGTGAGTCGGTACCGCATATCATGGTGTTGAGTTGCATATTTTTGCATTGTCTTGTGTGATGTGTTGGTGTTGGACAGTAAGTCCTGGTTGATGTATGTTGAATGATGTTCGTATGATTACTTCCTTTTATTCATGTACAATATTACTGCTAAATATTTTTGATCATGATTTCTCACCCCTTTGTTGTTGTTGTGGTTTGTGCTTCTTCGGGAGTACAGATAATCCAGGTGCGTAGCTAGCTTGGATAGTGGCGTGCGATTCGAGTCGTAGGGATGCTCTGATACGTAACACGGGGCTTTGGGAGTTTATTGTTTTCTGATGATTTTGTTTTACTTTGTGGCGTATCATGTTTTGTTGGAACCTTTGGTGAATATTTTATATATTTTGGGCGGATGGTCGAATATGATGTATATATGTATATATATGATATTTCTGCTGTTTACTGTTGAAAACCATTTAATGAAGTGTTTTGTTGAGTTTCTTTTGTGATATCCCGCTTTGGTGTGGTAACTCTGATAATTGCTTGATTTAATTGCTATTTATTTTTTTTATTTTTTTTATTTTTTTGGGAGTGGGGTGTTACACGTATCATAGCATTTGTTCTTGAGTCATGGGATCAAGGTGTTTTTGTGGCTCAGGGTTCCCTTTTAGTGTAAGAGTTTAAACACTAAGCATCAAAGGCTCCGGCATTTATTTTGCCCATCGATCGAGCGTCGATTTTATTTTATTCAGCTAGTTAATTTTCAGCTCAGGAGACAATACACAAGTTATCTCAGGCGTGCTCACAGTTATGTTATTCAAGAGCAAGTTTTAGAGGCTTACCGGAGCTCAGAACAGGTGGCAATGAGCAGTTGTATAGGATTCCCTCCACATGGCGCCAATATGGGCATTTTTGAATGTGGTAACCGGTTACTGCACATAGGGTAACCGGTTACTTCAAACGAAATTGGCCAAAGAATTTGAATTTGCAGCATGTGCAATTTCCAATCATTCTCCACCATTGATTTCATTTGATCATATTTGGAAGGATCTAGAATTCTTTCGATTTTCACCATTTCCCTCCAAATTTCAAACACTTTATTCCTAATTTCCATTCCAAATGCTAATCCACACTCCAAACCACATTTTGATTCCAAACCTAGAGCTTATTTAAGTGAATTTGCTTCAAACCTCACACATAAACCTTTATTTTCAGATTTCACACTCATTCTTGAGAATTTGCTCTCAATTTTCTCTCCACTTTTTCACTCCCAAAACCTCCATTAAAGCTCTTTTCACTTGAGTTCTTTGATTCTTCATTAGAATCCTTGAATTCTAGAGCTAAATCTCCATCATTCATCTCCATTATCTTCAATTCATCACTCAATTTTCATTTGGATTTGGATCTGAATTTGGAAGCTAGATTGGAAGTGCTTTTTGGATCATTTTTGCTTGATCTTGGTTGTTCTTCATTTCTACCATAAGGAAGCTCTTGGATCTTGAAGAATCTCTGGGTTTCTAGCTTGGATCTGTTAATTTCAAGTGAATCAACACTTACCAAAGCCAATCTCAGTTTTGAAGGTTGATAATTCTAGATCTAATTCTGTTTTGAGCTTATTTGAATAATCACAATGTAGATCCATGGCTTTTGCTGCATTTTGATCCATCTTGATAATTTGGATCTTGGTGATTTGTGATTTCATTGTTTGGTTATGTTTACATGTTGTTTGATCATTGATATTTGATGTTATTTTTGTGCTTAATTGATAGCATGTTCATATGAGTGATTGGATAAGCTGTTGGAAACTGATTTTTAAAGTTGTTTTTCTGTTTCTGGTTCAGTGGTAACCGGTTACCTGATATAGGATAACCGGTTACTCTGTACAAATTTCACGTCCCGGCTGTTTTTTTCAATAGGATAACCGGTTATCTGATATTGAGTAACCGGTTACCACTGAGCAGAATGTTGTGTTTTTGCATTTTCTTGCTTGTTTGGGCTCCTTTTCATCTATAAACTTCATGGGTTAATAAGATGCATTTATGTGGATTGATTTTGACATATTCCATCATTCTTGAATGTTTGATCTTAATTCTTCGACACGTAACTTTCAGTTTCTATTTGAGTGCATAACATGTTATTGTTGCTTGATTTATAAATGATCACATGCTTTGCTTACTTATATCATGTTAACTGGTTATCATGAATTGTTTGCTTTGCACTTATCCCCGACTCCACTTTGTTGTGCGTTTGTTTGATCGTTCGATCATTTGATTTGAATTGAAAAGCATGTTGATCTTGATGATTCTTGTTGATGCACTGTTGTTGATCGATTATGTTTGATTGTTGAAGCATGTTCATACTTGCATGATATCTATCCATGATTGGTGCTTACTCTCGATTAATTGCATTCATGCTTGTTGTCCTACTTTCAAAAGCTGTGGTTTTTCTGAACTTTGCATTGTTGTCTTTGCCTTGCTTGCTTGCTGCTTGCCTTTTACACCTGCTTTTGTGCTGAAACATGTGTTGTTATAGGTTGTCTTGCTTGTATGCTAGATTTTATTGTTGTTTTATGCAGGAGGCGCTGTTGTAGCTGCTGTTTTTACCTTGTTTCTTTGCTTTTTTGTTTTGTCTTTGCATGTTCCCTTAAGTTTTTTAGTCCAATTAATTTTCTATTAAATTTGGAGTAAGATAGACATTAGGAGTTTAATCCATGAATGATAAGAAGTAGGCTAGTCCCTTTTAACCTCAACCTTAGGTCCATCTTTTGCATGCTAACATTAGGATAGAATCTCCTTTTGCATCCCGACCTTAGGACCACTTTGCATGACAACGTTAGGGCTGAGTTTCCCTTAGACCTTTCATGCGTCTCTCTTCTTATCTCAAAACACATTCTAACTCATCTAATAAATACGATGAACATTGTACGCCACGAGCCTTAAGCACATGGGAAATAATGAGTGGGGGGTTTCTCCTTACTTGTCTAGAGTGTTTACGGTATGCCCTTTGGGCGATATGCGACGCATTCGCTCCTATGTCATAGTCTTTAGTGCAACGTGAATCACAAATCAAACTAATTCACTTCACTAAAACTCACACATAAAACTCAAACCTTTTATCCTTCAGAATTTTTCTTCAAAGTCATTTTAAAAAAAGAGTACGTTACTTTTCCGTTCTACCGCAAACGGTGTCGTCCCTAACTGCTGGAATGGGAACTTAACACCACTCATAAAAAAACACTTAACAACTTGTGGTTCCGTTACCCGAACTACATTTGCTCTGATTTCTCATATCAGATGAGGATACGTAGGCACAAGACGGCAATGTCTTAGCAAGCGACCTTCCCCCCATCACCCGTAGCTTTCCAAACTACGTTGACTCTGACTTTCCCATTACACGAGGGAATACGTAGGCATAGGGCCGCGATGTCCCATCAAGTCTCTTTCTTTTTCTTTTGTTCTCGTTTCCATTTAGGAATAGCTTATAGATAAACACACCTTTTGATTAGACAACAAGCATGGATCCCGTTGAGTACAACGAACGTGAGGGGTGCTTATAACTTTCCCTTGCGTAACCGGCTCCCGAACCCAAGATTTGGTTGCGATGACCTTCTCTTTTCCCGTTCTTCAGGTTTTCTTCGATCGTTTCATTCCCCTCTCTTTGGGATAAATAACGTTCGGTGGCGAATCTTCTGTTTTTTTTGTCGGGTGTTTTCGCAGTTGTGACACCCTTGTAATCAATCACGTTACGCAAAACACATGCAGTGTAATCAGTTACCTAAATTCTGGTAACTGATTACACCCTCACAAAATGCCCAGAAAACGTGTTTCTAAAGTGGTGTAACCGATTACACCGTTTCTGGTAATCGATTACACTGTTGACAGAAAGCACTTTTTCTACAACTTTTCAAACGAAAATCACTTTTAACCCATCCCAAAATCTGATTTTTCTTACAACTTGTTAAACACATTATTTTACCCAAAATTCAGTTTCCGAAAACACCAAAACTCCAATTCTTTTCATAAAAACATTCATAACTTAAGTTTCGACTCTGACTCGTAACAACCCTCATCAACCAAGATCTGCCATCATACAAATCTATCAAATGCATAATTCCAACAACAACAATACATCATTCACCAATCAATCATCAATCACAACATCATTATACAATTTGTAGTTCATCAATCAATTACCCAATCTAATCAAACATACAATTGCAACAACGATCATAACATAAAGAGAAAAGAAACACAAACCAAGCATACACATAATCTACCCTCCATCATCATCATAAAAACCCTTATGAAATTCTGGTATGCAGATTTCAGATGTCCCAAGAACATTGATCTCTGCTGAAACAAGGACGAGCACAGATAAAGAACAATTTAAATTTCTTTAAATTGTGTCAATGTCATGACCAACGTCATGTCCTCTGTTGTGGCATCTGCATACTGACAGACTATTTATCTAAACATTTAAATTGTGTAGAATTGTAAATGCTGAAAGATAAATAACCCAGTAATTGTTTACCTAGTTTGGTGCAACATAACCTACATCTGGGGGCAACCAAGCCAGGGAGGAAATTCACTATTAGCATAATCAATTCAAAGTCAAACAACCAGTTTGCACTTCTCACTTAATCTCTACCCAATGACACTTCAAACTAGAGACACTCTAGACCTGACTATTCCCACTCACTCCCCCTCAATCACAACACAGTGATGTAAATACACAATTATAAAACAGTTATGGAGACTCACTCCAAAACACCTTAATCTTGCTTCACAGCTTTGATCAAGTGACACACACTCTTGCTTAACAACTTTGAGTGGCACAATGAACACACATGTTCATACAATTAACCAGAGCAATCATACAACCTACAATTGCTTAGTACACAAGGAATCCTAAGATCCCTATACACACGTGAAGAACCAAGTTCATAACTCACAAAACACACGTGAAGATCTACAGTCTTCACCCACAAATATGTCTACTACAATGTATCAAAAGATACAAAGGGTGACTTACACACAAGGGAATCTTAAACCCTAGACCTTTATTTTACACTCTGGTTTTTCTTGATGTGAGTGCTTGATTTCCTCTGCTTCTGCTCCTCCTTTTATAGCAATGCAGACTGGGCTTGGGCTGGTCACAAGTAACAAACATTAGGTTTACCAAAGTAAACCTAATTTCCATAATTCAAGGTGTTGTCAAATTTGGTCAGAGCTGCTTCATGTTATGTCCAGCCCTAACAAGAATCTCGCTTGAGATAACTAAGAAGACATAACAGGTTTCCTGAATTTTAGCTTGAGATATATTAGGTATCATAACAGAAAAACAAACCTTGCATGCCTGATGTCATAAAACCAATGTCATGACATTCAGTATGACATTCAGTTTCACTTACTCTCAGCTTTCCAACTTGCCCTGCTGAACACTTCTGCAGAATCTTCTTCATGACAGTAGAAACAAGCATATTATAGTTTCCTAAAAAGTCTCAAAGATCCTTTTTATGAACACTAAGTAAATCTGCACTTTGTTCCTAATGAATCACTTTGGCTTGTACATACTGATGATGAATATCCAACAGGACCAAAACACTTCTGTCAAGAGATATACCATAGCAGCCCCTGCTGTACCAAAGATTGATGTCATGATATTTAGTATGACATCTATGACAACAGTTCTGTCATCAGCTCCTGCTAGCTCCTTCTGCATCCATGACAACAGTTTTGTCATCTGCTCTTGTTAGCTCCTGCAGCACCAGATGTCATGATATTGGTACTGACATCCTGTTTACAACACATGACAACAGTTCTGTTATCAGCTCCTGCTAGCTCCTGCTGCACCACTACTCCTGCTGTTTCTCACACATGACAGTAGATGAATTTCGTGATGGATGTCACGATATTCAGCATGACATTCATATTAACAGACTCCACAACAGTTCTGTCACCACAGCAGATGGAGGTGTTATAACACCCTGCTTAACATCAGTGCAGGATCATGTTTTATCAAAATTTAGCCAATCATAGAACCATGGACAATTCTATATCATATAACCATGGAACTAACACCTTAGATAATCATAACCCTACCCTTACCATAGAGTTCTTACAAAGTTATCATCTACCTTTAGCAATGGTGATCTTATCTTCCCCCTTGAGCCCTAGCCTCTTCTTTCACTTTTATCTTATTTTCATGTTCTGACCCTTTCTGATATCTGATATATGATACAACCGCTCAATAAGAAACAACTCCAACGCCACTCTATAAGCAATAACTCCAACCCTCTCTGATATCTGATACAAACCAATAAACCGAGGAGTAAGCTTTCTCGACTTCAAAGCACACCCAACATCATTCATAATAGTGACTCTCGAGAATACATGGTCTCCCTCCTAAAACTCAAGATCCTTCCTCCTATTATCACGGTAGCTCTTTTGCCTACTCTGAAAAAGCTTTTATCTTATCTTGAATCAGGTTTACTTCTCAGTAGTTGGTTGGACTATCTCAAGTCCAAGCATTACACTCTCACCAGATTCATGCCAACAAAAAGGTATCCTACATCTCTGGCCATACAAAGTCTCAAAATGTGCCATGCCAATACTAGAATGAAAATTGTATTATAAGTGAACTTAATCAGCGGTAAATGACTATCCCAAGCACCTTCTTGCTCAAGAACACAAGCTCTCAACAAATCCTCCAATGGCTGAATAATCCTCTCTGTATGACCATCTGTTTGCGGATGATACATAGAACTCAACCTCAGCTTCGAACCCAAAGCCTCCTACAAACTCTCCCAAAATCTAGAAGTGAACCTCGGATCCCTAATCGACACAATACTTAACGGAACTCCATGTAGGTTCACAATCACGCACATACACACACATACACACACACACACACACACACACACACACACACACACACACACACACACACACACACACACATATATATATATATATATATATATATATATATATATATATATATATATATATATATATATATATATATATATATATATATATATATATATATATACCAAATTATGCAAAGAGAAACTGATGTTAATCGGAATAAAATGCACCCACTTCGTCAGTCTATCAACAACCATCCAAATAGCATCATGCCCTATCGGAGTATTTGGTAACCCAGTTACAAAATCCATAGAAATACTATCCCATTTCCACTGTAGAATATCCAACAGTTGCATCAACCCTGCAGGTTTTTGATGCTCAACCTTTTGACTTTTAACAAGTCAAACAAGCATACACAAATTGTGTCACATCACGTTTCAATCCAGGCCACCAAAACATCTTCTTCAAATTCTGATACATCTTTGTAGATCCTGGATGGATACTCAAGCTACTCCTATGACTTTCTCCCAGAATCATCCTTTTCAACTCAGAATCATCAAGAATACAAATTTTGTCATGGAATCTCAACACACCTTGCTCATCCAATCTAAAATCACTATCCTTAGTATGATTACTTCCAACCATCAAGTTCACCAACTTGACATCCAGATTCTGACTCTCTTTAATATTATTAAGAAAACCATTGTTGATCTTCAACATACACAACATCACACTCTGCGGTGTTAGCTCACAAACCAAACTCAAGTCTCTGGATTGTTCAATCAATTCCAACTCTCTAACCATCATAGAAGACATATGCAAAGACTTCTGACTTAAAGCATCGACCATGACATTAGCTTTACCAGGATGATAATTCAAGCTAAAGTCATAATCCTTCTGAAATTCCAGCCATCTTCTCTGCCTCATATTTAATTCCTTATGATCAAACAGATACTTCAAACTCTTGTGATCAATGAACACTTTGAATTTGGAACCATAAAGGTAATGCCTCCAAATCTTCAACACATACACCAATGAAGCCAACTCTAAATCATGAGCTGGATAGTTTCTCTCATGAACCCTCAGTTTCCGTGAAGCATAAGCCACAACCTAGCCATCTTGCATCAATATGCCACCTAAACCCATCAAAGACGCATCACAAGATACCACAAACGGTTTATTCGGTTCAGGTAAAATCAAAATTGGAATTGTAGTCAATCTTTTCTTCATCTTAACAAAACTCTTCTCATAGTGAATATCCCACACAAACGTTTTACCTTTACAAGTTAGCCAAGTCAACGAAAGTGCTAACTTAGAAAAGCCTTAAATAAACCTGCGTAGTAACCAGTCAAGCCCAAAAATCTTCTAATCTCTGTAACTGACTTCATAGCCTAGGGTTGTAGAACTGCATCTACTTTTGATGGACCCATAGGAATACCATCACCTGAAATAACATGACTAAGAAAGCTAACTTCTTGCAACCAGAATTCACACTTTGACAACTTTTAATAAAGCTTCTTCTCTTTCAACACTTGCAACACAATTTGCAAATCCTCAACATGTTCTTTTTCTGATTTAGAATAGATCAAAATATCGTCAATAAAAACCACTACAAATTGATCCAGATAAGTGTGAAAGATACGATTCATATACTCCAAAAACACTCCAGGTGCATTAGAAACGCCGAACGACATCACCAAATATTCATAATGTTCATACTGAGTCCTGAAATCCATATTCTAAATATCTTCATCCTTCACTCGAATCTGATGGTAACCCGATCTCAAGTCAATTTTTCTAAACACACGTGCACTCACCAATTGGTCCATCAAGTCATCTATTCTCGAAAGTGGATACTTATTCTTAATCGTTACTTTATTCAACTGACAGTAGTCCATACACAACCTCATACTACCATCTTTATTTTTTACCAACAACATCAGAGCTCTCCAAGATGACACACTTGGTCTCAAAAATTTCTTCTCTAGCAAATCTTCTAATTTCTTCTTCAACTCTACTAACTCAAACGCCGACATCTTGTATGGTGCCATAGAAATAGGTCTGGTACTAGGCACAAGATCAATATAAAAGTTCACCTCCCTCTCTCTGGTGGTACATCATAAATATCATCCGGAAACACATCTAGAAATTCATGCACCATCTGCAATTCATCAATCATAACTTGACTCTTCACAGACAAGCATGCAAACAATGCAAACACCTAAGCTTTCTCTTCCAAAAGCTCTCTCAACTCTCTAGCAAACAACAACCCAGCTTCTTCCTTATCATCAGAAGCAAGAAACCACACAGATTTATTCTAACAATTGATATAAACATGATTGAACTCCAACCAGTTCATTCTCAATATCACATGAAGATTCCCCAATGGCAAGAAGATAAGATCAACACCAAAATCTTTATCAAATGTTGACAGAGGACAGTTCAAACAAACCAGAGAAGTAATCATCGATCCCTTATTAGGAGTTTCGATAACCATTTCTCCCTTCATAGAAGATACGATAAGCCCTAGCCTTTTCACACAATCAGCAGAAATAAAAGAAAAAGTATCACCAGTATCAATAATAGCAATCAAATGTGTATTATTAATGTAAGATATACCTCTGATTAACCTGTCATCACTGGAAGTCTGAGTCCCCGACAGAGCAAACACTTTCCTCTAGTCGAAGCTTGTTATGGCTTCTGGCAATGAGTACTTGATACGCTGCAAGCGTACATCACATGTCAAAGTAGTAAAAAGTATCGAACCAACTAGACCAATAGTTAATTACCGATTTCTAACCTATCGATGTAAGGGTAGAGCGACCAAATAATGGGTTTCAGTAATCAACTTAAATAGAAAAGCAATTATAGCAAAACATTTTAAATGGGTAAAAACTATATAAAGCAAGCAAGACATAGGGTTATAAATTGTATCCTAGACCTCTCTACATGACCTAGGAATTTATATTACGGGAATTCCAACTCAAATTATAGAAAAATAGTTAAAATAGCAACGCCTGCTTTCGTCAGCGTATTGCATCCTTACTACGGGAAACCTAGCGTGTTCGAGTCATACCTAAGTTTTCAAACTTTCCCAATGTCCCTAGTCCTAACCTCTCTTCCCTTAAGCTCTATATACTTTCTCAATCTCATTAAAATCAAAGCATTCAAATCAAAAAAAAATTACAATCCTAATTTCGGATATAATTCGATAATGATTTTATTTTATTGAAGGGAAAATAGAAGCAAATAAAGGAAAATAAAAAAGAAATACTAAAATTGGTAAAGACGCTCCAAACTTGAACCAAATATTGTCCTCAATGTTTTAGCACAAGAGAGGTGGGGTGGAATCATAGATGTCCTTACTGAGGAGGGGGAAACGCAACATCAGTTGCTGAATCATCGCTTGGACATCATCCAAGACTACTTCTTGTATTCTTTACTCTTCCTTCATGAGATTTTTATTAACTAAAAAAAAGAAAACAAGAAAAAAAAACAAATTAGTGGAAAAAGTGTAGGTTTCCTCCCACGAAGCGCTTTGTTTTAAGGCCGTTTAGCTCGACCAATGATGAGTGCAGGCCTTCATGATGGCTCCCTTAAAAAATAATTCCTCAACTTCACTCTTAGTAGTATTAGGCTTCCACGCCCACTTATCAAGTCATCTCTCGTATCCACTACTCTTCTTTTTCTTCTTCCAATGGGGTGGTTTATACTTCTTAACATGTGGGGTGGTTTCGGTTCTATTCTAAGCATCAACTTTTTAGGTTTGGATTTAATCCTTTCATCCTCCACCTCAAAGGTCATCCTTCCCTTTTAACATCAATAAATTTCTCAGTTTCATGGTCCCTTGATGTTCTCTTTTTAGATTAGACCTTGGTTAATGGTACATTGGTAAGGATCTTTTCCCCCATCTCCCCATACCTATTGGATTGATTGTCTACATTAGCTTCCACCAATCTTTGCAAGAAAGGAGTTTGTGGCTTGTTGGTAGGAGGAGAAAGATAAGGAGATTCCTTCTCTACCTCTTTTATAACTTCCTTTTTGGGTGGTGTCGGTGGGTTTTTTTCACTCTCTATCTTTTTGCCACTAGAAATCTCCTCAACCTTTTTTTCATCCTCTCTAGGAATTTCAACTTGTTTTTCACTTTCGTCCATTATATCATTCACATGCCCCTTGGGGTTTAGCTTAGGTTGCCCCGGAAATAATCCGAGAGGGACGGAAGAAGCAACTTGCTATTGCTCTACTTGGAAGATTTGTGTCTCCAACATTTTGTCATGGGTGGTAATATTTTCAACTGTAGTATTCAACTTTGTAAGTACCTCAATGGTGAGGAGGTTTTGATTTCTAAGCTCTTCATTCACAAGAGTTTGTGTTTACACAAAACTCTCTATCATATATTCCAGGTTAGAATAAGTTTTTGTCTAAATGAAATTCTCCATTAACATCTCAAGGTTAGACTGTTGGAAATTTGGTGGTTCCTCAATATAATGGGAGTGATTATCATAATAAAACTTTTGGTAATCCATCCACCCTGAGTTATAGGTATTGAGATAAAAGTTTTCATAGTTATTGTTCACATAATTGAACAACATATTTTGGATAGATCCCATGTGTACCACAAAAGAAACAACAAAAAAGAAAAAATTGTTCTAATCTCTACGATAGCAAATTAGAATAATCAAAAAGAGTTCCTCACATAAAATGGGAGCAAGAGAACCACAACAAACAAACACAATAAAATAAACATAAAAATAAGCTCTAGTCTCTATGATGATCACACATAACTTCAATATTAACGCAATTGGTCCCCGGCAACGACACCAAAAGTTTGACATGCCGCAAGCGTACGACACGTGTCAGAGTAGTAAAAGGTATCGAACCACAAAGACCAATGGTTAATAACTGATTTCTTTCCTATCGGTGTAAAGGTAGAGCGATCGAATAATGGGTTTTAGTATTCAACTTTAACAGAAAAGCAATTATAGCAAAACAATTTAAATGGGTAAAAATTATATAAAGCAAACAGAACATTGGGTTGTGGCTCCTATCCTAGAATTCTCCACATGACCTAGGAATTTATATTACGGGAATTTCGACTCAAATTATAGTAAAATAGTTAAAATAGCAACACCCATTTTCGCCAATGTATTGCCTTACCTCTAATGAACGGGACGCTTGTCAGCTTTCACTCGCGCAGAAACGTTCATTGGTGGTCCTTACTTTTGTACAACTATTAAAGATGGGGCCTTTCTCAATTTCCTCCGATCACTTTCGTGACTCGGATTCAACTATTTAAAAATAAACTTTCTGGTATTGCCTATACCCTTTCGGCGCAAGTTAAATACCTAAATGCAATACTTCTACTTTCGTAGAAAGTTTTGAAAAACACTCAGACTTTTAATATAAAGAGTACAGAATTCCTACAACTAGCCTAGGTCATGAAAATAACGAGAGGATAGTGTTTATACGAATCAAAACAATAATCTCAAATAGAGACATAATTAATAAATGAATTATTAAAGTAATTGAGAACCTGATTAATGAAAAAGAAATTATTTTTATTCAAAGTGATCTTGGTGCTCCAATGGAGTCTTGTACAAAAATTCCGGAATGAAATAGCGTGAAAATAATAACGTGAACTAAAATCTCGATCAAAATTCAAGACTACTTAAGAGTTTTTATACTAAATTCTAAACATGGTAAGAATCTTCTAGTAATCAATGTCAGTGGCTTATAATGAAGATCAAATCTAAGTAATCAATGTCAATTGCCTATAATGAATATCAAATCTAAGCAATAAATGTCAATTGCCCATAGTGAAGATCAAATCCAAGCAATTAATGTCAATTACCCATAATGAAGATCAAATCCAAGAAATCAATGTCAATTACAAGTGATTAAGATCAAATCCAAGCAATTAAGAAGTCTTGAAGTGGAGGGAATCATACCAAATAGTAAAAAAAATCAGGAAAACTCACCCTCTTGTTACGGACCATAACCGCTGTTACAGGTACCCGTAACAGGCCTCTGGATTTTTTATTGGAAGCATGTTTCTTGAGGGCTTGGGGCATCTTCTCCTGTTACAGGCCGTAATAGCTATTACGGGCACCCGTAACAGGCCTCTGGTTTTTGTACTAGAATTTTCTGATTCTTGCCTTTTTCCTTGTTTTCCCCACTCTTTGTCCCGTTTTCACTTGGAATGCATATCATGACCTGAAACCAAGGGAAACACCATACCAAAGCATAAAACATAGAAAAACAAATGGAAAGTAAACAAAAGTGATGTAAAAAACAATATAAAAACTACTAATAAAAGCAACACAAAAACCACTTAGCAAACTCCCCCCAATTTAGATTGTTGCTGATCCTTAAGCAACAAAGCTTGCATAACAAATTTTTTGATTAAGCGGTGTACTTCAAATGAAAAACTTATAAAAATAAAGTGGGTTGATACTTATACGTGAGCTTTTGTTACGATCTACTAGTCCTAGTTCTCTCAGTAATCATCTTTTAACGAAAGCATTACAAGAACACACACCATGGTAAAAACCACAGACCTAAATCTCCCTTTCGGTCACCTCTCCAAATATGTTTTGGGTTGAAGTCTCCTCTTCGATTTTCTCACCCTTTCTTTTAGATAATCAAATTAAGGCATTTACAATTGTTTTCCTTCACATGCATAAGATTGATCAAGAAACATTTTCTAGGCACCTTTTTACTATTTTTTCTTCTTTTACGTGCATTGACGTTTATTAGTCCATTTTGGGACGTCAATTGAGACTCAACCGTCAGTAGGTTAAATAACTGGGTGAGGGTTACCCAACTTAGAAGGACTAGTTGTCTTTATCGCTATTATTCAACTATTTTTGGTGTCCAAAATATTTTTTTCTCAACCAAACATATATATAATCAAGTCTTTCTAATCATGTCGGACTATCAAAATAAACTAATTAGGGAGTACTTCTTAAATTCGAGTACTATGGCACAAATTTACATGTTGGACTCGCGTCCTTACTCCGGGAGACCTAGGGTGTTCGGGTCATACATATGTTTTCAAACTTTCCTAATGTCCCTAGCCCAATCCTATCTTCCCTTAAGGTCTATATACTTTCTCAACATCCTTAAAATCAAATCATTCAGATGAAAAAAATTACAATCCTAATTTCAGATATAATTCAATAGTGATTTTATTTTATTGAAGGGAAAATAGAAGCAAATAACGAAAAATAAAAAATAAGAAAAATAAATAATAAAATAGGGAAAGACCCTCAAAACTTGAATCAAACATTGGCCTCAATGTTTTGGCACAAGAGAGGTGGGGTGGACTCACAGGTGTCCTCACTGAGGAGGGGGAAATGCAACATCAGTTGTTGAATCATCGCTTGGATATCATCCAAGACTACTCCTTGTATTTTTTTCTCCTCCGTCATGAGATTTTTATTAACTAAAAAAAATAAAATAAGAAAAAAAATAGTGCAAAAAGCATCGGTTGCCTCCCACAAAGTGCTTTGTTTTAAGGTCGTTTAGCTCGACTAGTGATGAGTGCAAGTATTTATGATGACTCCATTAAAAAATAATTCCTCAACTTCACTCTCAATAGTATTAGGCATCCATGCCCACTTATCAAGTCATCTCTCGTATCCACTACTCTTCTTTTTTTTCTTCCCATGGGGTGGTTTATACTTCTTAACATGTGGGGGTGGTTTCGGTTCTATCCTAAGTATCAACTTTTTAGGTTTGGATTTAATCCTTTCATACCCCACCTCAAAGGTCAACCTTCCCCTATTAAAATCAATCATTTTCTCAGTTTCATGGTCCCCTAATATTTTCTTTTTAGATTGAACCTTTGTTAATAATACATTGGTAAGGATCTTTTCCCCCATCTCCACATACCTATTGGATTGGGTGTCTACCTTAGCTTCCATCAATCTTTACAAGAAAGGAGTTTGTGGCTTGTTGGTAGGAGGAGAAAGATAAGGTGATTCCTTCTCTACCTCTTTTATAACTTCCTTTTTGGGTGGTGTCGGTAGGTTTTCCTCACTCTCTATCTTTTTGTCGCTTGAACTCCCTTCAACCTTTTTTTCATTCACCCTAGGAATTTCAACTTGTTTTTCACTTTCGTTCGTTATATCATTCACATGCCCTTTGGGGTGTAGCTTAGGATGCCTAGGAAATAATCCAGGAGGGACAGAAAAAGTAACTTTTTGTTGTTTTACTTGGGAGATTTGAGTCTCTAACATTTTGGCATGGGTGGTAATATTTTCAACTGTAGTATTCAACTTTCTAAGTGCCTCAATAGTGAGGAGGTTTTGATTTCTTAGCTCTTCATTCACAAGAGTTTGTGTTCCCACAAAACTCTCTGTCATATATTCTAGGCTAGAGTGAGTTTTTGTCTCATTGAAGTTCTCCATTAACATATCAAGGTTGGACTGTTGAAAATTTGGTGGTTTCTGGATATAATGGGAGTGATTATCATAGTAAAATTTTTGGTAATCCATCCACTCTGGGATATAATTATTGAGATAAAAAAATTTGTGGTTATTATTCACATAATTGAACAACACATTTTGGATAGATACCATGTGTACCACAAAAGAAACAACAGAAAAGAAAAAATTGTTCTAATCTCTACGATAGCATATTGGAATAATAAAAAAGAGTTCCTCGTATACAATGGCAACAAGAGAACCACAACAAAAAAACACAATGAAATAAACATAAAAATAAGCTCTAGTCTCTATGATGATCGCAAAAAATTTCAATATTAACACAATTGGTCCCCAGCAACGACACCAAAAACTTGACACGCCGCAAGCATACGGCACGTGTCAGAGTAGTAAAAGGTATCGTACCACAGAGACCAATGGTTAATAACCGATTTCTTTCCTATCGGTGTAAAGCTAGAGCGATAGAATAACAGGTTTTAGTAATCAACATAAACAGAAAAGCAATTATAGCAAAATAGTTTAAATGGGTAAAAATTATATAAAGCAAGCAGGACATAAGGTTGTGACTCCTATCCTAGAAATCTTCACATGACCTAGGAATTTATATTACGGGAATTTTGACTCAAATTATAGAAAAATATTTAAAATTTTAACACCTGCTTTCGCCAGCGTATTACCTTACCTCTAAGGAACGAGACGCTTGTCGACTTTTGCTCATGAAGAAACATTCGCTGGTGGTCCTTACTTTTGCACAGCTATTAAAGATGGGGCCTACCTTACCTTAATTCCTCCGATCACTTTCGTGACTCCTATTCAACTGTTTAAAAATTAACTTTTCGGTATTGCCTATACCCTTTCGGCGCAAGTCAAATACCTAAAGGCAATACTGCTACTCTCATAGCAAGTTTTGAAAAACACTCATACTTTTAAAATAAAGAGTACGGAATTCCTACAACTAGCCTAGGTCATGCAAATAATCAGATGATAGTGTTTATAACCCTTAGTCTCTAGAGGACTACTCACTCATATTCAAGAACAAACTAATCAAAACAATAAACTTGAATAGAGACATAATCAATAAATGAATGATTAAAGTAATTGAGAACCTGATTAATGAAAAAGCAATTACTTTTATTCAAAGTGATCTAGCTGCTCCAATGGAGTCTTGTACAAAAGTTGCGAAATGAAAAGCATGAAAATAATAACGTGAATTAAAAACTCGATCAAAACTCAAAAATATCTATGAGTTTTTATACTAAATCCTAAATATGGTAAGAATCTCCTAGCAATCAATTTCAGTTGCCCATAATGAAGATAAAACCCAAGCAATCAATGTCAATTTCCCATAATGAAGATCAAATCCAAGCAATCAATGTCAATTACCCATAATTAAGATCAAATCCAAGCAATCAATGTCAATTACAAGTGATTAAGATCAAATCCAAGCAATTAAGAAGCCTTGAAGTGGAGGGAATCATGCCAAATAGGAAACAAATCTGGAAAACTCACCCTCCTATTACGGGTTGTAACAGTTGTTACAGGTACTCGTAACAGGCCTATGTATTTTGTATGGGAAGCATGTTTCTAGAGGGCTTGAGGTATCTTCTCCTGTTACGGGTCGTAATAGCTATTATGGGCACCAGTAACAAGCCTATAGTTTTTGTACTAGAATTTTCCGATTCTTGCCTTTTTCCTTGTTTTGCCCACTCTTCATCCTTTTTCCACTTGGAATGCATATCATGACCTGAAAGCAAGGGAAACACCATACCAAAGCATAAAAATTAGAAAAACAAAGGGAAAGTAAACAAAAGCTGTGTAAAAAACGATATAAAAACTACTAATAAAAGCAACATAAAAACCACTTAGCAATACTGATATGTCCTGGTTCACCACAGTTGTATCAAGTCGCCATATTATTCTTCTAATTAGCCACTAGATGTCTTGTCTTCTTACACCTATAACACTTCTTCACACCATTCTTGCATTCACTGACATGATGACCCAACTCATCACACCTATGGAACTTAATAGGAGCAGGAACACCTCCCCCACTTGGCCTCTTACCTTCAGGAACCCTCTGTTTACCCTTCTCAGCCAGAGCACTATATAGCTTCCCACGATTTTCATTCTGCTTTACCTTCTTCTCACTCAGACTCTTATAATAAGTTGTCTGTGCTTTACTATCCTCTTCAAAAACTCTACAACTGTTCACCAACTCTAGACACCTCTGAATCTGTTGGTATCCAATTGCTTGCTTAATCTCAGAATGTAAATCATTCTCAAACTTGATACACTTTAAGAACTCAGTAGTCCCCTCACTGTAATGAGGATAGAACTTAGCAAGTTCTACAAATTTGGTAGCATACTTAGTAACTGGAAAATTACCTTGCTTCAGCTCCAGAAATTCAATCTCCTTCTTACCGTGAGCATCTTTAGGAAAATACTACCTCAGAAACTCCCTGTGGAACACAGCCCAAGTGACAACTTCACCTGCAACCTCCAACACCTAACGAGTGTTGATCCACCAATCATCAGCCTTCTCAGCCAGCATATGAGTACTAAACCATACCTTCTATTCTTCTGAACAATCCATCACATGGATAACTCTTTCAATCTATTTGAACCAAGCCTACGCCCCATCAGGATCATACATACCCTTGAATATAGGGGGATTGTTCCTCTGGAACTTCCCAAAATGATAGAACTCATCATTGCCACAAACATTAGGCTGATTCTGAACAGCCTGAGCAATAACCTGCAAAGCAGCAACAATAGCAGCATTGTTCTTTCAAGACATTATTTGATTTACACCAATAACAATAACAATGGATAGAAGACAACAACGACAATATTCAACTTTCACACCACACCGACTCAACAACTTGGCCAAACAGACATACTTGCTCTAATATCACTAATGTAACACCCTAAATTTCCCCCGCGTAATTAAAATAAAATATCATAGTAAAATTCAACACAAAAACATTTAGGATGCTAGAGTTCAACAAAACCTGCTCATACTTCATAATATGTAACCCATGTCACCTTTAAAAATTACTAACAATAATAATAATAGTAAAACATTCACCAAGTCTGAACTTCAATTTTATTTAGGCAGCGAAAACATCAACATCAAATAATTATTCAAAATATAATTATGAAATAATATGATTATAAATAAAATTTAATATAGGAGATAACAATTCTCCACCAACGGAAATAGACACACAAACGCCAATCCACCAGTGTTACACATCAGGGCAGACGTCAACTCTAAAAATAAAGGAAGTCACCATCTTCCACACACATCAACTTTTCTACTACAGATCATCTGCACGATGTCCATGTAGAGGCAACATTCAAACAGAAGGGGTGAGATATCATAATTATATAAAAGAATGTATAATAATAAGCAAGCATCAGATTATTACTTGCACACCACCCATTCCACTACACACTTCCACACATACAGTATAGCATGCTACAACAATGCATTTAAGATTAAGCCACACCACCACATAAAAACCATAATGTATTCAACACCATGACACAATAAATTATACATTTTTAGATGCTAAAACCAATTTAGGTTTGTCGTGTCAGCTTCCTAACGCTTTGAACGACACCCGAATCAGACACCCAAAACTGAAGTTATGAATTTTAGAAGTTTTTCAAAATTTGTTCCCAGTGTAACCGGTTACACTAATTGAGGTAACCAATTACACCCCTTGTAACCAGTCATACTATGTAAAACACACTCAGCATAACAGGTTACCCAAATTCTAATAACTGATTACACCCTCACAAAATGCCCAGAAAACATGTTTCTAAAGCAGTGTAACCGGTTACGCCCTTTCTGGTAACAGATTACACTGTTGGCAGAAGCACTTTTTCTGCAACTTTTCAAACGAAAATCACTTTTAACTCATCCCAAAACCCCATTTTTCTTACAACTCGTTAAACACATTATTTTACCCAAAATTCAATTTCCAAAAACACCTAAACTCCAATTCTTTTCATAAAAACATTCATAACTTAAGTTCCGACTCTGACTCGCAACAACATCATCAACCACCATTATAAAATTCTATCAAATGCATAATTCCAACAACAACAATACACCATTCACCAATCAATCATCAATCAAAACATCATTATATAATTCGTAGTTCATCAATCGATTATGCAATCCAATCAAACATACAATTGCAACAATGATCATAACATAAAAGGGAAAGAAACACAAACCAAGCATAGACATAATTTACCCACCATCATCATCATACAAACCCTTAAATAATTAGAACTCCACCCTTACCTTAGAGTTCTTGTAAAGTTCTCTACTACCTCTAGGAATGGTGACCTTCTCTTCCCCTTGAGCCCTAGCCTCTTCTTTCACTTTTCTCTTGTTTTCACGTTCTGACAACTTCTATCCCCTTTCTCCCTTATTTCTTTATGATATTATTATTATTACTAATTTACTCGATATTCCAATAAAATAAAATAATAATGATAATTTTCAATATTTATTTTAGTTAAATCATATCCACCTAATACTATATAATTAACTAAACATTAACTAATATAATTTAATTAGTCTTACTCACCACACCACCAAATTCTACACTTTTGCTCACACACACCTAACACCTAAATTCTATTCTTTAAGGCCACTACCCCACACCAAAGGTATCCATAACACACCAAAAACATGAATCACACATATAATTACACAATATCGCATAATTTAATTACGGAAAATTAAATAAATTAAACTGGGGTGTTACAAGTAGGCTAACTTTAACCCTTGTTAGTAAGAAGTGCATGAGATGCTTGTCATCACAACTGAGCAAGTCCAGATCCTTCAGTCTTAGCAAGAAATTTTTCACCAGCAATTGATGCCATATTTTTTCCATGGGAGTGAGAGTAGAGGCACTTGCAAGCTTTTCATAGTTGGCATAAATACGTTAAAGAATGTTAAAGCTATAGTGTTATTGCTTTTGTACTGCTCAACACAAACACTATTATCTTCACACTTTATTGTTTGAGCAATAAGTGATGGAGTGTCATACCCCAAATTTTGACCCTTACATCTTCATTATCATTTTAGGATCATACTCATATGATTATCTAACCCTAACCCAGTTCAAGTTTTTCTTTGTTTAAGATGCAGATGAATTAGGGTTTCGCGCGGTTAAAATCGAAAGTGTGAGGTTTGATCAATCAATGTTTGAATGAATTAAATCATGAAACAAGTTCAAGGATGCTATTTGATGTCAAATGTGAAAGCAATTTGAGGTTGTACCCCAGAATCAAGAACAGTGCAGTGTGGACCCCCCGATTAGGGTTTTGATTGACGAAAAGTCAATTGTGGTTTGACTTTTGGGATGAAAAGTGTTTTAATGATGGAATTGTGGTTTATAAAGCTCATATGGCTAAATGAAGTCCATTCAAAAAGTTTCAAAGTCTCGAGAAGTCCAGAACCCCCACAGACGACTCGGTGGTCACCGATCGATCGCGCCGGCGACGGAAAATCGACTTTTCAAATTTAAGGAATGAGACTTCAAGATGTGAAGCAAAAATGTTCCATATGTCAATATAAGCTTGCTCATAAAATTTCATGGTCATTTGATCAAGGATGAAGGAATAATCGAGAAAATCGGGAATTAGGGTTTTGAAAGGGACAAGACCGTAATTTCCTAACCGCACATCCGATTGAGGTGGTTCCAAGCTCATTTGAAAGCTATTGACAATCTCTACAAAATTCTCCTAGTGGTCCATGATCAAAAAATGCTTAGTTTTGGAGTTAGAAGAGAAAACATTCCAAGAGGGGAAAATAACTTTGAAAATTTCTAAGTTAGTTGGCCTAAAGAACCCTAATTTCAGCCAACTTTGGGATGATTTTTCACCTAGTTTCAATTGGAATCAAGACTTCTGGCCAACATGAATGTTTTAGTACTACATGAGGGATTTCTAAAAAGTACAAGAACTTCTCAAGGTGATTTATGAGCAGAAAGTTACATGTGTGCAAAGTTGGTGATTTCTCACTTTTGTCCCACATTGCCCAAATTTGTAAAATCATCTCTTCCTTCCAAGTGGGACAATTTCAGCTTGTCAAACTCATTCTATCTGATGTATAGAATATTTGTAGCATGCTAGATCAGGAGATTTGCATAGAAGTATCACAAAATTGAAATTGGAGTTTCATTGCCAAAGTTGAAAATGTGGACTTTTCAAAGCATGAGGTGTAAAGGCCAAAGTTGTACCAGCCCCTTTCCTATAGTTCCTAGCATGCTATTAATCTCAGAAAAAACATCATTATGCTTGGCAAGTTGGCCTTGTATCAGAACCAAGGGGCAAACCCTCCAAGAGGGGTTTTTGCAAAATATCTCAAAGTTTGCTTCATGATGAAGCAAGGTCTCTAGTAAGCACCTCAATCCATTTCTCTATAAATAGAGACCTCCCTTACCTCATTTCACACACAATTCATCTGATAAAATCCATAGAGAAGTTCTGTTATTACATTTCCTTCACCTTGCTTCAAATTCTCAAAAACACCAAATCCTTCAAAAAACCACTAAAGTGTCACTTTGTATCTTTTACACCAGAACTTTCTCCAAACCTTAAAAAACTTCAAAGACCACATAGACAAGCTTAAAATGACCCTCTGAAGTTGTTCCAACCATTAGTTTTCTCAAAAAACCAAAGGATCAAAAAAGTCAAATGTCCATGCACCATACTTTGACCAAAATCACTAAAATGGCCAAAACTCATTCCACATAGTATCTTGGCATTCTAACCACTCATACACCTTACAAATGATATTTCTCAACTGTCCAAACCATTAGAAACCAGTGGAATCTCATATTTTCTCATTTGGCATCATAAGTGTATTGTTGCTTAAAGTTGAAGAAAAGTTCAAAGGCAAAGAAGTGAAGTAGAGATCTCTGGTTTTCTCAAATGCTTTAGCTTGTTTAAAAGGGTCATCAAGAGGTATGTAGCTGTTTTTTATTGGCTTTAGCATCATTTTTCATGAAATCACATTTTTGAGTGTTTTGGTAGAATTTGAACTATGAATATTGGTTGATTTCCATGAATGATTACTTGTTGGTCATATTTGCAATATGTATTTGATTTTACATGACTTGATCCTACTGGTTTTGTGTTTCATTCTCACAAATGCATGTTCCAACTTAACTACCAATGTCACATGCTTTGATATCTTAATGCATTCAAACTTTTTAAGATAGAAGTTGATTGGTTGTCAAGTTTTATCCTCATACTGAAAAAAGCTGCTTGTGTTTTTGCCACCATCATGTTAAAACAATTAAACTAGTTTTGTTTACTCACTGAGTTGTAACTCCCATGATGGTTTGATTCTTGCTTAATGTTTGGTTTGGTCATGAGGGATTACATTTATGCCTTTAGAAAAACATACTGTCACAAGCTGGTAAGTGTCTTTGTGAACAGCAGTTTAGACCCTTGATCTAGACAGTTCCATGTTGGGATTTATATTCATGTTACCAAGGCCTGTCTGTGCATCTAGGTGTATCAGGTTTGTTGTTGAACCAGTTGTTGGAAGGTTCAACATTGTCTAGCATGTTTGAACTTGTAGCTATGCTGACTGAAACTTTTCTTGATTTAATTTTGGGCCACTTGTGTTGGCTTGAACAACTTTTAACTGATAATCACACCTTGATAAAATTTATACATTGCTGACCCTTGACTTTTGAAGTCTGTCACTTTTTGTTGAGAGGTTTTATCAACTCATGATTTAAAGTTGATTTCATTTTTTGTTGAATGTTTGCTTAACTGTCATTTGCTGCCAGAATTTGTGAAATATCATAGGCCTCAATCCTATTGAGACTCTTAAGGAGCAGTTTTGTTTAGGTTAAGATATTTTGATGTCATATGTGCACATGTGAAATCATGATGAGACCTGTGTTCAAGCATTGTATGGGGTACATGTGACTCTTCATTTTGTTTGTTGTCCAGTCTTAGTGTATGCTGGTTTGTTGTGCATGAGATTGTGTTTTGAGTCTTTCCATTAGTTAGCCATTTCACATATTTTCCCTTCTTTTAATTGGTCTTGAGTTCTTGATAACTCTGTTAGCACCATCATCTTTATCTTGCTCTTGATGTGAGCAAGCCAATTTCACACATTGCCTTGCCTAGACTGCTGTAGTATTACTGTCCAAAACTCATAACAGTAGGAGAAACATCTGTGTATAGAGCCTTAAGGTTCATCTTTTGTCAAATTTGAGCATGTTCAAAATCACATCTGGTGAGTGTCTCAAACTTGTTGAGATATGCTGACAGTTTGCCATAGGGTTGGCACAGTCATACTAGGGGTTTGGTGACTGCTTTGAAGGTTTGGGGCTTTTATAGCAAGTGAGGGTTTGAGCTTCTTGGAGGTTACCTCAGTGATCATTTCACTGACCAAGCTTGTTAGAGGGTAGGACAATATTAATTTCCACTAGAACCATGCTCAAATCCCTCATTTTGGCTGTGGCTTTGAGTTTAGAGCACAACATCAAGACTTATCCAGTTTTAATGTGATTCCATTACTGTAGGTTTGGTTTGCATCAGAATTTGACAAACACATGGCAATTGACTTGGAATCATTAGAGGGAGCAACTAGCATTGTTGTGTTAGAATAGGATGAACTGTTTTGGAGGGTGTTTAGGATAGGCATTGTTATGTGTGACATGTTGTATGTGTGTGTCCATATTATGTTCTTATTTGCAGCTCATGTATCATTTCTTAAACCAAGGCTATGTTGAACCATTTTCTTGTTAGAATGTGTTCAATATCATATTGATGTGTTGCTTATGCTGTTTAAACACACCATACTCCTCCTAATCCAGTCTATGTTTATCCAATGCACCCCACTCCCTAAGTTTGTAACTGTCAAAGCAGTTGACATGCCTTTTGTGATTCTAGCATTGCAAAACAGCTTGTGATCTTTCATACATGCTTGTGTATACATTTAAAATTTGTCTAAATTCTCACCTTACCAATTTTTGTGCCTAACATTCATTTCACACTTGATTTGCATAACAAAAGCACACACAAGCCACTCACTTGCCACTTTCTACATAAGCATTGGAAAGCCACCTCTCATCTTTTGAACATGTTTGATGATGCATTTAAAATATGTGTGTACGATTGCTTTGCCCAAGTTGTGTATAAAACTGTTTTTCTACAGTTGGTTTGGATACTTGAAAACACACCTAAGCAACTCATGAGCTACTTTATGCACAAATTGGATTTTCACTAAAAACCACATTGTAAACACTTCATAATTATCATTTGTCAAATGTTTGCACCCTTATTTGGTTTTAAAATGGACTGTCATGAACTATTTTCCTCACGTTACATTTTGTCTAACATTGGCCATCATCATGTTATTGTTCATTTCACTGCATTGTTAACCCAAAACAGGTTTGGAAGTCATTCTATATGTCATTTATGGTGTGTTCATAAACCTTCTTTGACCATTAAAGCCAATGGTTTGAAAATTGAAATTTTAAGGTACACTTTCAAAATGACCTTTGCATTAAGCATGCCAATTTTCCACATAAACCTGTTCTGCATCAAATCCATATTGAAAAACTTTGCATTAATTATTTATGACTTGCTTGCATGATTCTTTATCATTAAAACAACTGTCATGAGTTGTTCATTGCAAATTGCATTACCAATGTTAAATTTGCAACTTGATTGTCACTCCTCACCACAAACTGTTTTTGACTGAAACCTTTGCTCACTTTTACTCATCAACATTGTTTTAGTGTGTGTATGAATGTGGTTTGATTTAAGGTTGGCTAGAATTGGATTTGAGCAGCAAAATGCATCTCATGACATAAGATGCAAGAGCCATCGAATTTTTCACCACAGGAGGAATTTTGAAAAATGACCACCACCATCCTACTCCTCATGATTTTCTACCCCAAATCCATATAAATTTTGTGCTGATCCGATTAACGGTTAGGAAGTTACGATACAAAATGTAAATCCATTTGTTGTGTGTTTTTGCCCAGAAAGAAAATTGTCACTTTTTATACTAAACTTCCACCAGTGGAAGTTACTTGTAAAACTTGTCAGTTTTCACTCCAACTTCAAAAATTCATAACTCGCTCGTTTTTTATCGTTTTTCGCCCGTTATTTTTCCGTTGTGTTCGTATTAATGTCTATTTTCATGCTGTATTTTTATTTTTCATGTTTGAATTTTTTATCATCAAGTTTGTTTATGTACAAGTGTGCGCGTTTTCACGATCGTTTATGTAATTGCAGATGAATTTTTAATTGTTTCCTTTCAATATTTTTCTTGAAACTTGTTTGAATCCATGCCTATATATGTTAGTTAACATGCTAGGATTTATTTCTTGGTTGTTACCATTTTTTATCTGTTGATTTCCATTAAATGCGAACTGTTGTCACAGTGTCGATTACTTCATCTGTTAACTGTTACCTCCTGAATTACGAGGTTAAACTGATTCACCTGTACATAATTTGCTTGTGCATAACAACAAACTTCCTTTTCACACGAGTCGCCGTACTCACTTTTAACTGTCCCGCCGAGGACATTCTCCCCTTTTATCCTAGCCTTAGGATTCGAGCCGCCGCGCTCATGTTTACCGTCCCGCCATAGACAACCTTTACTCCCCTTTTATCCTAGCCTTAGGATTTGAGTCGTCGCACTCATGTTTACCGTCCCGCCGTGGACATCCTTTATCATAACAATCTTAACTTAGAAGAGGAGTCGCCGAACTCCATGTAAGTACTTCACTATGAATACTTACTTCCCTTTGGGAACCTTGACCACAGTCAAGAGATCCTCATCCCTAGATAGGGGAACTACGATCGCTCTGATTTCTCGATGAGAATACGTAGGCACAAGATGCGATGTCTTGGCGAGCTCACTAACAACTAACTTCCTGTTTACCTTTACAATTTAAAGTTTGGAGTCGCCGTACTCTATTTAGTCATCCCGCCGTGGGCATTTCCCTATTTATCTTTACAACTTAGGCTTGGAGTCGCCGTGCTCTATTTAGTCGTCCTGCCTGGGACATTCCCTTCCATTTAACATAACAGTTCTTTATCCCTAGATAGGGAAACTACGATTGCTCTGATTCCATTCCCGTCCGGATACATAGGCACGAGATGCGATGTCTTCGCGAGCAAACTTTGTACATACCCTCTACATCTTTAGATTAATAACCTTAGTACTTTTCCCTTATCAAGCAAACTGTAGCAAACACAAATATTAACAAGAGGTTCCTGTAGAGTACTATAGATACTTAGGATGCTAACACCTTCCCTAGGTATAACCAACCCCCGAACCTTTAGATCTCTCTTTTTGCACAGCTTTAGGCCTTGTCCTTCTGCTTTGCATTTTTATAGGTCTTTCTTTCTTTAAACCTTTCCTTTTTTAGATAAATTAAAGTCCGGTTGTAATGAAATATGATTCAAGTTAATCAATAGCTTGACATCCAAATTTCACCGCGACATGGAGTAATTATGATTAGGAACCCAAAGACATCAGACTGGATTTTAAAAGCATCCTGGATGATTTGCTTGATGGATGCATTCACCCAGAATTCTTTGATGAGAATGGGGTAAAAATGTCCAAAGAGCATGTCAATGTAGTTGTTCGATCATTGAAAAGAGATAATTCTTTGAAGATCAAACCTTATTCCTTTAGTTCTTCAAAGGCAACAAACATTTCATTTAGGGTGAACAAGAGGTTTTCATAACTAATGAAAGTTCTGAAAGCCATGTGATTTAAGGGTGGCTAAGTTGAAAGATAAAATAAGAATTTTTAAAGAATATTTAAAAAGGAAATAGAGGTTATAAGGATAGACTAATGGACAAGGTGTTTAAATAGAGTGGGAAAAGGAAGTGTAAAATATTTTGAACGAATCAAGGTTCAAAGTTGAGACGTTTGAGAACTCGGCCGCCACCTTGAAAACCCATTGCAATAACTTCTACAATAAGGTACGTTAATTGACACTCTTATTAGAAGAAATCATTACTATTTCAGAAAGCAGGAAGAAATAATGACATAAAGGGAGTTAAAACTTGATTCTATTTTACCCCAAAAAAATCCCAAAGGTCATTCAAGCATTTTTTATGGTTGAAGAAATAGTTGGACAACAGTATCATTTCTTAGACACAACAATATCTCTTTATTTTAACCATTAATCTAGCTCAGAGTCCAAAAGACAGAAAGTCCCAAAGGGATTCAAACTTAGGACCTTCTGACCCAGAAAACATTCTAACTTCAGAAGGCTAACTAGTTTAGAGTCGTGTTTCTCATAATCACAATTTAACCATCTAGAGGCTACACATATTGAGATTTATCATTTAAATTGGAAAATTTTCTATTTTTGAATTTCTCCAAATAAAAAAGATTGTATCTTGAGCAAGGGGTTTTGTAAAGATATCATCTTATTGATGGTCTCTATAAATAAATTTTAAGTATAAAATTCCCTTTTGAACATAGTCTCTGATAAAGTGATGTTTTATCTCAATGATCTTAGCCTTAGAGTGTATGATGGGATTCTTAGACAAATAGATAGTAGAAGTATCATCGCATAAGATAGGAATGTTACTCTCTTTTAATTGATAATATTCTATTTGACTCATCATCTAGAGAATATGTATGCTACAACCAGGTGTTGCAATGTACTCAGCTTGTGTTGTTGATAATGCAATTGTTGATTATCTTTTGATAGACCACGAGATTAGATTGTCAGCCAGAAAATAACATCTTCCACTGGTGATTTATCTTTCAAGTCTATCTCCATCATAATCAGCATCACAATAACCTACTAACTTGTAATATTTTAATTTCTTATACAATAAACTACGGTTAGTAGTACCTTTCAAATATTTAAATATCCTCTTAACAACTATTAAGTGGAATTCTCTAGGATCTGATTAGAACCTAGCAGACAAACATATATAAAATAAGACATTAGGTCTAGAAGCAGTTAAGTATATAAGATAACCAATCATACCCATGTATACCTTTTTTTTCTTCCTTTTTAATCTCCTCATCTTTTCCCAGAGTGCAAGTTAATTGCATTAGACTCTTAGTTGGTTTTCTATCAGCCATATAAAACTTCTTTAGAAATTCTTTTGTACTTGCTCTAGTGAATATAGACTCCTTCTAGACCTTGATTGATTTGTATTCCTAGAAAGAATTTTAATTCTCCTATCATAGCAGAACCAAATATAATATCATCAACATAAATCTAGACTACTAAAATATCTTTTTTGTATGATTTACTTAACTTAGTTGTGTCAATTTTTCCTATTGTAAAACCATATTTCAAAAGAAAGTTTCTAAGTCTATCATGCGAAGCTCTAGGAGCTTGTTTCAGACCATATAATGACTTCTTAAGTTTCTAAACAAAATCAGGATTTTTATGACTTTCAAACTAAAGAGGTTGATGAACATACATTTCTTCTGTTATGTATCCATTCAGCAATGTACTTTTAACATCTATTTGATATAAAACAATATCATAAATTACTACAAAAGATATTAAGAGACAAATGGATTCTAACCTGGCCACTGGTGCAATGGTTTTTGTATGGTCAATCCCTTCCTATTGACTATAGCCTTGTGCAACTAGTCTGGCTTTGTTTCTAACCATATCTTCTTTCTTACTTAATTGGTTTCTAAAAACCCATTTGGTTCCAATGACATTATTTTATTTTGGGTCTTGGCACTAGATTCCACATATCATTTCTAGTGAATTGATTTAGTTCTTTTTGCATAGCCAATATCCATTTTATGTCCAACATAACTTCATCAATGGATGTTGGTTCTATGATAGACACCAAACCAAGAAGGATTTCTTCCTCTTATCTAAATAAATATTTAGTTCTTGCAGGTTTTGTCTTGTCCCCTAGAATTAGTTCTTAAATATGAGATGATCTTTGCTTGTACTTTCTCTGAGGTGCTGGTGTGTCAGCAACTTTTGGTGCTGATTGTTTAGTTTCTTGTTAAGCACTTCTTGAGTCTTTACCTTGTCTTTAGAGTTTGAATAGATAATTTCCAAATTTGCAAACTTTTCAACTTTCTTTGACTTTTCAGTGTCAAGCTTATTATCAATCTTAAGATGAATTAATTTCTCAATAATTCTGGTTTCAATGTTATATACTTTATAGCCTTTTAAGAGTTCAGAGTATCCTAACATGATACACTTTTCAGCTTTATAATCAAACATGTTTAAACTGTCTTTAGTATTGAGCATAAAACAAATACAACCAAATTAATGAAAGTAATAAATGTTGGGCTTTATGTTTTTTCACAATTCATAAGGAGTCTTATGCATAATAGGTCTTATAGAGATATTGTGCTGAATGTAACAGGAAGTAAACATAAAATGCTACTCATCCTTGTGTCTTAAGAACTTTACCCATGTCCATTTGCTATAGTCATCTATAATGATTAAACCATACTTTTTCCCATTACTAAAGTTGTTTTAAATGGCCCAAACAAATCAATATGCAAGAGTTCTATAGGCCTAGAGGTGGAAACAACATTCTTAGCTTTAAAAGGAATTTTCTAAAAACTTGCCTTTCTAGCATGCCTCACAAAGAGCATATGAAGCAAACTTCAAATTTTGAAGTCTTTTGACTAAATTGAGCTTGTTGAGCTTATATATTCTTCTCATGCTAACATGGCCCAACCGTCTCTGCCAAGTCCATTGTTCTTAGTTCACTGACATAAGGCATTTTGCATTTTGTTTTTCTAAATCAAAATTTGTTATTTTATAGATGTTGTTTTTCCTCTTACCATTGAAAAGTACAAAGCCATCCTTTTGACTCACAACTTTACAAGACTTTTGATTGAATATAATGTCATAACCATTGCCACTTAATTTACTTATGGAATGAGGTTATGCATTAGACCTTCAAGTAATACAAATTTGTAATAGAGAGAAGGGAACCATTACCTATTGTTCCAATACCAATGATCTTACACTTAAGATTTCCTCCAAATCCTACAGAACCTCCAGGATTAAGTTCAAACTCTTGGAACATATGCCTTCTTCTCGTCATGTGTTGATAGCACCCAGGGTCTAGGTACCATGACTTGTGTCTCAACTTTGTTGCTAACCATATCTGCAACATAGATTATTTTGTTCTTAGGTACCTACGTCTTTTTGGGTCCTTTATGGTTATTTTTCCCAGAGGCTTTATCTACCTAGGGTTTCTATGTAGAATTGATATCACATGTGTGATCATAAGTAAAATAAGAATACAGAGCTTTTGGTTTTATCACCATTTCTTTAGGTTTAGATTTAAATGTAGAGTTCTTTGGTGGAACATAACAAATGCCTTTTATCCAATTTCTACTTACTCCATAGATCATGGAAGCCATCTTGTTTCTATCTATGCTTCTCGATATAAAATTTTGAAAAGTTGTTTCATATTTATTTGAGACACACTCAGAAACCATAGGAGCTTCTAAAGGAATTTCCTTCTCTAGTTCTTTGCTCTTGCTTTTGAGAGTATATTTTTCTTTTTCAAAATTATCAATTTTTTCTTTTAAAATATAATTTTCTTTTATCCGCTCACTACGGGATCCATAATTAGTTACATTAATCTATTTTAGATTCTTGTATCTTTTCTAGAATCTTTGAATCTTTTTAAGAATTTCAGCTAAGCTAATTCATGTTCAGAACGAGTTATATGAGAAAATACTTCTTCAGTGTCTGAATCTAATTCTAATTCTGATTCTGAGGCAGAGGCTTTAGTTCTAGCTATAAGTTCCATGATAGCTTGATCTTATTTAGAGTCATCCTCAGAAGAGTCAGAGTCATCACATGTTGCCATTAACACGTTCTTCTTCTCTCTGAAGAATTTATTCTTAGGTTTTTCTTTGTTGAGTTTGGGATATTCATTTTTTGTAATGGTCTAGCTCTTTGCACTCATAACAAATAACATCTTTTTCAGCTCTATACTTCTTCAGCTCAAAGGTTGACTCAAAGCATCCATGCGTTCTTCTATGGCCTCTATACTTCCTATGTCCTTGCTTCCAGATTTGGTTGAACCTTCTGGATAGTAGAGAAAACTCGTCCTCTTCATCAGAACTTTTTTCAGACTCTTCTTCATCTTGAAGAGATTTAGTCTTTCATGCTTGCCTTTAGACTTCATATCCATAGAATTCCCTTTCCTCTAAGGCTCATCCTCTTATATATCAATCTCACGATTCCTTAAAGAGCTTTCAAGCTCTTCCAGAGTTGTGCTATTTAGATCCTTTGATACCTTGAATGATATCACCATTGGCCTCCATTTCTTTGGCAGGATTCTAATGATTTATTTAACATGATCTGCAGTATGTAGCCCTTACTCAAAACCTTCAATCACATAACTAAATTTTGAAACCTTGAGACATATCACCAATAGTTCATCTTCTTTCTTTTTTTAAAGCTTCATATTTCTGAATCAAGGCTAGAGTCTTAGTTTCCTTCACTTGCTCATTTCCTTCATCAGTCATCCTTAAAGATTGAAATATAAACTTAGCCGAATCTATATTTGTAATATTCTTATACATTGTATAAGAAATATCATTCAACAAGATTGTTCTAGATCTGTGATAATTCTTGTTGTCCTTCTTTTACTTTTCTTCCATCTTATTTCTTTCAAGCTTTGCATCATTTGAATCTATAGGACGTGTGTAACCATCCATTACCATATCCCATAGATTTGCATATTTCCAGTAGTCAAAAATGTCTCCATCAAATATTAGAGGTTTAGCGAAGTAATGATATTTTTCATTGTTCTTGGTAGATGTCATACTATGTTTCTAAAAACGGATATTTATCTGACTCAATTAAGTGTTTGACACAAAAATTAAATACGAGATCCGGAGCTCTGATACCAATTGAAGTTTCAAGAAACACAAGAAAGTGGGGTTTGAATTTGGTTTCAAATATGAAAACTTTTTCAAACCAAAAACAATAACAACAATGATAGAAATACACAAGATCATTATACTAGTTCACTGTTAACTAAGTTATTCTAGTCCACTCGTCAGAGTGATTTCGCCTTTGCACAAGGACATAATGCACTAATCAATCAGATTACAAACTCAAAGACCAATTGTGAATTACTTCTTGAGGCTACAAACTAAACTTAGTCCCTTAAGGAATTTAACCAAAGTTAAAATACAAATAGTGTGTGTTTACAAGAATGCTTCTTAACAAGAAGATACACAAGATGAGTTTCAGAGTTTACACTTAAGAAAATATACAAGTAAAAACTATAAGTGTAGTGAGTCTTGTAATTGTTGTTTCTCTCATTTTTTGTTCTTCTTTTTACTCACTTCGTTGTTGTTCTTATTCTTCACCTTTTCTTCACAATTACTTGTCATATTTAAATAGATGATGAATAGTACCATTAGATGATGGAATTTGAATTATCTTCAAATTCAAAACTGTAATGATGGTATGAGGTTGATCTGTGAATCACGGAGATCCGTTGGTAGTAGATTCCTTAATAATTCCAGCATATTTTTCTTTTTAAGGAAACATTTGATTTTTCTGCTAAAATGTATAATTTCCAAAAATATTCTATCAAAATTATTCTCTAAATCATTGGCTTTGTATTTGAGATGATTTCAAGCTTGATTGTAGTTCAGAGCCTTGAAGATTAGATTTCAGAATCTAGTGAAAATGAGGCTTGGGCTATCAGAGTAAATATGGATTGTTTGTTCTAGAAGCATTGACTTGGTTATCTAGATGGGTTACTTTCAGTTAAATATTTCTTCATATTTCAACCTTGCTTTAGAATTTGTTGAAGTCTAGAGTCCAAAGTCCAAAGTCTTATTGTCTAGTGGTTATAGTCTCTTATCCAGAGTCCAAAGTCTGCTTTGTCTTGAGTCTAGAGTTTTTGATCCAGAATCCAATGTCCACTTGGTCCAGAGTCCATAATATGCTTTCCTTATCTTCAATATTCTGCACACATAATGAAATTATTAGTATACAAAATTGTTCTTTATACTTTGTTATCATAAAAACTTAAGGATTGTAGATATAGAACCAAACTAGTTCCAACAGGTTATTGGATTCATAATAGTTTTTAGGAAGGTTGGTAGTGGCAAAAATACTATATATTTTGTTTTATTTATGGTTGTATGGGGGTCCTCTATGTAATAATTTTATAAGAATATTTTATCTTTGTATGAATAGCCATGTATCGGTTGCTGAGATGTAGAGGTTGCGATGAGAGGTTGATGGGGAGGGTTGGAGGTGGAGAAGAGTATTATTAGATTAGGAAGAGGAACATGTGGTGGAATGTTGTTCTTTATTGGTTAATTTGTCTTTGAAGGTTTATGAGTCACATGTTTTGGTGTTGGAAATCTTATTTAGTTCATGAATTTTATCAACAAAAAAAGGCTTACTATATTTTCGCGCAGGCTGAGCTAGTTGACTGCTGATAATTGTGAGAATTAATTCAGAATACATCTTCTGATTTTAAGGTTTTTGTTTTTGCATAGCAATTTGCTTCCTTTTAGAGTTCTGTCAAAGAATAATTTGGCTTGTATGGGTATTGTTCCTTCTAATTCTTTGTTATATTTTGGTGGCTATAGACAAGAAGAGAGTGTTAATAATTTGTTTTCTGAATGTTATATTTTTGGTCGCATATAGTTTGATGTTATTAAGTGTTTTAATATATCTTGTCTTCTTCCTAATTACACAAATGATCATGCATTTTAATTTTGTCATGCTCATATGTTCTGTAAAGAGATTTGCAATTACTTTCATTTTATTTGGTTGACTATGTGCTAGATCATTTGGAAAGAGCGTAACTCAAATTTTTTGCAACAAGGAATCATCTTAGATACAATTATTAGACAAGTTAAAATTTTGGTGGTGGATTAAGACAAAAAAAAGCATAACTTTATTGGTGATTTTAATTGATGATTTTTCTCTTTTTTTCACCATGGCTTAGTGAGATTATTTTTGTACTTGAACCTATGTTCTTTCTCATTCTAGACACACCTTGTACTTGGATGGTTACATTTGTTTTTTCCTTCTTAAAAAATAAAAATAAACTATAAACTCGTGAGTAAATGAAAGTTACCAATTTTTTTTCTAAAACCTATGACCTTAAAAGATATAAGACATATAATATACAATAAAAAAGAGATCTTGCCAAACAGAGCCTTAATATATGTATGATTATATAGTTACAAACTTTGATTTTTGCAAAATTTTATGTCTTTGATCATTAATATGATATGACTCAGTCACTATATATTTATGATATTTCTCTAACTATGAAATATATTTACTTAATTGTGTCACGCTACATTAATCATATTTATAATTAGCTTATTCCTTATAGTATTACAGAGCTCACAAACATAAATCCTCGCTTCAACCCTAACAGGAAAGACATCTTCATTAGGTGTGACCATACCAACGACACTTGCTCAACTAATAATGGATACTCTTGTCTACTCCATAACAAATATATATCAATTTATTATGGATATATGGGCTTGCAAATATGACCATCAGTTGGTTTTGATAATGATAATTGATGACAACTAATGAAGCATTTTTAAAGAAAGAAACTCCATAAGTCAAATGCCTTTTGGATGTTGAGAGTTATTTGTGACATTGTGAGTTGATTTCAACTATCAAGTAAGCTCATGATGATGGCACCTAATCAAGAAGATATCTCTATCTCATCAGTCAGACAAATTAAGAATCCAATTGAATTGTTAATTAAGTTTATGAATCAAGTAGCGAAAAGTGAAGTTGAAATAGAGAAAGTATGAAAGCTCTTCAGATCATGCACATAATATCTTAGAGTGATCAAGTAAATTGTAAAATTTCAAGAGTAAAAATTGAATTACTACGGAAATCACACACAAAGAAAATTTTTCCAAAACCCTGCATGATTTCACAAAATTTCTCGAAAACCTACCTAGACTTATATGGAATTGGTCAAAAAGTATTTTTAATCAATTAAAGAAGTATATACACTGTCTAAATGATTAAGGACTTGGGGTAATTGGATAGAGAAAGGCAAAAAAACCAATTAATTGATTAGAAAAACCATTAATCTATTAATGCATATAGTCATTCTATGGTTTCCTTTTTTGAATTAGGGTTGTCGTATTTTGAAATGTTTTAATTGATTATCAATTAGGATTAATCGATTAAATCAATAAATTGGCATATGGATCATTTTTCTAGCCAAACCTTTTACTATATATGTTGGAAATTCACCTCACACCCTATGAAGAATTCCCTTCAATCTTGATCTCAAGATTGATGAACAAACCCACTATATGATAATGATGGTAATAACAAGTAATTATTAAGAACAACAAAAGAGAAGAAGAATAACAAACAAGAAAGAGAAGAATGAGAGAAGAAATATTTGGAGAAAGTTGTTACCCACAAATGGTGGGATTTCTTATTGAACTTTCACTTGCTAACTACAACTGTGAAATCTGTTCTATTGTGATGTAGAATACAAAGCAAGGAACCCTATTTATAGTTTTAGGTTTACACTAGCCCAAAACATAAAAGGCCCAAAATATTCTAAATCAAATCTAATCATATGATATCAAATCTAATCATATGAAATCAAATCTAATTATATGATATCTAATCATATCATATCAAATTAATCATATGATATCAAATCTAATCATATGATATCAAATCTAATCTAATCATATGATATCTAATCATATCAAATCAAATCTGTTTACACAATGAATTATATTTAACACACCACCTAATTCATTGTGTCTAAACTGTCTACATTCATCATGACCCACTTCACGTCCATCTGACATGTGTGCAAGTTGTTCATATTTGCTAGACCAATAACCAACCTAATTGTTTCAATTCTAGCAACAGGTGTGAATACTTCATCGAAGTCGATTCCTTCCTTCTGAAGAAATCCTTTCGCCACAAGTCTCGCTTTGTGTCGAGTTACTTCTCCTTTAGGATTTACCTTCACCTTGTAAACCCACCTCACATCAATTGTCTTCTTGCCTTGCGGCAATTCGACAAGTGACCAGGTATCATTAACTTCGATGGACTCTAACTCTTCAATCATTGCTTTCACCCACTTCGAATCTTTCAATGCCTCAGCTGCATTGACTGGTTCGACATCTGCGTAGAAAGCATAATGTACCAGCTCACCCTCTTCATCGACTACATCATCTGATGTGATTACACATTCTTGCAACCTTGCAGGCATGTGTCTTGTTCGTCGAGGTCTGCTTGAACCTGCTTCATCTGCAACTGGTTCTTGTCGAACTTCTATTTCGACTTCAGTGGCTGGTTCTTCATAAGATATTCTCACTGAATCCTTCTTGGCATTCTCGGTCCAATCCCATTCTTTAAGCTCATCTATGACCACGTCCCTGCTGATCACTACTTGCTTATTCACTGGGTCGAACAGCTTGTAACCTCCTGTCGAATGATATTCTATCAAGATCATCTAATTCGACTTATCATCAAGCTTCCTTCTCAACTGATCTGGCACATGTCTATGTGCTATAGATCCAAACACCTTTAAGTGACTGAGACTAGGCTTGACACCAGACCAACATTCTTCTGGTGTGATTCCTTCAAGCTTCTTCGTCAAACATCTGTTCAATATATATGTTGATGTCGAAACTGCTTCTCCCCATAATTCTTTAGGTAGATGCTTTCCATTCAACATACTTCTCACCATATTCATGATGGTTCTGTTCTTGCGTTCTGCAATCCCATTTTGCTGTGGAGTGTAAGGTGGCACCACCTCATGCACAATCCCTTATTTTACACATAGTGTATCGAACTCTTTCGACACATACTCTCCACCACCATCAGTCCTCAGAATTTTCAGCTTTCGACCACTCTGTCTTTCGACCATGGACTTGAATCTGGAAAATACCTCAATCACATCACTTTTCTTCTTGATGAGGTAAGTCCACAGCTTTCGACTGTAATCATCTATAAACATGACAACGTATCTATTGCCACCAATCGAATCCACCTGGATTGGACCACATACATCAGAGTATATGACTTCAAGTATTGCCTTCGACTTCCTTCCTGCATCCTTGTTGAAGCTATTCTTGTGTTGTTTCGACTAAACACACTCCTCACAGAATTCACTTGGAATGTCGATTTTTGGTAAACCTGAAACCATATTTCTTCTCTTCAGTTCTCTAATGTCATTAAAGTTGAGATGACCTAGTCGAAAATGCCATAACCACTCATCTCTGCTGGCTGCAGTTGCCAGACACTTGTGCTCCATCACATTGAGTCCAATCTTGAAGGTCCTATTCTGAGACATTGGAGCCTTCAAGATTAATCTACCACTTGCGTCGAGAACTCTCATCATCTTGTCTTCGACAACTACCTTGTAGTTCTTTTCGACAAGCTGCCCTATACTGAGCAAATTACTCTTCATGCCTGGTATGTACAACACATTGGAAATTTTTGACCTTTTGCCATCTTTCCTCATGATCAGAACATCACCAACACCTTCAGCTGCTAGAGTGTTGTCATTTGCAAACTTCACTGTGTTCTTCGACGAGGGCTTCATGTTCACAAACCAATCTTTCCTTCCAGTCTTGTGTGATGAGCATCCTGAGTCCAAGTACCACTGATCTTGGAATCTTTCTTCATCTTTTGTTGTGACCATTAGCAACGTTTCTTCTTCTTCATGTTTCGCCAGCTTTGCATCAGTCTCTTGATTTTTCTTCCTTTCTGGACAATCACTAGCATAATGACCATACTTCTGGCAATTGAAACACTGAATATGGCTTTTGTCTGGCTTTCGACCACCACCTCTTCCTTTACCTGCAGCACCACCTCTTTGGTTTCCTTGGTTCCAAGGTTTCTTCTGATTCGATTGGTTTCCTCCTTTGTTGCCATTCCAGCTACCTTTGCCTTTTCTTTCCTTTTCTGACTGCGCCTGTAAAGCCATATCTTTCGACTTTCCTGCAGCTCTCTCAGCCATCCTCTGTTCATGAGACTCAAGAGTCCTTTGAAGCTCTTCCTTCGTTAACACTGAAAGATCTTTAGACTCTTCTATGGCAACTACCACGTGGTCAAATTTTGGAGCCAACGATCTCAAGATTTTTGAGACAACTGCTTTCGTCGTCAGCGCTTCTCCACATACTTTGATTTGATTCACCAACTTTGTAACTCTGGTGAAGAAATCTGTAATGCTTTCATTTTCTTCCATCTGAAGCAACTCATAGGTTCTCTTGTGAGTTTGTAACCTCACCTCTTTCACCTTCTCTGCACCTCCAAACGACTTTTCAAGAATCTCCCATGCTTCTTTTACTGAATCAACATCACTAACCTTTTCAAATTTATCAGGATCAACACACTGATGAATTATAAAGAGTGCTTTATAATCCTTCTTCTTCAATTCTTTGTGCGCAGCCTTTTCCGCCTCCGTTGCATTCTCCACAAGCGGTGTCACTCCGTCCTTCACAAGATCCCAAAGATCTTGATAACAGAAAATCACTTTAACCTGCTTGCACCAATTCTCATAATTGTCTTTCTTGATAATTGGCAGGGTCGCCGGAAAATTGTCGTTCGGATAGTTCATCGCCATCACTATCTTCCTTCCTTGAATCTCTTAACCGGAGCTCTAGATACCAGATGTTGGAAATTCACCTCACACCTTATGAAGAATTCCCTTCAATCTTGATCTCAAGATTGATGAACAAACCCACTATATGATAATGATGGTAATAACAAGTAATTATTAAGAACAATAAAAGAGAAGAAGAATAACAAACAAGAAAGAGAAGAATGAGAGAAGAAATATTTGGAGAAAGTTGTTACCCACAAACTGTGGGATTTCTTATTGAACTTTCACTTGCTAACTGCAACTGTGAAATCTGTTCTGTTGTGATGTAGAATACAAAGCAAGGCACCTTATTTATAGTTTTAGGTTTACACTAGCCCAAAACATAAAAGGCCCAAAATATTCTAAATCAAATCTAATCATATGATATCAAATCTAATCATATGAAATCAAATCTAATCATATGATATCTAATCATATCATATCAAATTAATCATATGATATCAAATCTAATCATATGATATCAAATCTAATCTAATCATATGATATCTAATCATATGATATCTAATCATATCAAATCAAATCTGTTTACACAATGAATTATATTTAACAATATAAAGGAGGCTTCTCTTCATTTTATTTGGAACCAAATTTTTTAATATAAATCCTTCTTTTCTTCTTCTACTCTCTAGTTTTAAATTTGCTTTTTCACAAGAGTTGTCATAATGCTAGAAGACTAAAAAAATCCTTGTGAGAGTTATGTTGTAATTAGTGTTTTGATTAATTGTCCTTGTTCAAGAATATGTTTCTCTTGTGATTTATTTTGTAAAGGAATTTAAAGGATGCAAGCTAAACCTTTTCAAAAGCTTGGTTGTAGGCTTTTAAGCTTGACATGTGTAAAAAAAATGGTTTGTAGGATCTTGAGCTTGACATATGTAAAAGCTCTGGTTTGTAGGTTTTTGATATTGACCTGTGTAAAAGCTTTGTTTGAAGGTTCATGCGTTAAACCTATGTAAATCTGTGTCTGTTGGTTCTTGAGCTTAACAACTATAAAAACTCTATCTATTTGTTGTTGAAGGTGTAATGGGAATTCATGTAAAAAAAGTCAAGTGTGTTTTTATGGAACTCTCAAGAGGAAACTCATTGGGACAAGAGTAGACCACATGGTTAGGCCGAACATGTATAAATATCTAGTGCACTTTATCTCTTCTCTCTTCATCTCCATCTTCTTTCTTATTTTCACTACAATATCTCTAGTTGTAAATAAAATCAAATAAAATTATTTTCAAGAACAAAGTTTTTATAAATTGATTTTGATTTTTTAACAACACACTTTACCCCTATTGTGTTTTTAGTCACTTGGTTAGCACTTATGATAACACAAAATTATTCTCCCCTACAAGTGTGAGTCCTCCATGTAACACCCATTTTATTTATTTTAGTCATTTTGGTGTTATTTTAATTATTTTATGTTGGTGTGCCCTTAGGTGGGGTGTGTTGGATGTGTTGTGGGTGTTTATCCTTGATGTGTAAGGATTGATCTTGGTGACGTGGAGTGGAAATGATAATATTATAGTAATAGTAATGTTGGTGATATTATTATTATTATTATTATTATTATTATTGTTATTAGTAATATTAGTATTAATTTTAATTTGGTGAGATATTATTATTTATATTATTAATATTAGTATGAATATTATTATTATTAGTTAATATTATTATTAGGATTAAATAATTAAAATAAGAAATTGAGGGGTCAGTATGTTTTTACGATATATTTGGAAGTTAGAGAAAGTGGAGAGAAGAGAGCAGTGAGAACACGATAAGCGATTCTGAGGGAAAGAGCAAGAGAAAAGAGAACAAGGCTAGAGCGTTCAATTGGTAGGGAATTCTTCATCAATCGAAGATATAATCGAGGTAAAGGGGGAGAAACTGATTGGGATGGTATATACATGAACTGGGTAGAGGGGATTCCTTAACCCCGTAGGTATTCTGATGAATATGTTGAATGTTACTATGATGTTAAATATTGTTGATTCTTGATGAACTGTGTATATATGATGATATGTGATGATTTGATGTTTCCCTTGATGTGTGGGTGTTGATGTTGAGGTAGATTGGGCAAGTTCTGAGTAACTCTGAGAGTGTCGGTAAAGCATCTGATGTTGGTATTAGAGTAAGAATTATAGGTCGATTGGCAAGTATGATGTTATGGTCTGTAATACTGATAGAATAGGAGATAGAAGTAGTATATTAGGCTTGGAATTGACTGAGATAGCATTGTAGAACAGTGGAGATTTTGGGGTATCACATCATTCGCTGGGTTTCGCCTGGCGAGTGTTGGCGAAGGTTCGCCTGGCGAAGGTTAGCGAGGGTTCGCCTGGCGAGTGTTAGCGAGCAGTGGCGAGTAATTCCAAATAAACTCCCAGACCTAAAGGGTATAAAGTTCGCCTGGAGAATGTGGCCAGCGAGGCTTTGCCAACAGGTTCTCCTGGCGAGCCATAGCGAGCATTCGCTGCGGGGCTTCGCCTGGCGAATGGTTCAGTGAACGTGATGGCAGAATGTGGTTTTGTGCTGTTTTGGTATTGTGCATTAGCCTTGTAGGATCCCTTTGATCATGATAAGTGTAGGGATGGTGATTGAATGATGGAGATGGTGTATTGGTGATAGGAAGTGAATTCCTTAATACTTTATGTAAGTATCTGATTGATTGGTGTATGACATATCTATATATATGTGATGTATGTTGGTGTGATCTGAGGATCGTATGCACAATGTATGCTTGTGTTAATTTGTATGCATTTGGTGTCATGCATATCATGAAGTGTTGGTGGAATGAATCATTGCTCGATGGAGTGTATGTGATTCATTCGTATTCCTTTGAGTGGGGAATTGGTGGGAACAGATCATTGCCAAGGGTGGGCGTATATGATCTATCCGGGTTCCATTGAGGAACCAAAGAGTCGGTACCGCATGCAAGGTGTTGCGTTGCATATTTGCATTATGATGTATTATGTTGATTGGTGGACTATATGTCGTGTTTGGTGAATGTTGGGTGATGATTGATATGATTGTTGTAGTTACTACCTTTAATTCATGTATGTAATTACCGATATATTTTGATCATGTTTTCTCACCCCTTTGTTGTTGTTGTGGTCTGTACTTCTTCGGAAGTACAGATAATCCAGGTACTTAGCTAGCTTGGATTTGTGGTGTGTCAGTCGAGTCTTAGGATGCTCTGATACGTAGCACGGGACTTGAGTGTTTTTAGTTGTTTTTGTTGAACTTATTTCTTTTCCTGTGACGTATCATGAATTTGATGTATTTTATTATATGAACAATTTCCGCTGTATTTTGGTGAAAACATCTTTAATGAAGTATGTGTTGGATTTTTATGATGTGATATCCCACTTTGGGTGGAAGAACTCTGATGTTTATTTATAATGTTTATAATTTAATTGATTTGGGAAGCGGGGTGTTACACTCCACATCCTATAAAAGGATCCAACACCATATCTAGCTTTTGTTCTCCTGCAAAGCCGAAACACAACTCTAATACCACTGTTGGGGAGTCAAAGAGAGTCGGGAGCACCAATAAGACTAATACTCTAGGACCACAAGAGAGGGAGACACCACATCTCTGTTAAATATGTAATTCATTGTTTTAGAAAGATTTGATTTACAAAGATCAGATTTGATTTAGAAAGATTAGATTAGATATTTTTGGGCTTTTATAGTTTGGGTTTTGACTTGGGGTGTAAGCTAACCTAAATCTGTAAATAGGGAGAAACCCTTATTTTATAAACATATCATCTCCTCTAATCATATTTTGTAATTCACAATTTGTAGTTGCATGTGAAATAATAGAACTTCTACAGTTTGTGGGTAGAGAGTTCTTTGCAGAAAATTGTTCATCTTCTTCTTCTCCAGCGTTTACTTTCTTTCTTTCTAAACTTTTCTTTCATTGTCATTATGTGAGTTGAAACAATCTTGAGATCAAGATTGATTGAGTGAAATTCTTCATAGGTTGTGGTTGAATTTCCAACGTCTGGTATCTAGAGCTCCAGTTATGATTCAAGGAAGGAAAATCGTGATGGCAATGAATAATCCAAACGGGAACTTTCCGGCAAACCTTCCAATTCTCAAGAAAGATAACTATGAGAATTGGTGCAAGCAGATTATGGTGGTTTTCTGTTCTCTAGATCTTTGGGATCTTGTGAAGGAAGGAGTAGTACCGCTTACAGAAAACATGACAGATTAAGAAAAGGCTGCATTCAAAGAATTGAAGAAGAAAGATCATAAAGCTCTCTTTATAATCCGTCAATGTGTAGATTCAGATAATCTTGAAAAGGTTAGTGATGTAGAATCAGCGAAGGAAGCGTGAGAAATTCTTGAAAATTCGTTCGGAGGCGCAAAAAAAAGGTGAAAGAGGTGAGGTTACAAACTCACAAGAGAACCTATGAATTTCTTCAGATGGAAGAAAGTGAAAGTATAGCAGATTTCTTCACTAGAGTTAAAGAGATGGTGATTCAAATCGAGGTATGTGGAGAAATGTTGACATCAAGATCAGTTGTTGCAAAGATCTTGAGGTTATTCGCTCCAAAGTTTGACCACGTGGTAGTAGCCATAGAAGAGTCTAAATACTTGTCAACATTGATGAAGCAAGAGCTTCAAGGAACGCTTGAGTCTCAGAACAAAAGATGGCTGAAAAAGCTACAGGAAAGTTGAAAAGTAATAGGCTTTGCAAGCACAGTCAAAAAAGGAAAGGAAAGGAAAATGAAACTGGAATGGCAACAAAGGTAGAAGAGGCTACAACAATTCGAATGGTCAAAATTAGCAGGAAGGAAACTGGTCAAATCAAAGAAAATCCTGGAACCAAGGCAACCAAAGACGTGGTACTGCAGGTAGAGGAAAAGGTGGTGGACGAAGAGGTGGTGGACGAAAGCCTGACAAAAGTTACATTCAGTGTTTCAATTGTCAGAAGTATGATCTCTATTTTAGTGAATGTCGAGAAAAGAAGAAGAATCAAGAAATTGATGCAAAGATGGTGAAGTATGAAGAAGAAAAGATGTTTCTAATGGTCTCAAAAAGAGACGAAGAGAGATTCCAGGACCAGTGGTACTTGGACTCAAGATGCTCATCACACATGATTGGAAGGAAAGATTGGTTTGTCAACATGAAGCCCTCGTCGAAGAACACGGTGAAATTTGCAAATGACAATACTCTAGCAGCTGAAGTTATTGGTGATGTTTTGATTATGAGGAAAGATGGCAAGAGGTCAACAATTTCCAATGTGTTATACATACTAGGCATGAAGAGTAATTTGCTCAGTATAGAACAGCTAGTCAAAAAGAACTACAAGGTGTCGATCAAAGACAAGATGATGAGAGTTCTCAACGCAGGTGGTAGGTTGATCTTGAAGGCTTAAATGTCTTAGAATAGGACCTTAAATATTGAACTCAATGTGATGGAGCACAGGTTCCTAACAACTGCAACCAACAGAGATGAATGGTTATGGCATTTTTCACTAGGCCATCTCAACTTCAATGACATCAGAGAGCTAAAGAGGATAAATATGGCTTCAGGATTACCTGAAATTGACATTCCAAGTGAAGTTTGTGAAGAGTGTATTCATTTTAAATAACACAAGAATAGCTTCAAAAAGGATGCTGGAAGGAAGTAGAAGGCAATTCTGGAAGTCATATACTATGATATATGTGGTCCAATCCAGGTGAATTCAATTGCAGGCAACATATACTTTGTCACATTCATAGATGATTACAGTCGAAAGCCATGGACTTACCTCATCAAGAAGAAAAGTGATGTGATAGAGGTATTTTCCATATTTAAATCTATGTCGAAAGGTAGAGTGGTCGAAAGCTGAAAATTCAGAGGACTGATGGTAGTGAAGAGTATGTGTCGAAAGAGTTTGATGCATTATATGAAAAAGAAGGGATTGTGCATGAGGTGGTGCCACCCTACACTCCACAGAAAAATGGAATTGCAAAAATAAAGAACAAAACTATCATGAAAATGGTGAGAAGTATGTTGAATGGAAAGCATCTACACAAAGAATTATGGGGAGAAGCGGCTTCGACAACAACATACATATTAAACAAATGTCCGATGAAGAAGCTTAAAGGAATCACACCAGAAGAATGTTGGTCTAGTGTTAAGCCTAGTCTCAGTCACTTGAAGGTGTTTGGATCTATAACACATAGACATGTGCCAGATCAGTTTAGAAGGAAGCTTGATGATAAGTCGAATCAGATGATCTTGATAGAATATCATTCGACTAAAGGTTACAAGTTGTTCGACCCGGTGAATAAGAAGGTAGTGATCAACAAGGACGTAATCATAGACGAGCTTAAAGAATGGGATTAAAGTGAGAATATCAAGAAGGATTCAATGAGAATCTCTTGTGAAGAACCAGCCACTGAAGTTGAAAGTGAAGTTCGACAGGAACAAGTCAGCGATGAAGCTGGCCCAAGAAGACCTCGACGAACAAGACACATACCTATAAGATTGCAAGAATGTGTAATTACATAAGATGATGTGGTCGATGAAGAAGGTGAGCCGATACATTATGCTTTCTACGCAGATGTCGAACCAGTCAATGAAGTTAAGGCATTAAAAGATTTGAAGTGGGTGAAAGCAATGAATGAGAAGTTAGACTCCATCGAAGTCAACAACACCTGGTCACTTGTCGATTTTCCTCAAGGCAAGAAGGAAATTAATGTGAAGTGGGTTTACAAGGTGAAGGTCAATCCTAAATGAGAAGTAACTCGACACAAGGCGAAACTTATGGCGAAAGGATTTCTTCAGAAGGAAGGAGTCGATTTCGACGAAGTTTTTGCACCTGTTGCTAGGATCGAAACAATCAGATTGGTTGTTGGTGTAACAAATATGAACAATTTGCACACATGTCAGATGGACATGAAATGTGCATTCCTTAATGGGCCCTTAGGCGAAGAAGTTTATGTTGCACAACCAGCTGGGTATGTGAAACGAGGTGAAGAAAGAAAGGTGTACAAGGTGCATAAAGCTCTGTATGGACTTAAGGAAGCTCCAAGAGCTTGGAATATGAAGATCGACAACAAGAATGGAGAGGAATTTGTGTGTGTATATATGTTTTCTTTTCTATTTAATTCCCTTCAACATAACCTACTTCTTCCATTTTTTTGTTGCTTGTGTGAGTTTTTTTGTAGCAGAAACACTGCTATGTTAAATCACCTTCACGTTTGCAGACATTGCTGTTTTATTTGGAATCTTGGGGCAAATTGTTGTCACATTGGAATTGTAGGTTGTTCACTTGGTAATCGCATGCCTTATTTTTGTGTAAATGTTGCAGGTTTAGGCTTGTGTAGGTTTTGGATTGGCATTGCATGTTTATACAGGTTTGGTGCAGAAAGTTTGTATTGTTGTGCAGGTCAGTGTGTTGTGGTATGTAGCATTACACTTTTGGGTGTAGTGATGGTCAAAATTTGGTTCGTGTAGGATGGTAGCATGATAAGTGTAGTGGAATTGGTGAAGAACTTTGTAGGCTTTTGGCTGTATAGTGACCGATTTTGGTGTGGTTATGCGCAGGGTAATATGGTTTTGGAGGGGTGTGGGGTCATTGTTGTAGCAGAATTTTGGACCCTTGTGTTCAGGTTCCAATTTGATGCAAGGGGAGAGTTTTGAATTGTCTTGGCTTGTGCAGCAATTGAATTTGACACTTGTTTTTTCTTCATGGACTTGTAATAATAATAATACTAAAAATAATAATAATAATAATAGTAAATAATTAATAATAATAATAAATATAAATAATAATAATAATAAATATAAAATAATAATAATAAATAAAAATATATTAACAAAAAGAAGAAATAAATTTAAAGCTAAACTAATGACTTAAAAGTAATAAATAAAAACAAAATTTTAAATTAAAAAGCATAAAATTCTAAAAACTAAAGATTAAATGTGAAACTTACGTATGCAAATAATGAATAAAAAGACTTCTTAATTTAACATCCGAACAAAAATTGAGATGAAACAGAAAAGTTCAATCAAGATACTATTAAATGACAAAAATTAAACGGAACGAAAACATGACTATTGAATAATGAACTACATAACCATAAATACAAAGATGATTGACCTAAAATATTATCCAAAATATCATAGAATATAAGGGTAAAATTTGAGATATAACATATATCAGCATATATTTTACTTAATTATTATTTTACTGAAGCTTAATTTCTAACTTTTTAAAAAAGAAGAAGCAAAAAGCAACATCATTTAATGTTATGTCCTTATTTTATAAAATTCTTTTTTCTATGTATTCATCTTTAAATATATTACTAATTGTATTAAAAATAATACACCAGTTAATATAGCTAATTATAAAAAAAAATTGTCATTTAATCTATATAATACTTATATAAAAACATTAATAATTCTTATAACTTTTGTGTATGGTAAAAAAAATTGTTTTTAAAAATTGAATTGTTTAGAATAATTTAATAACTATTTTACCTCACAACAAATATATAAAATAAAAAATTTAATTAAAAATATAATTATTAAATTAAAAAATTAATTTTAAAATTCGTCTTGAGTCTCAATATGTGTTGTGCCGGACCTTGTAGTTCCAAATTATTATTTGAATGAATTAAAATTTTAATATTACAAGTGATATATAATACTAACATCTAATGATTATGAATCATTCTCAAACACTAAATATAAGATATAGGAATAACTCAAAAAAACAAAACTACAATTTCTATCATCTCATATAAATACAGATAAGATATAAGATGCTTTATGACAAACTAAAAGTAATCATGGTACTTTAAAATATATAAAAAATTAACTGTATATGATCATTAAAGCCAAGGTCAGCAACAAAAGGGGAGTGGCAAACGTGTATGATCCAACTAAGACTAGAGAAAAAATCATTCTTGAAAAGTTCTTGACAATTAAGTGCCAGGAAGAGTGATTTTGTGATTCTCATTCTGGTTTGCTTGTAGACAAGATAATGGTCTACCATTAGTAATAGAATAAGTGGGATATTAGCTTGACATTTGCATTTGTTTAGTTAATGACATGATTTATTAGGGAATGATACGATGGTGATGGATCTATACAGCTCATAAAAGTCTTCAGATTTGTTTTCATCGTGGCTGCCTAATCTTACCTTAGAACATGACATCTTATCAATACCATAATTAACAACTCACTTTCACATAGCAAATAAATAAATAACAATTGGAAAAATGTGTTTAGACAATCAATATATTTCATATCTTTTGTTAAAATCAGAGCCTTTTTGAATTTTTTAAAATTCTTATATTAATTATAATTAGAGGTGGTAAAATGAACGTTTGATCAGACATATCTATTTTATTTATATTTTTTTATAGAACAGATCAAAATTTTAAATCCACACCTTCTAATGTGTATATTCCATTCCATCTCATTTTATTTAAACTTTTGTGTAAGTAAACATTAACATAAATGTTTATATTTTTAGATTTAAAAATTCTAGTACCTACGAATCCGCCTCGGCCTCATTTGGCCTCATTTATTTGTAGGCAGACTAAAGTTTTAGTCTCGCACCATGAACTTCGTCTGTTTCATCCCTCTTCTCCTATTTCTTTTGCAAGCATATAAGAGGCGGGTCTAAACGAGGTGAATATATTTGTTTGTCATCCCTAATCACAATTTACTTATGACATAGCAAAATACATACAGGAATGGATTTCTTTCTGTGAAACTGTCACTACATTTTGTTCCTTGTAAATCCTAATCTTTAAAACTCAATCATTATCTTCTTTTATTATTTTCCATATGTATTTTAATGGCTGATATCTCACATGATCATAAAATCACAGGAGAGAATTCAAGCTCTAAATATACACTCTGTTTAATTATAATTTAACTATGAAAATTTATTTAATCACAATTTAATCGTAATAAATTTTAGACATTTTGCGAGTGTTGCGTATCTTTAAAGATGTTCTCAATTGAGATGGTATGCGAATTCATTAAGTTACTAAAACTCTAGCTAATTTAGATTCCTAAAAAAATATTAAAGTATATCCTTAATTTCAAACCTAACCGTAACTGCCTTATTTCAATTTGGTTCTATAATAGCTTATGATTAGTGGATTTGGGGTCATGTGGAGGGATATACCATGGTCCCATCAAAAAATAAAATAAAATATGATTGGTGCAGTTAATTACTGAAGAGCACATGTGTCTGTAATCAACTATAATTAACCAACAAAAGACACGGCAGAGGAAAAGGAGTGAGGTCAAATTAAAACTTTAATTTAGTATTTTTCATTCTGTACATCACACACATGCAAAGCTTTTTCTGCAAACAAAACACATTGGAAGATGTAAGAGAAACTGAATTAAGTTTTTTGAGCTTATTCCCTGTTTGTGTACAAAGCTGCCAGCCATAGCACGCACCTCGTTGAGTCAATTATATAGTTTCTTCTTTTCATGTTTAAAGAGCCATTTGATGATCATCATAGGGTCCATATCTTTTGTTGTTGAAAATATTAGCGTTTTTACTAATATAACCTCAATGTTAAATTCATGTTAAAAATAATAAAATTTAGATAAAAACATCAACATGGTGAGACTTTCTTTTTTTTAGAGCAACACTTTTATGAGAGACACACCATATATTTATTAAAAACCTTAAGATAATAGGTGTATGAGTTCTCTTAATTATAAATGCTCAAATCTTAACATTTATAAGCAATGGGAGACTATTATCCATATTACTCACACTTGTTATACGTAACATTTTCCCTCAAGTGTGAGTCTATACATAATACTTTCACAAAACTCCCCTTAAGCGGAAGCTCAACCCACCGTCTCTGAGAATACTTTCAATACAAGTGAGTCGGTCCTTTACCCGAACCAAAAACTCATGATATCACTATTAGGAGAGATTTTCACTAGGAAGTATTAAATATTGTGGAATTTTTCTTTCTAAAGCAACACCTTTGTGAGAAAGACACCACATATTCACCTAAAACTTTAAGTTAATAAGTGTATGAATTCTCTCACTTATAAATGTTTAAGTCTTCATATTTCTATCTAATGTGAAACTATTATCCAATACTACTCACACTTGCTATACTTAACAATAGTCACAAACAAAGCCTACATAAAAATATGATCGTTTACAAAAGTGTGCATAGCAGTCGGCAACACAAAACCTTGCGTTTGTAAATTTATCGTTTACGAAAGTGTGCATAGCAAATTTCCAATAATTAAGTCATAGTTAAGTAAAAATTCAACAAATTTGATTATTGTTCAACTATGTCTAACTTCAAAGATGATATACAACCTCTCAAAATTTTAAGCCATTTTTATATACTAACTGTCTAAGTGGTTTTAAAAAAAAAATTAAAATCTAATCTTAAGACTAACCTAATAGAGGGGTAAATCTCACTATTCAGTAACTTGACAACCCTATTTAAAATTTGAGTAACAAAATTTTGTATGAATTAGTCTATTTGTTAAAATTTAACAAAATTACAACTTGAGATTTGAAGAGAAACATAGTCTCGAGTCTTAAATAATCACCGTCATATCAACCCTTATGGGTTCATAGTCTAAATAGTTAACTATATAACGCATAGAAGAATATTTGTTAGACGAAATCAACTCTTAAATATCAATAATGTTGATATTAGAATAAGACAATGATAATGTCTATAACACATATTTTATTTTATTACTTCCTTCGTCCCATAATAAATTACCAAATTAACTATTTTATATAAATTAAAAAATAAATAAATAAAAGAAAAAGAATTATATTTTTATTGAAATATCATTATCATATATTAAAAATAATAAAAGTAGTATTAATTAAAGAATAACATTGCAAAAAATTAATTAAAAATTAAAATAAATTATTTATGTTTAAAACGGAAAACTACTCATTATCCTATAAAAGAAAACTCATTATTATATGTAAAATATAAATTAAAGATGTTGTTAGAACACAAGAATACCAAGTATGGTTGAGAAGAACATAAGAAAAAAAAGAAATAAAACATATTAGTCTAAGTCAAAACAGAAAAATTGATTGGATGGTGGGAGAGTATTATTAATGCAAAGACAGGGAGGACACACTTCAAGTGAGACTAGATTAACTCAGCTGTCACTTATATGAAATGATATATAACAAAACCATTACCTTCTTCTCTTTCTCTCTTTAGCCAGCATATTAGACTTTGCTTGCAGCTGTCACACTTCTTTCTCTCTCCTCCACTACCCTTCTCTCTCCTCTTTTCCATTAAAATAATTATAAAAAAACCTTTTTCATATTATTTTTTTATTTTTTAATTAACTAACACCTCTGTTTCAAACCACCATACCACATCATCATATTCATAAACCATACCCACCTCTCTCTCATTTCTCTCTTAAAATTCAGCTATTCTCTTCTATTAGGAAAAGAACAAAGAGTTTTTGTTGACACAGAAAGAGAAAAAATCACAAAGAGAACTCAAGAGAAGAAGAAAACTTTGATGAAGAAAGACTCATCAAGAATGAGAATACCAAAAGTAGTGGATTTGATGCATGCATAAACCAGTACAAGAATATCAACAACCACAACAAAGTTAACAAATTTTCTTGTTAATTTGATGCAATGGCTTATCCACATTACCGATCACAATTCGGAGACACAACATTCACTAAGGTTTTTGTTGGAGGACTAGCTTGGGAAACTCCAACTGATGAAATGAGGACATATTTTGAACAATTTGGTGACATTCTTGAAGCTGTCATTATCACTGATAAGAACACAGGAAAATCTAAAGGATACGGATTTGTATGTCTCTCTCTTTCTCTCTATCTCACTTTATTTCATTTGATGATGCATATCATATGATAAATATTGAAATTTTAGGTAACGTTTCGCGATCCAGAATCAGCAAGAAGAGCTTGTGCTGATCCAAATCCAGTAATTGATGGAAGAAGAGCTAATTGTAACATTGCTTCTCTAGGACGTCCTAGACCATCACCACCAAGAGGTTATTTTCATGCTTTTATTTTTGTAACTTTACCACACTAATTAATATTAATTTTTCAACTTAATCATTGTATATGATTAATATATACATTATATATAGTTTTTTTTTAAATTATTATTCTTTATCTTCTAGAAAACATATTTTTGACAGAAAAATTAATAACAAAAAATAAAAATAAAAATTTTGTCTAGTTGCTCTGTCTCTAAATTTTGTTATTGATCTAGAGAGGGCTCCTTAATCAAATTGTATTTAAAAGTAAAAGAAATAATATAGTTCCGTGATCAAATATAGTGTTTTTTATCAGTAAAATAATTATTAAAAACCAGTTAAACTAAGATTTCTGAACAATATCAATATCATGTGATTTTAATATTTGAATCGGATTGTGATTCTGACAGTGGTAATGAAATGCAGGCAGAGGTAGTACATATCAAGGTGGGGGAGTAGGAGTAGGGACAGGAGGGGCAGCGGCAGCAGTTGGGTACGGTGGAGTTCCGGCGGGAGGGGCAGCGCAAATGGCAGGAGGAGGAGCAGCAACACCAGTAATGTACCAACCATACGGGTGAGTTAATAAATTACTGTGTGGTGATTTATTTATTACCCATGTTATGGTAAGTTATGACAGTCAAAGAAAAACTGGTCCATGGTATTAATTATATAACTGCATATAGACGCACACATTGCTGTCTCCATATGTCTCTTGACTGCTCCCCCTCCAATTACAGTACCTCTCATTGTCAGTGTCAAAATCTTCCCATTTCATTTCTTATAATAAAATTAAATTACCATGTACTTGTCCAAACTTTGCCTACTCTCTTCATCAATCAAATGATTTAGTTTTTTCTTTCAAAAATTAATACCCTCAGAGTTTGCATGTTGACGGTTAAAGTCTCGGGTTCAAACAATCTTTGTGTTAGACTAGACTATATAGAACTTTGCTCTGATTTTAAATTATGGTGAGATTGCATACTACATAACAAAAAAGGAAATGGTACTGTAGCTATAAAATCTGATTATACATTAATCAATTTAAGGTCCCCACACGACAACCAAAAGCTAGTGATATGAAATTAATGCTTGTAATTTTCTTCACCGAAAAAACCTTACAATATTAACTTCACTACTATACTACTACTCCACAACAATAGAAGCCTACCATTTTAAGTTATTGCTTCTCTAAGAAAAAAATACATTACTGCATTCAACGTTTTTCATTCCTTATATGCTTTCTAATTTAATTCGTTTCATCTCTTTTTTTCAGCTACCCCACCTACACTCCTGAATATGGGTACCATCAAGTAAGCATCTCCTTCCCATAATCAATTAATATCATCTAAAATTGAAACTTTTTCATTAATTTTCACATTAGTACTTAATTCCGTGCTGAACAATTAACTTGTTCAATAATGATCCAAGAGTACTTGGATTTGGATCAGATGGTAAGATGTTCTTCCAGTTTCACCGGAGGTCCTGTGTTGCGCAGAGAGGATACCTAGATTATTGGTTCTATTGTTATTAGTTTCATTAGTTTGATCACTCATTTGATTTTTGAAACATTAAATAGAGACTATAGTTATGGTTATGGATGATGATAATATTGGGCTGATAAATGGTTTGCTATCATGAGTATAGGCCACAATGTATAACCCTCAGATTCAGCAAGCACAATACTATCAACAAATGTATGGACCATCAACTTCAACTATGGCCTCACCATATTATTATGGCTATTCTGTGCAACCAGCTGCACCAAGGGGTACATTTTCTACCCCCCAACCACATCGCATACCAGCAGGACCATCCTATTTATACTACCCTACTACGCCTACACCGATCGAAGGCGCTTCCTTCTCTGCTGCATATCGTCCGTATCAACAGCAAACTGTAATAAGGCACCCTTCGCCTTCCCCTTCTCCGACCGGTAAATTCCTCTTCTTGTTTTTAAAAATTGTTATCAGTATTTACGTGTCAGTGTTAATGTCGGTATCGTGTGTCCGATGGTATGTTTTGTGTTTTGGATTTTTGAATTGAATATTTCAATATATATATGAATTGTGATGGTCACTTACTTACTGACATACAATATATGTTATGATTTTGCTATAACATGTGGACATAGGGGTCCACATGGGTAACACAAGACCCATGTGAATGAGCTGTCTTGGTTGTGCTATTAACCGTATTATGTATGTATGGGTCAATGAGAGAGAGTGAGAGAGGGTCATCATATAAAGTAACAGTGAATGCATGTGGTTTCTGTAGGAATTGTGCATGGTGGTTAATTCTTTAAAGATCCAGTCAAAATGGTCTTTGCTTTTCATGCATTGGCCCACTTTGCATTCTCTGGTTTTTTTAGATACTGCCCAACTCAGAAATTAATGGATTTTCATTAGCTGTAGTCACACAAAAATATGCACCATTCACTTAATACTCATACTTGTAAACCCTAAGGGTTAAAATTTCAGTTCAATATTTTTATTTTAAGAAAAACTAAAAATTATACTTAAATATATACGGTTTGATTTTGATCCAACTATCAAAATATTCAAAATGTGTAATCCTTAAATGTAGTGAATTTGATTTGGTTAAGGTGAGTCTGAAACTTTTAATTTGACATATTTGTGATTGTTAATTATTTATTATGATTGGTGCAATCATCAGATTCACAGACTCAGCAACGTACCTCATCGGAGACAGCATCTGGAGTAGTTATAACTTCGGAAAGTTCAAATACTCAAGGGAAGAACAACTAATAAATACTACATACCCTTTAGTTTCAACTGTATAATAATCTTCAAATTTAATTTCATCACATTAATATTCTTCATCTTTTTCACATTATTATTATTATTATTATTATCATTATTATTATTATTATTATTATTTTATTTTATTTTTTTTTATATTTTTTTTCGGTCCACATGCCGTTTAAGCAACAATGGTTCTTATCGTGTTATTCACGGCTATGGCATTCCATATTTGGACTGATTAAACTTCATGGAGATTATTATCTTCATTATCTTTTCGTTGTCTTCAAGCATTTTCTCTTACAATGATTGTGTTTTTTAGTACTAATTATTTCTTTCTCTTATTTTAGTTAACACCTAAACTGTATACATCTTAAAATATTTTACGTTTTTCGAGTTATTAAATATGCAAGATAAAGATAAAATGACACAAACATAAAAATTGTATAAAACAACTTATTTGAGTGATTGAGCGTATCAAAAAATTATATGTTTAGTATTCATAGGTAAATGATATCATACAGATCAAAACAATACAACCTGGTCTACAAAACATAGTCTTACTGTGTGTAGTTCTGACACGTTATTCACACGGCGTGTCGCTGTATCGCATATGTGTCAGATATGGATACGCGTACGACACATGTACGACATGTATCTGATATGTTTTTAAAATGTTTAATGGAGAAAAAAATTAAATCATAGCGGACATAGATACAACTTATTTCAAATAAAAGATACTGTCCAACTCAAAAAATTTCAAAATTCTTTTTAAAAAAAAAACTCCAACTCAATAATTTTTAAATTTTTTTTTAAAAGTTACGCTTAAAGCTACTCGCACAACCTTGTTTATCATCATATTGTGAAAGAAATTGGAGCACATATTTATTTATCCATTCTTTGAAAAAAAAACAAGACGACGCCACATCGAGTGAAAGCTTTAGTATATGTGCATAGTATTGTGAATCTTGTTGTGAATTACGACAAAATTCAATGTCAATTTTTGAGGCAAAAAACAATAGCAACCAAAATAAATTGTCTTCAGCAATAATAATTCGTACGCAGATAATATAACACAATAAGGCAAGAAAAAATCGAAGATTTGTTTATCCAGTTCGATCAAACGATCTACTTTGGAGGAGAGAGCTGCTCTCCAATTCACTATACTTAGAAAGTTGTTACAAGAGATTACAAATGAGTTACAAGAAAATAGTCTTCGCCTTCAGGTTCCCAAGAACAACCCTGAAGGTGCCCAAGAACAACCCTATTTTCTACCCAAGTGTTTCCCTACCTCTCCAACTCTCAATATATGAATCGCTCAAACCCAAGGTGTAATCCAAGGTTTAATTTGTGCATAGCTGAAACCCTATGCTATACCTTTAAACACTTGTTCTCCCTTATTGGTCTAAACTCTAAGATTGTCACACACCAATCATATAAGAGATACATATTTATAATAGCAAATACCCAACAAACAAAGCCCAAAATCACATGGATCCATGGACCGAATTGAAAAAAGCCTGAAAACTCGAAAACATTATTCACCGTACGGACAATACTATTCACCATACGAACCTCGCTATTCATCCGTACGGATAATACTATTCACCGTACAGACGATACTATTCACCGACCATTTTTTTCTCTCAACTTTTTGTCCGATTTTCGCGGTAAATGCAATCTCCAAAATATGTTTTCTTTCTCTTCATCAACAAAGGTTTTAAGGCACATTTATAACAATCTTCACCTTGACTTTAAACTGTGTTGATACCAATTTAATAATCAACGACATTGCTGCTTTCTACCAAGTTGAAACTTTAATCAATAACTCTGATCAAATTCAAGCAACCTATGAATCTTGATCTCGCAACTTGCATCCACTTGTTTCCAATTCCATTTTTCTGCCTAGGTAATTTAACAAGCCTACAATATGATTTTTCAACCACCCTTGACTCCACCTATTTTCAAATGCCTCCCTGAAGTTTTTTCTTCTTTTATTTTACAGTCCTTCAGCCACATTAAAAACATAATATCCAAGGCTAGCATAACCATCCCTTTGAGATGCTACAATAATCCTTCTTACCTTATCATGAGTCAAATAATAATCAGAGATCTCTGTAATCGTTCCTTCACTATTGATAGCATCCATAGTAGGAAACTATACCTCAAACTTAGTTTTCTCCCTTATAGTTTCCCCCATGTTTCTCCATTGGTTTTCACTATTCTTCTTCTGAAGAAATTCTCTACCAACCAAGTAAGATGTTTGAACCTTAGCTCTTCCCCAAAAACTCAATAACAACTCAACGGTAATACGCATTTTTATCCCTTGATTTCTGCAAAATTCATTGTACTCCTCTGAAACTTTCTCAAGGCATTCATAAGGCCTTAAACTCAAATCTCATAGCTCTTCCTTGTCATGAAAGCCTACACTAGTTAACGATGAATGAATAATAACATTTGAACCTTCTGAAATATATATACCACATATTTTAGACCATTTAGCAATAATTAATCCATCACGCGAAATCTTTAACACTTCATGTTCAACTCTAGTACAATAGCTTAGATCATCAAACATACTTATAGATAACAAATTTTGCTTGAGTTCTGGAACATACCTCACATTGTGAATAAGAAGTTCACGATCATTAAACATTTTAAGTCTGACTGTACCAATACCATGAACCTTGCATGCCTTATTATTACCAAGGCGAACTACTTCACCTTGCATCATCTTCAAAGTTTCAAAGTATTCTATTCTTGGACACATGTGATAAGAGAAACCTGAGTCAATGACCCAACTATCTTCAGTTTTCAAACTCGATGCTACTAGTGCTTCGGCATCCTTATAACTTTCCTCACCCAATGCAACTACAGCTTGAACAGAATCTTCATTGACCTTTCTTTCAGGAAAATCCCTTTTAAAGTGACCAATTTTCTGACAATTAAAACATTTTACCTTTGACTTGTCAGACCTCTTTGATTTGAACATCCCTTTACGCTCATCTTCTCCTCTTGACACATTTAAGCCTTCACCATTATCTTCAATCTTCAAATCTTTCGACTTTGAAAATTCTTTGGATTTCACCGCCGTCTGGACATCATCCAAAGTAATAGTACCTTCCTTACCATAAAGAAGGGCATCCCTAAAGTGCTCAAAGGATCTGAGTAATGAACTTAACAGGAGCAAAGCCTTGTCCTCATCATCAATCTTCACTTCAATATTCTCAAGATCATCGATAATCTTGTAAAATTCTATGAGATGCTCAATTATGGATTTCTTCTCCACCATTTGGAATGAATAGAGTTGTTGTTTCAGATACAACCTGTGAGCCAAAGACTTTGTCATATACAATGACTTAAGTTTTGCCCACATAGCAATTGCAGTTTGTTCCCTGGAGATATCTCTTAGAACTTTATCCTCGAGGCACAAGATAATGGCACTCCTGACCTTATCCACCATTTCGATCTTCTGTACCTATGTAAGCCCTGCAGGCATCAATGTTTCACTCTTCAAAGCATCGATACACTTCTCTTGAATTAAAATTGCTTGCATCTTAATGTTCCACAACCCGAAGTCATTGTTATCGGAAAATTTCTCGATATGCTATCTACTAACCAAGGTACTCACTTGTTAATAATATATCTTTGCTCCACGCTCACCACACCACTTGTTGTGAATCTTGTTGTGAATTAAGACAAAATTCAATATCAATTTGTGAGGCAAATAACCATAGCGATCAAAATAAATTGTCTTCAGCAATAATAATTCGTACATAGATAATATAACAGAATAAGGCAAGAAAAATTCGAAGGTTTGTTTATCCAGTTCGATCAAACGATCTACTTTGGGGGAGAGAGCAGCTCTCCAATTCACTATAATCAGAAGGTTATTACAAGAGATTACAGATTAGTTACAAGAAAATAGTCTTCGCCTCCAGGTTCCCAAGAACAAACCTGAAGGCGCCTAAGAACAACCCTATTTTCTATCCAAGTGTTTCCCTACCTCTCCAACTCTCAATATATGAATCGCTCAAACCCAAGGTGTAATCCAATGTTTAATTTGTACATAGCTGAAACCCTATGCTATACCTTTAAACCCTTGCTCTCCCTTATTGGTGTAAACTCTAAGATTGTCACACACCAATCATATAAGAGATACATATTTATAATAGCAAATACCCAACAAACAAAGCCCAAAATCACATGGATCCATGGATCGAATCGGAAAAAGTCTGAAAACTCGAAAACATTATTCACCGTACGGACAATAATATTCATCGTATGAACATCGCTATTCGTCCATACAGATAATACTATTCACCGTACGGACAACACTATTCACCGACCGTTTTCCCCCCTCAACTTTTCGTTCGATTTTCGCGGTAAATGCAATCTGCAAAATATGTTTTCTTTCTCTTCATCAAAAAATGTTTTAAGGCACATTTACAACACATAGTAACCTTCGAATTCTATCAAGGAGCACTCCTCAATATCATCAAGAGGAAACTTAAATGTGGGATGTCGCTTGAGATGAGTTTCGATGATTAGATGACCGTGGATTTTTTGAAGTTGCTGACTTGTCTTTAGATGAGTCATGCTTAAAACTATTTTTTTCAATATTGTGTGACTATGATATGATTTGTATCATTTTGTTTTCGTGAATTTATGTCTTTTTTTTTGTTGATTGAAAGTATGAAGTTTAAATTAAACATTTGTGTGAAAAAAAGTTTAAATTAACGTAAATTTTGCTTCTCATTTTAATCTATTTATAAATTATGCTCATAAATTGGATTATTACATTAATATATAAAATATATATAGTTGTCTCAGTGTCCAATATTGTTTCCATTAGTGGGGTCATCATGTTCGTGTCTGTGTCGTATCTAAGTCCGGACATCATAGGTCTTACTAGTTTTTCCACTAGGAGTATACGACTCTTCACATTTAGCTTATTTCTCCAACATCACACGATTATCCATTTCTTTTGTATCCATGCATACGCAACTCGCTAAGAACATAGTTTCTTTGTTTATAACTTTTCTAATTTAGTAATACTATCAACATAGGGTATTAATAAATTGTCTAATTTTCAAGTTTAAATGACTTTTAAATAATTTGGATTTTCAACTAATTCTAACAGTTCAACGACTATCATATATCTTAATAGACTTGAGAAAGATTTGTTTATTTTATGTTTGGTTGTATTTGCATCGTCTAACTGTAAGAACACAAATTGGTGTTTAATATATCTCTATTGTTTTAATGATAACTCTAATGAAATTTTGTATTAAGAAAATATATACTCTAATCTTGTTCAAGTGTTTTTGTTTCAGATATTAAATTAAATATTCTTATGGAAGCAAAAATGCATCTGAACAGTATTCTACGCAAAGCTCTGAAGCATCAGAAGCAAGTGATCAGAAGACTCTGAAGCAGAAGCTGCAGAAGACTCTGAAGCGTAGCTGAAGAATTTGTATGAAGAGTTTCAAGCATTGTTTCAAGAAGACTCTGAAGTACTTTACGCTGCAAGTACAGTGGCTTTGTTTTTCAAACTCTGCTTTGAGTGATATTCACGCTGAAAGCACTGGCTGCAAAACTCTGATAACATCAAGACTCTGATGTTGATAACTTTAAGACAGAAGCTTGTTGAAGAAAATATTATTCAAAGATATATCCGTTGGCATATTCCAAAAGACTCTTTCCTTATTCATGTATGGCACAGGAAATCAGACAAAAGGGATTTTTCTGAACATTCCTCTTTTGGGAAAGCTAGAGTCAATAGAAGACAAAAGGCTATAGCTACACAGCAAGGCACAATCTTCAAGCATTGGACTTTCTAGTCTATAAAAGGATGTCTTCAACAACATTTCAAGGTTAACGAATCATTGACGAATAACCAAGAAATCAAATCAAAACTACTCTCAAGCTCTCATACAATTTTATTTCATAAGCTGAGTAGTTTTATTCGTTCTTAATCTAAGTGTAAAAATCACAGTTTGTGATATAGCTTTTTAGAAGCATCTTAAACACTTGTTTAGTTTACATTAATTTGTAAAAGGTTCCTTAAGAAGACCAAGTTGTGGTCAGAATTTCTTGAGAAGACTAAGACAGTTGTTCTTAGTGGTTGACACTGTAATCTGTTTGAATATAGTGGATTAAGTCCTTGTGGAGAAAGGCAAATCACCTTGATAGGGTGGACTGGATTAGTTGAGTTCAATGAACCAGGATAAAAATTTTGTGTTGTTTTTATTGCCATAATTTTTCTAAACCCTTATTTAACCCCCCCCCCCCCTCTTCTAAGTGTTTTTCTTACCTTCAGTTAGCATCAGAGCTCTGGTTCTTTTAGTGCTCTCACTTCACCGTGAACAGAAAAGATCCAGTTGAGAAAAACTCCATACATCTTGTTCTTTATTCATCATGTCTGCTGAAGCTTCTACTTCAACTTCTTACAACAACAGATACGATGATAAAGATAGAATAAGCACCAAACCTCCCATGTTTGATGGTGAGAAGTTTGACTACTGGAAAGACAAAATAGAAAGCTTCTTTCTAGGGTATGATGCTGATTTGTGGGATTTAGTAATTGATGGTTACACTCATCCTACCAATGATGAAGGGAAAAAGATTGACAGAAAAGCTATGTCAGATCAACAAAAGAAGGAGTTTAGAAACCACCACAAAACAAGAACCATCATATTAAATGCAATATCTCATACAGCGTATGAGAAAATAACAAATAGAGATACTGCATTTGATATGTTTGAATCTTTGAAGATGACTCATGAAGGAAACTCACAAGTAAAGGAGACCAAGGCTCTGGCGCTGGTCCAGAAATATGAAGCCTTCAAAATGGAGGAGTCTGAATCTGTTGAAACAATGTTCTCTAGATTTCAGATTCTCACAGCTGGCTTGAGAGTTCTGGGAAAGGGTTATTCTACTTCTGACCATGTCAAGAAGATCATTAGAAGTTTGCCAACCAGATGGAGACCAATGGTCACAACTCTGAAGCTTGCAAAGGATCTGAACAAGATCACGCTGGAAGAACTGATCAGCACTCTGAGGAGTCATGAGATTGAACTAGAGGAAGACGAGCCTCAGAAAAAAAGGTAAGTCTGTTGCTTTAAAGTCTAACAAATATGTTAAAGCATTGCAGGTTATAGAAGAAAGTTCTGAAGAATCCTCTTCTAAAGAAGAAGATGAATTGTCCCTGTTGTCCAGAAGGATCAACAAACTCTGGAAGCATAAACAGAGGAAGTTCAAAAACTTCAAGAAGCCAGATCAACATAAAGAGTCTTTTGGACACAGAAGATCTGGAAAGAAAGAGGTTGTCTGCTATGAATGCAAGGAACCTGGGCACTATAAGCATGAATGCCCAAAACTTCAGAAGGAGAAGCCAAAAAGGAAGTCTGATCATAAAAAGAAAGTTCTGATGGCAACCTGGGATGATTCAGATGCATCTGATTCGTCATCAGAGTCAGAAGAAGAATGTGCAAACATGGCACTCATGGCTGACGTAGAAGACCATGGAGAAACTTCTGGATCAGAATCAGAATCAGATTCTGAGGAGGTATTTTCTGAACTCACTAGAGAAGAACTCTCTGAAAGTTTATCAGAAATTCTGGAAAGCTACAGCCAAATCAAACTCAAATACAAGAAGCTTCAAAGATGTCTTGCATCTGAGAATGATCAGCTGATGTTTGAGGTTGCTAAGCTTAGAGTAGAAAATATTAAAATAAAAAATGATTTAGAAAATGCTCAGAAATCTGACTCAGAACCTATATCATGCTAAAAAAATATTTCAGAAGAGTATGACTATAGCTTTCAGAAGTTTCTGGCTAGGGGCCTAGAGAGAAGCAATATGGCTTCAATGATCTATGGCGTTAGCAGAAACAACAGGAAGGGTATTGGATATGAATCTTCTTCTGGGAAGGATTTAAATCCAAAACCTGTTGATAAAATGATCATAAAGTATTCTCCTCTATATACTCATTTCAAATTTGGTCATCTTAATGATATTAAACACACTCGTTCTAGTAAGAACATTCCTGTGTTTAAACCTAAAGTTAGTCAGAACAAACCTGCTGTCAGAAGACAAAAGTTCAGAAAAAACTTTAAGGCAACTAAACCTAAAGGACCCAAAAAGATCTGGGTACGTAAAAACAAAATAATATTTGTTGCAGACATCCTTAACAGCAAAGTTGAAACACCAGTCCTGGTACCTGGACTCTGGCTGCTCGCGTAATATGACGAGAAGAAAGTATATGTTCCAAAGCCTGGAGCTTAGATCTGGAGGTGATGTCAAGTTTGGAGGGAACCAGAAGGGCAAGATAATTGGCTCTGGAACCATAGGTAATGGTAACCTTCCTTCCATTTCTAATGTGTTACTTGTTGAAGGATTAGCGAATAACTTATTGTCCATAAGTCAATTAAGTGACAATGGTTATGAAATAATCTTCAATCAAAAATGTTGCAAAGCTGTTAGTCAAAAGGATGTCTCAATCCTCTTTAATGGAAAAAGGAAGAACAACATTTATAAAATCAATCTTTCAGAACTTAAGTTTTAGAATGTAAAATGCCTTATGTCTGTTAATGTAGAGCAATGGGTCTGGCACAGAAGATTGGGGCATATTTGTATGAGACGTATATCTCAGATTAATAAACTCAATATGGTCAGAGGACTTCCTCAATTGAAGTTCAACTCAGATGCTTTTTGTGAAGCATGTCAGAAAGGAAAATTTTCAAAATCTTCTTTCAAAACAAAAAATGTTGTTTCAACCTCAAGACCATTAGAGCTGCTTCATATTGATTTGTTTGGACCAGTGAAAACTGCATCCATCAGAGGCAAGAAGTATGGGTTAGTCATTGTTGATGACTACAGCAGATGGACATGGGTAAAATTCCTGAAACACAAGGATGAGTTTCATGCTGAATTTATTGACTTCTGCAAACAAGTCCAGAACGAGAAGGATTTTAAAATTGTTAAAGTCAGAAGTGATCATGGTGGTGAATTTGAAAATAAATATTTTGAAAAATATTTTAAAGAAAATGGCATTGCACATGATTTCTCCTGCCCTAGAACTCCACAACAAAATGGAGTTGTAGAGAGGAAAAATAGAACATTGCAAGAAATAGCCAGAACCTTGATCAACGAGACTAATATGGCAAAACATTTTTGGGCAGAAGCAGTGAATACAACTTGTTATATTCAGAACAGAGTGTCAGTTAGACCTCTTCTGGAGAAGACTCCTTATGAACTGTGGAGGAATAGAAAGCCCAACATTTCTTATTTCCATCCTTTTGGATGTGTATGTTTTATGTTGAATACTAAAGAGAATCTGAACAAGTTTGATTCTAAAGCACATAAGTGTTTCATGCTTGGGTATTCTGAACGCTCTAAAGGCTATAGAGTATATAATACTGAGACACAGATTGTGGAGGAATCAATACATGTTAGATTTGATGATAAGCTTGGCAATCAAAAGCCAAAACAACTTGTTAATTCTGCAGATAGAGAAGTCATTCTCACAGACTCTGAAGACTCAGAGGCAGATAAAGCTCAACCAGAAGCAACGCCAGATGCAACTCCATTGGCTGCTCAGATGAACAATTTGAATATTTCTGAAGGACCAAATGTTAAAGGCTCATCCAGAATCAAATCTTCTCATCCAGAAGAAATGATTATTGGAAAGAAGGATGACCCTATCAGAACAAGGTCATTTCTCAGATCTTCTGGAACGTTACTTTTTGGGTTGGTGTCTATCATTGAACCAACTTCTGTGGATGAAGCTCTGAATGATAATGATTGGATACTTGCTATGCAAGAAGAGCTAAATCAATTCACCAGAAATGACGTCTGGGATCTGGTTCCAAGACCAAAAGGTTTCAACATCATTAGAACTAAATGGGTCTTCAGAAACAAATTGAATAAGCAAGGAGAAGTTGTAAGAAACAAAGCAAGGCTAGTTGCTCAAGGATACAGTCAGCAAGAAGGAATTGACTACACAAAGACTTATGCTCATGTGGCCAGGTTAGAGTTTATACGCCTACTCATTTCTTTTGCTGCACAGAATAACATCACTCTGTATCAGATGAATGTTAAGAGTGCCTTCTTAAATGGTATTATAGAAGAGGAAGTTTATGTTCATCAACCTCCTGGATTTGAAAATGATAAATTTCCAGAACATGTTTTCAAACTTAAAAAATCACTCTATGGTTTAAAACAAGCTCCCAGAGCATGGTATGAGAGATTAAGTAATTTTATTTTGGAAAAAAATTTTATCAGAGGCAAAGTGGACACAACTCTCTTCTGTAAATCATTTAAGAAAGACTTGTTAATTTGTCAAATTTACGTAGATGATATTATATTTGGATCTACCAATATTACGCCGGGAAAGGAGTTTGTTCTATCTATGCCGGCTGAATTTGAGATAAGCATGATGGGAGAACTCAGATTCTTTTTGGGCATCCAAGTCAACCAAACTCCAGAATGCACTTACATACATCAAACTAAGTATGTGAATGAGCTTCTGAAGAAGTTTAACATGACTGAAAGCAAATTGGCTAAAACCCCAATGCATCCTACAAGCACTCTTGGTAAGGAAGAGGTAAGTAAGAAGGTAGATCAAAAGCTCTATAGAGGTATGATTGGATCTCTTCTGTATTTGACTGCTTCTAGACCTGATATTCTATTCAATGTTTGTCTGTGTACCAGATTCCAATCAGATCCTAGAGAATCTCACTTAACAGTTGTTAAGAGGATTCTAAGGTATCTGAAAGGTACTACTAACATGGGTTTGTGTTACAGAAGATCTGATGATTATAAATTAGTTGGATTCTGTGATGCTGACTACGCTGGAGACAGAATTGAAAGAAAAAGTACTTCTGGTAGATGCCAGTTTCTTGGAAGTCATCTGATCTCTTGGTTCGGCAAGAAGCAACCCACAATTGCGCTTTCAACAATAGAAGCAGAATACATTACTGCTACTGGTTGTAGCACTCAGATGCTCTGGATGAAGAGTCAACTAGAAGACTATCTGATCCATGAGAGTAACATTTCAATTTTCTGTGATAATACTTCTGCTATATGCTTGTCTAAAAATCCTATTTTACACTCTAAGGAAAAGCATATAGAGATAAAACATCACTTCATTAGAGACTATGTTCAGAAGGGAATTATCAGTTTAAACTTTGTTGATATAGATCATCAATGGGCTGATATTTTTACAAAACCCCTTGCTGAAGATAGATTTATATTTATTCTGAAAAATATAAGTATGGATTTCTGTCTAGAATAAAATGTTTATTAGAAGAAAATTTTCTCAGATGAAAATGTTTTAACTCTGAAGTATTACATCTATTTATTTATTGTTTATTATTTTATTTATTGTGTGCAAATCTGAACTAACAAGCCTCAGAGGATATGAACGTTGGCTAACGTTTCATTTCTCAAAGAAGTTTCAGAAGCACATGCAAGCAAACACGTGTAACTCTGAATCTGAAAAGGTGGAGTGCACATTACTGAATTGACGTTTGAGGTACTGTTTTTGAATATTGAGTTTCTCGTTTTCCCTCCAATTGTCAGAATCATTAATTGCTTGAAATGATTATATTCTTTTTATTAAATGCTAAGTGTAAGCGTGCTGAACGTGTGACTCTTGTGTGCCCTAATTTATTTTATAAATACCACAACACTTCACTTTTCACACTTTTCACTCTCTCACACTCTTGTATGCATTTCTGCTTATTTCATTGTTTTCATCTCTCTCCCAAACCCAAAACCGTTCATAACCCTAAAACTCTCTCAAGAACAACAATGGCTACTTCTTCATCAACTTCTACTTAGTTTCAATCTTCCATGGTTGTTGTTTCTTCTTCCAACATGGATGTTTTTGCCTTAAAGGAACCTATTAGAACATTACTCACACTTGTTGACAAGCCGGAAGTCTTGTGTGAATCCATTGTGAACTTTGAATCTTTTGCTGAAAATGGGTTTGATCTTCGTCCCATTGTTGATGCTCAATGCTGGACTAAGTTCTTTGATAGGCTGATGGGACCAGTTTATCCCTGTCTGGTAAAGGAATTTTGGATCCATGCTTCTACTTGCCCTAAGTTTATTGTCTCATATGTTCTGGGTAAAGAAATCATCATAACTGAAGATCTGATAAGGAAACTCATAGGCTATGAAGAAACTGATGGAGTTACTAATCTTCCAGCTGGGCGTGTTGATATGACTGATGTGTATAGGGAAGTTTGCTCATCTGGAGAAGCTTCTAACAAGGTGAAAGATCTGAAGCCAAGCCACATGATCTGGGCCAAGATGTTTATGGGTTGTATTCATCACAGGAAGTCTTCAAACTCTCCTAACTATGTAAACACTGATCAGATGTACTTCATGTACTGTCTGAGTCAGAGCACAAAAGTGGATCTGCCTTATCTACTTTTCAATCATCTGTGGACACACGTAAAACAATCAAGGGAGGAAGTCAGAACCAAACATCAGAAGATGAGGAACTAGATTCCAATGGGAAGACTCATTTCAGACATTCTGACTGAGAATGGTCTGGTTGGACATCTGGTAGAAGCAGGATTGAAGGAAGATTTATCTTTTGTAATAGGAAAACCTCTGAATGGGAAGAGTCTTAAGAGGATGAAAGTTGTAGAAGAAGTCACTTCTGCACCAAAGCAAATAAACTCTGAAGAGGTCAGCAAGAGAAGGATACCCGTGGATGATTTTCCTATGTTCTTCGCTAATGAACCAAGGGAAATTATCCTAGAGTACATTGCAACGTGTCTGAAAGATGGAACTCCTCTACCAGCAAATCTGGTTCAGAAAGCAGGTGAACCTGCACCAGATCTTTATGAGGCAAGACACAAGAAGAAGATGAAGGTTGCTGAAGAAGGATCTTCAAAACCCAAGAGGAAGGCTACTAGTGAAGCTGCTGCTGTCAAACCCAAGAGGGCCAAGAAGCAAAAAGCTAATCCTCCCGAGGCAAGTTTAGATCCTATCTTGAAAACTGTCAAAGAGGTACTAACATCTGATCAACCTATCCATGAACCTATACCCTCTCCTTCACCTTCTCCTCCTCGTGTTTCTAAACTAAAGAAACCTTCTGTTACAATTCCTTTTGTACCCCAACCACAAGCAACTCCATCTGAAAAGCATAACTCTGCACCAAAACAACCTTCTGATATTCCTCCCTCTGACGAACAAAACTCTACACCACAACAAACATCTGAAATTCCCCCACCAGAACCACAATCTCCTAAACCACAACCAGAAGAACCTACTCCACAACAACCAGAACAACCTAAACCACAACCAGAAAAACCCATCCCCTCTGTTCCTCAACCAGAACAACATCAACCTTCTGAATCATTCATATCTGATTCTGAGGTTCTTGATGTTCAACCTTTGAAGATGCTGTTTGACGTTTCTTCCACATCCTGTCATTCTTCTGCATCATCTGATTCTTCTGAATCTGATGTTCCCCCAGAAGTAAATTCACCACCCCCTCTACGTGGCTATGAACCAAGATCATCTGATTTTGTTTCCTTTGCTTCTTTGAAATCCTTTTCATCTAATGACTTTCCATCTGGACTCAAACTCAAACACTTCTATCCAAAACGACAAGATTCTGCTGAATCATCTGGCCAAACATCTTCTACACCATATCCTCGTCCTCTGTTCATTATCCCAACCTTCACAATACCATCCCCACCAGAACAACCAAAAACACCATCTCTAGAAAACTTCCTCAAACCTAAACCTAGAATGGATGTTGGTACGCTTTTTGATGGCTTCAAGAAGGAAATGAATGTGTGGATCTCTTCTGTGAAGAAAGACTGTTTGTCTAGTGTGAACCCAGATGCTTCTGAAGCTACTTGGAATAGATTCATCTCAAGGTTCAACACTGTTGCTTCAAATCTTCGCACCATTTGCTCTGATGATGCAAAGGTGAAATTTGCTGAAGTTATCAGACAAACTTTTCTAAACATGAGTAGACCTCAAGTTCTTCTTCTAGAAAATACACCTGCTGATGATCTTATGTCTGAAGATACTCCTCCAGAAGCGGTTGTTGCTGAAGAAACTATTGTGCCTAATCAGTCTGCTCTGATGATTGTGGAACTAGCATCTGATTCTATAATTCAAGAACCTGCATCTGCATCTGCAATGGTCACTGATAGTGCTCCAGCTACTGAATCTGCATCTGCACCTGCTTCTTCTGAGATCAAGACAGAAAGACTAGATCTAGAAGAAAAGTTTGCCCTGCTAGAAGCCAGCAACAAAGAATCAGGACATGGATGGTCAAGCAAGAACAAACAACATATGAGATTAAGACTTGGACGTCTAAACAAGAGGAATCTAATTCTCAAATTACAGATCTTCTGAAGTTGATAGCCTCTCGCCAATCTTAGTTTCTTTTTCTGTTATGTTTGTGCACATGTTTGCTGTGTTTTGTTATCTTGTGTTTATCTGAATGTTTTCTGGATTCTATTTATCAAATGAAGTTGATTGTTTCCCTATCTGCTCTTGTATTATTTTTCTCTGTTAATCTTTTCTATCTTAAAAAGTTGTTCTTTTTGATTATGACAAAAAGGGGGAGAAAAAGAAATTATGTTTGTTCAAAAATAAACAGTTACTAAAATGGAATTCAGACATAATGAATTATAACTAACATTGAAATTTAGTCTTTCAGAACTATAACGTATCATCTGACAAAATTCATTGAAGTTACCCTGAGAATCCCCAAACCAGACTTTTATTCAAACCAGACTTTTATTCAAACCAGGTTCTGATTATCAGGCTCTGATAATTCAAACCAGGCTCTAATCCTGAAAGATAATTAGGCTCCGATTCTGGAAAGAAAATCAGTAAGAGAAAACCAGGCTCTGATTCTGGAAAGTGAATCAAGCTATTACCAGGCTCTGATTTTGGAAAGCAAATCAAGCTCTGATTCTGGAAAGTATATTCTAACCAGGATTCTAACCAGAGGTTTTTAACCAGGCTCTTAATCTGAAAAGTATACTCATGCAAAAAGGGAAGTATTTTCTTCTATTAGAGTATTCATTTCAGGGGGAGATTCTTTATCTCAGGGGGAGATATATATTTATCCTTTTTATTGAACAAAATTTCCTATGTTTTTGTCATCATCAAAAAAGGGGAGATTGTAAGAACACAGATTGGTGTTTAATATATCTCTATTGTTTTGATGATAACTCTAATGAAATTTTGTATTAAGAAAATATATACTCTAATCTTGTTCAAGTGTTTTTGTTTCAGATATTAAGTTAAATATTCTTATAGAAGCAAAATTTCATCTGAACAGTATTCTACGCAAAGCTTGAAGCATCAGAAGCAAGTGATCAGAAGACTCTGAGCGCTGCCAGAAGACTCTGAAGCAGAAGCTGCAGAAGACTCTGAAGCGTAGCTGAAGAATTTGTATGAAGAATTTCAAGCATTGTTTCAAGAAGACTCTGAAGTACTTTACGCTGCAAGTACAGAGGCTTTGTTTTTCAAACTCTGCTCTGAGTGATATTCATGCTGAAAGCACTGGCTGCAAAACTCTGATAACATCAAGACTCTGATGTTGATAACTTTGAGACAGAAGCTTGTTGAAGAAAATATTATTCAAAGATATATTCGTTGGCATATTCCAAACGAATCTTTCCTTATTCATGTATGGCACAGGAAATCAGACAAAAGGGATTTGTCTGATCATTCCTCTTCTAGGAAAGCTAGAGTCAATAGAAGACAAAAGGCTACAGCTATACAGCAAGGCACAGTCTTCAAGCATTGGACTTTCTAGTCTATAAAAGGATGTCTTCAACAACATTTCAAGATTAACGAATCATTGACGAATAACCAAGAAATCAAATCAAAACTACTCTCAAGCTCTCATACAATTTTATTTTATAAGCTGAGTAGTTTTATTCGTTCTTAATCTAAGTGTAAAAATCACAGTTTGTGATATAGATTTTTAGAAGCATCTTAAACACTTGTTTAGTTTACATTAATTTGTAAAAGGTTCCTTAAGAAGACCAAGTTGTGGTCAGAATTTCTTGAGAAGACTAAGACAGTTGTTCTTAGTGGTTGACACTGTAATCTGTTTGAATATAGTGGATTAAGTCCTTGTGGAGAAAGGAAAATCACCTTGATAGGGTGGACTGGATTAGTTGAGTTCAACTAACCAGGATAAAAAGTTTGTGTTGTTTTTATTGCCATAATTTTTCTAAACCCTTATTCAACCCTCCTTCTAAGTGTTTTTCTCACCTTCACTAACCTTCGATCGACATAGGAAGCATCACATGATACTAAATCGTATATCTTCCAATCTCGCCTAACATGTCATATATTTTTAGACGTAAACTAATCTGCCTTTATTTCTTTATCATTAGCTTTAGGTTGTGAGAAGAAACAATATAAGTACTTCATCTGTCTCATGATAAGTGCTTTATTTGAGCTCTGGGTGGTTCTTAAGAAGATAATTAGATGTGTTGATTTTAAGAATAAAATTAATATGTTTTACTAAATTACCCTTATTTATTATAGTTAGTAGAGTAGTTGGAAAGCATGAAAGTTAATAAATAGGGGTATAGTAGTGGAAAAAAATGTTATATTGGTATTCTAAAGAGACATTTATTTTTAGACAAAAAAGTACAAATAAGACATTTTTTATGTGATGAAAGAGAGTAATAATTATCACATGAATTTTATCATCATTGCATTGTAAAACATAAAATAAATTAATAGATGCCATGGCTTATCTTGTGAATTTGCGAAATTTATTAACTCTTGTCAATTTGATTACCCCAACAGTAATCTTGATCTCTTAAAATATTTGAGTAATGACTCTACATGGTCATTAGACTAGTGTTCCTACGCTTTTATTAGAGGGTAGATTGAGTTCACAAGGTTTGTCTTTTTTGGTTTGCCTTGATGATGCTTCTTTTCCACTTTCTTCTCGTTTGTGACTCTAATACCATCTTTAATTGGGGTTTCTGATGTGATAGATAATATAGGTTGACCAAAAAATAGAGTAGCTTCTAGAAGTTATAGGTTGACCAAAAAAATAGGGTGTACTTTTGTGCAAAAATTTGAGTTAGAAATTAAGAAATTAAAAGACCTAGAGAGAAGGGATAGGACTCAGAAACGAGTTCAGTCGATAAGGGATTCTTACCAATGTTAATTTGGTCCTTTAATTATAGAGGTATGGAGGTTAGGATCAAGAAGAGTAAGGTAAAGGATCTTATTAGCTCTAATTCCTTAGATTTTATAGCAATATAAGAACAAAGCTTTCTTAGGTTTCCGTTCTCTGGTTAATTCCTTATAGGGGTAACCCGATATATGCATGATTGGAGTTTTAGTGTGTTTGTGGGAAGTATTTGAAGGTGAGAAAAAAACAAGAAAGGAGAGTTGAATTGTGTTTTCTTTTTCTTATTTTTTAAAACTCTTTAGTCAGATTTCAAACACAAGGTTATAGAATCTGAGTTAGTTAGAGATAAACCTAAAATATAAAATGCAACAAAGAAGAATAACATACAGAGTTATCTTGGTTCCTCTCACAAATCGAGAGTAGTCAATTCTATTTGTACTTACAAAATATCTTCACTATAACTAACCAAGATTACAATTTGCTCAAGCACACAAGCAAAATAATTTTTTTTCCTTACATACAGAAGTATAATATTTCCTTGCCAAAACACATAAGTTTGAGACTTTCTTGCTCAAGCACACAAGCTCATGACTTCCTTACTTTAGCGTACAAGCTAAAGTCTTCCTTGCTCAAGCACACAAGCTTAAGACGTCCTTGCTCACACACACTAGTATGAGATTTCCTTGCTCTAGCACATAAGTTAAACACTTCCTTGCTCAAGCGCACAAGATCAATACTTCCTTGCTTAAGCAAATAGCGTCAATACTTCCTTGCTCAAACACTTAGTAAGAGACTTCTAACTATCAACCTAACATGTGAATGATTTTTGGGTGAATACATTTGATATAAAATCAGAGGTGTATAAATAATACAACATAATGGGGCTCTTTTAGGACTTTATATGGATTTCTAATATATACAAGGATAAGAAATCCTTAAGGTTAGCTTGTGCTAAAACTTTGACATAGTAGCTTCTCTTTTATTCGTCAATCATGGTGTCTTAGCATGTTCAACATATATTCCTTTTTGTTATTGCGTTCTTGTGTTGTTGTGTTGTGTTGACCTTCATGTCTTTTAGTTATTTAAATAATGAGAAAAATATCCATTTAAGATGAAATCGTTGAGCCATTTGAGAAGCTTCAAAAGAGACGTTAGGAGACGTTCAAAACTTTCATCAAACTATCAGGTTAGGTGAAACCTAGTTTGAAAAACCTTTACTGCAAAAGGAGTTAGAAATTGTATCCCAGCAGAATCTATGAAGAACTTAGAGCTTTAAGTTATCGTGTGATAAAGTATATTCAGAGATGAATAGTGACCATTTAGTGTCACCTTGATCCTTGCGCTTTGACTAACTTAAGTTCTGATCACCGGAAGCAAACTTCTCCAAAGTCTGTTCATCAGAGGCTGACTCCTTTAGAGTCTGATCTTTCAATATTGACCTCTTTGGAAGATAACTTCTTCAGAATCAGTTCTTCAGCTTCTGATACATTAAAATATGATCTTCTCGCTTCTCTTTGTATGTTTAAAGTCAAAACAAATACTCGAATTTAATATGAATTTTAGTTTATGGTCCTGCATACCTAAACAACCATTAGTATACCCCATTGTTCTATAAATACTTTTTCATCCTCGAACCCCAAGGGATATGGGACAAACCAATTTTTTTGCAACAATCTCCCCCTTTTTGAGATGACAAACACAAGTTTTAAGAACTATGGTTAATGATTTAATTAACTAGTTGACTATAGGGTCTGAGGTTTCTATGCTCCCCTCGAGTCTAATAGTCCATTAGGTTAGACTTTAGGTGCTTAAATACTTCTATATATACTACCTCTTTTGTCATCAACAAAAATAAAGTAAATAAAGGAAGTAGAAAAGATACTGGAGAAAAATATTTTAAAACAAATAAATGTTTGGGATGAAATCCGTATTGAAAAAAAATTATTTTAATAACATATTTGATTTCCCTTTTGGATAAAAGATTTGAAAGTTGATTGCAACTATTGGAAAGCAACTAATGCACTTCTCAAGATGATCAAGGTATGATCTTTCAGCTAAGCTTTAAAGAGAACCTAGGCAGATAAGTCTAGAGAGACGTGTTTGAGGATAATGAATTTTATGCTTTCCTATTTTCATTGGTGCGTAGTATCCAAAACTGATTTTACTTTAACAAAAATTCTATATAAAATTAGAGTTTTGATACATGTGAAATCATATTTCATCCAAAATTATTATACTTTTTCGCAAACCATTAGCGATTCTCTCAAAAATTCTCATGAAGGCATTCCATGTGAGGTTAACAAGGCAATTACTGGGTATCGCATTGCAATAAAAAAAAACCCTCGAGCGCATCGCATGCTCGAAATACAACAGAGTTGCCACTGAATTTTATTTATCCTAAGAGAAAGGGAAAATATCAATAAAACCTAAAGGGAAGAAAAAAGGGTACGAAAGTCGATTATACAAGGGGAAGTTATTAGCATCCCTCACATCCATTGTACTAAACTTGTATTCAAAGAGAACCATTTTGATTGTTCTTTGTGCATATGGGTGTTATTATCTAAAATTTACTTGTGATTGGTTTTAATTAAGGGGAAAATTCTTGTATATTGATTATGTGTTGCTGAGTTATGATATAGAGCAGATCTGGGATTTGGGGTTTATGGGATTAACAAAAAATAGGTTGTTAACACATAAAAGGTTGATAAGAATGATGAAACCATGAAGTAGAGTTAGAACTTTAGAATTAGACTGAAAAAAAAGATGATTTTGGAGCTGATTTAGGTGTTATAATTGTTTCCAATGTGTGAGAACTCGTGCAGAGGAAAATTTTGAGATTTTGGCATGTTATCTGGCCATACGCGTATGAGGGGGAGGCCATACGCGTATGGGGGACACACCCAGGGGAAGTCACGTGTGTGATACGCACCCCGTCCCCAAGCCAACCCTACCTTCTGGCCATATGCGTAAGGGAGGGGTCCATACGCGTATGGGGGTAGCCTTACGCGTATGGTGAGTTCTTGGGGGGAATTCTAAGGGAAATGGCCTCTGGCCATACGCATACTACAGGAGGCAATACGCCTATGGGAGCCTGGGCAATGGGGCCACACGCGTATGATACGCAGACCTGGGGCATAGGGAGGAGTCCATACGCGTATGGTGCATGACCATACGCGTATGAGCATGGTTATGGTGAATATTTCCCGTTTTCACGATTTCTGTCTCGATTTCACGTGCGATGCAATTTCCTATGATCCGTAAGACTAATATGGTATAAATGGACATAGATAAAACTAGTAATAACATGAAATAGAATAAAATGTGGGATTTTATGAGGATGTCTAGTTGAGACGTGTTGGATGTGTGTGAGACAAGATTGTCGAGTGTGGACGACCTTGTGCAGTGGTGGTAATTCCGGAGAAACTTACGTTAAGCATGTGGCTCGTGTGTGATCATTGAGGATCATGAAATAATGCTTGAATAATTATTATGTGGTACATAATTTATGTCATGCATTCATGTCATGTTATGTGGGGACGAGCTAGGTGAGAATCCATAATCGGTGCCTAGTCTTGTCCGGACTCTATGTGGGAGTCGTGTGGTGATAAGTTGTAGTTCAGAGGAACGTATACGACTTATCCGAATTCCGACAGGAATCGGGTTCTAGGGTGAACCGTATGTGATTGTGATGGTACCGCATGCATTGTGTCGTGTCAGTGAGTCACATTGCACATATATAATTAAATGTGGGTTGTTTAAGCCGAATGAGGATGTGGCACTTGTATGTGTGTGATTGGTGTGTTAACTACTCTTAGCATGTGTTTTTCACCATATATTTATTGAATGTAGTTCTCACCATGTTTTCTGTTTGTTGTGGTATCAGTGTAGGTCGGTCCGTTCGGCCAGTGTCGTAGTAGAGTCTGACTATAGAGTGAATATAGTCATGTAATTTTCTAACTTGTATTGTTGGTTGTTCCTTAGTAGGCGACATGTGTGTGAAAACACGGTCGATGCTTGTTTGTTTTCCATTTTTAGGTTGGGAATGAAACAAGTGGGGGAGACGCTTGTGTTTCTCCAAGAGGCTTCAAGTGTGGAGTGATGGCTCACGGGTTGTTGGACGTTATTATAGTTTGGTAAAGATGGTTTATACCTCACCATGATTGTCGACTGTTTATTGACAAGTTGAGGAATTGATCACCCTTAATCTCTTGTTGATAATAGACAGGATCATGTTGGATGGGATAGACGTGTCTTGCCAGCTTAGATGGTGTGTACAGTCAATTGTTTAGAGTTAAGCCAAATGCTTACAGATCATTTTGATGAGTCGATGCAGATTCTCATATCTAAAGATGAGGTGGATTTAAGTTTCTTATCCGTCGATTAAGTTGGGATGTCTTTGAGGGAGAATGACCAGGAATGGTTGATGGTTGCTTCTCAGGGAGTAGAGAGCAAGGTGACGACTAGAGATAGGTCGCGGTGTATAATCCTTGATATTTCCTAAAGATAACTGTGACTTGACTTCGGAGTGTGGATCTGGGTTTGGTGATAGTATAACACTGATGTTGTTGTCTGCTAAGTAAGTGGGTGAACTTCTATAAGATGGAACCTTGATGTTGTAATGTTGCGTCGTTGCAAGTGTTAAAAGATAATAAGTTATTTGCGAAACTTTCAAAATGTGAGTTTTGGCTGCCCAAAGTGAGATTTCTTGGACATGTTATATCTAGTGATGGCATAGCAGCGAATCCATTCAAAGTAAGTGTTGTACTTCAGTAGGAACCTCTGAAACCAGTGATAGAGATTAGAAGTTTCTTGAGTTTAGCAGGTTATTACCGCAAGTTTATTGAAGGATTTTCTAATTTTGCCCTTCCTATGACTTAGTTGAATAGAAAATAACAAGCATTTGTGTAGGATATCTTATGTGAAGAGAGTTTCAGGGGATTTAAGAAAAGGATGACTACAACGTTAGTGTTGAGTTGACATTGATGATTAGAGAGTTGGATTTAATTGAGAAATTTAGAGACTTGAGCATGGTTTGTGAACTGACTCCTGAGAGTGTGATGTCTGGTATGCTGAAAGTTAACAATGAGTTCCTTAGTGAGATTAGAGAGAGTCAGAGACTTGATTTGAAGATAGTGGATTTGATGACTGTAGGAGAGTCGTATGCGGAAGGTGACTTTAAAGTGGATAATTTGGGTGTGTTGAGAATTCGAGGCAGAATTTGTGTGTCGGATAATCCTGAATTGAGAAAAATGGTCTTAGAGGAAAGCCACAGGAGTAGCTTGAGTAATCATCCAGGAGCTACGAAAATGTATCAGGATCTTAAGAAATTGTTTTGGTGGTCGGGTATGAAGAAAGACATAGCTCGATTTGTGTATGCTTGTTTGACTTACCAGAAGTCAAAAGTGGAACATCAGAAACCTTCCGGTCTAATGCAACCGATGGAAATACCAGAGTGGAAGTGAGATAGTATTGTGATGGATTTTGTGACTGGGTTTCCGACTATGACGAGAGGCTTTGATTCTATTTGGGTAATTTTGGATAGACTAATGAAATCGGCATATTTTATACCTATTAACATCAGTTTTCCTTTGTCAAAGTTAGCAGAGATTTATATAAGGATAATAGTGACGTTGCACGGGGTTCCGTCGAGCATTGTGTCTGGCAGAGACCCGGGGTTTACTTCTGGATTTTGGAAGAGCTTGCAGGAAGCTTTGGGTTCTAGTTTGAAGTTGAGTTTTGCTTATCATCCGCAGACAAATGGGTAGTTTAAGAGGACCATTCAGTCGTTGGAAGACTTGTTGAGAGCTTGTATACTCAAGCAGGGAGGTGCTTGGGATACTCATTTGTCATTGATTAAATTTACTTACAGTAACAGTTACCATTCTAGTATCGAGATGGCGCCTTTTGAAGCATTGTATGGTAGGAGGTGTAGGACGCCTATATGTTGGTATGAGTCGGGCGGGAGTACTGTACTCGGACTCGAGATTGTGCAATAGACTACTGAGATGATTCAGATGATTAACGAGAAGATGAAGACATCCCAGATTAGGTAGAAACGTTATCATGATAATAGGAGAAGAAACTTGGAATTCAGCAAGGGCGACCATGTGTTTCTGAGGGTCAATCATGTGACTGGTGTTGGTCGTGCGTTGAAATAGAAGAAGTTAAATTCGAAGTTCATTAGACCGTATCAAATTTTGCAAAGAGTTGGGACTGTTGCTTATAGAGTGGCGTTGCCACCCAAACTTTGGAATTTGCATGATGTGTTCCATGTGTCGCAACTTTAAAAGTATATTGCTGATCGATCCCATGTGCTTTAGAGGGATGAAGTACATATTCGAGATAATCTTACCGTGGAGGCGATGCCGATAAGGATTGAGGATCGCAAGATGAAATAGCTAAGGGGCAAAGATATTCCTTTAGTTAGAGTATCTTGGAGAGGAGCTGCTGGAGGAGTGTGACCTAGGAATTGGAGAGTAAAATGTGAGAGTCGTATCCAGAATTGTTCTCGTCGGGTACATTTTCAAGGACGAAAATATTTAAGTGGGGGAGAGTTGTAACACCCCATTTAATTATTTAGTCATTTTATGATTTATTTTGTGTGCTTGTTTGACATTGTCTTAATTAGGGGTGTGTGGTTAAGGGTGAGTGTGAGGAGTAGCCTTAACAGAATAAAATCAATAAAACTTTAAGATAATGATAATTAATTAATAATAGGTGGGAAATATTAGTAACATTATGGTTATTATTATTAGTACCATTATTATTATTATTATTATTATTATTATTATTATTATTATTATTATTATTATTATTATTATTATTATTATTATTATTATTACTATTATTATTCCTATTATTGCTATTATTATTATTATTATTATTATTATTATTATAATCATTGACATTATTATCATTTGTAATATTAAGTTATTATGACCATCATTATTGCTAGAATTAAGGAATTAATAACATAATCAGGAGGGATTAGTGGGGAGGTTGGAGGATCAGTTTTTTTCTACGTGAAAAGAGAAAGAGAAAGAGAGAGAGAGAGAGAGAGAGAGAGAGAGAGAGAGAGAGAGAGAGAGAGAGAGAGAGAGAGAGAGAGAGAGAGAGAGAGAGAGAGAGAGAGAGAGAGAGAGAGAGAGAGAGAACTAAGGCAAGAAGAACAAGAGGATTTTCCACTATTGTGTAAGGATCAAAGCTTGGAAATTCAGGTAAGGGGGGAGAATGAGATCAATATAGGTGATCTGAACATGAGAGAGTAGTGGGGGTCCTTTCCCTCGTAGGTTCTGTGTATTTTTCTTCTTCTTGCTTGAATTTCGTAATTGAGATAATTGTTGTGTGATTGTTTCTGTTAAATTATAATCGTGTATTGAATATGTGTCTGAATCTTTCTGTATATTGAAATCGATTAGTAAAATTTGTGCATATTGATTCTATGTTGTTGAGTTCTCATATAAAGCAGATATGAGATTTGGGGTTTATGGGATTAACAAAAATTAGGTTGTTAACACATAAAAGGTTGATAAGAATGATGAAACCATGAAGTATAGTTAGAACTTTGGAATTATACTGAAGAAAGGATGAATTTGGAGCAGATTTAAGTGTTATAATGGGCTCCAATGTGTGAGAACTCGTGCGGAGGAAAATTCTGAGATTTTGGCATGTTATCTGGCCATACGCGTATGGGGGGAGGTTGTGGTGAAAATTTCCCATTTTCGCAATTTCTGTCCTGATTTCGCGTGCGATACAATTTCCTTTGATCCGTAAGACTAAAATGCTATAAATGGACATAGAGAAAACTAGTAATAACATGAAATAGAATAAAATGTGGGATTTTATGAGGATGTCTAGTTGAGACATGTTGGATGTGTGCGAGCCAAGATTGTCGAGTGTGGATAGTGTTGTGCGGTGGTGGTATTTCCGGAGAGAATTACGGTGAACACATGACTCGTGTGTAATCATTGAGGATCGTGAAATTATGCTTGAATAATTATTATGTTGCACATAATTTGTGTCATGCGTTCATGTCATGTTATGTGGGGACGATCTAGGTGGGAATCAATGATGGGTACCTAGTCTTGTCTGGACTCTATGTGGGAGTCGTGTGGAGATAAGTTGTAGTTCATAGGAACATATACGACTTATCCAGATTCTGACGGGAATCAGGTTCTAGGGTGAAGCATATGTGATTATGATGGTGCTGCATGCATTATGTCGTGTCAGTGAGTCGCATTGCATATATATAATTGAATGTGGGTTGTTTATGCCGAATAAGGATGTGGCACTTGTATGTGCGTGATAATTGTGTGATTGGTGTCTTAACTACTCTTAGCATGTGTTTTTCACTGTGTATTTATTGAATATATTTCTCACTCCTTTTTCTGTTTGTTGTGTCTATGCTACTTGAGGAGTACAAATGATCAGATACCTAAATAGTGCTTGGAGCATTGTGTTTCTATTTGACCAAGTCTTAGGAGTCACTCTGATATGTAACACGGGCAGGATGGGGGAATTCGTGATTTCTTTATGTTATTTGACCTTGTATTTGTTACATATCTGGTTTGGATTTAAATTGTTGTTGAACCACATATTATGTGGAAAGTTGATATAATTGGAGTTTACATGGTAAATTGTTTGATTTAATTCCGCTTTTTAAACCAAGTTACTTATTTTTATGAAATGAATAAAATAATGAAATGAATTGATACTTCACTTTGACGTTGTTTTTTTGAAATTTTACATCCTAAGTGTATTAACTCTGATTTAATTCCGCATTATTTTTGTATTTTCAATTATTATACAAATGGGTAGAATAAGGTGTTACAGAAATCACCTCGGGCGGCAACGCGGCGCAGAACACGTCAAAACATCCATTAAAATGCATGTCTTGTCACCCTCGATCCCTTTCTCACATCCATTTCCATTACTAACTTTGATATTCTTCCCCACTCCAAACCCTAACCGAAACCGTAAAACATTTCAAATAAAAATTAAATGCCAGTGATCCCTGGAATTGGAGTGCAACCTTAGGGGTTTTTTTCAACAACATGTGGGATACAACTTGGTATCAATAATCTACAGAAAAGTAGAAGGATTTGAGGAGCTTGTGTTTACCTACAAGGTGGAGGAGTTCCTGGTGAAAGTTGCAAAAAGGTTTGAAGAAGCTTATGTAAGAAGCCTAAAGGAGAGATGCTAAAATACTCAAGTACGATGTATACTCAATCTTCCTTTTTCCTTATTTTTCTTGATTTTTCTTCTTCTCGAGTTCTCTGTGAACTTTCTTATGTTATTGAGATGTTATTATGGTAGTTGTATAATAGGATAGAATGAGTGTAGTAATTGAGTGGAGAGGTTAGGTTGAATTTGCAGAGATGGTGATGAAGAACAACTAAGGTCTAACTCAATTGCTAAGAGCTTCAGGTATTGAAGCTCTTGCAATTTAATGGAATTTGAGAGCTTTAGTGAGGTTTTTGTATGGTTTATGGTGAGAATTCAACAAATTAATCATAGGGTAATTTCACTGATCTTGATGGTGGAGAAATGCTAGGCTTCTTATAGGTGAGTGTTGACAAAAATTTAGAGGGAAAATTAATTGATTCAGTTAGGGGTTATCTATTAGGGACCCTTGAATAGTAATCTTTTGGTTGAGTTAATCAAGGATGGAGAGTAGTGATTCAAAAGATAATTGGAGTTTGGTTTTCTAGTGTGTGAGAAAAGTGACAAGATTTGTATTAGTTTTGCAATAAATTTAGTTGGCAAAGAGGGATGAGAGTGTGTTTGTTTAGAGGTTAGAGATTATTTAGGGATTAAAGGATAATTATTTGAAATTTTAAGGGAATTCTAGCTCAAGGGAATTTATGTCATTTGACCTTTGACATGTTGCATGTCTGTTATGAATCAGTTAGTGTATGTTTGTTTTAGATGAAATACTGGAGAGAGAAGTTGGCGAGAGAGAAGTTGAAGAGATTTGTTAAACTTCTCTTGTTTGGCTTGAAAAGAAATTGGAGAGAGAGATTAATTTAAGGCGGACCCTACCACTTTTCAATTTCTTCTCAAAACTGAAGATAAAAAAGAAATAAAGGTTCTTCAATTTTATATTTCCTGCTTTATGTAACACCCCATTCTAACCCAACGAATAAATAAGAAAAACAACAGAAATATCAGAAATCATAAAAACAGACTGCATGACGACCGTCATAGAGTCGTGATGACCGTCACACTCACAAAAACTGGACGCATCAGAGATGTTACACTTCAACTTGAACATAAACCATACACTTGCAATTATTCATTCAGTATCATACATAGCACATATTTTTTTTGGATGAACAAGTAACGACAACATGCTCAGCATCTCAATAATAAAACACCCTTTTATTTCGCAGCGGAACATTAATAAACTTTCAACAACTCATGATAAATTCGACAACTATAATTCATTGAAAATTCAACAACTAATTATCTTGCATCAATTCAACATAAACAACGAGTTTCAACCGTAAAAATCAGCACTACTAATTCCTCGGTATAGTGCATCCAACCAACATTTGGCACTTACAACAACCACCAATTTAATGAAAAATACTTGATAAAATTCAGAAACAAGGAAATTAAATAAAATTAATAACATCAATCGTTCATCCCCCCAAGAGTGCTACGTATCAGAGCGACCAACAACTTTAAACGGAAAGCTACACTTATTCCGGATTACCTGCAAATTACCACCAACGGAGGTAACATACAACGTAAAGGGTGAGATATCAACAATATAACATAAGACAAGATAAAAGTCATGTTAGAATATCATCACAGCATTATAATTCCATCCGTTCTCATAAATATTAGTAATAATTAAACTGCAACCATCCTTTATTCATAACAACAACAATTATCATCATATCTCAGCAACTCATCAAAACAACTCAACAACGCAACTCAACAATGCGACTCAACAATGCAACTCAACTGTGCATATGCATGTGGTACCATTTTGGGAGACAACACTCCACAATAATTCGGGAGACAACTCTCCACAATAATTCGGGAGACAACACTCTACAATAATTCGGGAGACAACTCTCCACAATAATTCGAGAGACAACTCTCCACAATCATTTTATTTTGTCATTAAAGACACAACCTTCGCCAATCCAGGCCAAATGATATGCTATGAGATGCAACTATTATGGACTATAACACAACAACAACAACTGTGCAACAACCGTGCAACAAGGCATCGCGCCTACAACCAATTATCCATAACAGAAACATCACATTTCGCATACATCATGTACTCGCCACTTCAATCTGTTCATATCAGAGAACTACCAACAGTATCGTTCCTACAAATAAGACTCTAACACATTTTCACAGAGAACAATTAAAAACAACCTCGTCTCTACAATTGAGAACTCAACAACATTTTCATATACCTTCATACGGGTAATATAACTACAACTTACCCACATAATCCAAGGAGAATATTATAATAACATTTTCTCAACAGTGACATAACAACTTCATATGCATCAAGTATTCATCATTTCAATCTGTTCGTGTAGGGGAACAATAACAACATACTTTCGACAATTAAGAATTCAGCACATTATTGTAAGGACAACATTACAACTTTTACTCACTAAATTAATTATAGTCCTTGAAAAGGTTCGTTAACTACGGGGCAACTAATCTTGCCTCATTAGGGGCAACCATAAAGCATCGTACAACACTGACAATATAACACATTCATTCCTACACAGAAAAACCTATCCCTAACATTTATCGAGTCACGGGAACTATATCTATGATTCGATTCCCTACCTGAAGTCGATCAAGTAAGAGCCTAATAACAACCTTTTATCAACAAAGGGGAAATTAGCGCTTGTCGACGCTGATTCCCAAAATTACTACATAAACTAAGGACATAAACATTGATGCAGGAGTAGACAAATATTAACCCTTAATATTTCTCAACCTACGAGAACATTTACCCTTAATATTGTCTTAATATTTCTCAACCTACGGGAACATTTACCCTTAATATTCCCTTAATATTTCTCAACCTACGGGAACATTTACCCTTAATATTCTCTTAATATTTCTCAACCTACGGGAACATTTACCCTTAATATTCCCTTAATATTTCTCAACCTACGGGAACATTTACCCTTAATATTCCCTTAATATTTCTCAACCTACGGAAACATTACTACGAGAACGTTACTTCGGTAACATCACTACTGGAACATTAACCCTTAATATTTATCAATATTTATCGACCTACGGGAACATTACTACGGTAACGTTACTACGGGAACGTTACTACGGGAACATCACTATGGGAACATTAATCCTTAATATTTATCGATCTACAGGAACATTAACCCTATGATTCCATACCCTTCATGAAATCCATCATACCCACAGCTATAGAATTGAACCCCACCCTTACCTTTGGATTGAGGACAACTCTAAACTTCCGGTTCCGGTTTGCTCTCCCGGTGACTCTTCTGCAACAACCTTCAATTCTCTCCGGCGGTTAATTCTTCTGTTCTTCCTGTCGCTACCGCGAAAATAAGGTGCCGGCAAAACAGAAGAGTCGCCACCTTTCGTTTTTTATCCCTCAGAGCGGGAAAGGAAACGATCGGAAAAACCTGACGAAAAGGTATAAGACAAGGTCATCGCAACCGTTGTCTTGGTTCGGGAGTCGGTTACGCAAGGGGAAGGTATTAGCACCCCTCACGTCCGTCGTACTCGACGGGATCCACGCTTGTTGGTTTGTCTACGGGTGAAAAACAATCTATCTACGGGTGCTAGATCTAAACGGAAAGAAACTGACTCGATAGAGTGTCGCACTCTATGCCTACGTATTCTCATCAGAGAATGAGAAATCAGAGTCAACGTAGTTCGGGAAACTACGGGGGAGTTTTCTCGGTAATACATCAGTATTGTGCCTACGTATTCTCGTCAGAGAAATCAGAGCACGACGTAGTTCAGGCTAACTACGGCTAGACAGGGTGTTCTCGATCACATGGGGGTGATAGATGAAACTGGTTTTAGAGGTACGGGGACCTACGGGAACTAGAACTACAGTCTGGTCTCGAATGCACAAGGGCAAGAGAGAAGGATAACGTCAGTCGTCAGCGGGAAAGTCTCGATCGCACAGCAGCGAGAGAACAGAAAGGTTAGTTGTTAGTGTGCTCGCTAGGATGTCGCATCCTATGCCTACATATTCTCATCAGAGAAAATCAGAGCAGCTGTAGTTCAGCCTACTACAGCTAAAACGGGGAAACGGGGAGGGGAGGTAGCTCGCTAGGATATCGCATCCTATGCCTACATACTCTCATCTGGTACGAGAGATCAGAGCAAACGTAGTTCGACTTACTACGGGTTACGGGGAAGGTGGCTCGCCAATACATCAGTATTGTGCCTACGTATTCTCGTCAGAGAAATCAGAGCACGACGTAGTTTGGGAAACTGAATCTCGATTGAACGGGGGCAAGAGAAGGGGTCTCGATCGCCTGAACGCGAGAGAAAAGGGTTTCGATCGCACGGGGGGAGAACAAAGAGGAAGCAGGCCTACGCCTAAACAGGAAGGAACTCGGGACACACACGCAAGAACCTAAGACGTAGGAGTGAATGCGTCGCATGTCACCCAAAGGGTACCATACTAGACATCCTAGACGATTGAGAAGAACGCCTCAACTGTCATTTCCTACGTATCTAACGATACGGCTCACAACACTCGACGGTTGCACGAAGACTTGAAGAAGACGATGATGATGATGAACGAAGCAGCTCCTGGGCTCCTGACGTGCGCGCAAGCTCCATTCCAATTTTCTCCTCTCTGGATCTTTGACGATGACGCTCGAATCAAGAACAATGTAACGCTTAGACCGTCATGGTTCGACTTACACGAGAAATCGAACTCTAAGAGGTAGCGTATTGATATCCGTGTTAAAGACAAGATGGAGAAATGATATCGAAAATCATTCTCCAATTGAATCGTGTCACACGGCCAGCCAAAAATAAAATCGGAGATAAAATCGGATAGAATAGAAATAGGAGAAAAAATAGGAGACAAATCCACTAACCAATGGAAATAAAATGCTACCCCTAAAATACGGCAATTAAATTCCAATAGAAAATATTCTAAATCTATTAAAAGGAAATGCATATGAGAAATAGCATAGAAACAATTCTATCTAAAATATTCTATAAAGAAAATAGAAAAAACTATATTAAATCTATAATGCCCTATAATATGCTAAAAAATAATAGAATATAAATTCTATAAAACTATGCATTAATGTCCTAGGAAAATAACACTATAATCCTAAAAAAATAGAACTATATCTATTACACTCATTCATCCAATACAAGGGAGAAATTAAAAATAACAGGGGAGGGGGTACAAACTGCAGAACCAGGGTGAATGCAGAAAAAATACAGGGCCCAGCCCACAAAGCAATGGTCAGAAAAAACAAAAAAAAGGGGGACAGGGGGTGCATCAGTGAAAACGGAGGTGTATGATATGGTAGAGGATAATGGACCCAGCCCAACTACACACACGGGGAGGGGGGTGCATTTGGAAAAGGGGGTGTACATATTGGAAAACACGAATGGGCCCAAAGAGAGAGCCCACGAAGCCCTATCCCTCTTCCACTCACTCTCTTCTGAAACCCTAGGGTACTCTCAACTTCCCCCAAACATTGTTCATCTTTTCCACCGCCATTTCCTTCTCCGAACTTCCCTCTGTCTCCATCTCATTCTTCCAAAACAAAACTCCGTTCGAACACCTTCCGTCTCTCTCTCAACATTCAGTTTCGAATCGTTCAAACATTATCAACAGCGGCATGTGATCCTCAACAATAAAACGATTTACGAACTCCAAGTAACTCTTCCTTACCTGAAGATCCTTGGAGATGATGAAGATTTGTTGCTGATTCTCGAAGCTGGATGAATATTGACGAATCTTCAGATGATGTTGATGGAGGATCTTGAAGATTCTCGAATAGATCTTGAAGTTGGACGAAGATCTGAAAAAACTTTGAAGTTGGATGAATGTTCTATGGAGAAAAATCTGAAGAACTTAGTTGAAGATCCGGAGATTATTGAATGTTGAGTTCTTCAAAAGTTAATGAAGATTGTTGAACGAATATTGTTGATGAAGTTTGATGAAGAACACAACGAAGATCTGGATGCATGTTCTTGAGTATTTCTGGGAATCGTTGATGAGAACTGGAGGAAGATGAAGGTCGTTGGTGAAGATTTTCACAGATCTGGAAAACTCACGAAGAACACCATGACGTTCTTGAGGATTTCTGGAAACTGGATGAAGTTCGTTGAAGGCTCTTGGAGAATGGATGAATGTTCATCATTCTGGGAAAATCTCACAAGATCGGTGAAGGTTCTTGTAAGTTCTTGATAAAATCTCCGATGAACATGAGTGGAGGAGTCGAACACCAATGATTTTCTGGCGAGTTCTTGATCGGAAGTGGACGAGTGTTGAGCAAAAACGATGAAGGTTGCTCGGAGAAGGTGATGAAATGCAGTTTCCGGTGAGCTTCCGGCGACCGTTGCGGTGGCCGCAGGCGGTTGCATGGTCGACGGCGGGGTCTCCGGTGAGGGATGCAGGTGAAGGAGGATGCAACAAGTGGCTCACATGCAGTGTTTGGGGAGGACGCGTGTTACTGCATGGGAGAGAGGGAGAGGATGGAGGCCACGTGTGGCGGTGATGTGGAATGAGGTGGCTACATGTAGAAGGGTGAAGTGGCCTCTTCTGAATGTGAAACGTGGAAATGGAGAATGAAGTGGTGGAACCTGAGTGCGAAACATGGAAGGCTTCTTATACTGCCAAGTGGCAGCGAGTTGGACTGGGGTTTGTGGGCCTCCAAAGCTGACACATGGCCCACGAATTAACAGCTAATTAACATGCTTAATCCCTAATTAAATCCAATTAAAACTAAATTAAACTTAAGATTGCAATTAAAGCCTAAATGACCATTAAGACTATTCTGAACCTAATTAAAGCTAATAAACCCAATTAAAATGAATTAAGACCCTAATTAACATCTAAAAAGTGATTAAAATCTAATTAAGAGAATTAACTATTAAAATTCTATTAACTTCTAAACAAATAAAAAATAGGAAAAAACTCTATTAATTTCCAAACAAATAAAAAATAGAAACTCTATTAATCCTATTTGAAAAAAATCCTAGTAAAGGCATTATCCTATTAAAAATCATTTTAAAAAACTACTTAGTATCTAAAAAATGAATTATTCTAAAAGGGAAAATTGATATTAAAACTAAAAAGTATTTAAAAACATTTAATATCTATTAAAAAATCTATCTAATATCTAGAAAAATCAATTAAATCCATTAAAAAATTCTAGAAAATAAGGGAAAAACCTAAAAAAAACGAGGAAGCCGATTAAATCGATTAGCGACTGTATCAAAATAAATGGTAAAAACCCGGACACCGAGATGTCCTCAAAAACAACAGCGAGAGCTGAAAACACAGGGAACGAGCATGAATTCTCAAAATACGTCCTCGTATTGGCCTGAAATGCCTGAAGCGCGATCAGAGGGCTGTAATCCCGATAAAGTCAATCTGAGTGGAAAAAATGCAATGTACGCAGTATGCAAATGCAAAATGAAATGAGTCGAAACATGAGCCAAATTGCGATAAGTAGTTGGTCAAATTTTAGGGTGCAACAGCTTCCCCTATTCAAACGGCTTGGACCTGAAGGGTTGAGAAGCGAACGGATTTCAAGCATTCAACGGTAGAAGACGGTTAAATACCAAAGAACCCAGAAATTTGCCAACTACACAAGTACACAATACTCTGGTGGGAACAAATCTTCGGAAGCTAAAATCATAGCTGCACGGCAACTAGCTGGAGAAATACTGATCTGAACCTCCGTCAGGATGATTCTCTGATTTATCGGATATCATTGCGTTCTCAAATCATCGAGGGATCACTGGTTACACGGTAGCGGGCGATTGGCCAACCTCAAAGGTAAACGATACTCTGATTGGTAGGAACATCTTCAGAACTGAGCATGGCGGTTGTACGATAACTCTACTGGGGAATCGGTCACACGGTAACTGGGGAAAAGTTTGATTTCAAATCTCCGTCAGGATGATCATCTGATTTTGCTGTAGATATTCGTCCTCAATTCATCAAGGGGTCACTGGTCACTCGGTAACCGGTAATGGATGGTTGATTATACCGTCAGGCATTCTGTGTCATAGCGGAAGAATTCCTCGGGACTCGTCAGGTCATTAGGAACCTTTAAACAATCAAACTATTTATGCCATCGGACATTCAAAGACATTTTCAGGCATCAGCCGGACTTCGTCAGTAGGTCGAGAACAGAATTCTGGGTCGATCATGAACCAAATAAGGATATACAATCTTTTGCCGTCAGGCACTCTGCGTCAGCTAAGAGAACTACTTCGTCAATACGGTTGGACTTCAATCATCAAGTCTTCAAGGAAAGTTCAACTTCTATGTTTAAAACTTGCTGGGGATGACACATCTCCGCTGGGGATTTTGGAGAACTATCAAGTAACTCTGCTTCGGGGGTCCAGAAATCATTCTGACTGGATCATCTCTGATGAGGAAATCAAAAATCATTCTGAACAACAACTCCATCGAGATCTTCAAGAATCATCCTGAACCAGTAACTATGCTGGAGATTTCAGGAATCATCCTGAGTAAACACTTTGCGGGAGATTTCAGGAATCATCCTGGGCAAACACTCTGCCGGGGACTCTAAGCGTCAACTTGAGCGACCCTCTCTGGCGACTTCATTGGGGATTTTAAGAATCATCTTAAACAATCAACTTCGCTGGGGAATTCAAGAATCATCTTGAGCAAACCATTTTGTGGAGGAACATCTGCAAAACAAGAACGGTAGCTGTTGCACCCCAAAATTTGACCAACCGGGTCTCGTATCTGGCTCGAGGTTTCGACGCATAACCGCATTCGCATCTGCATATCGCATACAGTGCATCTTTCATTTTTGTTTGGATTTTATTGGGATCACAGCTCTCGTCTCGTGTTTCAAGTGTTTTTTATCAGTTTAAATAGGTAGAATCGTATTTTTGGGATATTTCGGTGCCCGTTTATTTTTACCGGCTATTTTGGTGCGCTCTCGCGGTGTTATGTGTCGTTCGGTGCTATTTTTGTCCCTCTGGGAATTATGGTGATTTTTCTGGATTTTATTGGCTATTTTTGGGGTTTAAATAGATTCTATCATTTTCTTATTAGGATAATATAGATTTTATTTTAGGATAATATAGAATAATAATAGTTTTTTTCTTTTATTAGTAAATAAATTTTCTTTTAAATAGTATGGAATTTAATAGTTTTTTTTAATATATAGAGATAAATAGTTTAGTTTCTTTTAATAGTTTTTATTAGATGTTATTAGAAATTTAATAAAAAATTTAATATAGGTTTTATTAGGGATTTATTAGGTTAGTGGAATTTTTAGAGCCTTATTAGTTTAGGAGTTAATTAGAATTAATAGCTTTTTAGAATAATTCTCATTGTTAGGTTTAATTGAGTTTAATTAGGATTAGATGTTAATTGGATTTTTAATCTTGTTTTTCAGTTTTTTCTGAGTTTTTGGGATTATTTTCGTTGGGCCTTATTTTCAATCAGCAAGCCCAGTTCAGCAGAATCCATTCATCAAAGGCCATTTTCGTCCAGAATTGTCCAGCCACGTCCAGAAAGATCTAGAACAATCCAGATTTTCCAAGCCTTTAAATAAAGCTCGTCCACGTGTAAAGCAAAGAAGGACCCCACGTTACGCCTCACTACCACGCCACCTCACTCTCAGCAATCCCCCTCTATCTGCCACCTTCCAGGCCACGTGGTGCACATGCGTGCAACTCCACCACTACCTCCACCCACGTGTCACACTACCAGCACCTCGCCTGAGTCATTCACCGGCCGGCCTGCATGGCCAGCGACCACCATGAAGGTCACCGGAGAACCTCACAAACCCAGATTCCGATGAACTTCATCGTCCTCCTCTCATCACCACCGCACCCCTCACCGGAAACCCCAAAAAAACCCAGATCTCCAGTCAACATTCATCTTCTTCCTCTGTTCCGATCAACCTCAACAATAACCTTTTCCAGATCCCGATCAACCTTCAAGCGTCCAGCCTCCTTCAAGCTTCATCTTCTCCGGTCATAGATTCATCTTCCTCCGATCAAACCTCCATAACTTCCTCTAATCTTCATCATCCTCAACCCAGAAATTCCCATTCCACCTTCGATCAACCTCCAGATTCAACCGTTCAACAAACTTCAGCAGAAAACCTCCTTCCTCTCATCTTCTCCGATCCATCATCAGTATCGCAATCTTCCTTTAACCTTCATTCATCATTCATCAAGATCTTTGAAGAACATCCTTCGTTTCATTCTCCAAAAATCGCTAAGCAGGCGAATCTTCAAAAGGAACTCCGATCCAGACAAGTCTTCGTCAACCTTCAACTTGCTTGTCCAGAAAAGGTTCAAATCTCCAGAAAAAATCTCCAGAACGATAACTTCAAGAACACACCAACATCGTCTTCAATCTCCAGAAACTACAAAAGAATCCTCGATCTCATCACTACCAAGTTCATTCTTCAACTTCTGGATTTCATGAGCAATTGCAACCACCGTCATCAGGTCTTCGATCGCTCCCAGAAGATCTAGAAGATCTTCATCCAAATCCAAACGCACTTCTTCAAGAACTTCGACAGATCCATCAACAAGCTTGTTGAGATTCTTGCAATCAGTTGATAGCAAGAACATTTTGATGTTGTTTGCTTTGATTCGCGCTTCAGATGGTTGATTTGAAGAGGTTTTCAGCAAGAAGGATTAGGAGAAAGAGAGAACGAGAGAGGGAGGATTCAGAGAGAGAGTTCAGGGGACGGCCATGAACAGTAACGAAGGGAATTAGGGTTTGTTTTTCTGAAGTGGAAGCGAAGAAGGAGAAAGGCCATGGTTGGCTGGGCCGAGAGGCCCATTAGTTTTTTGGTTGTTTTTGCACCCTCCGTTTCTCTGTTTTTTGAAGGACTTTGGGCTGGGCCCAACGAGTTCTCAATCTTTGGCTGCATATACTGCGTTTTGGACCATACCCCCCTCCCAGTTTTTTTGTTTGATTTGTTTTCTGGGCTGGGCCTGTGACTTTCTTTTATTGTTTGTATTACTAACACCCCCTGTACCAGCACACCCCCCTCCCTTGTATTTTTGTTTTTTTCTATTTTTATATATAGTTTAATTGTTTCATGTGAGAAAAATAAAGGAAAAGAAATATTATGAAAAAAAGAGAATATTAAAAAAGGGAATAGTGAGAAAAAGAAAAGAAAATATAATAGAAAAAGAAAAGTGTTTAGAATAATAAAAGAAAAGAAATATTAGAGGAGAAAAATATAGAAAAAAAAATGAAAAAAAATAGAGAAAAATAAAGAGAAAAGTATATTGAAAAATACAGAAAATATATGAAAAATATTTTGAAAGAAAGGAGAAAATAGTTGAAAAGAAAAGGAGAAAAAAGAGAAAAAATATTAGTGTCGATTTAATATTTTTTAGAGCATGGTTTTTTTAGGAATTCCTTTTCCTTTTAGGATAGTTTAGAAGCCCACTTGTTAGGGGGCTATTCTTCATTCGATTTTTCAGGATAGGATAGGATAGTATTTCCTAGGAGATTTATTTTCAGTATCCAATCATTGTAATCATTTTTCAGAATGTTAATAAAACGAGATTTGAGCTGTGGTCCCGAAGTAGCCGAACTACAGCTGCTCTGATTTCTCGTACCAGACGAGAATATGTAGGCATAGGATGCGATATCCTAGCGAGCACACTAACGACTAACCTGTTGTTCTCTCGCTGCTGTGCGATCGAGACTTTCTCGCTGACGATTAATTGTAACCCTTTTTCTCTCTTGCCCGAGTGCATTTGAGACCAAACCCTAGTTTTGCCTGTAGGTTCCCGTACCTGTGAAACCAGTTGATTTTCTCACTGCTGTGTGAGAACTCCCTTGTTTAGCCGTAGTTAGCCTGAACTACGTAAAGCTCTGATCTTCCATGCAGTGTGGAAGTACGTAGGCACAAGACGCGAGGTCTTGGCGAGCCAAATCTCCCCGTAGTCCGAACTACGTTGACTCTGACTTTCTCTCTCGAGAATACGTAGGCATAGAGCGCGACGCTCTATCGAGTCAATTCCCTTCCGTTTAGATTTAGCAGCCGTAGATAGATTGTTTTGCATCCTTTAGACAACCCAAGCAAGCGTGGATCCCGTCGAGTACGACGGACGTGAGGGGTGCTAATACCTTCCCCTTGCGTAACCGACTCCCGAACCCAGGTTTTGGTTGCGATGACCATACCTTTCCCCGTTTTTGCGAGGTTTACTTCGAGCATTTCCTTTCCCTCCGTTGGGATAAATAACGCACGGTGGCGACTCTTCTGTTAGCCGGCGCCGATTTTCGCAGTAGCGACAGCTGGCGACTCTGCTGGGGACTGCGATAGTTCCCTATGTAAGTCTGCTGGGGATCCAACGTCCCTGGCTGCTAAGGATTGCGATGGTCCTTATGCATGTGGGATCCAACATCCCTAAAGAGAGTCAATCCTAGCGCTTGTTTGCTTGTCTATTTGGGGCTTATTTATCGATATTATCTGTTGCTGTTGGGGTGTTACGGGTGTTCTATGATATTGAGAGAATCCGGACCTGGGCTTGAGTGCACCATAGACTTAGAGTGGAAATTAGTGGGCGCGTGCTTGCTTTGCAGGCACTAGTGTCTCATGAAATCCACGCTCAGACGAGGTTTATCCGGTTGACTTCACTTTCAACCCTTTGGGTTGAGACGGTTGCTGGTTTGGTGGATTGTCGACTCTGGGGACCGACCATTTGTGATTCAGCTAAGTGAGGCCTCTTCGAGACTTGATGATGCCACTCCTTCTGGGAATCGTATCATCAATTTTGAAAGTCTGTGACCCTGATGAACGCATAGGATGCCGTACCTTGTCAGATATAGGTCCACACCTGTGAGTGGGAGGGTTTTTTGCAGGAAACTTGACTTCCAACCTACCCATTATTTTGGTCTTCTCTTCAGAGCAACCGTACTCCGTCAGCAGTGCAGCAGTATTTAGATTGTGTGGGGGCTGTGATCCCGTGTTTGTTGCATTGCATTGCATTTGCATGGGAATTCCTGCATCATATTGCATGTCATTCGCCAGCTAGTCAGAGCTCTTATCCAGCCGTTATTTTGGTTCTGAAGGTGAATATTGAAGACGACCAAGAGGTTGAAGCAGATTTAAAGCAGATTTGATCAGAGTCAAGCAGTGAAGTCAGCTGACAGTTGTTGGTAGCTATGTCAGAGAGCAGCTTCCAGTTTGTTGATACCTTGTCAGGTTTCACCGTGACGTCCAATCCTTTGTATGGATCTCCGCACAATGAAGACTTTCCGCAAGTGAACAACCTTACTGCAGCTCAGCTTGTGCAGCCATCTGTTGAAGACCAAGGTCTGTGTGAGCAGTTTGTTGTCCGAGGTGAACGTTCTCCTTCTGTTGATGTCTTAGACTACCAGGGTTTTACCTTCCCTGTGCCAAAGCCCCGAAGAGAGGTCCCGACAGCAAAGAATGAAGACCCATTAGCTCCCGTGTATGCTGAAAGGTTTCGTGCATTAGATGAGAGATTCAAAGCCTTGAACGGTAAAGACGCTGTTACTCCTAGTGCTGCAGATATGTGTCTGGTTCCTGGCCTAGTGTTACCTCCGAAGTTCAGAATGCCGAGGTTTGAAAGGTACAAAGGAGATAGTTGCCTGAAGCAACATTTGGTGATGTTCTGCCGAAGAATGACTTCATTTGTGCACAACGACAAGCTGATGATTCATTGCTTTCAAGATAGTCTGACTAGGGCACCTCTGAGTTGGTATATGCAGTTAGAGCGTGATCAGATCCGATCATGGATGGACCTAGCCAATGCCTTTCTAAAGCAGTACGACTATAATCTTGACGAAGCTCCTACTCGTGTGCAACTGCAAGAATTGTCTCAAGGGAACAATGAATCTTTCAGAAAGTATGTTCAGAGATGGAGAGAATTTGCTGGTAGAGTGCAACCACCGCTCCTAGACCAAGAGCTGAAAGGCATGTTCGTAAACTCCTTGCAGGGCCCGTACTTCGAAAGAATGTTTGAAACCGCACCAAATTTTTCTGAGTTGGTAAGGACGGGAGAGCGCATCGAGTATGGTTTAAAGACTGGAAGAATCCCGAATGTTTCAAGAGGTCAGGCCAGTGAAACTGAATCTCTCTATAGCTTTCAATCTGAAGATGAAACTATGGTCAATACGGTCCTGACAGATGTTGGATATCCTCAAGTCGAATCGGTGAAATCTGTTGGTTCTCCGTCTTCTCAGCGGTCAGTATCTTCTGTGTCTCGTTATTCTGGACAGACAACTGTGCCTGGGGCACCCCATCGGGAACCTTATGTCGCTCCTCTTGCAAGCCCACGAGCCTGTGGCCGAGGTTATCAGAATCAGCGTCAGAACCAGAATCGACCTCGCAACAACTTGGAACGAAGGAACGCTCCTTTCCATCCAGTACCTGTGCCGTATAGCCAGATTCTTCCGCGTTTGATTCAGAATTCTTTGGTGGAACCAAAAGCTCTTAAGCCAGTTCCAGAACCGTACCCTCCTGGGTATAATCCCCATGTTCAGTGTGGTTATCATGGCGGCTCTCCAGGGCATTCGACGGAAGATTGTAAAGCATTTCAGGCGAAAGTGCAGCAGTTGATTGACCAGGATCGCATTTCCTTTCGAGAAGGGTTTCTGTTTGTTCATCCCAACCGCTCAGCTGTCTAAGCTCGTAGACTCGGAAGGTATTCCCCAGCCAAAGCCAGTGATTCAGACAGGCAGGCGCCCTCAGCATTGGCAGTCCTCAGGCTCTTATATCAGTTGCATTTGTAGTTTCTTTTCTGTTAGTTACTACCTGCTTTTAAACATTGTATGTTTCGAATGGTGATAATAATAAAGTGATTATGCATTTTTCTGAATTAATCATGTCGCTGTCGCTCATTTACTGCATTGCACTGACACTTGCATTTTATTCACTCCACTTCTTCACTGTGACTAGCAAAGATTGGAGGGAGGATGACGAAACTAAACTCATAACCGATAATCGTATGCTTTCAGATAAGACCGTACCGATGACGTACAAGGCATTGTTTCAAATTCCCCAAACACTGGAGATATAAGGAGTTAGTCCCTTGTTAACCACTTCGAGCCAGGAAGTAGAAGTTTTTCGGACTTTTTAAACCCTCACATCTTAGTCCGGGGCAGGGTAGTTGTCAGTTAGCTTGACCGAGCATTCAAGTCTTACAGAGGAGTGTTGTCTTTCAAGGACCAATCAGTTTATACCTTTCAAGAGGTCAAATATCACCAATCAGGAGTGAGACAGTTACAATCCTTTCGGAGCAATCAAGACAACCAGTGTCACACGACTTTGTTCCAAAAGAAAGAAGAAAGAAAGCCCGCTAAGTAAAAAGAAAGAAAAGCTGAGAAAGCTAATACTTAGGCAAAAAATCAGGGCATCCCGTTGGACTTCAAAAGAAAACGAAGAATCGAAAAGAACTCAAAATGAGTCAGTCCAGGCAAAAATTAGGGAATCAAAAGAATGAAAAAGAGGGATCAAAAAGAAAATTTTCCCCAGCAAGTCACAAAGTCGTGTACACAGACACCGAAAGCAAAGAAGGAGTAACTATCACTCTAGAAAAAAAGCTTGTGAATTCCTTAATTGTGGTTCTTACCATTCAACATACTTCTCGAAGAGGCGAGTGCTTGTGCCAGGTTAACTGAACCTTAGGATCGGAGATCATCACGTAGAAGGGGTGGGTACAAATCAAAATTTTAGCCAAATATCCTTTGTTTCACGAACCGTGAACCCGACCACGATACAACCCTTAAAAGACCTAATTGAGGTAAGGTTAGTCTGAAGCGCATTACGATAAGGTTGAGTAACCTGACTCCTTCTTGACTTGCTAGTCACATCTTTGTTGTATTTTTCACTGACCACGTAAGCATTACGTTTGAACTTTATTTCACTCGTCACTCACAATCATGGCATGTAAACGAGTGACAGCTCCAAATTTTTTCAAAATCTGCATAAACGCTGCATTAGGATTACCATTCGTGAACAGACGATTCTAATTGCAGGTTAGTAGTTGACATGAAAGAAATTCCACCAGGGAGTAATCGAACAGGACTGAGTAATTCAGCAGTCTGAACCGGAATGGTGTATGTTGTGAAGCCCAATGAATCAGGGGCATTATCTTCCAGTAAGTTCAGAATCAGTTAGTCTGAGGACAAGTCCTGAAGCTTCAGTTGATCAGGGGCAGTTTATTTGAGAAGCAGTTGATCAGAAGTGAGTCTTCTCGAGAGCCAATCAGGGGCAATTAGGCAGAGCGTTGAGATTTGAAAGCAGATACTTCAGGTAGATAATCAGATCGGGTTAAGTCACTAGAACGCTCATTCAGGGGCAAGTCACCGCAGAAAGTGTTGAAACCAACTGGGTTAATGGAGATTGAATTCTGTTGTCGTATAGATACCGGGGCAAATATTCTCGAAGTCGTCTCATAGCAAGCTGTTAAGAGCGGTATTCTTAGGAGTTAGACTGAGGCAAGTTGTTCAAGCCAGTATTTTATCCCCAGCTGAGGGCACTGGGGCAAGTCATTCAAACAAGTCTGTTTATCCCCAGCCGGAGTTGAGTATCGGGGAATCATGTCAATACCTTCATCAAAAACTTGAATCTTCCAAATAAGAAGGCCTTGCTGTCGTTGGATCATTATCCTGCAGTTTAAACCTGTTACGTGTCAGTAACCAGTTGTTTCCAAAGTCCAGTTCTCGCCTGGCAAACCGGTAACCAGTTCTCGTCTGGCCCACTCTATCGTAAGCATCAGTTCCCGTCTGGTGCAGTTTATTGCAACCAGTTCTCGTCTGGTCGCCGTTTCTTCAAGTGTTGTATCAGTTCTCGTCTGGTACATATCGTCGTGTAATCAGTTCTCGTCTGATCATCGTGTGTCAAACCAATGTGTTATACCAGTTCTCGTCTGGTGTACGCGAGCTTTCAGCCAGTTCTCGCCTGGTTGTCTTGTTCTCAGTCTGTTATCCAGTCAGTCCCATCTGATGTCCAAACCAAATCAATTCTCGTCCAAATCAATTTTCCTATCAGTTCTCGTCTGGTAGTCTACCTTCGAATGCTAGTTCTCGTCTAGTATTTCCCATATCTTCCACTGTGTACATAGTCCATGTTTGTCCTAAACCAAAAAAACAAAAAAACCTAAAGGTATTTGACCCAGTAATTCCCAATGACTCGCATGTTGTCAGGTTCCCCGATACGAAGCTCGACGGATACCAGCGTTTCGAGTAATGTTTGAATTCCTCGCAGATGTTGTTAAATCAGAATAGCCACTCTTCAGCAGATGAAAGTTGCTTATTATCCCCGGAAGAGTCGAGGTTATATTTTACCCCGCATCAGAGTAGGATCAGGAGTATCCTCAGCAGATTAAGATTGATATCCTTGATAGCGGAGGCATTTCCAGCAGTGTGCTACGTGTAATCAATCCCAATTTGGGGTCAATCCCCGCAGAGCACAATCAATGGTCAATGGTTTGAAGAAAGCATCCCCGAGCAGAGTTGTTTTTCTTTCCCCAGTAAAGTCACCGAAGCAGGATTCTTTCCCCAGCACCGGGTCACAAGCGCAGGTTTCGTATGAAATTGTTCGTACACCGGAATACGCTGTAACTAATGGTGCCAGACTGAGGTCTCCAGTGGAATTGCGATTCCCCACCAGAGTCATGCTCTCTCCTGAAGTTGGATGATTCCCTCTTCCCCAGTAGAGTGTTGGAACAGCTGATGCTGTATCTCCCCTGAGTCGTACTCTCTTCGGCGAAGCAGAATGACTTCTCCTTCCTCAGCCGAGTTTGCGGATGTCCAAGAGAGCCGAGTCCTTGGAAGTTGATCAGATCATGATTGGTTTTTCCCCAGTGGAGTGTTGAGCAGCTGAAGTTGTTTCCCCACAGAGTGGTTATCCCCAGAAGAGCAGCCGAGACGGCCGCGCAGTTCATTCTCGCGATTGATATTAGCGGGTCCAGGTTCTCGTACAGTTTCATCCACTGCAGTAATCAACTGAAGTTGTTTTCCATGCAGCAGTCCGCAGAAGATCAATTCCCCAGACAGAGCCTGATTGATATTGGCGTATCCACGTTCTCCTCAGCAGGATGATTCCTCTGTCTGAGTAGTTCTTTCTCCTTGACAGGAGGATTTCCCCCTCGGCATTTATTTTTGCTGACGGGATCGCATCAGTGTGCGTGACCGCATAGCATTTAACACCGCATAGCATTTAACGCTGCATAGCATTTAAACGTTGCATAGCATTGTGCATGATTGCACAACATTTAGCATAAACGCATATCATTCCCACCGTGTGGGGCATGGCGCCGAAGCATATGCATCATAAGCATGATCTAGGTTATTATCATTCTTGTTTTACAAGTGTTCCACCAAGAGACCAGTTGCTCAGAACGATTCCAGATATTCTCCCCAACGAGGTTGTTGCCTTAAGATGATTCTTAAAGACCCCGGTGTAATCCCCACAGTCGCTCGCTCAAGATGATTTTTGAGATCCCCAGCGAAGTCTTCAGTTCAAGACGATTCTTGAATTCCTCAGCAGAGCCATTTGCTTAAGATGATTCTTAAGACCTCAGTACAGCTTCCCGAGTTGTTCGCCTAGTATGATGCTTGAGTTCCCCAGTAGCGTCCCCAGCAAGGTTTGCCCAGGAAGATTCCAGGGATCCCTAGCAGATAAAGCCTCCAGAATGGTTATCGGTTCAGGATGATTCTTGAAGGTGCCCGACGGAGCTTGTTCAAGATGATTCTTGAAACCCCTAGCAGCGTGATATGTCTGCTCCAACAGTGATGTCTAATCTGAAGATTGATTTCGCAAACGCCCGAAGGCGGTATCAGAAGGTTCCTGTGGGTTCGGAGTTCCTCGTTGATGAACCAACGTATGGCTGAAGACAAGGTTCCAAAATTTGCAAGCTGATCCGTGTTGGCCTGAAGACCAAGTCAGTTGCCCTGAGGTGATGATTGATCGCGATCAAGTGAATAGTGTTTCTTCTGACTGAAGTCGAAGATGTTTCTCCAGCTGAAGCGGAGTTTTGCCTGGAGGCAAAGTGTTTGAATCCCCGTAGAGCCATGAATGGCTCAGGATACCATTTCTCTGACTGAAGTCATAGATTTCCCAAGCTGAAGCGAAGGTGCCTAAGGGCAAGGGTTATCCCCAAGGTCATGAATGACCGAGGATTCACTTTTCGGACTGAAGGCCGAAGTATATCCCTGACTGAAGTCACGGATACTCTATAGCAGAGGCGGAGTTGCCTGAAGGCATATCCATGTATCCTTGAAGGCCAAGGACCATTTCTTCAGACTGAAGTTGAAGATACCTCCTGCAGAGTTGCCGACAGGCAAAAGTTTACATCCTTGAAGGCCAAGGATGCTTATCTTCAGAAGTACTTGAAGATTTTTCTAGCTGAAGCTGGAAGTGGCGAAGGGCCAGGGTTTCAAATATCTTTAATGTTGAAGTTCTACGGTGGGCAGTGTGCAGTAGTATCCCGATGTTCGTTATGGTTCTGAGGGTGAACCCCAGATCAGAGTGTGCTCGGTTAAGCCTCTCATTCCCAGCGGAGTAGTTTCAAATACGCAAGTGTACCTTTTGCTCCATTTACCAGGGGTGAACCCCAGGTCAGAGTATGTTTATGTTCGGCGGCGAGGTTGGATGTTTGTTCGACAGCGAGGTTGAATGTTTGTTTGACGGCAAGGTCAGATTATGATTGGGTCGACGGCGAGGTTGAATGTTTGTTTGACGACGAGGTCAGATTATGATTGGTTCGACGGCGAGGTTGGATGTTTGTTTGACGGCGAGGTCAGACCCTTTAAATCCCCAGTAGAGATGATGTTTGTACGACGGCGATGTCGAGTGTCTCTAAGAGGATGTTTGTTTCCGACGGCGATGTCAGATTCAGTTTTCCAGCGGCGATGTTGGGCATGTCAAGTTGATCCAGTCTTCTGACGGCGATGTTAGGTGATGCAGATCCTTTAGTTCTCCAGCGGCGATGCGGGGTATTTTGTTCAGTATTGTATTTTCTCCAGCGGCGATGCGGGGTATTTTGGTTGATCGACAGCGATGTCAGACTCAGTTTTCCAGCAGCGATGTTGGGTGTGTCAGTTAATTCAGTTCTCCAGCGGCGATGTTGGGTATTTTGGTGATTCAGGTTCTCTAGTCTTCCAGCGGCGATGTTGGATGTATTGTTTGTTTCCGACGGCGATGTCAGATCAGTATTTCTCCAGATAGTTGCCGTGCAGCTATTATTCCAGTATCATGAGTTGAGTAGTTGGCAAATTTTCGGGTTTACCGGTATTCAACCGTCTCGCACCCTGAGTGGCCGAGAGCCGTTCGCTTCTCACCCAATCAGGTTCAAGCCGCTTGAATAGGGGCAGCTGTTGCACCCCAAAATTTGACCAACCGGGTCTCGTATCTGGCTCGAGGTTTCGACGCATAACCGCATTCGCATCTGCATATCGCATACAGTGCATCTTTCATTTTTGTTTGGATTTTATTGGGATCACAGCTCTCGTCTCGTGTTTCAGGTGTTTTTTATCAGTTTAAATAGGTAGAATCGTATTTTTGGGATATTTCGGTGCCCGTTTATTTTTACCGGCTATTTTGGTGCGCTCTCGCGGTGTTATGTGTCGTTCGGTGCTATTTTTGTCCCTCTGGGAATTATGGTGATTTTTCTGGATTTTATTGGCTATTTTTGGGGTTTAAATAGATTCTATCATTTTCTTAATAGGATAATATAGATTTTATTTTAGGATAATATAGAATAATAATAGTTTTTTTTTCTTTTATTAGTAAATAAATTTTCTTTTAAATAGTATGCAATTTAATAGTTTTTTTTAATATATAGAGATAAATAATTTAGTTTCTTTTAATAGTTTTTATTAGATGTTATTAGAAATTTAATAAAAATTTTAATATAGGTTTTATTAGGGATTTATTAGGTTAGTGGAATTTTTAGAGCATTATTAGTTTAGGAGTTAATTAGAATTAATAGCTTTTTAGAATAATTCTCATTGTTAGGTTTAATTGAGTTTAATTAGGATTAGATGTTAATTGGATTTTTAATCTTGTTTTTCAGTTTTTCTGAGTTTTTGGGATTATTTTCGTTGGGCCTCATTTTCAATCAGCAAGCCCAGTTCAGCAGAATCCATTCATCAAAGGCCATTTTCGTCCAGAATTGTCCAGCCACGTCCAGAAAGATCTAGAACAATCCAGATTTTCCAAGCCTTTAAATAAAGCTCGTCCACGTGTAAAGCAAAGAAGGACCCCACGTTACGCCTCACTACCACGCCACCTCACTCTCAGCAATCCCCCTCTATCTGCCACCTTCCAGGCCACGTGGTGCACATGCGTGCAACTCCACCACTACCTCCACCCACGCGTCACACTACCAGCACCTCGCCTGAGTCATTCACCGGCCGGCCTGCATGGCCGGCGACCACCGTGAAGGTCACCGGAGAACCTCACAAACCCAGATTCCGATGAACTTCATCGTCCTCCTCTCATCACCACCGCACCCCTCACCGGAAACCCCAAAAAAACCCAGATCTCTGGTCAACATTCATCTTCTTCCTCTGTTCCGATCAACCTCAACAATAACCTTTTCCAGATCCCGATCAACCTTCAAGCGTCCAGCCTCCTTCAAGCTTCATCTTCTCCGGTCATAGATTCATCTTCCTCCGATCAAACCTCCATAACTTCCTCTAATCTTCATCATCCTCAACCCATAAATTCCCATTCCACCTTCGATCAACCTCCAGATTCAACCGTTCAACAAACTTCAGCAGAAAACCTCCTTCCTCTCATCTTCTCCGATCCATCATCAGTATCGCAATCTTCCTTGAACCTTCATTCATCATTCATCAAGATCTTTGAAGAACATCCTTCGTTTCATTCTCCAGAAATCGCTAAGCAGGCGAATCTTCAAAAGGAACTCCGATCCAGACAAGTCTTCGTCAACCTTCAACTTGCTTGTCCAGAAAAGGTTCAAATCTCCAGAAAAAATCTCCAGAACGATAACTTCAAGAACACACCAACATCGTCTTCAATCTCCAGAAACTACAAAAGAATCCTCGATCTCATCACTACCAAGTTCATTCTTCAACTTCTGGATTTCATGAGCAATTGCAACCACCGTCATCAGGTCTTCGATCGCTCCCAGAAGATCTAGAAGATCTTCATCCAAATCCAAACGCACTTCTTCAAGAACTTCGACAGATCCATCAACAAGCTTGTTGAGATTCTTGCAATCAGTTGATAGCAAGAACATTTTGATGTTGTTTGCTTTGATTCGCGCTTCAGATGGTTGATTTGAAGAGGTTTTCAGCAAGAAGGATTAGGAGAAAGAGAGAACGAGAGAGGGAGGATTCAGAGAGAGAGTTCAGGGGACGGCCATGAACAGTAACGAAGGGAATTAGGGTTTATTTTTCTGAAGTGGAAGCGAAGAAGGAGAAAGGCCATGGTTGGCTGGGCCGAGAGGCCCATTGGTTTTTTGGTTGTTTTTGCACCCTCCGTTGCTCTGTTTTTTGAAGGACTTTGGGCTGGGCCCAACGAGTTCTCAATCTTTGGCTGCATACACTGCGTTTTGGATCATACCCCCCTCCCAGTTTTTTTGTTTGATTTGTTTTCTGGGCTGGGCCTGTGGCTTTCTTTTATTGTTTGTATTACTAACACCCCCTGTACCAGCACACCCCCCTCCCTTGTATTTTTGTTTTTTCTATTTTTATATATAGTTTAATTGTTTCATGTGAGAAAAATAAAGGAAAAGAAATATTATGAAAAAAAGAGAATATTAAAAAAGGGAATAGTGAGAAAAAGAAAAGAAAATATAATAGAAAAAGAAAAGTGTTTAGAATAATAAAAGAAAAGAAATATTAGAGGAGAAAAATATAGAAAAAAATATGAAAAAAAAATAGAGAAAAATAAAGAAAAAAATATATTGAAAAATACAGAAAATATATGAAAAATATTTTGAAAGAAAGGAGAAAATAGTTGAAAAGAAAAGGAGAAAAAAGAGAAAAAATATTAGTGTCGATTTAATATTTTTTAGAGCATGGTTTTTTTAGGAATTCCTTTTCCTTTTAGGATAGTTTAGAAGCCCACTTGTTAGGGGGCTATTCTTCATTCGATTTTTCAGGATAGGATAGGATAGTATTTCCTAGGAGATTTATTTTCAGTATCCAATCATTGTAATCATTTTTCAGAATGTTAATAAAACGAGATTTGAGCTGTGGTCCCGAAGTAGCCGAACTACAGCTGCTCTGATTTCTCGTACCAGACGAGAATATGTAGGCATAGGATGCGATATCCTAGCGAGCACACTAACGACTAACCTGTTGTTCTCTCGCTGCTGTGCGATCGAGACTTTCCCGCTGACGATTAATTGTAACCCTTTTTCTCTCTTGCCCGAGTGCATTTGAGACCAAGCCCTAGTTTTGCCTGTAGGTTCCCGTACCTGTGAAACCAGTTGATTTTCTCACTGCTGTGTGAGAACTCCCTTGTTTAGTCGTAGTTAGCCTGAACTACGTAAAGCTCTGATCTTCCATGCAGTGTGGAAGTACGTAGGCACAAGACGCGAGGTCTTGGCGAGCCAAATCTCCCCGTAGTCCGAACTACGTTGACTCTGACTTTCTCTCTCGAGAATACGTAGGCATAGAGCGCGACGCTCTATCGAGTCAATTCCCTTCCGTTTAGATTTAGCAGCCGTAGATAGATTGTTTTGCATCCTTTAGACAACCCAAGCAAGCGTGGATCCCGTCAAGTACGACGGACGTGAGGGGTGCTAATACCTTCCCCTTGCGTAACCGACTCCCGAACCCAGGTTTTGGTTGCGATGACCATACCTTTCCCCGTTTTTGCGAGGTTTACTTCGAGCGTTTCCTTTCCCTCCGTTGGGATAAATAACGCACGGTGGCGACTCTTCTGTCAGCCGGCGCTGATTTTCGCAGTAGCGACAGTAACGACCTAGCTCATGTTTCGTATGCATATGCTTTGACAATGGCGTAATGCTCCACATGATGGAAATGCTACGCTTTTAGGGTAAATGCTATGCAATCATGCAAAATGCTACAACCCCATCAGCAAAATAAATGCTGAAGGGAAAAGCCTTCTGTCATGGAGAAAGAACCACTCTGGTGGAGAGGAGGAATCATCCTGCCGAGGAGAAGAAGTCACACCAATCTCAATTGGACTCCGCCTGGGGAAATGATCTTCAGTCGACTGCTGCAGGGGAATAAAGCTCTCCGAGAACTTGGACTCGCTCAACCGGGTATTCAAACCACAAACTGCTGAGGAAACAATATCAGTCGCAGAAATAAACTGCACGGCCTTCGCGGCTACTTTCCTGGAGATAACGACTCCGGTGGGGAAAAACAGCATCAGCTACTCAGCACTCCACTGGGGAAAACCAATCATGGTCCAAACCGCTTTCCAAGGACTCGGCTCTCTTGGGGATCTGCATACTCGGCTGGGGAAGAAGGGATCATCCTGCTTGGGCGAGAGTATGACTCTGTGGGGAATTTCAATTCTGCTGAAGACTTCAGTCTTGAACTATCAATAGCTGAACACTTGTGAATAATCTCCTACGAGACCTGCACTTGTGACCTGGTGCTAGGGGACGAACACACGCTTCGGCACCTGACTCAGCTGGGGAGATGGTGATCCTTCAGGATACATCCGGTCGGGGGAGAGAATCTTCTCTGCTTGGGGGTACATATCAATGCTCCTGGTCCCGTATTCAGACTCTACGGGGAGATGCTGCTACACTCTATCGGGGATATCAATCCTGATCTGTTGAGGATAATCTTGCATACGCCTTACGGAGACTGACCCTTCTAGGTAACACCTGCTGGACTATCAAGTCTGACGAGGAATACCTGTGTATCAACACTGCTGGGGATATCAATCTTTAGCTACTCATTGTACAACTCTGTTAAAGATGTACCGATCCTATCGAAGAAACACCTCTGGAGACTGCGGAGGATAACGGTCGATCACTGGAATTGAATCTCACTTCACTGAGGAAAACAACCCCGAACGGTCCTTTTTTGAACACCCTAAGTCCTTATAGGGTACGAAGCAATCTGCTGAGAAATAACTCTTCTCTGTCTGACATCAAAATCTACCCGTCTGGAGATTACTCAGTGAGGGAATCGACATCGACCTCTGCTTGAGGAATGAGTCAATGACCTGGACTCGGAGGGGAAAGGAGTCAAACTTGGACTCTGTGGGGATACAACATTGCATCAGTCCCACTGCTGGGGAAATAAACCCAAATCTGTCGGTCAGGGAAAGCTTCAGTCTCAACCCACTTGGGAAAATAGCACATCAGGCTAATCAACATTCGATGCTTGGGATGGCCATACTCTGTCGGGAACATCAATCAAACCTGCCGAGGATAATCTTGATCCTACTCTGATAAGGGATAAGTGCCATCTCAACTTGCTGCAATCTCAAACTGCTCAGGGGAAACAATCTCAAATTGTACATCTCTGCTGAGAAAATAATCCTGATTCAACAACATCAACATAGGGAATACAGACTACCAATCATGGAGATGGGATCACTCGAGCCTTGTGTCGGGGAATGTGACAACATACGAGTCACTAGGAATCATTGTGTCGAATATATTTAGGCTTTGTCTAGTTTAGGGATAGGTTTACGGTGATAGGGATTTATTTCTGGTTACCAACAAAAGTGGACTTGAAGGGGAAGTACTAGACGAGAACTAGCATTCAAGGTAGACTATCAGACGAGAACTGATAGCAAAATATGTTAGGTTGTCAGACGAGAACTGACTTACGGTTTTCCAGACGAGAACTGGACTTTAAAACTGTATTAGCCAGACGGGAACTGGTTGAACAATAGGTTACAGAAAAGGTGACCAGACGGGACTGGTTTCTGGTTTGGATTTCAGACGAGAACTGATCTCCGGTTTGCCAGACGAGAACTGGACTTTAAAACGAATTGGTTACAAGGTTCTGCTAAGTAACAGGTTAGGCTGTAGGATAACAATCCAATGACAGCAAGACTTCTTCAGAAGGTTTAGGTTTTGGCAGGGTAATGACACGATTCCCCGACACTCAACTCTTTCTAGGGTGAACAAACTCATTTGAACAACTTGCCCCAGTGCAATTCAACTTGCCCCAATCCGACTCTTGGGAAAATTCATTCTGAACAGAAAGCAGCTGGAAACGAGACAATCTTCAAACGGCCTGCCCCAACATCTGTACAACGAAAGGATTCATCCTCAATTAACCAACTCTCAGCATGGTTGGTTTCAATATACTTCTGAAGTAGCTTGCCCCTGAACGAGCGTTGAGCGACTTAACCTGCCCTGATTGAACACTGGAGGGATCTGCCCTCAAATCACAGGAGTTCTGGATGACTGCCCCTGATTGGGTCTCGAGAAGATCCACTCCTGATCAACTGCTTCTCGAACAATCTGTCCCATAATCAACCGATCATTCGAGACTTGTCCTCAGACTGACTGATTCCAAACTCGCTGGAAGTCAATGCCCCAGATTCACAGGGCTTCGCAGTATACCATTCTGATCCAGACTGCTAACGATTCAGTCCTGATTGACTATTCCCTGTTGGAATTCCTTCATATCAACTACTGACCTGCAATTAAAATTGTCTATTCACGAATGGTAATTTTAATGCAGGGTTCATGCAGATTTCGAAAATGTTGTCACTCATTTACGTGTCATGATAGTGAGTGACGAATGAACCAACAGTTCAAACGTAGTGCTGATTTGATCAGTGAAAAACACAACAAGGATATGATTAGCAAATCGTGTAGGAGTCAGGTTACTCAACCTCATCGTAATGCGCTTTCAGAATAAACCCTGCCTCAATTAGGTCTTTTAAGGGTTGTATCGTGGTCGGGTTCACAGTTCGTGAAACAAGGGATATTAGGCTCAAGTCATGATTTGTACCCACCCCTTCTACGTGATGATCTCCGATCCTAAAGTTCAGTTAACTTGGCTCGAGCGCTCGCCTCTTCGAGAGGTATTTTGAATATTGGGAACAACTGGTTAAAGAATTCACAAGGTTTTTCGGAGTGACAGTTACTCCTTTTTTGTTTCGGCGTCTGTATCTACACGACTTCGTCCTTGTTTGAGGATTTTTCTTTTTGTATCCTTTCTTTTTCATTCTTTTGATTCCCTAATTTTTTCCTGGACTGACTCTTCAGAGTTCTCTTCGATTTTGTTTTGAAGTCCAGCGGGATGCCCTGATTTTTGCCTAAGTATTTGCTTTCTAGCTTTTCTTTTCTTTTTACTTAGCGGGCTTTCTTTTTTCTCTTATTTTTTCGAAACAAGTCGTGCGACACTGGCTGTTTGGATTCATCCGAGAGGTTTATAATTGTCTCACTCCTGATTGGTGAGGTTTAACCGTTGTGGTTGACGAGGTACGACCTCTGGGGAGGAATACGATGTGATTGGTCCTCGAAAGGCAACACTCCTCCGTAAGACTTGAACGCTCGATCAAGCTAACTGACGACTACCCTGCCCCGGGTTAAGATGTGAGGGTTTAAAAGTCCGAAAGAAACTCCTACTTCTCGGCTCGAAGTGGTTACCAAGGGACTGACTCCTTATCTCTCCAGTGTTTGGGGGATTTGAAACAATGCCTGTACATCATAGGCAGGGTTTTTTCCGAAAGCATATGATCATCAGTTATGAGTATTCAGTTTCGTCATCCTCCCTCCAATCTTTACTAATCATAGTGATAAAGTGGAGTAAATAAAGTGCAAGTGTCAGTGCAATGTAGTAAATGAGTGACAACGATATGATTAATTTAGAAAAATGCATAGTCACTTTATCAATATTACCATTCAAAACAAGAAATGTTTAACAACAAGTAGTAACTAACAGAAAGGAAACTACAAATGCAAATGATAAAAAGTCTGAGGACTGCCAATGCTGAGGACGTCTGCCTGTCTGGACCACTGGCTTTTGGAAATGACCCTCTGAATTTGCGAGCTCAGACAGCTGAGAGGTTGTCATGCACAACCAAAACTCCTTCTGGAAAGGAAATGCACCCTTTATCGATCAACTGTTGCACTTTTGTCTGAAAAGCTTTGCAATCTTCGGTCGAATGCCCCGGGGATCCACCATGGTATCCACACTGAGCATGGGGATTGTACCCAGAAGGGTAAGGCTCTGGCACGGGCTTAAGAGCTTTAGGTTCCACCAAAGAATTCTGAATCAAATGCGGCAGAATCTGGCTATACGGCACAGGCACTGGATGAGAAGGAGCATTCCTTCGTTCCAAGTTGTTACGGGGTCGGTTCTGATTCTGACGCTGATTCTAATAACCTCGGCCACGGGCTCGTGGATTTGCAAGAGGAGCGACATAAGGTTCCCGATGTGGTGCCATAGGCACAATTGTCTGTCCAGAATAACGAGGCACAGAGGATATTGACCGCTGAGAAGACAAAGAACCAACAGATTTCACCGATTCATCTCGAGGATACCCAACATCGGTCAGGACTGCATTGATCACAACTCCTTCTTCAGTTTGGCAACTATAGAGAGATTCAGTTTCACTAGCCTGACTGCTCGAAACATTCTGGATTCTTCCAGTCTTTACACCATACTCGATGCGTTCTCCTGCCCTTACCAATTCAGAGAAATTTGGTGCCTTTCCAAGCATCCTTTCGAAGTACGGGCTCTGCAAGGAGTTTACGAACATGCCTTTTAGCTCTCGGTCTAGAAGCGGTGGTTGCACTCTAGCAGCAAATTCTCTCCATCTCTGAACATACTTCCTGAAAGGTTCATTGTTCCCTTGAGACAATTCTTGCAGCTGCATGCGACTAGGAGCTACATCAAGATTGTAGTCATACTGCTTCAGAAAAGCATCGGCTAAATCCACCCATGATCGGATCTGATCACTCTCTAACTGCATATACCAACTCAGAGATGCCCCAATCAGACTATCTTGAAAGCAGTGAATCATCAACTTGTCGTTGTGCATAAATGAAGTCATTCTTCGGCAGAACATCACCAAATGTTGCTTCGGGCAACTATCTCCTTTGTAGTTTTCAAACCTCGGCGCTCTGAACTTCGGAGGTAACACTAGGCCAGAAACCAGACACATGTCTGCAGCATTGGGGTTAACAGCATCTTTACCTTTCAAGGCTTTGAATCTTTCATCCAACGCACGAAACCTTTTAGCATACACGGGAGCTAATGGGTCTTCAGTCTTTGCTATCGGGACCTTTCTTCGGGGATTTGGCACAGGGAAACTAACACCCTGATAGTCTGAGGTATCAATAGAAGGAGGACACTCACTTCGGACAACAAACTGCTCATGTAGATCTCGGTCTTTAACAGAAGGTTGTACAAGTCGAGTTGTAGTAAGGTTGTTCACTTGCGGGAAATCTTCGTCAGGCACAGATCCATACAAAGGATTGGACGTCACAGTGAAACCTGATAAGGTATCAACAAACTGGAAGCTGCTCTCTGACATAGCTACCAACAACTTTCAACTGACTTCACTGCTCGAATCTGCTTCAACCCCTTGGTCGTCTTCAACACTCACCTTTAGAATCAAAACAACGGCTGGATAAGAGCTCTGACTAGCTGGAGCATGGCATGCAATATGATGCAGGAATGTTCATGCAAATGCAATGCAAGATGCAGCAAACACGGGATCACAGCCCCCACAAAGCTCTGATTGCTGCTGCGCTGCTGACGGGATAAGTCTGCTCTAACGAGAGAAAACCAAAATACTGGGTAGGCTGGAAGTCAAGTTTCCTGCAAAAACCCTCCCACTCACGGGTATGGACCTAAATTGACACAAGTTCGGCATCCTATGCGGTCGTTGATGTCACAGACTTTCAAGACTGATGATATGATACCCCGAAGGTGTGGCATTATCATGTCCTGAAGAGGCCTCACTTAGCCAACTTCCAAATAATCGGTCCCCAGAGTCGACAATCCTCCAAACCAACAACCCCCTCAACCCAAAGGGTTGAAAAAGAAGTCAACCGGGAGAACCTCGTCTGAGCGTGGATTTCATGAGACACTAGCGCCTGCTAAGCAAGTGCGCGCCCACTAATTTCCACAACTAATTCTAAGGTGCACTCAAGCCTGGGTCTGGCTTCTCATTCATCAGAGCTCCCATCCCACAACAGCACAATAGCAACAGATAATAATATAGTGCGGGAAATGTAAGTACATCAGTAATATACAACACAAAAATAAACACCCACAGACACGCAAACAAGCGCTAGGATTGAATCTCTCAGGGGACGTTGGATCCCCAAACTGACTCGCTCACGGGACGTTGGATCCCTAGGAAACTATCAGTTCCCCAGCAGAGTCGCCAGCTGTCGCTACCGCGAAAATAAGGTGCCGGAAAAACAGAAGAGTCGCCACCTTTCGTTATTTATCCCTCAGAGCGGGAAAGGAAACGATCGGAAAAACCTGACGAAAAGGTATAAGACAAGGTCATCGCAACCTTTGTCTGGGTTCGGGAGTCGGTTACGCAAGGGGAAGGTATTAGCACCCCTCACGTCTGTCGTACTCGACGGGATCCATGCTTGTTGGTTTGTCTACGGGTGAAAAACAATCTATCTACGGCTGCTAGATCTAAACGGAAAGAAACTGACTCGATAGAGCGTCGCACTCTATGCCTACGTATTCTCATCAGAGAATGAGAAATCAGAGTCAACGTAGTTCGGGAAACTACGGGGGAGTTTGCTCGGCAATACATCAGTATTGTGCCTACGTATTCTCGTCAGAGAAATCAGAGCACGACGTAGTTCAGGCTAACTACGGCTAGACAGGGTGTTCTCGATCACACGGGGGTGAGAGATGAAACTGGTTTTAGAGGTACGGGGACCTACGGGAACTAGAACTACGGTCTGGTCTCGAATGCACAAGGGCAAGAGAGAAGGATAACGTTAGTCGTCAGCGGGAAAGTCTCGATCGCACAGCAGCGAGAGAACAGAAAGATTAGTTGTTAGTGTGCTCGCTAGGATGTCGCATCCTATGCCTACATATTCTCATCAGAGAAAATCAGAGCAGCTGTAGTTCAGCCTACTACAGCTAAAACGGGGAAATAGGGAGGGGAGGTAGCTCGCTAGGATATCGCATCCTATGCCTACATACTCTCGTCTGGTACGAGAGATCAGAGCAAACGTAGTTCGACTTACTACGGGTTACGGGGAAGGTGGCTCGCCAATACATCAGTATTGTGCCTACATATTCTCGTCAGAGAAATCAGAGCACGACGTAGTTCGGGAAACTGAATCTCGATTGCACGGGGGCAAGATAAGGGGTCTCGATCGCCTGAACGCGAGAGAAAAGGGTTTCGATCGCACGGGGCGAGAACAAAGAGGAAGCAGGCCTACGCCCAAACAGGAAGGAACTTGGGACACACACGCAAGAACCTAAGACGTAGGAGTGAATGCGTCGCATGTCACCCAAAGGGTACCATACTAGACATCCTAGACGATTGAGAAGAACTCCTCAACTGTCATTTCCTACGTATCTAACGATACGGCTCATAACACTCGACGGTTGCACGAAGACTTGAAGAAGACGATGATGATGATGAACGAAGCAGCTCCTGGGCTCCTAACGTGCGCGCAAGCTCCATTCCAATCTTCTCCTCTCTGGATCTTTGACGATGACGCTCGAATCAAGAACAATGTAACGCTTAGACCGTCATGGTTCGACTTACACGAGAAATCGAACTCTAAGAGGTAGCGTATTGATATCCGTGTCAAAGACAAGATGGAGAAATGATATCGAAAATCATTCTCCAATTGAATCGTGTCACACGGCCAGCCAAAAATAAAATCGGAGATAAAATCGGATAGAAAAGAAATAGGAGAGAAAATAGGAGACAAATCCACTAACCAATGGAAATAAAATGCTACCCCTAAAATACGGCAATTAAATTCCAATAGAAAATATTCTAAATCTATTAAAAGGAAATGCATATGAGAAATAGCATAAAAACAATTCTATCTAAAATATTCTATAAAGAAAATAGAAAAAACTATATTAAATCTATAATGCCCTATAATATGCTAAAAAATAATAGAATATAAATTCTATAAAACTATGCATTAATGTCCTAGGAAAATAACACTATAATCCTAAAAAAATAGAACTATATCTATTACACTCATTCATCCAATACAAGGGAGAAATTAAAAATAACAGGGGAGGGGGTACAAACTGCAGAACCAGGGTGAATGCAGAAAAAATACAGGGCCCAGCCCACAAAGCAATGGTCAGAAAAAACAAAAAAAAGGGGGACAGGGGGTGCATCAGTGAAAACGGAGGTGTATGATATGGTAGAGGATAATGGACCCAGCCCAACTACACACACGGGGAGGGGGGTGCATTTGGAAAAGGGGGTGTACAGATTGGAAAACACGAATGGGCCCAAAGAGAGAGCCCACGAAGCCCTATCCCTCTTCCACTCACTCTCTTCTGAAACCCTAGGGTACTCTCAACTTTCCCCAAACACTGTTCATCTTTTCCACCGCCGTTTCCTTCTCCTAACTTCCCTCTGTCTCCATCTCATTCTTCCAAAACAAAACTCCGTTCGAACACCTTCCGTCTCTCTCTCAACATTCAGTTTCGAATCGTTCAAACATTCTCAACAGCGGCACGTGATCCTCAACACTAAAACGATTTACGAACTCCAAGTAACTCTTCCTTACCTGAAGATCCTTGGAGATGATGAAGATTTGTTGCTGATTCTCGAACCTGGATGAATATTGACGAATCTTCAGATGATGTTGATGGAGGATCTTGAAGATTCTCGAACAGATCTTGAAGTTGGACGAAGATCTGAAAAAACTTTGAAGTTGGATGAATGTTCTATGGAGAAAAATCTGAAGAACTTAGTTGAAGATCCGGAGATTATTGAATGTTGAGTTCTTCGAAAGTTAATGAAGATTGTTGAATGGATATTGTTAATGAAGTTTGATGAAGAACACAACGAAGATCTGGATGCATGTTCTTGAGTATTTCTGGGAATCGTTGATGAGAACTGGAGGAAGATGAAGGTCGTTGGTGAAGATCTTCACAGATCTGGAAAACTCATGAAGAACACCATGACGTTCTTGAGGATTTCTGGAAACTGGATGAAGTTTGTTGAAGGCTCTTGGAGAATGGATGAATTTTCATCGTTCTGGGCAAATCTCACAAGATCGGTGAAGGTTCTTGTAAGTTCTTGATAAAATCTCCGATGAACATGAATGGAGGAGTCAAACACCAATGATTTTCTGGCGAGTTCTTGATCGGAAGTGGACGAGTGTTGAGTGAAAATGATGAAGGTTGCTCGGAGAAGGTGATGAAACGCAGTTTCCGGTGAGCTTCCGGCGACCGTTGCGGTGGCCGGAGGCGATTGCATGGCCGGCGGTGAGGGATGCAGGTGAAGGAGGATGCGACAAGTGGCTCACATGCAGTGTTTGGGGAGGACGCGTGTTACTGCATGGGAGAGAGGGAGAGGATGGAGGCCACGTGTGGCGATGATGTGGAATGAGGTGGCTACATGCAGAAGGGTGAAGTGGCCTCTTCTGAATGTGAAACGTGGAAATGGAGAATGAAGTGGTGGAACCTGAGTGCAAAACGTGGAAGGCTTCTTATACTGCCAAGTGGCAGCGAGTTGGACTGGGGTTTGTGGGCCTCCAAAGCTGACACATGGCCCACAAATTAACATCTAATTAACATGCTTAATCCCTAATTAAATCCAATTAAAACTAAACTAAACTTAAGACTGCAATTAAAGCCTAAATGACCATTAAGACTATTCTGAACCTAATTAAAGCTAATAATCCCAATTAAAATGAATTAAGACCCTAATTAACATCTAAAAAGTGATTAAAATTTAATTAAGAGAATTAACTATTAAAATTCTATTAACTTCTAAACAAATAAAAAATAGGAAAAAACTCTATTAATTTCCAAACAAATAAAAAATAGAAAACTCTATTAATCCTATTTGAAAAAAATCCTAGTAAAGACATTATCCTATTAAAAATCATTTTAAAAAACTACTTAGTATCTAAAAAATGAATTATTCTAAAAGGGAAAATTGATATTAAAACTAAAAAGTATTTAAAAACATTTAATATCTATTAAAAAATCTATCTAATATCTAGAAAAATCAATTAAATCCATTAAAAAATTCTAGAAAATAAGGGAAAAACCTAAAAAAAACGAGGAAGCCGATTAAATCGATTAGCGACTGTATCGAAATAAACGGTAAAAACCTGGACACCGAGATGTCCTCAAAAACAACAGCGAGAGCTGAAAACACAGGAAACGAGCATCAATTCTCAAAATACGTCCTCGTATTGGTCTGAAATGCCTGAAGCGCGATCAGAGGGTTGTAATCCCGATAAAGTCAATCTGACTGGAAAAAATGCAATGTACGCAGTATGCAAATGCAAAATGAAATGAGTCAAAACATGAGCCAAATTGCGATAAGTAGTTGGTCAAATTTTGGGGTGCAACACTTCCTTTCTCCACAGCCACATCCTTTTTTCTCTTTTCTCAGCCTTTTTTCTCCAATTTGGTTTTCTGAGCAGTTTATCGTTCTTTTGCTCTTTTTCCCACAACTTCTCTAATAACTCCCTAATTCCCTCCACTAATAATAATAATAATAATAATAATAATAATAATAATAATAATAATAATAATAATAATAATAATAATAATAATAATAATAATATTACTACTAGTTATTAAATAATCATCATTATTAATTATATTATATTATTATCAAACTCAATGATTTATTAAATGGTTTCCTATACTTTAAGGATACCCACCAACACTCTCAGACACACTCTCACATAAAGGCACACCAACAATTCATAAATAATTTAATTAAAATGAACGGGCGTTACAACTGTCCCCTACTTAAAAGAATTTCGTCCTCGAAATTACCTCAATCAAACAGCTCCCAACCAAACCACTTTCACCAAAGCAATCTCTTCACCTCGAAGTTGCTTCTCGTTCATCCACCTGAACTAGCAACACCTCAACAATCAAATTACCTTTCACTTGTACACCATCCATTAGAATCAATGTACTTCTTCAACTTAGGCACATACCACATCATGTAAATTCCCACGAGTGACAGCGGTAAAACCGTCTAACCTGCTATTTTTCCCACGCTTCTGTTGCACCACTCTGGTACAGATCACAAAACACAATGTGCTTTCGAGACCTCAAGCTCGACCAATACCAGTTACTATCGTAACTCTCAAAACATGTCTTTCTTGGATCCTTTGGATCTTTTCAGTCGTCTCTTGCACAATCTCAGCTAGCTTAAACATAGAATGATTAATCTCACTTGTTAGGAAAGAGGCAAATTAGTCATTCTATCCAAAATCACCCAAGTAAAATCATATCCCTCAAATTCTCCGGAAAACCAACACAAAATCCATGGGAATACCATCCGATCTCCACTCTGGAATATTCAACGGTTGCATCGGACTCAACGGTCTCTGACGTTTATTCTTCGACTTCCAACAAGTCTAACCAGCATATACAAACTCAACCACTTATCTCTTCAACTATGGCTCTCAAAATAATTTCCTCAAATCCGGTTACATCTTCATAGCACCGGGGTGGATACTCCATCTACCTCAATACTCTCATTCCACTTAATAATATCTAGAATGCAAACTCTATCACGACATCTCATGATACTATTTCCATTAATCTGAAAATCATCCCTTCGACTTTAGTTCCTCAGATTCAACCAATCTACCAACTCAATTCAGAGTTCTGACCTTATCGAATCTCGTCAAGAATACCCTTAGTAAGGTCCAACATACTAAACTAAACTCCATAAGAGTCTCTTCACAAACCAAATTCATATCGCAAAAATTGCTCAATCAGTCCTAACTCTTTTCACTACCATCATTGGCATATGCAAAAATTTCCAAATCACTGCATAGGCTACCACGTTTTTTCTTTCCCGAATGGAAACTCAATCCAAACCATAATTCTTCTGGAGTCCCAATTATTTCCTCTGCCTCATATTCAACTCTTCCAAGTCAAATCAATGCCTTAAGCTCTTGAGGTCACCAAACATTCCAAGTCTCACACTAACTAATTGAAGCTTCCAACTCCGGCACAACCACAACAACAACCAACTCTAAATCACTTATCAGATGATTCCTCTTATGTACTTCAAGTTCCCTTAAAACATAACCAAAACTCGCTGAAGTTTCACTTAGCATATCAACAGGGCATCATAAACACAACAAATGGTCCTGTCGGGTTCGACAAAAATCAACACACGATACGTTTTCAATTTTATGCTATAATTGAACCAGGTACAGGCCTCAAAACAATTTTTCCTAGAAAGAGCATCTCGTTAGCTTTCTAACGCTTCGAACGGGGGTCAAAACTGACATACGGTTCAAGAGTTATGAATTTTCGAAGTTTTTCCAAAACAGAATTTTTCTGCATAAAGACTGCTACGGGTTTGAGCATTTTCGCCCGAAAATCCGACCGATTCAATTGTTTTCTTCGAAACAAACACATATTCATTCACACCAAACATATATTAGTGATTTAGAACCATCAAACGCGAAATCTACGACTTCCGATTTCAATCCGAATCTTAAATCCTCAAATCTCCAAAAATGTAAAAACTTACAAAAATCCATCACATTCGATAAAACAAGCATACTCGATCACGGCCTAACATTACCCGACACAACGACGTAATCTATTCCAACTTTCATCCGTAAAAACATTGATTCCGTAAAAAGCTGCGATCTCGGAATTCGACATACGACAACAATTTCACACTCAGAAGGTCATTCAACACATCTTCAACTCTTGGAATATCTAGAGGTTTAATTATACTAATATCGCATTCCACGTCTTACTTTCTTTAATAATCATCAGAAGTCACTGTCCACCTTTTATCTACTTGACCTTACAATCTGCTGCCTTAGCACACACACCAGACACAAGCCTCAAAACTACTCAATCAATTTGGTTCTTTGACCATCCAAACAGACATATAATATGGAGCTCTCACTATCGGACTAGTTTTTGTAACTAAGTCGATCACAACCCCACTTCACTTCTTGGCTGTATATCACTATCTCAATTAACTGGTGAACTACCAACTTCTTGGCTGTATATCGCCAAGAAAGTTTCCAGGCAATCCCAATTAACTGGTGAACTACCAACTTCTCCATTTTCATCAACACTCACAGTTTCCATCAAAATTAAACATCTCGGCATCATCCCACACCGACTCATCAAAACCATTCTTAAGCACTTAGCTTAACTCAAGACAATTCACTGCTCACGCCATCCAAGCTTGCAAGACACGCATATCCCATCTAATACAATCCCAACTACTATCAACAAGAGATTAAGGGCGATCAGTTCCTCAATTTGTCAATAGACAGCCGAAAATCATGATGGGGTATAAACCATCTTTACCAAACTATAAGAGCGTTCAACCACACACTGAGCTACAACTACTCACTTGCAGCATCCTGGAGAAGCACAAGCTTCTCCCCCACTTGAATCATTCTCACTCCTGTAGACAAAGGTTCCACAACAAAACATCTACCGACAATGTTTTCACACACATGTCGCATACCACGGAATACACAATATTAAACAACTTGACTGGACGGACCGACCTGCTCTGATACCACTAATATAACACCCCATTCTAACCCAACGAATAAATAAGAAAAACAACAGAAATATCAGAGTTCATAAAAACAGACTGCATGACGACCGTCACACTCACAAAAACTGGACGCATAAGAGATGTTACACTTCAACTTGAACAGAAACCATACACTTGCAATTATTCATTCAGTATCATACATAGCACAGTTTTTTTTGGATGAACAAGTAACGTCAACATGCTCAACATCTCAATAATAAAACACCCTTTTATTTCCTAGCGGAACATTAATAAACTTTCAACAACTCATGATAAATTCAACAACTATAATTCATTGAAAATTCAGCAACTAATTATCTTGCATCAATTCAACATAAACAACGAGTTTCAACCGTAAAAATCAGCACTACTAATTCCTCGGTATAGTGCATCCAACCAACATTTGTACCGAAGTGTTTTCACACACATGTCGCATACCACAAAATACACAATATTAAACAACTTGACTGGACGGACCGACCTGCTCTGATACCACTAATGTAACACCCCATTCTAACCCAACGAATAAATAAGAAAAACAACAGAAATATCAGAGTTCATAAAAACAGACTGCATGACGACCGTCATAGAGTCGTGACGACCGTCACACTCACAAAAACTGGACGCATAAGAGATGTTACACTTCAACTTGAACAGAAACCATACACTTGCAATTATTCATTCAGTATCATACATAGCACAGTTTTTTTTGGATGAACAAGTAAAGACAACATGCTCAACATCTCAATAATAAAACACCCTTTTATTTCCTAGCGGAACATTAATAAACTTTCAACAACTCATGATAAATTCAACAACTATAATTCATTGAAAATTCAGCAACTAATTATCTTGCATCAATTCAACATAAACAACGAGTTTCAACCGTAAAAATCAGCACTACTAATTCCTCGGTATAGTGCATCCAACCAACATTTGTACCGAAGTGTTTTCACACACATGTCGCATACCACGGAATACACAATATTAAACAACTTGACTGGACGGACCGACCTGCTCTGATACCACTAATGTAACACCCCATTCTAACCCAACGAATAAATAAGAAAAACAACAGAAATATCAGAGTTCATAAAAACAGACTGCATGACGACCGTCATAGAGTCGTGACGACCGTCACACTCACAAAAACTGGACGCATAAGAGATGTTACACTTCAACTTGAACAGAAACCATACACTTGCAATTATTCATTCAGTATCATACATAGCACAGTTTTTTTTGGATGAACAAGTAACGACAACATGCTCAACATCTCAATAATAAAACACCCTTTTATTTCCTAGCGGAACATTAATAAACTTTCAACAACTCATGATAAATTCAACAACTATAATTCATTGAAAATTCAGCAACTAATTATCTTGCATCAATTCAACATAAACAACGAGTTTCAACCGTAAAAATCAGCACTACTAATTCCTCGGTATAGTGCATCCAACCAACATTTGGCACTTACTGCAGCCACCAGTTTAATGAAAAATACTTGATAAAATTCAGAAACAAGGAAATTAAATAAAATTAATAACATCAATCGTTCATCCCCCCAAGAGTGCTACGTATCAGAGCGACCAACAACTTTAAACAGAAAGCTACACTTATTCCGGATTACCTGCAAATTACCACCAACGGAGGTAACATACAACGTAAAGGGTGAGATATCAACAATATAACATAAGGCATGATAAAAGTCATGTTAGAATATCATCACTGCATTATAATTCCAGCCGTTCGCATAAATATTAGTAATAATTAAACTGCAACCATCCTTTATTCATAACCACAACAATTATCATCATATCTCAACAACTCATCAAAACAACTCAACAACGCAACTCAACAATGCGACTCAACAATGCAACTCAACTGTGCATATGCATGTTGTACCATTTTGGGAGACAACACTCCACAATAATTCGGGAGATAACTCTCCACAATAATTCGGGAGACAACTCTCCACAATAATTCGGGAGACAACTCTCCATAATCATTTTATTTTGTCATTAAAGACACAACCGTCGCCAATCCAGGCCAAATGATATGCTATGAGATGCAACTATTATGGACTATAACACAACAACAACTATGCAACAACCGGGCAACAAGGCATCACGCCTACAACCAATTATCCATAACAGAAACATCACATTTCGTATACATCATGTACTCGCCACTTCAATCTGTTCATATCAGAGAACTACCAACAGTATCGTTCCTACGAATAAGACTCTAACACATTTTCGTAGAGAACAATTAAAAACAACCTCGTCTCTACAATTGAGAACTCAACAACATTTTCATATACCTTCATACGGGTAATATAACTACAACTTACCCACATAATCCAAGGAGAATATTATAATAACATTTTCTCAACAGTGACATAACAACTTCATATGCATCAAGTATTCATCATTTCAATCTATTCGTGTAGGGGAACAATAACAACATACTTTCGACAATTAAGAATTCAGCACATTATTGTAAGGACAACATTACAACTTTTACTCACTAAATTAATTATAGTCCCTGAAAAGGTTCGTTAACTACGGGGCAACTAATCTTGCCTCATTAGGGGCAACCATACAACATCGTACAACACTGACAATATAACACATTCATTCCTACGCAGAAAAACCTGTCCCTAACATTTATCGAGTCACAGAAACTATATCTATGATTCGATTCCCTACCTGAAGTCGATCAAGTAAGAGCCTAATAACAACCTTTTCTCAACAAAGGGGAAATTAGCGCGTGTCGGCGCCGATTCCCAACATTACTACATAAACTAAGGACATAAACACTGATGCAGGCGTAGACAAATATTAACCCTTAATATTTCTCAACCTACAGGAACATTTACCCTTAATATTCTCTTAATATTTCTCAACCTACGGGGACATTTACCCTTAATATTTCTCAACCTACGGGAACATTTACCCTTAATATTCTCTTAATATTTCTCAACCTACGGGAACATTTACCCTTAATATTCCCTTAATATTTCCTAACCTACGGGAACATTTACCCTTAATATTCCCTTAATATTTCTCAACCTACGGGAACATTACTACGAGAACGTTACTAAGGTAACATCACTACGGGAACATTAACCCTTAATATTTATCAATATTTATCGACCTACGGGAACATTACTACGGTAACGTTACTACGAGAACGTTACTACGGAAATATCACTATGGGAACATTAATCCTTAATATTTATCGATCTACAGGAACATTAACCCTATGATTCCATACCCTTCATGAAATCCATCATACCCACAGTTATATAATTGAACCCCACCCTTACCTTTGGATTGAGGACAACTCTAAACTTCCGGTTCCGGTTTGCTCTCCCAGTGAGTCTTCTGCAACAAGCTTCAATTCTCTCCGGCGGTTAATTCTTCTGTTCTTCCTTTCTCCACAGCCACGTCCTTTTTCCTCTTTTCTCAGCCTTTTTCCTCCAGTTTGATTTTCTGAGCAGTTTATCATTCTTTTGCTCTTTCTCCTACCACTTCTCTAATAACTCCCTAATTCCCTCCACTAATAATAATAATAATAATAATAATAATAATAATAATAATAATAATAATAACAATAATAATAATAATAAATAATAATAATAATAATATTACTACTAGTTATTAAATTATCATCATTATTAATTATATTATATTATTATCAAACTCAATGATTTATTAAATGGTTTCCTATACTTTAAGGACACCCACCAACGCTCTCAGACACACTCCCACATAAAGGCACACCAACAATTCATAAATAATTTAATTAAAATGAACGGGCGTTACACTTTACCCTTATTATTAATAGTATTCTTAATTGTGAAACTTCATTGCCACTATCATTGCGCCGTGGATTTGAACAATTACTGTCATTATCATTGGATACAAAGTTTCACTTTTTTTAAATTTCATATGCATTAGCAACATGATTCAACTAACTTATTTTTATTTGAATTTTCTTTTTGCACATGTTAAATAGAAAAAAAGTATAGTTGCATGTGGTGTGTCATACCTCAAAATTTACCCCTAGATTTCATCATCATTTGCATATCATCCAACACATTTTATGTGTACCATTCATGCATATCTAACCCTCAAATTATCAAGATATTGTCTTTCTTTGCTTTGTTTGTGAATTAAGGTTTGCATCAAGGAAATTATTGGTTGATCATTTAAATTCTTGGTTTGATCATCAACATATCAAGTTCTCATGATCAAGAGTTTCCCTATATCAACAATCAAGTGTATTGTGGCCTTATTACAAGTTTATCAAGTTTCAAATCCATCTGGTGCACAAATTAGGATTTTTTTAGCCAAAGTCAACTGCACTTTTGACTTTTGACCAAGACATGATCTCAAGCCTTGGGGAATGATTCAAGACACTCAAAGACACCTTTGGAGTCCATCCATAGTGCTCAAATATCTCAATATTTTGATTTCATTGAAGTATGGAATTTGGATTTCATCTAATACAAAAGTCAACCATTGATCAAGCTAAGTCTGACTTTTGACTTTTTGGTCAAACATGGACTCCTCAAGTCAAGGATAATGGAATTATGTGATTTGGATAATGATAAATTAAAAAAATCAAGGAAAACATCCAAGAATCAAGATTTGGGAAAATTAGGGTTTCATGATTTTTTCTAAGTTATGAAATTTCATGATTTTTGTCCAACTTCTCAAGGCCATAACTTCCAATCCGAGCAACCTTTTTCTTTGATCCAAATAAAAAAATTAAGATCTTTCTACATACTACAACTTTTCCCTATGAAATTATTTTTAAAAGATTCATATATTAAGAGATATGAGGCCATGAAGTTAGGGTTTTCATCTAAAACACTTAGAAACATTTTCAACAAAATCTGCCTTGTCAAGTGACTCACTTGTCTGCCTTGTCAAGAACATTTGTCAACATGAAAGTTGTATAGGATATTTTAAGCTTTCCAAAAAGTATAATAATTTTTTTATCATATTTGAGCTAGGAGTTTCGCACATAGGAAGTTAGCCTTCAAAACCTGAATTTTGGTCCTTGATCATGGCAAGTTCTTGTTGCAAATCCTAGCCAAAGCTATGCAATCTTTCTTTATAGGTCACATTACTTGTAAATCTCTCTCTAATAAGAAGTTTACACAAGTTTCTGATGCATTATCCAAAGATTTGAGCCATTAACCAAGTTGTAATTCCATTTATGGATTGTTTTGCAAGAAAAATCACAATGCCATTTGCATAAAGTGACTTTAATCAAGAAGTCAACTTGTCTCAAGCCCTTACTTTGTTCCTTATGCACACAAACTCTTTTTGGAAAAGAAGCAACACTTCTAAACTTTTCAACCACTATAGAAAGGCATGGTACTATGCCTTGGAACCATAAGAATTCATGAAACTACCACTTTGAACCAACCAAGCCATTTGCACCAAGCTTGCATTTTGCATAACCTCAATTCCTCAACCTTTATCTATAAATAGAGACCATTTCCTCAGTCCAAAACACATAAGAATCACACAAGGAAACACAGAAAAAACACCCTCATGCCAGAATTTGCATCAAGACCTTCTTTGTGCCACAATACCTCCATTTTCACAAACCTGTCCAAAACCACCTATATTCACAATATCACCAAAACACCCACCCACACACGTTATAAAACATATAACCAATATGCTAAAACCCTCATCTTCATCAAAAACTCTCAAGATTAGAAACTCAGCTCTCAACACTCATTTTGTTGACTTTCTACTTAAAGCAATCCAACTCTTCATTCTGACCTTTTCCAATCTCTTTAATCCTTCAAACACTCTCCATAAAAATCCCACAAACTGTTCATCACATCATTTTGCAACCGTAACTTCATTTCCATAAGAATTAAATTCACATTTGGCCATCTTGCAAGAAGGATCATGCAGAAATTATGAAGTTGTTCCAAGTCAATCTAAGCATTCCAAAAGCATCAAGAGAGGTCATATAAGCTTTCTGGATCATCAAACACTTTAAGTAATCACTTGAAGAGGCATTGGACCTTGCTCCAATAGGTAAGTTAATTTTCCATTGAAACTATATGATTATGTTGTCATACTCATACATTTGAATTACCAACTTGTTTGCCATTATATAAAGATCATTTGCCCCTTATCAATTGCTCTGAATATGGTTTGTATGGAATTTCATTTTGCATTGTAGTTATAGGGTTCTTTCTGATTCATGCATGATTATTTTTTGTATGTTGAAAATCAATAGAATCAAATGGTACCATCTTGTTCCTTGTGAAAATCCAAGCAAGTTTCATGTTTACAGTTTTCCATTTCATTAAGTTTTGAGGAAGATACGATTTTGAGAAATTCAAAAATGGAGGTTTAAAGCTCAAGTTGTTGTTGATGATGATGAAGGCGTTTTTTATTTTATTTTTTAAAACTGGTTTTAATATTTATTTTTTGGTTTGCATTTTGTTTCCTGAATGGGCATTGTGCCACAGTGGTTAATGTGTGTGTTTGGAAGTGTTTGGCATGCGTGAGGGACAGGGTTCGAATCCCCCTCGTCCCAACCCTTTTATTTTTTTTTATTTTTTCATGTTTTGTATCCTGGATTAATATATAATATTGTGCACGTGTGTTTTTTCAAGTCCAAGCAACTAACTCAGTGGCTAGTCTTTTAAGCTGTAACCAAAAGGGCGTGAGTTCAACCTATGTGTGGGTCATTTCCTTTCTTTTTTAGCACTTGTCATTTTCATGTTTTTTTCCTATTTTCTTTTGATCATGTCTCTCAAACTATTTATCATTTTGGACTGATTTTTTGTACACTCCTTATTTATTATGTCTATTTTATGGATATGTGAAAAATTCCCTAAAATATTTTATTTTCAATCATTTTTTATTTAGCCAAAGTGGGTGACTTTTTAATGTGTGTTTAGGTCTTTAACTAATTTTCCTTGGCTTATTTCTTGATTCCTTTTGATCTTGGTGATTGTCGTGAATTTGATACATCTTGTTTGAGAGTTTATTGATGTTGTTAATATTTTTCAGTTGATTTTTGCCTAAGTTTCGCACACTTTAATACTTGATTTTTATGTGTATATGCCTTGAACTTTTAATGTTTAAACCATGAACATTTGCCTTGCCTTTGATGTGTGATGTAAATACACTTGATTGCCTTTTCCTACCACATTGAACCTTTGATGAACATTTTATGCATGATTGTTATATCTTTGATAACATGTCCATATTGTTTAAAGCTTTGATATCATATCTTTGTTTGACTTTCATGTTCATTATATCCAAACCTTTTGCAATGCTTAGACTTGTTGTAATCACAATGAACCCTTGACATGAACCCTTGTTTGTTACCTTATGTTTTGAGTCATGTCTAGTTTGTTTTCATCATTAAGTGGTATTTGTTGTAACCCGAAATTTGACCTCCCCTTTTACGTTTTTGCATGAGTATTTGCACTCGCAATTCTAGCATACACATTAGCATTTTTTTGTGTGGTTTTGTTGCAGGCACATCCAGAATCTCAGAAAGTTTCAAAGCCACAATTAATCACACTCCTGCAGAGTCATCACATCATCAATACAAGCAAAATACAGGGTTCTATATCTATATATCAAAGCACAAGGTTAAAATGTGGGACCACGACCAAAGCACTCCATTTTAAGCAAGAACTTGAAGTTTTTCCTGAGATAACCGGTTACATCAGCCACATTCATCCCAGAAAGTCATGTTCTGATTGAGGTAACCGGTTACTTCACCATGTAATCGGTTACATCAGCTAATTTTTTTAATTTTCAATTGTGCATCAGCATGGTAGTAGCTCTCATCCTGTTCTTTTGGGTCTAAATTGTTCTAGCATTGTGTAGAATAATCTAGACACCTCAAGAAACCACTTGCATTTTCTACCCTACATCATTTTCAATCATGATCACCATACACCTACATTTCCAAGCATGTGAACGATTTAATCAACTGACTTGCATTGGGATTCTCCCACAGAGTTAACAAATAACTAACCGAGTTAGACTCCAACTCAGTGAGTTGAGTCTAACTAACTCTAAAGCATACCCCAAACGAAATTCCAAATCTAATCCACTCCAAACCTATGCTTTATATAAACAATCCTTCACATTGTTGCAAGGTCTTGCACCCCAAATTTTGACCCCTTAGATCCTCATCATCATTTTAGGATCATATTCATTTGATTATCTAACCTTAACCTGTTTCAAGTTTATCTTTGTCAAGATGCAGATGAATCAGGGTTCCGTACCGTCAAAATCGAGGCTTTGGTGGTTTGATCAATCAATGTTTTGGATTGATTCAAATATAAACAAGATCAAGAATACTACACTGGGTCAAGTATGAATCCAATTTGAGGTTGTCACCCAGGATTGAGAACAGTGCATTTCAAGATACCCGATTAGGGTTTTCGATTAGGAAAAGTCAACTGTAGTTTGACTTTTGATTTAAAAGGTGTTTCAATGGTGGGATCTTGGTCCATTGAGTTCCTATGGATTATTAAAGTCTATTCAAAGAGTTTCAAAGCCTCAAAAGGACCAGAGCGTCAACAGTCGACTCTGTAGTCACCAATTGATCGTACGGTTGACCGAAAGTCATCTCGTCAACCATAAGGAATTTGACTTCAATATGTGAGTAAAAAATATTCCTTATGTCATATTGCACCTTCCCATAAAATTTCATGACCATTGGATCAAGGGTTAGGAAGTAATTGCAAAAGTCGGGAATTAGGGTTTTTAAAGGGGCAAGACCATAACTCCTCAACCACACACCCAAATGAAGTGGTTCAAAGCTCATTGGAAAGCTCTTGGCAAGTCCTACAAAAGTCCCAAAGTGGTCGATGATCAAAAAATGCATAGATTTGGAGTTATGACCAGGTTCATTTCAAGAAGGGAAATAACTTAGAAAAATTCTAAGTTATTTGGCCTTTTTAGTAGGTTTTTTCAGCAACTTGGAGGAGTTTTTCAACCTAGTTCCATCTAGAATTTGGAAATCTCAAAAACATGAAAGTTTTAGAGCTACTTGAAGGCTTTCTAAATTGTGGTAGAAATCCTCAATAGCATTTGTGAGTAGAAAGTTATGCGTCATGGAAGTTGGGGCTACCACACTTGAAGTCACCACTTCAACACTTTCCAAAATTCAAAATTCATCAACTTGGGCTACCCTCAGCCATTGAATCATGTTATATTCTTATAATGTGAAGCCTAGATGATGCAAAAACCAGAAGAAGTTAAGAATTGGTAGGCTTTTGCAACTTGGAGCAAGTGGCCAATATAATAATCATTAAAAGACCATGAAAGAGAAACTTTTTCAAAGAGTTGGGCAGCTGCAGTCCCCTACCCTCTTAGCTTCACTTCAGTCATCTCATCTCTCCCATATCACTTGATTTTTGCTCAGCATTTGCCCAAGGAACTGATGTGTAGAGCTGCCACAAGATCTAGGCAAGATTTCATTCAAAACTTCACAATCTCCCTCCAAAATGTGGAAAAGCCAAGGCTGCCCTCACCCTCATTTTCTATATAAATAAAGACCTCCCTCTATGTTACAAAGCACACCAGAGCTATTAAGAACATACAAGAAACTCATAGCTCTCTCATTCTTATCCTTGCATGAAATTGCTTGAGTTCTCAAAAATCACAAAATCATCACTTTCCACCTTTCATGCTATTTCCTTTTCCAAACATCAAAACACTTCAAAGACCATCTATACACCCTTAAAATGACCATTTGAAACTGTTCCCACCATTACTTTCATAAAAAAAACTCATCAATCTAAAAGTCAACCTTCATACCTTTGTATGTTGACTTTTATGCACTTTGGAAGCCAAGTCTCTACTTAAGGCCTTTCCTACCACCTCAACACTCCCAAAACCTCATATATATATATATATATATATATATATATATATATATATATATATATATATATATATATATATATATATATATATATATATATATATATATATATATATATATATATATATATATATATATATATATATATATATATATATATATATATATATATATATATATATATATATATATATATATATATATATATATATATATATATATATATATATATATATATATATATATATATATATATATATATATATATATATCATATTTCAACTGTCCAAAGTCTCAAAAACTAGCTGGGAAGTTCATAACTCAAACTGTCTTGAAAGATAGTTTATTGCTTCAAGAGGAAAAAAGCTCCAAATCTTTGCCAAAGAAGAAGATCTCTGGGTTTCTTTGCTTTTTAGCTTGTTCAAGAAAGTCTACAAGAGGTATGTAATGCTCAACCTCTTTATTATACATAAATTGTCATGTTTTTCAATTTTGAAATGCTTGTTGTGAAAATATAGTCTTGCTGTCCCACTTTTTACTCTTTGTCAAGAGCTTATGTTGATTGCTATGATATTGCTTTTGTTAAGGTACATTATTCATGGGTGATGTGTTGATGATATATTTCCAATAATGAACTTTGTATGTGGTTTACAACTTGTTGTGAGAATTTTGTCTACAAGAGCACTTTTAGAGGTTTTAATATGAGATGTTGGTTTACTTGCCTTAGATCTGTCAGCCCTTGTTTATTGGTGATGTTTGAATAACTTGTAAGTTGTTTCATGAGATTCCCCTGCCCCTAGGTCATGTTTGAATCTAGGTTAGTTTTTGTTTCACTTGTGATATTTGTTCATTTACCATACCAATATTCATGAATGTTGTGCTAGTTTGGTGTCAAAATGATATGTGCTTGCCATGTTTCATCTCAAGTGTTTAAACTGTTGATTTGTTATGGTTTGGTCTTGTTTATCTCATTTGGAACTTGTTGAAGTTGTTAAAAGCATGAGATTTGGTTATTGAGGCCAACTATGAGGTTTTGTTTGTTTTTTTGCTGTCAAGGTTTGAACCAGCATGTCAATTCTTGTGTTTGACCAGCTTGTGTGTGATCCTTAAGTATGAAAACATCATTTAACATGTTTAGAGGTTGTGTGTGGTACTTGTATGTTCAAACTGGTTCTGCATTTCAAAAACAACTTTTCATTCTCCACTTGTATTTTCAAAACTTTATGATGCCAACAGTATGCCCTATCCTGTTCCAGCTTGTTTTTGCTTGATCCATGTGCCTAGAATCATTATTCTACATGTTTTAAGTTTGTATGTGGTGCCAAATTGTCTCAACTGCCATGACCTATCCTACTTGCTTTTGAATTGTGACAGTCTTGCATTTTCATGTTTTGTTGCCAACCAATATGCCATATTCTGCTTGGTTTTGATTTGGACTGATTCTTGAGCATGACCTCACCTGTTAGCATATATGCGGTGTGTGTGTGTGTGTGTGTGTGTGTGTGTCATTATTGTGGCATGAATCTCATTATGTTGAAAAATACCCTACTACATCATCAAGTGTTGCTTCAAGACAGTTTTGCATTGTTTAGCATCAACATGTCAATTTCTGTTTGGTTTGAAATAGGCCTGTTTTCTAAGCATGATCTCTTTCATTTTCATGATTGTGAGGTGTGTGTGATGATTGTATATGTCCATCTGGTTTATCATTTCATTCTCAAATGCATTTTCAAGCCAAAGTATGCCATGACCATATCAAATTCTATTCCATTTGCAATGTACTTGATTTCTGAGTTTGACTTCATTTGTTTTTATGTTTATGATGTGTATGACATGAGACCACTCACTTTTGGCTAGACCAATTTGTAACCTCACTATGCTGTCAAACTGTTTTGAAAAACCATAGTTGCACACACCTACACTCTTTTCTGTTTGAGTTGTTTTAAATTATTTCATGAGCTTAGGACCTTTGGATAGCATGATTAGGTTTTGAGTACATGAAACAAACCTCATTTTAATGCTTTGCCAAATTTGTATCCTGCCTGTTTTGACAGCCTGCCTTCCATGTATGCCCTACTTGCAGTTTGTGAACCAGTTTATGTTGTGTGCATCTTTTGGTCATTCTTAAGTTGTAACATCATTCATAGACATGTTTGAATCTTGTGTATGATGTTTGTCTGGTCTAACCTATTCCAGTCATGTCATTGTCTTCAATTATGCATCTTTATGTATTAATGAGCATCTAGCATATGACTTTCATTTCTATTTGGTTTGTGGCTAATCTTGAAGTGTAGGAACACTTAATGACATGTTTTGAGTTTGTGTGTGAGGTTTGTTCAACATGTTTATGCTTATTTCATGACTTAACTTTCAAATTGCATTTTTTCCATTTTCACTTGGCATGATGATTTCAGTTTTGTTTGGCTTTTGATCTTGATACTTCGATTGTTATCACTTTGTTACTCATTGCTTTTCAAATAGTCTGGTTGAGATGCCATAAGTTTTCTTGTTCTATTTTGATTCAAGTATGAATACATCCATGTTTGGCCTCTTGAGTAAAATTCTGGACAGCAGTGACCATATCATGTCTATCATTGCAATTCATATGGCTCTTGTTGATCCAACACTGTTTTGATTGATATCTTTGCTAGAGTTCATTCATAATCATGTTTGTAACTTGCTCACATCTTTCTTTAATCTTGATTGCATCTGGTTGGTTCCATGTTCATCAAATTGCATCTCAAAATGCCAATATGCATGTGCTATCGTGTTTTAATGTGTGGTTGTTATTTAAAATTTTTATTAATACCCTCTTGATCCTCATCAAAAATCAATCAAGTTTGACTAAAATTTCATAGAAAAAGATTAGGTTTTGAGAGAGTTATGGATCAAAACGTATTTCAACTTTTCCTTGTTTTTGCCTTAGCCTGGCCCAGGTATCTTGCCCAAAGAAGCCTTATAAGTTTATTGGGGTGGCTAAATACTTGGATGTATAGCCACCCCAGTGGTAGAAACTTGCGCGCCTTATACCCTTTGACCTGCCTGACCTGAGTTCGATCCATTGTGGAGATCAACTCTTTTGGTCATTTTATTTTTAATTGCCTTGTTGTATCATTTACTTCTTTCTTTCCATTCCAATCCACACGCACGCGTTGTGGCCAGTTCGTTAGTGTTGGGTTTGTGAACCACAAGGGTGTGGGTTCAATCCCTTCCCATGCCATTTCTTTTTATTTACTTGTTTCATTTATTTTGTTTATCTTCACAAAAATTAAAATATCATAACTTCTGCATGCTTTATCTTTTTTAACCCGTTCTTTTTGCCAATTGTTCATTTTAATGTCTAGTTTCATTTAATGAAATAATATCTCAAATTTCTTGTTTTTACAATTCCTTTTTGCCTACTTGTAATTTGGGTTCTCTTTGAGGTTGTTATCTTGTGTCGTGATTGAATTTCTTTCATACTATACATGACTTATCTTGTGAGATTTATTGACATTGGATTTCTTTGTGTTTGTTAACATGTTGAGACTTCATTCCTTGTTGGTGGTTACCATAAATTTGTTGTTCTCTTCCTAAGTCTTGAGTTTAACTGTTGTTATTATTCCTTGCGTATTTGATTGTTATCAATGCCTAAATGTTGTTACATTTGAACTTATAACATGATTATTTTAAGTTGTGACTTATTTGCATGATTGTTGTTTCCATATTTGTTAATATGTACCCTTTGGGTTGTTACCTTCATCTTTTTTAAGATATATGATTCTTGGTTGTAACCATTTGTATCTATCTAATCCTTGCCTATTGTAATATGCATGCTTGTTTGGTTGTAACCATATCCCTTTTATTCTTCATGCTTAATTGTTTATTGCTTTGTCAAGTATTTCTTCCCCAAGTGATGGAACTTTTTAGTTCTCATCCAAGTTGCCTCCTCTCTCTCCTTCCAAAGGAAAAGTCTCTCCATTGACCCTTGTGTCATGGATAGTTCATTACCCGCTCCCTTGACTTTGTGAAGTCATCTTGAACCTTAGTATAAGCCATTAGACTTTGCTTTAAGTCTAAAATACCTACCTTTACTAGGAGTGCTCTTTCAACTAGAACTTAGGATAGAGTTTGTAAACTCTATGTAAGAATCATAGTAATGATTTCTTACTCCCCTCTTGAGTGTTAAAACATAGATCTAGGCATTTTTGTTAAAATCTATACAAACATTGTTATGTTTGTTCCCTTTTGAACCTTGATCACAATCGAGTGTCCTTCAACCTTAGTGAGGTGAACTACGATTGCTCTGATTTTATCCTAGTTAGGATACGTAGGAAGAGGAAGCGGCGTCTTTGCGAGCAAGCTTAGAAACTATCATTAGGTTTTAACCTATACCTTTACCCAATCCCAACCCATAGCAAACATTTACCAAACTTAGCATGCAAACAAACAAAAGGTTCCTGTAGAGTACTACAGATGTTTAGGATGTGAAATACCTACCCTATGCATAACCAACCCCCGATCCCCGAATCTCTTAGCGTTGTTGTTACATTGCGCAAAAGGTTCTTTCTTTCTTTAGACCTTTCCTTTGGATAAATTAAAGTCCGGTTGTGAATTTTAAGAATTAAGATTCAAGTTAATCAATAGCTTGGTATCACGATTCTCACTGCAACACAAGGGACCCTTGATCATTTTCACAATTTTTCAATCTTCATTCTCATTTCTCTCTCAATTTTTTGCAACTCTCTCTCACATTCATCTTCATCTTCTTCACTGAACCTCACTAGAGCTCTTTTCCTCCATTAAAGCTTAGCAAGCTTCACATTGAAATTGCTAAACTTTTGAGCTAAACGTCCATGACACTACATTACTTCTTGAATTCTGCAACTACAACAACTTCTACTTCAATTCAAGTTCTGGAAAATGTTCATTGCAAGATTTTTGGTGTAACTTCAGATTTGAAACATTTATCACGTTTTCTCCGATTTTCTTGCTACGATTTTCTTTAGATCTTAGAATTCTCTAGTTTTCTTTTCTTCACATTTTATGTTGCTCAACAATCACCAAGGCAAGGCTCTCTATTGTAGGTTGGTATATTTCAACTTAATTCACTATTTCCAATCGTTTTCCCATTTTCACAATGTAGCTCTTAAGTGATGTTTTGTTGGTTGGATTCTTGCTTTACATGATCAATTCCTTTGGCTTTCAATTGTTGTGAATTAACATGAATTGTGTACTTACCGTTATGCTCTGTTACCTTGCAATTGCATCAAAAAAGTGATTCTGAAAAGTGCTTTTTAGATTTCTATTTTTGCTTGAGGTAACCGGTTACCTCATCATATAACTGGTTACCTTACCCTGTCTGCGCCCCTGAAATTGTTGTTTTTTCTGAGGTAACCAGTTACCTTATGAAGTAACCGGTTACCACTGACACTTTTAGCAAAAATCTTGCTTTTGAGGGATATTTTGCATGGTTTTCTTATGTGGCTTCACATGCTTGTATTCTTGATATTGCTACTGTTCTAGAGCAGAATCTACTTGAAATGATTTTCGCTCGATTAATTGCATGATTGTTCTCGATTATTTTGCAAATTGATAACATTTTCAAAGCACTTTTTTTGCACAATTCTTGTTTATGTGTTAACATGATTATGATTAGTGATGCATGCTAATTTTATCTTTTTTAATGCTTATCAATTTCAATCTGATGCATTAGATTTATTCTTCATTGAGAAAATTTAATTTTGTACCATCATTATTTCATACGTTTGCTTCGATAAAATTTTGACTCGTTTGAAAGATTGTTGGCATGTTCTTTCCATTTTATCGATTGATCGAAACTTTGTTTCGATTTGTTAATCTTCCTCCGCTCTATTCTTTAGGATCTCTTTAGAGCCTTTGTTTCTTAATCCTGCTGAGCCGAAGGTCTGCACAGCGCATTGGAGCTCCATACAATTTGCACCATTACTCTATCAATTTCAATTTCCGCACTATACTTTGGTGCTAGAGAAGTGATGAGAGTGGAGAAATCCTACACTCATTATGATTATTTTGGGTAGGGGACAAATGACCTTGTGCCTAGAATAATTATCTCTATCTCCAGACTATATTGTCTCCTAATCCTCAGTTGATTTGATCCTTGATCACTCATACCCTTTCAATATCTCCTTGGTTAATAACAGTTAGTCTATTAAAATCGTTCTTTCCTTGACTTAATCACCTTCTCTTGGTTAATCACCCGTTCTTTGGTTAATCACAATCCTTCCGTTAAAACCAATACCCTTGTGAGTTAGAAACCTTCTTTTGGTTTGAATACCCACGCCTTTGGGTTAGTAACCTTTTCTTGGTTCAAATACCCTTTCTTTGGTCAAGTACTGCTTGTTAGTTAGTATACCGAACCCCTTTTGAGTCACAACCTTTGCTTGGTTCTACACCTATTCTCTTGGGTCACAACCTTTGCTTGGTTCCACACTCGTCCTTTTGATTGATCACAGTCCATCTGTTAAAACCAATTTCTTCTCTCCTCTTTTTGGTTAATCATTGTCTGTCTATTAACACACCGAAGTCCTCATAGAGTCAAACTCCTTTTGGTTAAGCACCTTTTCTTCTGGTTGATCACCATTCGTTGGTTAAACACCAATTTCCTTCTTCCCCATCAGCGTCACATCTTCTCGTTCTTTGGTTAGCCACTGCCCGTCAGTATATCGAATCCCCAGTAGATTTCTCCTTGTCTCTTTTCAACTTCCTTGCTTCTTTATTCTCTTGGTTTCGACACCATTACTTTGCTTTTCGCTCTTGGTTTTAACATCATTTCCCTTTATTTCTCCGTCCTAGTTCCCCAAACTATGGAGCTATGACTTCCTCATTACACTGTGAGGATACGTAGGCACGAGATTGTGAGATCTTGGCGAGCTACCTTCGTCCAACCTTCTTCCTATCTTCTTCTTCTTCTCTTCTCTTTTTCTTCCTTTGTTCCATGAACTACGGAGATCTGAATTCCTCATTGCACTATGAGGATACATAGGCACGAGGGCCCCAATCCTCCGCGAGCAATTTCTTTGTCCCTTTTCCTTTCCTCTTTAGCTAGTAACCTTTAGATAGATAACTCACCCGAGCCTAGAAGCAAGCTTAATGGTTCCCGTCAAGTATAACGAATGTGTAAGGTGCTTGTACCTTCCCTTCTCATAATCGACTCCCTTACCCGTTTCTTTTTCCCTTGGATTTTATTGATATTTTCCCTGTCCTTTGGGACTAAATAATGTTTGGTGGCGACTCTGTTGTATCTTTGAGTGTGCGATCCACTCAAGTATAATCCCGTTAGCTTCAACTGGCGACTCTGTTGGGGAGTCCTTGCTCTTACAAGTTGGAGTCTCTCCTAGTTTTGTTTGCTTTCTTGCTTGTTTGGGTGTTTATCTTTACACTTTACTTGCTTTATATTTATGTTATTTACTGCATTCCTTTACTGCTTTAAATATTCATATGCTGCATATTCTGGATATCTGCTATATTTTCCGCTTTTGTTGGGATGGGTTGATGTTACTTGAGAGATAAACCCACTACACAGGCTTGAGCCTACACACAGGGTATAATCGTGGATAGTCGTGTCACATGCGTTTCATGTATCGGGTTGTCACGAGAGCCACACCCAGACTAGTTTCACTTGAGGATGCTTTTGTTCAGCGAGAATTTGCTACGACTGGGTATTTTCACTTGAATCCATGACTCTGAGAGACCTTCTAAGAACCACCTTTGGAAGACTAGAACACACCTATGAGAGGATATTAGGTTTTTGCAAGAAACCAAGACTCTGGGAGACCTTCTAAGAACCACCTTTGGAAGCCTAGAACACACCTATGAGAGGATATTAGGTTTTTGCAAGAAACCAAGACTCTTCATACCTTTTGTTCTCTCGTACACGTCAGAACTTTGCACCTACATAGAATTTTATGTGCAGACTATCTAGAAGATGTTGCATCTCTAACATACATTATTGCATACAGTTATTGCATCATTGTATGTATCGTACTTTTGAGCCTAAACTATTGCATCATAAATCTTTGAATTAATGGGTGTTGCATATCTTATTTGCATTCCATCCATATAAACAACATATGCATACATAAATTTGCATTGCATACATACAAACCAGAAAAAAGCTCACCTTTTTCCCTTCACCAACCAGAAGGCAACAACGACCCGACACCAGTACTCCATCAGATCCAACGAGTCAAGAATCATGGCTGATTATGAGAATACCACTTACAAAGAAACCTTGGCTCAATTCTAGGGTAGGATGGATAAATTGTAAGACAACATGGATACCATCATGGAACTCCTTCGTACTCGGAGAGATACCACTATTACCACTGCTGCTGTCGCAACTGTCACTGATACAACTATTATCATTCCTACTATTACTTCTACTTCCACTATTGTTGAAGCGCCATTCGAGACTGTGATTCAACCGGTTGTCAACCTACCTTCATTGGCAAACGAACAACTAGAGCTTATTCCTCCAATGTTGGTCCATCATCTGCAACCCTACCGGCAACTGCTACATCCCTTGTACCTCATGAGTTTGCAGAAATCTATGACAAAAATTTCAGCAAGTGCTCTGTCGTGAAGCAACATGCGTACTACCGAATGTTTGCTGAACGTATGCACATCCCACAAGTGATTGATCTTCTTGATACTCAAGGATTCAATAACTTTTTAAACTGCAACACTAAGTATAATGAAGACCTTGTAAGGATATTCTACACTGGCCTTCAAGGGAAATTTCAAGGTTTCGAGTTCAACACGAAAGTAGGGACTACTAAGGTATGTGTGAATGACTCAGTCTGGAAAACTTTGTTTAATATGTCTCCAGTATCCGCTGAGCCCGTCATTAAGGCCACGAATGCTCGTACTGTCATCGGCTACAAGTTCAAAGAGGCTTTGAACTCCATGTTGAAGAAACCTTATACTGATGATATTGTGGAAAGTGACATTTTCCCTAAGACGGTCACAACGGGAAAGTTAAAACCAATTGAAAGAATTTATAGTGGATTGTGGCGCACATTTTGCGGCCAAAGCAAGGTGGTTATTCGTGCGCTGATCAAGCTGAGGTACATTTGATCTATATTTTGAAGAAAAAGATCAAAATCAGTTGGCCTCACTACTTAGCAAGTCAGGTTTATTCACTAAGAGACTCAGGTAGAAAGACTGCTCTCTCGTACAGGTCTTTTATCCAAGAAGTTCTCAACCATGCAAAAATCTCAGTTCCATGTATACCGTATAGATCCCTGACCTCAGATCAAGAGTTTTTCCAAAAGGCTCTTACCATGATGAGATATATTTGGGATAAAACCGATATTTTTTATAGGTTCATTGTCAAGGCAACTACCTCTCGGCTGGAAGACTCATACGAGAGTGATGATCAGAACGAAGAAGCACAAGAAGAAGACCAAGAAGAACAGGTTGGTGGATAACCCATGGAGGCTGATGCCCAATATGATGTTGGGTGGCTAGACCAACCTCCTTCCTCGAATCCTGAGAATGGCCAAGGGTGGGCGCCTAGCAACATACTAGTTGGGCATCGTTAGGTGACAACTATATGCCTCAGCAACATTCGGAGTATCAAGAAACTCCAAACCAGAGCTATGAGCCTCCATTATTCCTGAATCCGCCATAACAACACTTTGATGAACTCCTTGATATGATAAGGACTATGCAACTTGAGCAACGCTCCTTCATGATTGCTCAGGATAAGCGTCTTTCTCAACTCCAAAGTCAATTTGAAACTCACACCGAAAATTTCAATGCTTTTTCATCCGGTGTCATGAGAAGGTTCGATGGGTTTGTCGAAATAGTCGTCAGTCAAGACAGGGCTCTTGCCACTAGCTTCAACACCCTAAATAGAGCGGTCTTGGAGTTCACAGAAAGAGCTGATGCCCAATTACCTCCGGAGTATCCCTCTCGAGGGTGTAACCACCGTTTCAAGGGGAGGAGACCTTGAAGTTGCCTTGCATACTGCATCTTGCATCTGACTATCATGTTTAAATGTTGTTATGTGTTGTTGCACTTATGAACTTATGTTGCATTTGACTGTCATGGCTTATGAACTTATATGTGGTTAATGACATTTTCCCTCTTGACTAAGATAGCAAACTTTATTGTTGTTCTATTTTGTGCATGGCTCTATTTATCATCATGTTTATATGTTCATTAACTACATTATATGTGAATGTATGTTAATGTATAACCTGTTGCGTGTGTTTTTGAATGTGCGTTCTCAGTTACCTTTATACCAATCATTGACAGGTGTTTCTTTATTTTTGATGTTTTCAAAGGAGGAGAAAGTATCAAGCATTGCAGTAGAACCAGAAATATTACAGGTGAAGACTTAGTATTAACATAAAAGAGTGTGTATGGATGAAGGCATCAAATAAGGGGGAGGATAACGTGACATATCAGACATATCATACATCCAGGTTCTATTTGTTTTGCCATCATCAAAAAGGGGGAGTATGTGAGGGAAAAGCCTCATATATAGACGTGCTCGTTTTGATGATGTCAAAACTCATCTCCATAAAAAAATATATGTTGGACGTTGTCACCATGTCGTATTTGCATGTCTTGTCTCGCATAATTCAAATGCTCATAAAAATCATGATTGTTGCATATAGATAGCCAAATATGTGTGTCATATAGGGTTGACTTAGTTGGGTGTTGTTTGACATACTATAGGTTTCATCAAATGTGTCGTAAAGCATGAAAATAGGCATTTTTGCTTGTTTTAGGGTTTTGAGTTGACCAAAATCCTGCTCTGGCCGACTCACACTGCAAGTCTTTTTAGTGAGTTAGTCTCAGGAGGGCTCGCGTCGACCCTCTAGTTGACTCATACTGTAAGCATTTCCATTTGGCTAAAATTGCATGCTATATGTCAACGCATGCTATGCTCCGGTTGATGCATGGTCCTGTTTTCTGCGCAATCTTGAGTTCAGGTCAGCTCAGGTCGACCCTCTCTACCGCATAGGTCGACCGCTCACTGTTTTGTGTCAAAATTCAGTTATGTCAACTGTTTTTATAAATTGGTTTTGGTTGTTATGTCAGTTATGTTTGGTATATGAGTGGAGTTGCTCTTTCATTTTCACAATATCTAAGAAAACAAGAAAAGTGAAATTACGTGTCGGTTTGGTTCTCATCATCTTCATTCTCTTCATAACATTTCACAACAATTACACATAATCATCTTTGTTGTGCATTGTGCATGTTTGAGGTGATAACATCCAAAACCGAAGATTGGTTTATCGTTTTGGGTTGAGTAATCGACAGATTTTTCTTGAATAAAACCGTTAGGGTTATTCCCTCCAAGAATCTCACATTTTAGAGGTTTTTGCACGATCCGTTCCATCACATATTCAGCCTAGTGAAGGTAATCGAAGAGCTGGAAGTTATGTTAATTTAGTACCAGTAAACGGAGGATTGTGAGTGGGAGATTCGGGTTCGACACGCGGGTGATTGAAATCACTTGGGCCAGATTTTGAAGACCAAGGGTTGTTCAAAGAGAGTGTCGCAATTAGAGGTTTATTCACAACGTTCGAAGTACTTGATTCAACTTGAATCAAGGGGCAAGAAGAAATAGGCTCTACAACAACAATTGTGTTTGTTTGTTTGATAGCTATTCGCTTCTTGTATAAACATTGACCAACAGGTTATATCTATCTATATACAGGTTGTTGCACCCTAAAATTTGACCAACCGATTCTCCTATCTGGCTCATGGTTTAAATTCATGTTCGCAAATCAGATGCACGACATTTGTGCACAGACAGAGGATATCAGGGTTACAGCTTGGTTTTCATCTACCAGATATGTCAGATCCAGTCTAGATAATCAGGGTTTTTTATTTTCGGGAAATTATGCGCTTCTCGGTGTTTGCAGCTCACATGGTGGCTTTTGGGATATTCTGATGCCCGGGGTTTTGTTCGATTCGATCTGGTCTCGCGCGCTCTTTTATGGGGGTCATTTGCATTTGTCTGCATTCTTTTAGGGTTTTATAGCCTTTCGTGGATTTTAAATAGGCTTTTTGGATTTTTTTAGGATTAAATAGATTTTTTTAACATTTTTAAATAGTTTAAATCTTTTTTCTAGAGCTTTATAAGTTTTTTAATAGTTTGAATCTTTTTTTAGAATTTTATAGATTTTAAAATTGTTTTTAATTGTTTTAGATAATATAGAAAGAGTATAGTTTTTCCTTTTATTAATAATAGAGTTTGTTTTAATATAGATTTAATCTTTTAATAGATTTTTCTTTTATTAGTTTTAAATAGGATTTTAATAGATCTTTTAAATAATATTAGAGATTAAATAGAGATTATTAGAATTTTATTAGTTGTAGTTTAATATAGGTTTAAGTAGATATTAATCACCTTTTAGATTTAATTAGGGTTTAATTAGGTTAATTAGGAGTTAATCTCCTGTTTAGAGTTTAATTGAATTTGTTAGAATTAATTAGGATTAGTTCAATTTTCATTCAGACTTAATTGTGGTTTAAACTAGTTAATTAGGTTTAGTTTTAATTAGTTTGATTAGGATTAATCATTAGTTAATTGGGTTTAAAGTTTTAATTAGGTTTAAATTCTTTTAATTCAGTTTTTTTAGGTTTTGGGTATCCTTTTCGTGTGGGCCCAGAAAGCAGAGTTTTTGAAGCCCAATCAAGTCCATCAGATTCATTTTTTTGTTCAATTTTTGTCCAGAACAGGCCAGGTGTCAAATATATAAAAGGCCACGCGTGCAAAGGAGACCCCACCACCTCACAACTCAGAACTTCCCTCCTCGTGCCACGTTCCCCACTCACCCTCTCCCTCTGCCAACTCCTCTCACCACGTGCCCCTCCCAGCAAATTCCTCTCACCACGCGTCCAATCCCTAACCCCTCGCCTGAGTCTCGCCGGGGTCCCTACCGCCGGGCATGCAGACGCCATAACCCCCACCGCCAGCCACCCTAACGCCTTCCGGCCACCGCAACCATCGCCGGAGCTACTTTTTGTCCAGAAATCAGTGAAACGCTTCGTTCTCCTCCTTTCTTCCTCCGCCCACCTTCATCCATAGTTCGCCGAAAAACTCATCCTTCACCGGAAACTTCAAAGGATTCTCCAGAACACATTCAAACTTTCAACTCTTACGCCCATATCACCTCAAGAACACCAACCGTGTTCGTCCGTTCTTCAATCTTTCCCCAGGAAACCCTTCGAGCATTCATTGTTCTTCACAAGGAATTTCCAGAAAGCCTCCATTTTCATCATCTCACCAAGAGCGATTGTTCCAGCAATCTTCAACCACGATTCGCCCAGCATTTCACCAGATCCGTACAAGATTCGTCAACTCCAAGATCTTTAAGATCTTCATCAAGATCTCCTTGCAGTTCATCATTAAGAGTGGTTCTTCGCATCATCAATCTCCAGCAAATCTCCAGAAACCTTCAAGATCGCCGCGAGTTCGTTTGAAGATTCTTCAAAGCTCCATTGTTCCCGTCGTGTAAACCCAGGTTTGCCCTTCGTCATCTCTCCATTATCATGCAAGATGAGCTGATTAGTTAGGGATTAATAGTATAGGGTGAGTTCATTTGGTTCTTGAGTGGTGATTTGTCTGTGAGTTTGAATGGATTTGGAGAGAGAGATGGAGTTGCAGACGGCGCAACTAGGGTTTTGCTTGGATGAACAGTAACCAGGGGATTAGAGGGTAAGCGTGGTTTTGTTATCTGATTAGTTGGGCTAGGGTTGGGATAGCATTTAGGCCCAAAGCTGGTTTACTGAAGCATACTCCCTCATTGCTCGTTCCCCCCCCCCTGCGTGAGAAGAGATAGAATGAATTTGGATTGGGCCTTTGCCCAATTGCTAAGCGCACCCCCTCCATTCAGAGCCCACAAGGGAAATGCACTTAGGCTAGTTGCTATTCACACCCTGCGCGTTTTCTGTTTTTATTTTTTATTTTTAATTGGATTCTGGTGACACTTGGGCCTGCGCCTTCTGCTTTTCACACCACCATCTCCAAGCCCACTCTGGATAATGAACTGGGCGCAGTTCATTTTGACACCCCCCATCCCATTTATTTCATTTCTTTTATTTTGTTTTTCTTTTATATTTTCTTGTTTGTAAATAATTCATATAAAATTGGAAAATTAGTATTTTTTAATTCTTGTTTTTTTTATAGGTTTATAATCCTGTCTAGAAAAATATCAATAAATAAAATTGGCATTTTATTTTCTTTTAATATTTTTAGCATATTTTTCATTTAAATAGCCTTTTAATATGTTTAGTTTGATACTCAATTTTGTAGAATTTATTTTAGGACCTTCCGTTAGTCTTTTTGATTCATTCTTTTTAGTGTGATTAGTTATTGAGCCTTAGTTCCCATAGGATTTAATTCATGATTTTTAGATTAAAATTTGATTAGTTTAATTAGGTGAGATTAGAGTAATCATAATTAGGGTTTAGGTTATGCATAGGTGAAGTAATTCATTTTCTTTGGAGAGTTTTGACTTGATTTTTGGGTATGGGCATATAGGGATGTTAGGGGTAGGTGTTATAGACCCTTGTAAATGATTGTTAGATTTTCCCCCCTTTGCTTTAGTATTTTCAAGTATTTTCTGATTGTATTGACTGTCTGTGTGATATTTGTCTGTCTCTGGGGTTTATCTTTGGGGAATTGTTGTGGGGCTTAGTTTGTTTTGAAGACCTTGTTGAAGGAGCATGAGGAAGAAGAAGATTGAAGATCAAGACCCAGAGATCCAGAGGTTGTAGCTTGTTCTCTGTTGTGAGGTTTGAGATCCTGAAGTTTGAGGGAAATTTATGGTACTTTCCTGAGGAAGGCACTATGAATGACTTTCATTCTTTCTTCTCACCTCTTTCTTAAGTATCCAATGATGTTGGAGCCTTCATGTGAGTTTAATTTCTCCTGAGGAGGAATGTAAACTGATCACAGTTGTTGAGCCACATGGGATACGATTCCTAAGTGGAAGCCTCCTAGTACTTTCCTGAGGAAGGTCCTATGGGTCTGTTCACTTAGTTCCCTTAGTTTATCTAGGACTTCTTAAGTATCCAATGATGTTGGAGCCTTCATGTGAGTTTAATTTCTCCTGAGGAGGAATGTAAACTGATCTCAGTTGTTGAGCCACATGGGATACGATTCCTAAGTGGAAGCCTCCTAGTAATTTCCTGAGGAAGGTCCTATGGGTCTGTTCACTTAGTTCCCTTAGTTCATCTAGGACTTCTTAAGTATCCAATGATGTTGGAGCCTTCATGTGAGTTTAATTTCTCCTGAGGAGGAATGTAAACTGATCACAGTTGTTGAGCCACATGGGATACGATTCCTAACTGGAAGCCTCCTAGTACTTTCCTGAGGAAGGTCCTATGGGTCTGTTCACTTAGTTCCCTTAGTTCATCTAGGACTTCTTAAGTATCCAATGATGTTGGAGCCTTCATGTGAGTTTAATTTCTCCTGAGGAGGAATGTAAACTGATCACAGTTGTTAAGCCACATAGGATATGATTCCTGAGTATAAGCCTCCTAGTGCTTTCCTGAGGAGGGCACTATGAGTCTGCCTACTTAGCTCCCTTTCTTTGGTAAGCTTGTTTTGAAGCTTGAAGACTGGGATTGAGTTCTCTTGTTTAGGGTTTTGCTTTAGGGTTTTGCTTTAGGGCTTTGCTTAGAGGTAGATTGTGTTTTGTTTGCCTGATGGCACTTCATTCCTTTTATCTGTTTATTGCTTGATAGCATGTTGTTTATTTTTCAGTATGATTACTGTTATTTCATGACTGGCTTGAGGTTGAGATGAGCTTGTGGAGGCTGAAGCCCCACACACATTCCCTCCCTCACTTGCATTGCATGCATTTTACTGTTAAGCTGATGCTTTGTCTGTTTTGGTGTATCATTGACATGATCCCTTAGGACTCTCATTTCCTTTGATAAGGATTTGATGATAGACTGTTAGGTTGAAACCTATGCATGACAACTTCTAGGAGTTCCCTGTTCAAACCTCAACCATAGGATGAATCCATGGCATGATAACAGTAGGACTTGATAGTCTCCCTCCTAGTTGGGCCTGTTCTCTTCTCATCTCAAAACAGTTTAAGATACAGTAATCATGAATGATTTCTTTCGTACATTACGAGCCTTAAGCTATCTGAGAAAGGATTGTGGGAGAGTTCCTTTTCCACAGTCTAGATGTTTAGTATGGTACCCTTTGGGTGACATGCGATGCATTCACTCTCAGGTCATAGTCTCTAGTGCGGTTGAAATCGCAAACACAATAAAAAACACTTCTTTCAAGACAGGAGATAACCCGCAGTTTCCCGAACTACGTTTGCTCTGATCTTCCATGCAGTGTGGAAGTACGTAGGCATAGGATGCGATATCCTAGCGAGCAACCTTTCCCAACCTTTCCCCGTAACCCTTCGTAGGTCGAACTACGTTGACTCTGATTTCTCATTCTCTGATGAGAATACATAGGCATAAAGTGCGACGCTTTGCCGAGTCATTTTTCTTTTCTTTTTTCAGCCAGCCTTGATAGGTAGATAGAATAAAACCAACCCGTCCAAGTAAACAAACAAGCGTGGATCCCGTCGAGTACGACGGACGTGAGGGGTGCTAATACCTTCCCCTTGCGTAACCGACTCCCGAACCCAGACAATGGTTGCGATGACCTTGTCTTACCCTTTTTCCTCAGGTTTCTCCGATCGTTTCCTTTCCCGCTCCGAGGGATAAATAACGAAAGGTGGCGACTCTTCTGTCATGCCGACACCTTATTTTCGCGCAAGCGACAGCTGGCGACTCTGCTGGGGACTTTATAGCATCTAGGGACTTTTCCCATCCCTTATGCCGGGACCGTTTCCCATCCCCTACGAGAGTCAATCCTAGCGCTTGTATGTTTGCTTGTTGGGTTGCATTTATTTATCGCATTTTTACTTCTCGCACTTTATTTCCCACATTTTATTTTCCAGTTTGATATGATTATCTGTGCTGCTGTGGGAGAGGGATGTTACTATGAGTGAGAAGTCGGACCTGGGCTTGAGTATACACCTAGACATAGTTGCGGAGAGTAGTAGACGAACCTGTCTGCTGAGCAGGCACAGTTCCCTACGAAATCTGCGCTCAGACGAGGTTCTTGCAGAGGTGCTCCTTTCCGGTCCTGAGGATCTGAGGGGAGTCCAGACGTGAGGATTGTCGACTCTGGGGACCGATCATTTGGAAGTCAGCTAAGTGAGGCCTCTTCATGACTTGATGATGCCACTCCTTCTGGGAATCGTATCGTCACTCATGAAAGTCTGTGACGCTGATGACCGCATAGGATGCCGTACCTTTGTCCGTGGATTAGGTCCATACCTGTGAGCGGGATTGGGTTTATTGCAGGAAACTTTAACCTCCAGACCACCTGGTTTTCTTGACAGTGGATCAATTATGTTGGTACCAGGTTTCTCAGTTGCAGATTTGTCTGTTCTTGATAGAGCAGGTTTTGATCAGAGGATCTTGTCATCAGGTGTATGTCTGTTCTTGATAGAGCAGGTTTTGATCAGAGTATTGTCATCAGTGGTTTGTTCTGGATGGACCAGATTTTGAGTGGGGTCTGAAGATCTCATCAGCAGATGTTGTTTGTTCTTGATAGGGGTCTGAAGATCTCATCAGCAGCTGTATGTTTGTTCTTGATAGGGCAGATTTTTGAGTTGGGGTCTGAAGACTTCATCAGCAGATATTTCTTGATCACACATCTGGGATCCTTATTATCAGACATTTGTTCTCGACAGAGCAAAATTTTGGTCTTATATATATGGTCCTATCAGAAGGTCGTTCTTAGCAGATCAGATTAGTGGTCTTACACCGGGGTTTTCTTCTCATCAGTGATTATTGACCTAGAATCTCCACAGCAGTTACCCGGATATATTATTGCATGACTGCATTTTGCATTAGTTCGCATATTCATTTTTGCATCCCATTAGCATGTGTCTGTGCTGCAGGCGCATTTCGTACCCGGATTCTGGTGTCCCGAGCCATATGAGATATTTTCTTCCATGAATGGATCCAGTCTTATCATTGCATTGACACTATGTTGGCACGTTGACACCAGAATTAGGGGTGATCTCCTGAACGTACAGACACCCATGGCATTAGCATAATTCATCTTGCATGACGGACGCCGGGGCGTGTCTTCTAACCCTTGTGTTTGCAGGTTTGACTCAGAATCGAGCGATTCAGACTAATGGAGCAGGTACAAGCTGAGTTGGGGAAAATCCAAAACCAGTTGGAGCAGGTCATGAATGACATACAGGCAGTGCGTCTAGACCAGCAAGTGCTCAGAGAAGAGAATCAGCAGCTGCAAAATCAGTTGAGCTTTCTCATGGGAGTGGTGAGAAGTATGCTAAAAAAGGAGAGTGGTCAAGCACCCAAGGTGGAGCCCAAAGTGCTTCCTCCGTTACCGTCAGTGCCACCTGTGATGAAGACAAATGGACCTCATAGATCCTCTACACAGCATGAAGCTCAAGACCTGTCTCGTCAGCAGCCGCGTCGGGCATCTCAGAATAACCTTGAAGGTTATAATCAAAAGAAGAAGTTACTTGATAGAGCTGTGGACCCAATACCTGTGAGTTATGCCCAACTGTTACCACTGTTGGTTCAGAACCGTGTTCTCAAGCTTCGGACCTCGGATCCACTAGGTGACATATCACCAGACATTGATCTCAACACACATTGTGATTTCCACTCAGGAGCACCGGGGCACCATGTTGAAACATGTAAGGCTCTCAAGAATAAGATTCAAGACCTTATTGACTCAAGGACAATTAGGCTTGTGCCGGGCGGCATGAGAGCATCGGGAAAGTTCATCCCGTACCCTGCAGAAGAGGTGAATGATTCCACTCCTTTGCCTGAAGCTGAGAAAGATCTTGAATATGTCCCGCGACCTTTGATGACTGCATCGCCTCGCTCGCAGTTTCTACCTGGATCAAGTTCAAGGACACAAGCGCCTAAACAAGAGACCGTTGCCACTCAGAAACAACGACCTCTTGCTCTTGGGCGGAAAGAATACCAGTACCAGGATCAAAAGAGGCCTCGCAACCACTTAGAACTAAGGAATGCTTCTTCCCATCCAGTGCCTGTGCCGTATAGCCAGATTCTTCCACAGTTGATTCAGAATTCTTTGGTGGAACCGAAAGCTCTCAAGCCCGTGCCAGAGCCTTACCCTCCAGGGTACAATCCTCGTGCTCAGTATGGTTACCATGGTGGATCTCCGGGGCATTCAACTGAAGATTGCAAGGCTTTCCAGGCGAAAGTGCAACAATTGATCGACCAAGGGTGTATTTCCTTTCCAGACGGAGTTTTGGTTGTACGTGACAACCTCTCAGCTGTTTGAGCTTGCAGATTCAGAGGTTTATTTCCAGAAGCCAGTGATCCAGACAGGCAGACGTCCTCAGCATTGGCAGTCCTCGGACTTTTTATCATTTGCATTTGTAGTCTCTTTTCTGTTAGTTACTACTTGCTGTTAAACATTGTATGTTCCGAATGGCAATATTAATAAAGTGACTATGCATTTTTCTGAATTAGTTATGTCGTTGTCACTCATTTACTGCATTTCACTGACACTTGCATTTTATTCACTCTACTTTATTACTATGATTAGCAATGAGTGGAGGGAGGATGATGAAACTGAATACTCATAACCAATGATCGCATTGCTTTCAGATAAAACCTTGCCGATGACGTATAAGGCATTGTTTCACATCCCTAAACACCGGAGAGATAAGGAAGAGAATCCCTTGTTAACCACTTCGAGCCGAGGAGTAGGAGTTTCTTTCGTACTTTTTAACCCTCACATCTTAACCCGGGGCAGGGTAGTTGTCAGTCAGCTTGATCGAGCGTTCAAGTCTTATAGAGGAGTGTTGTCCTTCGAGGACCAATCACATCATATTCCTCTCCAGAGGTCGTACCTCATCAACCACAATGGTTAAACCTCACCAATCAGGAGTGAGACAGTTACAAGCCTCTCGGATAAATCCAGACAGCTAGTGTCGCACGACTTGTTCCAAAGAAAAAAGGGAATAAGAAAGCCCGCTAAGTAAAAAGGAAAAGCTAGAAAGCAAATACTTAGGCAAAAATCAGGGCATCCCGCTGGACTTCAAAAGGAAAAATCTAAAAAAGAACTCAAAAGGAGTCAGTCCAGGCAAAAATTAGGGAATCAAAAAAAAAAGTGAATGAAAAAGAAAGGATTATAAAAGAGAAAAATCCTCAAACAAGGACAAAGTCGTGTAGACACGGACACCGAAAACGAAAAAGAAGTAACTGTCACTCCGAAACACCTTGTGAATTCTTTAACCAGTTGGTCCCAATGTTCAACATGCCTCTCGAAGAGGCGAGCGCTCGAGCTAAGTTAACTGGACTTTAGGATCGGAGATCATAACGTAGAAGGTGGGGGTACAAATCATAATTTGAGCCAAATGTCCTTTGTTTCACGAACCGTGAACCCGACCACGATACAACCCTTAAAAGACCTAATTGAGGCAGGGTTTATTCTGAAAGCGCATTACGATAAGGTTGAGTAACCTGACTCCTTCATGATTTACTAATCATATCCTTATTGTATTTTTCACTGATCACATCAGCACTACGTTTGAACTCTTCGGTTCATTCGTCACTCACTAGCATGACACGTAAATGAGTGACAGTACAACATTTTTTCGAAATTTGCATGAACACTGCATTAAAATTACCATTCGTGAATAAACAATTTTAGTTGCAGGTTAGTAGCTAATATGAAGGAACTTCAACAGAGAATAGCCAACCAGGACTGAATCGTTAGCAGTCCGGATCAGAATGGTGTGCTGTGAAACCCTGTGAATCTGGGGCATTGACTTCCAGTGAGTTTGGAATCAGTTTGTCCAAGGACAAGTCCCGGAGCATCAGTTGATTATGGGGCAGTTTATACAAGAAGCGGTTGGTCGGAAGTGAATCTTCTCGAGACCCAATCAGGGGCAGTTATCCAGAATTCTTGCGATTTGAGGGCGGATCCCTCCAGTGTTCAATCAGAGCATGTTGAGTCGCTCATCGCTCGTTCAGGGGCAAACTACTTCAGAGATATTGAAGCCGACCATGCTGAGAGTTGATTAGTGGAGGATGAATCCTTCCGTTGTGCAGGTGTTGGGGCAAGCCATCAGAAGATTGTCTGGTGGCCAGTTGTTTTCATTTCAGAATGAATTATTCCCAAAAGTCGGACTGGGGCAAGTTGAATTGCGCTGGGGCAAGTCGTTCAAATGAGTTTGTTCACCCTAGCAAGAATTGAGTATCGGGGAATCGCGCTATTACCCTGCCAAAACCTGAACCTTCTGAAGAAGCCTTGCGGTCATTGGATTGTTATCCTACAGCCGAACCTGTTACTTGGATCCATGATTGGTAGCCTGTGTTCCCTGTGTCGACATTGTTGAACCAGGATCGTTTCCCAGCAGAGATGTACGGTTTGATGTTGTTCCCCCTGTACAGTTTGAGACTACAGCAGATTGAGATGACGTTTATCCCTTATCAGATTAGGGTCAAAATTACCCTCAGCAGACCAGGATTAATATCCCCGAAGCAGGGCGAGTCCTCCTTCTCCAGCAGAGTTCTGTAGCCTCTCCGCCGTAGGGTCTGAACGCAAGATAGTGAGCATTGATATGTCTCCCCAGGCAGAGATGATTCTCCTCCCCAAGCAGACGCATCCTGAAGGAACGTCACCTCATCAACTGAGTCGCGCGCAGAAGCTCGTATTCTTCCCCAGCACCGGGTCACAAGTGCAGATTTCATAGAAATGTTCGGGTGCCGAAGCTCGTGTTTTCCCCAGTAAAGTCGCTGCAGCAGGATTCTCCCCCAGCCCCGGGTCACAAGTGCAGGTTTCGCAGGAAGCTATTCTCACGCCGAAGTATGCAGTAACTGATGGTGCCAGACTGAAGTCTCCTGCGGAATTGAGATTCCCCACCATAGTTATACTTTCTCCTGAAGTTGGATGATTCCCTCTTCCCCAGTAGAGTGCTGGAACAGCTGATGTTGTATTCCTTTGCAGAGTTGTACTCTCCCCCGAAGTCAGATGATTCTTTCTTCCCCAGCGGAATTGGCATTCCTCATCAGAGTCGTACTCTCTCCAGTGAAGTAGAATGATTTCTCTCTCCCCGGCTGAGTCCGCAGGCCCTAGGAGAGCCTAATCCTTGGAAGCAGTTGGGACCATGAGTGGATTTTCCCTAGCAGAGTATTGAACAGTCAAGGCGGTATGTCCCCAGAGTCGCACTCTCTCCAGCGAAGCAGAATGATTTCTCCTTCCTCAGCCGAGTTTGCAGATGTCCAAGAGAGCCGAATCCTTGGAAGTTGATCAGACCATGTTTAGTTGTGTCCCCAGTGGAGTGTTGAGCAGCTGAAGTTGTTTCCCCACAGAGTGGTTCTCCCCAGAAGAGTAGCCGAGACGGCCACGCAGTTTATTCTCGCGATTGATATCACTCTCCTTCAGCAGGTCCAGGTTCTCATAGAGCTTCGTCCCCCTGCAGCGATCAACTGAAGTTGTTTCCCCTGCCGCAGTCAACGGAAGATCATTTCCCCAGACGGAGTCCGATTGATATTGGCGTGTCCACGTTCTCCTCAGCAGGATGATTCCTCTATCTGAGTAGTTCTTTCTCCTTGACAGGAGAATTCCCCCCCAGCATTTATTTTGCTGACGGGATCGCATCATTGTGCATGATTGCATAACATGTAGCATAAACGCATAGCATTTCCACCGTGTGGGGCATGGCGCCGAAGCATATGCATCATAAGCATGATCCAGGTTATTATCATTCTTGTTTTATAGGTGTTCCGCCAAAGGATCAGTTGCTCAGGATGATTCCTGATATTCTCCCCAACGAAGTCGTTTGCTCAAGATGATTTTTGAGATCCCCAACGAAGTCTTCAGTTCGAGATGATTCTCGAATCCCTCAGCAGGGCCATTTGCTCAAGACGATTTGTGAGATCCTCAGCGCAGTTTCCCGAGTTGTTTGCTTAAGATGATTCTTGAGCTCCCCAGTAGCGTCCCCGGCGAAGATCGCCCAGGACAATGCCTGAAACTCCAAGAGAGTCGAGTCCTTGGAAGCTGCTCAAGCCGTGATTGGTTTGAACCCAGCAAGAGTTGTCCAGGAAGATTCCTGGAATCCCCAGCAGAATGTTTGCTCCAGAATGGTTAATCGGTTCAGGATGATTCTTGAAGGTGCCTGACGGGTTTGTTTGTTCAAGATGATTCTTGAAGTCCTTAGCAGCGTGATATGTTTGCTCCAACAGTGATGTCTAATCTGAAGATTGACTTCGTAAACGCCTGGAGGCGATATCAAAAGGTTCTTGTGGATTCATATTCCTGTGTTGATGAATCAGCATTCGTCTGAAGACAAGGTTCAAAAGTTTGTAGATACAACGTTGGTATACAAGGTGATCCGTGTTGGCCTGAAGACCAAGTCAGTTGTCCTGAGGTGATGATTGATTGCGATCAAGTGAATAGTGTTTCTTCTGACTGAAGTCGAAGATGTTTCTCCAGCTGAAGCGGAGTTTGCCTGAAGGCAAAGTGTTTGAATCCCCGTAGAGTCATGAATGGCTCAGGATACCACTTCTCTGACTGAAGTCATAGATTTCCCAAGCTGAAGCGAAGGTGCCTGAAGGCAAGGTTATCCCCAAAGTCATGAATGACTTAGGATTCATTTTTTCAGACTGAAGGCCGAAGTATATCCCTGACTGAAGTCACGAATACTCTATAGCAGAGGCGGAGTTTCCTGAAGGCATATCCATGTATCCTTGAAGGCCAAGGACCATTTTCTTCAGACTGAAGTCGAAGATACCTCCTGCAGAGTTGCCGACGGGAAAAGTTTACATCCTTGAAGGCCAAGGATGCTTATCTTCAGAAATACTTGAAGATCCTTTCTAGCTGAAGCTGGAAGTGGCCAGGGGCCATGGTTTCATATAGCTTTGATGTTGAAGTTCTACGGTCAGCTCAGTATGCAGTAGTATTCGGATGTTCGTTATGGTTCTGAGGGAGAATCCCAGATCAGAGTATGCTTAGTTAAGTCTCTCATTCCCAGCGGAGTAGTTTCAAATACACAAGTGTACCTTTTGTTCCATTTACCAGGGGTGAACCCCAGGTCAGAGTTGTTCAGTGTTGTATTTTCTCCAGCGGCAACGCGGGGTATTTTGATTGTCCGACGACAATGTCATATCAGTATTTCTCTAGCTAGTTGCCGTGCAGCTAGTATTGCAGTATTCGAAGAGTTGAGCAGTTGGCAAATTTTCGGGTTTTATTGGTATTCAACCGTCTCGTACCTCTGAATGTTTGAAGGCTGAGCGCTCTTCAACCCTTCAGATCCAAGTCGCTTGAATAGGGGCAGCTGTTGCACCCTAAAATTTGACCAACCGATTCTCCTATCTGGCTCGTGGTTTATATTCATGTTCGCAAATCAGATGCACGACATTTGTGCACAGACAGAGGATATCAGGGTTACAACTTGGTTTTCATCTACCAAATATGTCAGATCCAGTCTAGATAATCAGGGTTTTTTATTTTCGGGAAATTATGCGCTTCTCGGTGTTTGCAGCTCACATGGTGGCTTTTGGGATATTCTGATGCCCGGGGTTTTGTTCGATTCGATCTGGTCTCGCGCGCTCTTTTATGGGGGTCATTTGCATTTGTCTGCATTCTTTTAGGGTTTTATAGCCTTTCGTGGATTTTAAATAGGCTTTTTGGATTTTTTTAGGATTAAATAGATTTTTTAACATTTTTAAATAGTTTAAATCTTTTTTCTAGAGCTTTATAAGTTTTTTAATAGTTTGAATCTTTTTTTAGAATTTTATAGATTTTAAAATTGTTTTTAATTGTTTTAGATAATATAGAAAGAGTATAGTTTTTCCTTTTATTAATAATAGAGTTTGTTTTAATATAGATTTAATCTTTTAATAGATTTTTCTTTTATTAGTTTTAAATAGGATTTTAATAGATCTTTGAAATAATATTAGAGATTAAATAGAGATTATTAGAATTTTATTAGTTGAGGTTTAATATAGGTTTAAGTAGATATTAATCACCTTTTAGATTTAATTAGGGTTTAATTAGGTTAATTAGGAGTTAATCTCCTGTTTAGAGTTTAATTGAATTTGTTAGAATTAATTAGGATTAGTTCAATTTTCATTCAGACTTAATTGTGGTTTTAACTAGTTAATTATGTTTAGTTTTAATTAGTTTGATTAGGATTAATCATTAGTTAATTGGGTTTAAAGTTTTAATTAGGTTTAAATTCTTTTAATTCAAGTTTTTTAGGTTTTGGGTATCCTTTTCGTGTGGGCCCAGAAAGCAGAGTTTTTGAAGCCCAATCAAGTCCATCAGATTCATTTTTTTGTTCAATTTTTGTCCAGAACAGGCCAGGTGTCAAATATATAAAAGGCCACGCGTGCAAAGGAGACCCCACCACCTCACAACTCAGAACTTCCCTCCTCGTGCCACGTTCCCCACTCACCCTCTCCCTCTGCCAACTCCTCTCACCACGTGTCCCTCCCAGCAAATTCCTCTCACCACGCGTCCAATCCCCAACCCCTCGCCTGAGTCTCGCCGGGGTCCCTACCGTCGGGCATGCAGACGCCATAACCCCCACCGCCGGCCACCCTAACGCCTTTCGGCCACCGCAACCATCGCCAGAGCTACTTTTTGTCCAGAAATCAGTGAAACGCTTCGTTCTCCTCCTTTCTTCCTCCGCCCACCTTCATCCATAGTTCGCCGAAAAACTCATCCTTCACCGGAAACTTCAAAGGATTCTCCAGAACACATTCAAACTTTCAACTCTTACGCCCAGATCACCTCAAGAACACCAACCATGTTCGTCCGTTCTTCAATCTTTCCCCAGGAAACCCTTCGAGCATTCATTGTTCTTCACAAGGAATTTCCAGAAAGCCTCCATTTTCATCATCTCACCAAGAGCGATTGTTCTAGCAATCTTCAACCACGATTCGCCCAGTATTTCACCAGATCCGTACAAGATTCGTCAACTCCAAGATCTTTAAGATCTTCATCAAGATCTCCTTGCAGTTCATCATTAAGAGTGGTTCTTCGCATCATCAATCTCCAGCAAATCTCCAGAAACCTTCAAGATCGCCGCGAGTTCGTTTGAAGATTCTTCAAAGCTCCATTGTTCCCGTCGTGTAAACCCAGGTTTGCCCTTCGTCATCTCTCCATTATCATGCAAGATGAGCTGATTAGTTAGGGATTAATAGTATAGGGTGAGTTCATTTGGTTCTTGAGTGGTGATTTGTCTGTGAGTTTGAATGGATTTGGAGAGAGAGATGGAGTTGCAGACGGCGCAACTAGGGTTTTGCTTGGATGAACAGTAACCAGGGGATTAGAGGGTAAGCGTGGTTTTGTTATCTGATTAGTTGGGCTAGGGTTGGGATAGCATTTAGGCCCAAAGCTGGTTTACTGAAGCATACTCCCTCATTTCTCGTTCCCCCCCCCCCCCTGCGTGAGAAGAGATAGAATGAATTTGGATTGGGCCTTTGCCCAATTGCTAAGCGCACCCCCTCCATTCAGAGCCCACAAGGGAAATGCACTTAGGCTAGTTGCTATTCACACCCTGCGCGTTTTCTGTTTTTCTTTTTTATTTTTAATTGGATTCTGGTGACACTTGGGCCTGCGCCTTCTGCTTTTCACACCACCATCTCCAAGCCCACTCTGGATAATGAACTGGGCGCAGTTCATTTTGACACCCCCGATCCCATTTATTTCATTTCTTTTATTTTGTTTTTCTTTTATATTTTCTTGTTTGTAAATAATTCATATAAAATTGGAAAATTAGTATTTTTTAATTCTTGTTTTTTTTATAGGTTTATAATCCTGTCTAGAAAAATATCAATAAATAAAATTGGCATTTTATTTTCTTTTAATATTTTTAGCATATTTTTCATTTAAATATCCTTTTAATATGTTTAGTTTGATACTCAATTTTGTAGAATTTATTTTAGGACCTTCCGTTAGTCTTTTTGATTCATTCTTTTTAGTGTGATTAGATATTGAGCCTTAGTTCCCATAGGATTTAATTCATGATTTTTAGATTAAAATTTGATTAGTTTAATTAGGTGAGATTAGAGTAATCATAATTAGGGTTTAGGTTATGCATAGGTGAAGTAATTCATTTTCTTTGGAGAGTTTTGACTTGATTTTTTGGTATGGGCATATAGGGATGTTAGGGGTAGGTGTTATAGACCCTTGCAAATGATTGTTAGATTTTCCCCCCTTTGCTTTAGTATTTTCAAGTATTTTCTGATTGTATTGACTGTCTGTGTGATATTTGTCTGTCTCTGGGGTTTATCTTTGGGGAATTGTTGTGGGGCTTAGTTTGTTTTGAAGACCTTGTTGAAGGAGCATGAGGAAGAAGAAGATTGAAGATCAAGACCCAGAGATCCAGAGGTTGTAGCTTATTCTCTGTTGTGAGGTTTGAGATCCTGAAGTTTGAGGGAAATTTATGGTACTTTCCTGAGGAAGGCACTATGAATGACTTTCATTCTTTCTTCTCACCTCTTTCTTAAGTATCCAATGATGTTGGAGCCTTCATGTGAGTTTAATTTCTCCTGAGGAGGAATGTAAACTGATCACAGTTGTTGAGCCACATGGGATACGATTCCTAAGTGGAAGCCTCCTAGTACTTTCCTGAGGAAGGTCCTATGGGTCTGTTCACTTAGTTCCCTTAGTTCATCTAGGACTTCTTAAGTATCCAATGATGTTGGATCCTTCATGTGAGTTTAATTTCTCCTGAGGAGGAATGTAAACTGATCACAGTTGTTGAGCCACATGGGATACGATTCCTAAGTGGAAGCCTCCTAGTACTTTCCTGAGGAAGGTCCTATGGGTCTGTTCACTTAGTTCCCTTAGTTCATCTAGGACTTCTTAAGTATCCAATGATGTTGGAGCCTTCATGTGAGTTTCATTTCTCCTGAGGAGGAATGTAAACTGATCACAGTTGTTAAGCCACATAGGATATGATTCTTGAGTATAAGCCTCCTAGTGCTTTCCTGAGGAGGGCACTATGAGTCTGCCTACTTAGCTCCCTTTCTTTGGTAAGCTTGTTTTGAAGCTTGAAGACTGGGATTGAGTTCTCTTGTTTAGGGTTTTGCTTTAGGGTTTTGCTTTAGAGCTTTGCTTAGAGGTAGATTGTGTTTTGTTTGCCTGATGGCACTTCATTCCTTTTATCTGTTTATTGCTTGATAGCATGTTGTTTATTTTTCAATATGATTACTGTTATTTCATGACTGGCTTGAGGTTGAGATGAGCTTGTGGAGGCTGAAGCCCCACACACATTCCCTCCCTCACTTGCATTGCATGCATTTTACTGTTAAGCTGATGCTTTGTCTGTTTTGGTGTATCATTGACATGTTCCCTTAGGACTCTCATTTCCTTTGATAAGGATTTGATGATAGACTGTTAGGTTGAAACCTATGCATGAAAACTTCTAGGAGTTCCCTGTTCAAACCTCAACCATAGGATGAATCCATGGCATGATAACAGTAGGACTTGATAGTCTCCCTCCTAGTTGGGCCTGTTCTCTTCTCATCTCAAAACAGTTTAAGATACAGTAATCATGAATGATTTCTTTCGTACGTTACGAGCCTTAAGCTATCTGAGAAAGGACTGTGGGAGAGTTCCTTTTCCACAGTCTGGATGTTTAGTATGGTACCCTTTGGGTGACATGCGATGCATTCACTCTCAGGTCATAGTCTCTAGTGCGGTTGAAATCGCAAACACAATAAAAAACACTTCTTTCAAGACAGGAGATAACCCGCAGTTTCCCGAACTACGTTTGCTCTGATCTTCCATGCAGTGTGGAAGTACGTAGGCATAGGATGCGATATCCTAGCGATCAACCTTTCCCAACCTTTCCCCGTAACCCTTCGTAGGTCGAACTACGTTGACTCTGATTTCTCATTCTCTGATGAGAATACGTAGGCATAAAGTGCGACGCTTTGCCGAGTCATTTTTCTTTTCTTTTTTCAGCCATCCTTGATAGGTAGATAGAATAAAACCAACCCGTCCAAGTAAACAAACAAGCGTGGATCCCGTCGAGTACGACGGACGTGAGGGGTGCTAATACCTTCCCCTTGCGTAACCGACTCCCGAACCCAGACAATGGTTGCGATGACCTTGTCTTACCCTTTTTCGTCAGGTTTCTCCGATCGTTTCCTTTCCCGCTCCGAGGGATAAATAACGAAAGGTGGCGACTCTTCTGTCATGCCGGCACCTTATTTTCGCGCAAGCGACACAGGTCTCAATTATATTGTTAGAATTGAGGGCAGACGTAACCCGAGCGAGGACAACGGGGGAACTTGTTGTAACCTAAATTTTGACCCTTAAATATTCTTCATCTTTCTAGGAGCATCATCGTTTGTTTATCTAACCTTAACCTATTTCAAGTTTTCCTTTGTCAAGATGCAGATGAATTAGGGTTCCAAACAGCCAGCAATCAGGGTTTCTATGGTTTGATCAGTCAATGTCTTGGATTGATTCTCCATGAAACAAGTCCCCACATTATCAATAATACTACATTGGATCAAGTATGAATCCAATTTTAGGTTGTCACCCAAAGATCAAGAGCAGTGCAGTCTAGGACTCCCGATTAGGGTTTTTGATCAGGAAAAGTCAACTATGGTTTAAATTTTGATTTAACTGGTACTCCAATGATGGAATCATGGTCCATTAAGCTCATATGACTTAGTGGAGTCCACTCAAGAAGTTTCAAAACCATAGAGGACCCAGAACACCAACGGTCAATTCAGGGTTTTCCGATCGATCGGTTCGTCTGACTAAAAAGTCAACTCATTGACCAACAGGGTTTTGACCAAAAATTGAAGGCAATCATGTTCCTAATGTTATATCACATCTTTTCAAGAATTTTTGTGACCATTGGATCAAGGATTTAGAAGTAATCGAAAAGTCGGGAAATTAGGGTTTTGAAAGGGGCAAAACCATAACTTCCTAGCCACACATCCAAATGGAGTGGTTCAAAGCTTGTTTGAATGGTCTTGAGGAGTCCTACAAAATTGCAACAGTTATCCATGTGCAAAAAATGAATAGATTTGGATTTATGATCAAAATCAATACAAGAGGTGAAAATACTTAGTGAAACTTCACATTTTTAGCACTTTACAAGTCATGTTTTCAGCCTACTTCAAGGGTGATTTTGACCTAGTTCCACTTGGAATTTGAAAATTCCCAAAACATGAAAGTTGTAGAGAATGATGAGGGATTTTCAAAACTTAGAAGAAATCCTCCATAGAATTTGTGAGCTAGGAGTTTCGAAGGAGGCAAGTTGGGGTCAAACACTTGAAATGCACAATGTCAAACTTAGCATAAACCAACTTGCTAATTATCCAATTGGTTTTCAACCATGGTTTAACATCTGATTTGATTTCTAAGGGTGTATGATGAGTGAAATCAAAGGAATCTATGATCAAAGACAAGGATTTGTTCAAGATCATTATTTAAATGCAAGAAAGTACAAAAAGTATAAGAGAAGAGAGATTGCTTTTCTGCTACAACATGGAGGATCTTGTAAGAACATAGATTGGTGTTTAATATATCGCTATTATTTTGATGATAACTCTAATGAAATTTTGTATTAAGAAAATATATACTCTAATCTTGTTCAAGTGTTTTTGTTTCAGATATTAAATTAAGTATTCTTATGGAAGCAAAAATGCATCTGAACAGTATTCTACGCAAAGCTCTGAAGCATCAGAAGCAAGTGATCAGAAGACTCTTACCATGATAGAAGACTCTGAAGCAGAAGCTGCGGAAAACTCTGAAGCAGAAGCTGCAGAAGACTCTGAAGCGTAGCTGAAGAATTTGTATGAAGAGTTTCAAGCATTGTTTCAAGAAGACTCTGAAGTACTTTACGCTGCAAGTACAAAGGCTTTGTTTTTCAAACTCTGCTCTGAGTGATATTCACGCTGAAAGAACTGGCTGCAAAACTATGATAACATCAAGACTCTAATGTTGATAACTTTGAGACAGAAGCTTGTTGAAGAAAATATTATTCAAAGATATATCTGTTGGCATATTCCAAACGACTCTTTCCTTATTCATGTATGGCACAGGAAATTAGATAAAAGGGATTTGTCTAAACATTCCCCTTCTGGGAAAGCTAGAGTCAATAGAAGACAAAAGGCTACAACTACACAACAAGGCACAGTCTTCAAGCATTGGACTTTCTAGTCTATAAAAGGATGTCTTCAACAACATTTCAAGGTTAACGAATCATTGACGAATAACCAAGAAATCAAATCAAAACTACTCTCAAGCTCTCATACAATTTTATTTCATAAGCTGAATAGTATTATTCGTTCTTAATCTAGGTGTAAAAATCACAACTTGTGATATAGCTTTTTAGAAGCATCTTAAACACTTGTTTAGTTTACACTAATTTGTAAAAGGTTCCTTAAGAAGACCAAGTTATGGTCAGAATTTCTTGAGAAGACTAAGACAGTTGTTCTTAGTGGTTGACACTGTAATCTGTTTGAATATAGTGGATTAAGTCCTTGTGGAGAAAGGCAAATCACCTTGATAGGGTGGACTGGATTAGTTGAGTTCAACGAACCAGGATAAAAATTTTGTGTTATTTTTATTGCCATAATTTTTCTAAACCCTTATTCAACCCCCCTTCTAAGTGTTTTTCTCACCTTCAGTTGGTATCAGGGCCTGGTTCCGTTAGTGCTCTCACTTCACCATGAACAGAAAAGATCCAGTTGAGAAAAACTCCATACATCTTGTTCTTTATTCATCATGGCTGCTGAAGCTTCTAATTCAACTTCTTACAACAACATATACGATGATAAAGATAGAATAAGCACCAAACCTCCCATGTTTGATGGTGAGAAGTTTGACTACTGGAAAGACAGAATAAAAAGCTTCTTTCTAGGGTATGATGCTGATTTGTGGAATTTAGCAACTGATGGTTACACTCATCCTACCAATGATGAAGGGAAAAAAGATTGACTTAGATCAACAAAAGAAGGAGTTTAGAAACCACCACAAAGCAAGAACCATCTTATTAAATGCAATATCTCATACAGAGTATGAGAAAATAAAAAATAGAGATACTGCATTTGATATGTTTGAATCCTTGAAGATGACTCATGAAGGGAACTCACAAGTAAAGGAGACCAAGGCTCTGGCGCTGATCCAGAAATATGAAGCCTTCAAAATGGAGGAGTCTGAATCTGTTGAAACAATCTTCTCTAGATTTCAGATTCTCACAGCTAGCTTGAAAGTTCTGGACAAGGGTTATTCTACTTCTAACCATGTCCATAAGATCATTAGAAGTTTTCCAACCAGATGGAGACCAATGGTCACAGCTCTGAAGCTTGCGAAGGATCTGAACAAGATCACGCAGGAAGAACTGATCAGCTCTCTGAGGAGTCATGAGATTGAACTAGAGGAAGACGAGCCTCAGAAAAAAGGTAAGTATGTTGCTTTAAAGTCTAACAAATATGTTAAAGCGTTGCAGGTTATAGAAGAAAGTTCTGAAGAATCGTCTTCTGAAGAAGAAGATGAATTATCCCTGTTGTCCAGAAGGATCAATAAACTCTAGAAGCATAAACAGAGGAAGTTCAAAAACTTCAAGAAGTCAGATCAATGTAAAGAGTCTTCTGGACACAGAAGATCTGGAAAGAAAGAGGTTGTCTGCTATGAATGCAAGGAACCTGAGCACTATAAGAATGAATGCTCAAAACTTTAGAAGGAGAAGCCAAAAAGGAAGTCTGATCATAAAAAGAAAGTTTTGATGGCAAGCTGGGATGATTTAGATGCATCTGATTCGTCATCAGAGTCAGAAGAAGAATGTGCAAACATGACACTCATGGCTGACGTAGAAGACCATGGAGAAACTTCTGGATTAGAATCAGAATCAGATTCTGAGGAGGTATTTTCTGAACTCACTAGAGAAGAACTTTCTGAAAGTTTATCAGAAATTCTGGAAAGCTACAGCCAAATCAAACTCAAATACAAGAAGCTTAAAAGTTGTCTTGCATCTGAGAATGATCAGGTGAGGTCTGAGGTTGTTGAGCTTAGAGCAGAAAATCCTAAAATAAAAAATGATTTTGAAAATGCTCAGAAATCTGACTCAGAACCTATATCATGCTCAAAAAATATTTTAGAAGAGTATGACTATAGCTTTCAGAAGTTTCTGGCTACGAGCCTAGAGAGAAGTAAGATGTCTTCAATGATCTATGGCGTTAGTAGAAACAACAGAAAGGGTATTGGATATGAATCTTATTTTGGGAAGGATTTAAATCCAAAACCTGTTGATAAAATGATCATAAAGTATTCTCCTCTATATACTCATTTCAAATTTGGTCATCTTAATGATATTAAACACACTCGTTCTAGTAAGAACATTCCTGTGTTTAAACCTAAAGTTAGTCAGAACAAACCTGTTGTTAGAAGACAGAAGTTCAGACAAAACTTTAAGGCAACTAACCCTAAAGGACCCAAAAAGATCTAGGTACCTAAAAACTAAATAATATTTGTTGTAGACATCCTTAGCAGCAAAGTTGAAACACCAATCCTGGTACCTGGACTCTGGCTGCTCGCGTCATATGACGGGAAGAAGGTCTATGTTCCAAAGCCTGGAGCTTAGATCTGGAGGTGATGTCAAGTTTGGAGGGAACCAGAAGGGCAAGATAATTGGCTCTGGAACCATAGGTAATGGTAACCTTCCTTCAATTTCTAATGTGTTACTTGTTGAAGGATTAGCGCATAACTTATTGTCCATAGGTCAATTAAGTTACAATGGTTATGACATAATCTTCAATAAAAAATGTTGCAAAGCTGTTAGTCAAAAGGATGGCTCAATCCTCTTTAACGGAGAAAGGAAGAACAACATTTATAAAATCAATCTTTCAGAACTTAAGGTTCAGAAAGTAAAATGCCTTCTGTCTATTAATGAAGAGCAATGGGTGTGGCACAGAAGATTGGGGCATATTAGTATGAGATGTATATCTTAGATTAATAAACTCAATCTGGTCAGAGGACTTCCTCAGTTGAAGTTCAATTCAGATGCTTTTTGTGAAGCCTTTTAGAAAGGAATATTTTCAAAATCTTCTTTCAAAACAAAAAATGTTGTTTCAACCTCAAGACCATTAGAGGCAAGAAGTATGGATTAGTTATTGTTGATGACTACAGCAGATGGACATGGGTAAAATTCCTGAAACACAAGGATGAGTCTCATGCTGAATTTATTGACTTCTGCAAACAAGTCCAGAACGAGAAGGATTTTAAAATTGTTAAAGTCAGAAGTGATCATGGTGGTGAATTTGAAAACAAATATTTTGAAAAATATTTTAAAGAAAATGGCATTGCACATGATTTCTCCTGCCCTAGAACTCCACAACAGAATGGAGTTGTAGAGAGGAAAAATAGAACATTGCAAGAAATGGCCAGAACCATGATCAACGAGACGAATCTGGCAAAACATTTTTGGGCAGAAGCAGTGAATACAACTTGTTATATTCAAAACAGAGTGTTAGTTAGACCTCTTCTGGAGAAGAATCCTTATGAACTGTGGAGGAATAGAAACCCAACATTTATTATTTCCATCATTTTGGATGTGTATGTTTTATGTTGAAAACTAAAGAGAATATGAACAAGTTTGATTCTAAAGCACAAAAGTGTTTCATGCTTGGGTATTCTGAACGCTCTAAAGGCTACAGAGTATACAATACTGAGACACAGATTGTGGAGGAATCAATACATGTTAGATTTGATGATAAGCTTGGCAATCAAAAGCCAAAGCAGCTTGTTAATTCTGCAGATAGAGAAGTCATTCTCACAGACTTTGAAGACTCAGAGGCAGATAAAGCTCAACCAGAAGCAACGCCAGATGCAACTCCATTGGCTGCTCAGATGAACAATTTGAATATTTCTGAAGGACCAAATGTTAAAGGCTCATCCAGAAGAAATGATTATTGGAAATAAGGATGACCCTATAAGAACAAGGTCATTTCTCAGATCTTCTGGAACGTTACTTTTTGGGTTGGTGTTGTGGAGGCAAATCGCCACATATCACACAAGTCTGTAAGACATTGGTAAATACAGGTTTCGATGATAACAAATTCCCTGGATAGACTGGAAAGTATGAATTCCAGATCCACTAAACCAGATGCAACGTATCACCCACCATATCCTTCTTTCGCTTATCATAAAGAAAGTCTGAAATGAATATACTTTGTGTTGACAAAATGCAATCATGACTAAAGGCATGAAAAACTTCAAACTAATGAATTTTTGCAGGCTTGCAGGATATGGGTAGACCATAGGGTCGGCGTAGTCATCAAAAAGGTCCAAATCAGTCAGCGCACAAATCATACGTCGACCATAGGGTAAGCGCATGAAGGAATAACATTCCAGCGGGTCAGCGCGTAAGGGCATGGGTCGACCATAAGGTCGGCGCACAAAGGAAATGAATTTCAACGGGTCAGCGTACGCCGACTGTATGGTCGACGCACACTGATGAAATTTCCAGAAATCCAAAACAGCACAGGCCATGCGTCGACGCACAGACCTATTATGGTCGATCGTTCGCGCGGAAAATCTGTTTTAAAATACTTCCCTCTCATATTTGAAATACTGTTATGTCCTGAATCATGTTGACACTATATATACTTGCTTAAACACTTGTGTCTACCAACATTTGATATTCTTTTGATTCATGTGTTCAAAAACAAGAAAGAGTGAAATAGGTGTCCAAGATTCATCATCTTCATCTTCAACATCTCACAACATTTCAATTACACACAATCATTTTTGAAATGCATTTGTGAGAGATTCAAGGTGATAAGGTTCGAGGCTTAGATTGGAGAATTAAGCTCGGGTTGAAGATTGCGACAGGTTCTTTCTTGAATAAAACCATTGGGGTTTTTCCCTCCAAGATTGGTTCGAATTTTGGGGGTTTTTGGACGAGATTCTTCATCAACGATCAATCGAGCAAAGGTGATTGTGAAGAGGTGGTCTTCACAAGTCTAGTAGCGGATTCGGTGATTTTGAAGGGAAGATCTCGGGTTCGATTTGGTGCTGTTGAGATCAGTCGGAGCCAAAGGTTTGAACAACAACGTGTTCTTCAATAAGGTGGCTGGATTCGGAGGTCCATCAACAGAAATCGAAGAACTTGATTCAGCTTGAATCAAGGGGCAAGGAGTGAAGGCAATTTTCAACACATTGAGATTTTTGTTGTATATTTGCTGCTCAATCCTTGTATAAACTGTTCATTCAAACAGGTGATATCTATACAATATATCTCAATTCTAGTTTTAGAATTGAGGGCAGACGTACCCCGAAGCGAGGACGACGGGGGAACTACCTCACCAAATTACTTGTCTTCTCTATTTTTCAGCATTTACGTTACAACTCAAATAAGTAATTTTTGTGTAAGCTCTATTGTCAAAATTGTGATATCAATTGAGTAAGGGGTTAAAAATTTGTTTTTAACTCTAAAGTACAACAATACATTATACTAGGCTGGTTGAAATCACTTACTCAACATAAACATCACTTGGAGTGTTTTTGCACACCAAGTGTTTGACATATTGCTTGAACCAAAATTATCTTACTTGTGTATCTAGTTTAGGTTTGATTTTGAATCATTGGAACTAGGAATCCTTACAACTGAAGTAAATAATTGATAAGTGTAGTTTGTGTTGTGATTCTATTTTTCCGAATTCTCATTAATTCATAGGTTTACGTATATCCGGTTTTCCAATAATCGTTCGTTTTAGACTATATTTTTCCTTGGCCGCTTCCGCACTTAAAACATTTTTAAAACCAATTTTAAATTGGTAGCGCCGACTCAAATTTTAATTGGGGATCTATTCAACCCCCCCCCCCTTTTAGATCCGTGCCATAGTCTTACAAGTGGTATCTAGAGCTCCGGTTATTCGGTGATTCAAATACAACGAGATAGAAAATGGCAAACGAACCTAAAGGGGCGTACAATAGGGCTCCTGTTTTCAACGGTGAAAATTATAGTTATTGGAAAGACTGTATGCGTGTGCATATAAACTCCATAGACAGAAAAATATGGAACGTTATCCTTAATGGTCCAATAGAAATTACTATGACCAATGCGGATAACGTAGTTGTGCCAAAGCTTGAAGCACAATGGACCGATGACGATGAGAAAAAATACAATTATGATTGGAAAGCTAAAAAGATCTTAATCTCCTCATTAGGTGTAGATGAATACTATCGTGTATCCCATTGTCCTACCACTAAGGCCATGTGGGATTCACTACAAATAGCCCATGAGGGGACAAACGATGTTAAGTTGGCTAGAATCAATACATTAACTCAAGAGTTCGATCTCTTTTTCATGGAGCAAGGGGAAACCATTGCTGACATGCAAAAGAGATTTACTCATCTCATCAATCGTTTACATTCATTAGGTAGGCCTGTTTCCAATGATATTGCTACTAATAAGATCTTAAGATGTCTAAACAGGGAATGGCAGCCTAAAGTGACCGCCATCAAAGAAGCACGTGATCTTACCTTATTAGATTTAACAACATTGTTTGGCAAATTACAAGAGCATGAACAGGTACTCTTGAGCTTAGACCAACGTGAAAAGATGGAAAAGAAAGACAAAACAAAGGTGAGTGAAAAGAAATCGATAACTCTCAAGACTTCCTCCTCGAAGTCTCAAGCAAAAGAGCAAAATGATCATTCCTCGAGCGACGAAGAAGAAGAGGACACAAGCGAAGATATGGGGTTGTTTGTTAAACGGTATAACCGTTACGTGAGAAAGAACGACATCCAACATTCCGAGAAGAACTTGGTAAACTTCCGGAAACAATCGAGACACTCCAAGGATGATGACTCGAAAGGTAAAAAGACTAGAGGGACGTGCTACAAGTGTGGAAAGCCCTGTCACTACAAACCGGACTGTCTAATGAATAAAAAGGGAAAGGACGAGGAATCATCAAAATCACACAAGAAGTCATCAAAGCCTAGGAGAGCGTACATAGCATGGGAAAGTGACAGCGACTCTTCCTCCTCTGATGAAAGTTCTAGTGATGAAGAAGAGTCCGTGAATCTATGCCTCTCCGCCAATCAGAAAAATAAGAAAAAACAGGTACGTCACTCTAAATATGATAAGTCCTCAAATATGTCGCATTCAGAATTACAAACCGCATTTCATGCCTTACATAATGAAGCAGTTGAAGCCTTCAAGAAACTTGCTTCTAATAAGAAAATCTTTACGTATTTAGAGCATAAAGTTAAAGAGTCTGAAAAGAAATTAGAGGACCTTAAGGCTTCCATTGTGATAGGAAATGAATCGGATTGTAAAGACAATAGAAATACTTTCAACTTCGGGTGTGGCACTTGTCATATTTGGCAAGGTGAGGTTAGAAACCTCAAGGCCAAATTAAACAAGGCACTTGAGCCTAAAGTTACATTTGCTATTAATAAAAAGAATTTTAGAAAAAGTATGATTAACCCATACCAAAAATATGCATATGTAATTAGGGATCAAGCAAGTGAAAGTGTCTCTAAAGTTGATTTTGCTTGCTTATATTGTTGCAAGAAAGGCCACTCCATTGGTAAATGCCGGTTTAGGAGATTTCTGGTTCCTAAAGGAATCTACCAATGGTTGCCCAAACGCAACCATTTTGTCGCTAACCTATTAGGACCCAATATGCCATTGGGTACCTCCTTGTGCTAATTATGTTTTGACAGGTGAAATGTGTCGAGACCACCGAGAGAAGATGGGTTCTCGGTAGTGGGTGCTCAAGACACATGTCTGGAGACATATCCTTATTCATAGACTTTGTGGCTAAGTGTCGCTACTGCGAAAATCGGCGCCGGATGAACAGAAGAGTCGCCACCGTGCGTTATTTATCCCACGGGAGGGAAAGGAAACGCTCAGAGTAAACCTCGCACAACACGGGAAAGGTATGGTCATCGCAACCAAAACCTGGATTCGGGAGTCGGTTACGCAAGGGGAAGGTATTAGCACCCCTCACGTCCGTCGTACTCGACGGGATCCACGCTTATTTTCTAGTACAGATTATTATTCTATCTACGCTACAGGTCAGGGGTTGAAAGAAAAGAAAATGACTCGGCAAAGTATCGCACTTTATGCCTACGTATTCCCGTCTGAAACGAGAAATCAGAGTCAACGTAGTTCGCTTATCTACGGGAAAGGAGGGGAAGGTTGCTCGCTAGGATATCGCATCCTATGCCTACGTACTTTCATACAGCATGAAAGATCAGAGCAAACGTAGTTCGGGCCACGTACGAAACAAGTCTGTCTTGGTTGTTTTTATTCCTTCTGAAAAAGGTTTTTCTGATTAACAGTCCCGGCGGACGAAAATGACGTTTTGATGAGTTCACATTCTTTTACGGAAGAAGTGTCTTTTATTGTGTTTGAAATATTTATTGTGTTTTTCTGTTTGTTTTGAGAAAGAAGAGACAGAACTCTAACCTATGGTTGCGAAGGGAATTAGACTAACCTAATGTTATCATGCATGGGTTAAGACCTAATGTCTATCATGCTCCTCTCTTGCGCAGAAAGAAACAGAGATCCTAAGGGAATAGACGGAAACAGAAGCAATATCAGATATATACAGTAAAATAATAAAATGCATGGATGCAGCAATACAAGCGAGGCAAGGGAGTCCCACTCAACCTCGAACCTAGAAAACAATAGGAAAAAGTGAACAGACTTCACTTTCAACCCAACAGGGTAAACAGCAAACAATACAGTCCAGAAAACCAATCAATACATCAGAAATGAAATACAGCAGAAAAAAATAAACAGCATCAGCAGCTCTGACTTCAGGCTTCAGCAAGCATCAATCTCCATCTCCATAGCTTCCCAGCAAGGGCTTGATCATCAGTCTTCCATCTACAATGGCTTTTCTTCAAGTCCCAAACCCCAGGGGGAACATCAGTCAGCAAGATGAAGTGAATGAATGTTAGACAGTTAATTACCTACCAAGGGTGGTTCATCAACTGTTAACATTATACAGATAATTTTCCCTCAAAAGTTCTATCTTTCAAATACATTCACTGATCCTTCCAAAGGAAGGAGGTGGATATTTGAAAGAGACTTTGAATCATAGAGAAAGGATGGATGCAGACAAGGCATTCCATGTTTGAGAAACAAGCTTTCTAATCTAGAGCTCTGCCTAGCTCCTAAACCCTAGTCTCCTCAACAGCTGCTAGCAAGAATCTCCTCATCAACTCTGGAAGTTGGTCTTCGGTCTCTGGATCTCCACTGGCTTCAACATCACAAGTCTTCAGCTTTCCCAATCCCCAGACAATCCCAATACCCACACAGACAAACAGTAATCCCCAGAGGGCACACCACACCAATCAATCAAATATAGCAGTATATACTAATAGCAGTAGGGGAATCCTAGTGATTTCTAAGGGGAACTATCCTATACCCATAACCCCTATAGTCCATACCCCAAAAATCAAATGAAAATTTCCTAAAAGAATTAACCTATCTCACCTAAGTTGATTTAAAACCCTAATTTTGTTCATGTTATTCCAACCTAAACCAATCATCTAAAATTAATTCCTAAAAATATGAATTAAATTGTATGCACAAGCTAACAATGTCTATTAATCAACCTAAAAAGAATGGTGAAAAATATTAAAGCATTCATTAGAACAAAAATTAACAAAAGCATGTATGAAATGAAACACCTAAAATAGGTATTTATTTGGAAAATATGGGAAAAATATCAAATAAAAAATAAAATGCAATTTTTATTTTTTTTATGATTTTCTTGACTCTTTAAAGAAAATTATGCAAAAAAAATTATTAAAAAAATAATGTTTTTCCAATTTTATATGATTTTCACAAAATGCAAGCAAAATTAAAAGAAATGAATATCAAACAAAAGAAAATAAATTGGGGAGGGGTGTTATAAGCAGACACGCTTGGTTATAATCTCAGGTGGGCCATCAACTGGGGGCGCGAATAGAACAAAGCAATAGGCCCAGCGCGCTTCATAATTTCAACAAAAATCAAAAACTCAAAACGGTGTATATAGCAAATAAACTAGTTGAATATTATTGGGCCTGGCAATTGGGGGTGTTAAAAGCAAAGGAAACTTGAGCCCATCAGAAACATTTTAATGAAACGATGCGTAGCACCCTTTGAATTTCCCTCCGTTTCCAAATTAAATCGTGGCCGTTTTATTAGATCCCCAGTCAAGGTCAAATACCCCATCGTGTGGCTCAGACATCGTCTTCAACCTTGAGCAACCCTAGGGTTTCAGAAAACCCTAACCATGCACGAATCTTACACTCCCCTGTTCTCCTTCATCTCTCCATGAAATCACACAATTCAAAGAGCAAAGATGCTCTATCAACTCTCCTCTACACAACCATATCATTATCTCTTTCTGAAACCCACTCAAAAAGCAAACCCGATAGAGGTAACAGATAGGATCCACCATGAACACCTGTCATCAACCATACCAAACCTTGCCAATTTTTACCCTAGCATAATCTACATCTTTCACTGATCATTCTAAGCAACTAATCTAAGATTATCTCTCATTATTCTTGATGTTCTAAGCTCCAACAGAATTAGTGCACCATTGATAATCTCCATTAAACCTCTCCAAACTCTGTGAAAATCATCACCTAACCACCTAGGTCTCTAATACACTAACAATCCTATGCCATGAGCACTATGCTAGCCAATTCGAAGGAAAACATACCTGGTGCAAATTCTTGAAAACAGGTACCAAAACTCTTGGATTTGATGCTTGTGATGAATGGAAAATGATCAAGGAACTGGATTATGAACTCTGTTTGCAAAGAATCTTGTCCAACCCTTCTGAATTCAGCAATCCCAAAGTTCTTGCACCTTGGATGTTAAAGTTCTATGGCACGATTCTTGCCCAATTCCACCAAATGAATATGTGAATTCTGATCTTTGGATGAGGATGATGATGATCAAATCAAGAGAGATGGAAATTGATGAGAATTTGAGAGTGTTTGTGATGCTTTTGCAAAATGAAGAAAGTGATTGAAACTTGTGATTTTGAGAGAATGAGATCACCAACCATGGCATGAACCATCTCATATCAATATATACATGATGTTAGAACCTCCTAGAAACTTGGAGAAGCTTCCCTTGCATTCTTTCCTTTGGATTTGGTTTATGTATCTTCCATTACAAGTAACCATGGATAACTCCCAAAATGTGAACTAAGCTCAAAATTCTACTTTAGCCAATGTCTTTAAAATGATCTTTCCATTCAAAATGACCTATAATTTTGCTTCATTTGGCCAAAATATGAAAAATCTCATTTTTAAGTCCATTTTTATTCATTAAATCCAACAATTTTGAAACCTTGTGCTATGAATCTTTCCAATCTCCCATGGTCACTTTTATAGACTCAAAATGTCATTTTGAACAAGTTTTATGCTGTAAAGTTTTCCATTTGAAGCTTCCTTGTATGAGTTTTGGGCATAGGTTGAAATGACCTGTAATTCTCAAATGACTAAAATACCCTTTGCTTGCCAAGACCATAAGTAGAGTTCCACAAATCATATGAAGGCATACCATACCATTCTAGAAAGCTAAGACAATTAGGAACAACTCTTATGTTGACCAGAAATTCATTTGAAATCTCCTTGCGGGGTAAAAATTGCTTGGAAGTCAAGTTACTTTCACAGACAAAATTTCAGATACCTCAGATGACCTGTAACTTGCAAGGACCATAACTTGAGTTCTATAAATCTCCTTTATGTCTTCCACCACTCAAATTAAAGGTCTTGAGATCCTATACAAGTTTCATGTTGGCCAAGGATCCATTTGAAGTTTGCATTTTGACTTATCTTGCTTGGAGATTTGACCTAAACTAGGGGATTTTACACAGAAACCCTAATTTAGAAACTCCTCTTCTCCTTGATTTCTCTTGATTTCTTTTTAGTGTATCACCATACCCTTCTCCACATGTCAAATGATAAACCCCACATCTTTCAAATAGACCTCAATGCCTTTCAATCAATCAATTGACCTAGAGTTGACCCCAGATGAAACCCTAGTTGACTGTCTTCAACTGCAATGCTTGTGATCATATCAATGACTTGTTTCCTTCTCCAAATGACTTTCTAAGTCCTCCAAGATGCCCACACACTCTCCATGCTCCATCCACAGCTCACCACTCACTTGTTGATCCTCAGATACCCTCAGCTAGGAGATAGATGAACTGCTTGATCCATTGCCTTCTCAGCTTTCAAATTCTTTCTGATGACTTGAATGAGATTGAATTAGAATAATTACCTCTTGATAGGCCTCTAGATATGAGAATAATGATTGGTCCCCTGTTGGATGACTTGCTATGCTTATGCTATGCAGATGATTAGACTATGTACATGACTCTATATGCAAATGCTAATGGTATTGAAACATAAACCAAGTGAATAAGGTTGAGAAAATTTTAGGGTGCAACAGCTGCCCCTATTCAAGCGACTTGGACCTGATTGGGTGAAGAGCCCGGAGCCTTCAGACATTCGCGGTACGAGACGGTTGAATACTAAGAACCCAGAAATTTGCCAACCGCAGAAATAAACTGCATCACTGCTTGGGGAATGACACTCATCCACTGAATCTGACTATTATGGCAATCCACTGATCCATTAGCGACAGTGCTGGGGATTACTCGTCTTTCCACGTAAGGAATAACCGTTCCACGTTAGGAATAACACCGCCCATATTAGGACTCACCTTTCCACGTAAGGAATGAACTTCTACTTCGTCAAACTCTTCCACGTAAGGAATAAACTCGTCTTTCCACGTGAGGAAACCGTTTTTCTTCCACGTAAGGAATAAACTCGTCTTTCCACGTGAGGAAACCGTTTTTCTTCCACGTAAGGAAACTCTTTCTGATTTGTCCGCGTAAAGACCCCCATCTTTCCACGTAAGGAATTCGTCTTCTTTCCACGTAAGGAAACCAATCTTCTTCCACGTAAGGAATAAAATTCTTGATCTGTCCACGTAAGGACTCTAAGCTTTCCACGTAAGGACTCTAAGCTTTCCACGTAAGGAATAGACTTGCTTCTGGATCTGTCCGCGTCAGGACCACACTTTCCACGTAAGGAATAACCTTCGTTCCACGTAAGGAATCACAATCTCTTTTCTCAATCTGTCCGCGTCAGGACTAAACCTTCCACGTAAGGAATCAATCTCTTTCCACGTAAGGAACCCATCTTCTTTCCACGTAAGGAGAACATCTCTTCTTCCACGTAAGGAATACAAACCTTCCACGTAAGGATCCCACAATCTTTCCACGTTAGGAATAACTTGTTCTGTCCATGTCAGGACTAAATTTTTCCACGTAAGGAAACAAATTCTCTTTCCACGTGAGGAATAAACCTGTCCACGTCAGGACTCACGTTTCGTCTTGATTTGTCCACGTCAGGACTCGCCTCTTGACTTACTGAGACAATAAAACCTGTCCACGTTAGGACCCATATCTCAACCTGCTGAAGAAATAAACTTGGCACGTCAGGACTTGCGCGTCTTTGACTTGTTGGGGAAATAAGACTGTGTCCACGTCAAGACTCATACTTTGCCAACAACACGAAGAAGGATAAATTCGTCCATGTCAGGACTCTCGCATCTTGCCATCGCGACGAACTACAAACTTGTTCACGTCAGGACGCACATTTCGCTATTACGAATAGAGACATCGGCGGGAAATAAAATGGTCCACGTCAGGACTCCAACACGAAGAATAATCAACCTTGTCAACGTTATGACTTCACACTCAATCAATACTGAGAACTCGCATCTGTCCACGTTAGGACTAACACACATCGTCAACTTGAGGAAATGTCCACGTCAGGACTCCACATCCCCACAATCCTGAAAAATCGAACCTGTCCACGTTAGGACTAGCACCTCCTATCAATCTGGGGAAATGAATCTGTCCATGTTAGGACACTCACTTCTCTAGCACGAATAAATCCCGTCAATAAAATTGTCCCCGTCAGGACGCATTTCTCCATTGATCCCAAACTTGACGTGACAGCAACTTTGGAGCTGACTCTACTGGGGATATCTGAAAACCAAACTACTGGACGCCTGCTCTGATAACCGGCGATAACCTCTGCAATTCTGGTTCATGGAACCTTTTAATGCTGACATAACAACAACTTTGAAGGAAACAATCCGCTGGTCGGACTAGAGAAGCTTCAACAAGAACCCTGGCGGGGAAATAAATAACTCTGCTTAGGGACAAAGAGAAATTTGTCCTGCTGACTCTGTGGGGAATAATGCCAAAACTGACACTTCATTGAATGTCGCACGCCGAGACCTCGACTGCCTATTGATTTATTGGAGCAAGAACTCTCTCTACCTGCAAGAGAACCAATACTGGGAACAAATGGTTAGCCAACCTAGTCTATGTTTCAACCTGCATGCGTTCGACAATGATGCAATGCTCCATTCGACATGGAAATGCTACGCTTTTGCAAGTATGACACTATATGCCAATGCAATTGCAGACTCGAACAGCTGGGTACAGAAACTGCTTCAGCAAAATAAATGCTGAAGATAATGCCGACTCCGCTGGGGATAGCCAGATGCTACAGAACTATTCCCGCAAAATAAATGCTGGAAGAGTGAAGCCGACTCAGCTGGGACATGGCTCTGCTGGGGAATAGCAGATGAGCCTGGTATAATCGGGCTTCTGCTGGGGAATGAACGGATATCACACGGTATTCTCACAAAATAAATGCCAGAACTCACCAACTCTACCGGGGAGAGTCTTAATCTTCGAGTTCCACTGGGCGGAATGAAAACACTTGCAAAGAGAATTCCGCTGGGGATGGGATGATTCTCTTGGGGAAAATTAACTGACTCCACTGGGGGAGAGTAGATGACCCTGCGGGGAAAGGTAAACTGCCTGAATACAACTCACAAATATTAACCTTCTACGGCTAAACCGCTCTGTTTAAGATACACCGTCTGAATACAGCCTTCAATCTAGGAACCGCCACACTCTGCTGAGGATAAATGACTTGACTGGAGAATGTTTTTCTGGATAGGCTACGACTAGCTGGGGGAATTCGATCCTTCTTCAGGAGGAACATGCATGACCTGCGTGGAGATCAAGTCTTTCGTTATTGCAATCTTTTGATCATCTTCCTCGTACGGCTACGAAACCTGCCACAACACAAACAAAACAAGACAAGCCTATGCAACCAAATCGATTCAGGCAGTGACATTATTTTCAGTTAATTCAAAGCTTTATCAATTGTTGGCAAGGGCCAGCGATGTTATACACATGCTAGTTTCAATAAACTTAGGCGTTTTATCATGCACAAAACAGTAAAGAACCAGTATCAGGTACTGAATAACATATTTTATTGATTGGGCCCCTGAATGGGCGGAGTTTTTGTACACGGGATGTAACTCCTGAAAAGAGGAAGCTACGCAAAGCAAATACACAAGTATGCACAAGAAGCATAAATACTTTGACAAATTAAATTTTGTACACATGTCGGCAATGGGATGCAGACGAACACCACGAACTGATCCTCCTATGACTCATCCGACTCTAATGCTTTCCCGGTATCCATACTTCCGAAGCGGTTGTATCTGATAATCGACCCCTCAGGTATTCTCCCGCACTGATGCTCATTGCAATGTCAAATTCGGACCGCAGTCATTTGCTTTTCAAATCCCTAACTTTTGCGTGAACCACCCTTTACGGGTTTTCAGTTCACCGGGATACCCCTTTTTTGCCGAAGCCGCCCAGTGTAGGTTTTCAACTTCGCGGGTGTACATTTTTTCAACTTTATCCCTAACTTTTGCCCGAACCTTTCATTCTGTTTTTGGTTCGCCAGGATGCCCCATTTTTGCCTGGACTCTCTTTTTTCTGTCCAGCGGGTCTATTTTAAGCAAAGTATTTTTTAACTGCATCCGAATTCACAGGCGACGTGAAGTCTTCACCGTCCACGGTGGACAACAACAACGCTCCTCCTGAGAAGACTTTCCTGACAACGTATGGCCCTTCGTAATTGGGGGTCCACTTGCCCCTGTGATCTGCTTGCGGCGGGAGGATCCTTTTCAGCACAAGGTCACCCGTCTGAAAGCTTCGCGGATGTATCTTCTTATCATATGCTTTCTTCATTCGGCTCTGGTACAAACGACCGTATGCTAGAGAAGCCAACCTCTTCTCATCCATCAAACTCAATTGGTTCAACCTGTCTTTCACCCATTCTGCCTCGTCCAGCTGAACGTCTCGCAATACCCTCAGAGAAGGGATCTCAACTTCCAATGGTAATACCGCTTCCATTCCGTATACCAACGAGAACGGGGTTGCCCCGGTTGATGTGCGCACCTTCGTACGATAACCGTGCAAGGCGAAAGGTAGCATCTCATGCCAATCCTTATAGGTCACCACCATTTTCTGAACGATCTTCTTGATATTCTTATTGGCTGCTTCGACAGCGCCATTCATCTTGGGTCGGTAAGGGGAGGAGTTGTGATGTTCGATCTTGAAATTCTGACAGAGCTCCTTCATCATTTTGTTGTTCAGGTTCGAACCGTTGTCCGTGATTATCCGCTCGGGAATCCCATATCGGCAAATGATATCTCTCTTGATGAATCTGGCCACCACTTGCTTCGTTACATTTGCATAAGACGCCGCTTCCACCCACTTGGTGAAGTAATCGATTGCTACCAGGATGAACCGATGCCCGTTAGAAGCCGTTGGCTCGATCTTTCCAATCATATCGATTCCCCACATCGAGAATGGCCATGGCGATGACATTACATTCAGAGGACTCGGAGGCACATGGATCTTATCAGCATAGATTTGGCACTTGTGGCACTTCCTCGCAAACTTGAAGCAGTCGGTCTCCATAGTCAGCCAAAAATAACCTGCCCTCAGCAGCTTTCTCGTCATAGCATGCCCACCAGCATGCGTACCAAAGGTACCTTCGTGTATTTACTCCATGAGCAGCTTTGCCTCTCTTTCGTCTACACAACGCAATAGCACCAAGTCGTGGTTTCTTCTGTATAAGACGCTATCCGGATTCAAATAGAAATTACCTGCTAATCTCCTGAGAGTCTTTTGATCTTGACTGGATGCCCCAGCCGGATACTCTTTATTCTTCAGAAAATTAAGGATATCAAAATACCACGGTTTGTCGTCGGACGCTTCGTAAATAGCAAATACGTAAGCTGGTCTGTCAAGCCGGGAGATAATGATTCGGGGAGCCTCGTTCCAGAAGTTAACTTTGTACATGGAAGACAAAGTGGCCAGGGCGTCATCCATTTGATTCTCGGCCCGCGGCACATGATGCAACTCAACCTTGTCGAAGAAAGGCAACAATCTCCTTGCATAGTTCACATAATGTATCAAGTTGGGCTGACGTGTCTCCCATTCCCCTTTGATCTGATTCACTACCAGAGCTGAGTCTCCGTATACGTCTAAATTCTTGATTCGCAAATCAATGGCTTCCTCAAGCCCCATTATACAAGCTTCATATTCGGCCTCATTGTTGGTAACGACAAAGGTCAATCGGGCAGTAAACGGGATGTGCGACCCGTGCGGCGTCGTGATGATTGCCCCTATTCCGCTACCGTAAGCATTCACAGCTCTGTCAAATATCATCTTCCATTTGGAACCCAACTCTGGTCCTTCGTCTGGCAACGGCTCTTCACAATCCTTCATCTTTAGGTACATGATATCCTCGTCAGGAAAATCAAACCTCATCGATTGGTAATCTTCAATAGGCTGCTCCGCCAGATATTCAGACAGCACACTCCCCTTTATAGCCTTTTGCGAGACGTATTGAATGTCATATTCAGTCAAGACCATCTGCCAACGGGCAATTCTCCCTGACAACGCTTGCTTTTCGAATACATATTTGATAGGATCCATCTTCGAAATGAGCATGGTTGTATGATTCAGCATGTATTGCCTCAGACGCTTGGCGGCCCAGGCTAGCGCGCAACAAGTTTTCTCCAGCATTGAGTATCGAGATTCACAATCTGTAAATTTCTTACTCAAGTAGTAGATCGCATGCTCTTTTCTTCCTGTCTCGTCATGCTGACCGAGAACACAACCCATGCTTCCCTCAAGAACCGTCAAATACATGATCAAGGGTCTACCCGCCACTGGGGGTATCAAAATAGGAGGTTCCTGCAAATACTGCTTTATTTTATCAAACGCCTTTTGACAATTTTCGTTCCACGTTACAGCTTGATCTTTCTTCAATAGCTTGAATAATGGTTCACACGTGGCCGTTAGGTGAGATATGAACCGAGCGATGTAGTTCAACCTCCCTAAAAACCCGCGCACCTCTTTCTCTGTTTTAGGCGTCGACATTTCTTGGATCGCTTTTATTTTAGCAGGATCGACCTCTATTCCTCTTTCGCTTACGATAAACCCCAGCAGTTTACCCGATCTCACCCCGAAGGTGCATTTGTTAGGGTTCAGCCTCAGCCTGAACTTCCTAAGCCTTTTAAATAACTTCAGCAGATTCACCAGATGCTCTTCCTCCGTCTGGGATTTGGCAATCATATCGTCCACATAAACTTCGATCTCTTTATCCATCATATCATGAAAAAGAGTCGTCATCGCACGCTGATATGTTGCCCCAGCATTTTTCAAACCAAAGGGCATCACTTTGTAGCAAAATGTTCCCCAAGGCGTTATGAAGGTGGTCTTCTCCATATCCTCTGGCGCCATTTTAATTTGATTATAGCCTGAAAAACCATCCATGAAGGAAAATACGGAGTATTGAGCAGTATTATCAACTAGCACGTCAATATGAGGAAGCGGAAAATCGTCTTTTGGGCTTGCTTTGTTCAAATCTCTATAATCCACGCACATCCGAACCTTGCCATCTTTCTTTGGCACTGGTACGATGTTAGCAACCCATGAGGGATATTTTGTCACAGCCAGGAAACCAGCGTCCCACTGTTTTTGAACTTCCTCTTTGATCTTCACTGCCATGTCTGGTCTAGTTCTGCGAAGCTTTTGTTTGACTGGCGGACATTCTTCTTTCAGTGGCAGAAGGTGCACAACCATGTCAGTATCGAGCCCTGGCATATCTTCATACGACCAAGCGAACACATCATTATACTCTCGGAGCATTTCAACCAGTCTTCGCTTGATATCGCTCTGCAGCGCGTCTCCGATACGAATATTCTTCTCAACCCCTTCCGACCCCAAGTTGATAATTTCGATGACCTCGTCGTGAGGCAGAATGGCTCTTTCCTCTTGCTTCACCAACCAAGACAATTCTTCAGGAACGTCGCTATCTTCGACAACCTCTTCTTCGGCCTGAAATACCGGGTGCTCAAAGTCGGGACGAGTCATAGGTGGTTCAAGGATGTCATCTGAAACTGTTATCCTGCAAAAAGAATGGTTAAGTGCTTCAAAATGCGTATAAAGCGAATAACCACGTTGCCATTTTATTGAAAAATACAAAACAAGAAAGACAGAGATTACAGTATTTGCACATGAAAAAACGCCATTTATTTAATGATTAACACACAATGTTCATAACAACACAGCCCTAAGCAAATCCTGATGCCCCGGGCAAGACATCAGATTATTCAACAATTAATAAAGCAAAGCATTACTGTTTAAGAGTCACAGGAACAAGCTCCTGAATAGACCAGTTGCACAGTCCCTGTCCTGGCGTGCTTGGCTGAATCCAGGCATCCATATCACAGTCGCTGTCTCCTTCGTCAGACTCCGAAGCAGCATTGATGGTTTCATGACATACTCCACTGGCAGAGATGGTTATTGGCCCTCTGAAACACGGTGCCCCCACAGCGGGAGTTGATGACGACGGTTGGTACCCCAGCCCGAACCGGTCCATCTTCACAGGAATATCCAGCAGTTTGCCCCAGCCCTTTGCTTCTCCTGCCTCCACTAGAGCTTGAGCTTCTTTATACGATGAGACGACTATCTCTGGCACTTTGCTCGGCCCGGGACCTTTGTCCTTGATACGCCACCCTTCAAATGCCTAGCAAGGTGTTTCGTGGATCTCTCCGTCGACCTCCACATATTTAAATGACGACAGATGGCTGACCAGGATGTCTTCTTCTCCGCATACGGTGACTACGCTGTCTCCGACCATATATTTCAACTTCTAATGCAGGGTAGACGTGACTGCCCCAGCCCCATGGATCCAAGGTCTTCCAAGCAAGCAGCTATACGCAGGCTGTATATCCATGATATAAAACTCAGTTGCAAACACCTCCGGCCCTACTTGTAGGGGCAATGTGATCGATCCAAAGACTGTTCTTCGCGTGCCGTCAAAGGCTCTAACTACCAAGTCAATGGGCGTGCACAGGATTCCTCTGACATCCAACTTCATCATCGCTTTCTTGGGCATCACATTCAAAGACGATCCGGTGTCGACCAATACATGCGACATTACTGATCCCCTACACTCGACAGATATGTGCAGCGCCATGTTGTGATCTCTCCCTTTCGGGATCAAATCAAAGTCGGTAAAGCCCAAGCTGTGGCCTGCATTCACATGTGCCAACACTCCTTCCAGCTGATTCACGGAGACATCTTGGGGTACAAAGGAAGTATCCAGGACCTTCAACAAAGCATTTCTGTGAGCTTCCGAACACAAGAGCAATGACAAGATGGATATTTTGGACGGCGTCTATTGCAGATGCTCCACAATCTTATAATCACTTTTTCGAATCAAGCGCATGAACTCTTCTACATCTTTCGATGCCGCTTCTTTTTCGCTCGCTTGCACTGGGACATTCTCAACCACTTTCCCTTTCCCTTTCACTAGTCTTTCGGCCTCCACCTCCGGTGATATGAAGATCCTACCACTCCTTGTCATACCTCCTGAACCAACGACGTTATCTACAGTCTCGGCCGACTGCTTGTTAACATCAATCTTTATCCCGTCACAATACACCTCCAACCCATATGACCAGGGGACTGCTTTTGTGTTCTCGTATGGGATCGGTCCGGCCTTAGTTATGGTGATCAGTGGTCGCTGGACTGGTGCTGCAATGGTGATTGTCTTTCGAGGAATCGTTACAGTGGCCACATCACTCTGATTATCTGCTACTGCCCCTGCAGGCTCTTCAGTTGCTGCTCGGTCAAACTACAATGTGCCTCCATCAATTAAAGCCTGAATGCCTTTCTTCAAATCATCACACCCCCCTGCTAGGGTCCAGCATTCTAAGCAATATTCGTCACATCCTGGATAAACACCCCCTTGCAACAATCTGCTTTTTATCTCGTTCAGCGGCGTCTTTAAATCGTCGACATTCATAATCAGATTCAACCCTTCCTCAGTCAAAATGGCGTTCGCCCCATGATTAGGCATGGGTTTCTGCACTATATTCGGACCTGCCGTTCCGAAATTGATAGTCTTATTATCCAAAAGATCCTGCACAACGTGCTTAAAAGCATGGCAACCCTCTATATCGTGGCCCGGAGCCCCAAAATGAAACTCACAGTGCCTGCTTGCATCATAACCATACGGGGGAATTCCCGTTATCGGTGCCAGAGTTCTTTTCTCTACCAAATTTAGACCCAACAGCGTCTGCAACAAATCTGCATAGGTTGAGGGAGGCTTCTCAAACACTCTTCTTGGTTTACCACCTTGGAATCTTCGCTGAGCCTGCTGTGCCCCCTGCTGTGGCTGCTCCTGCTGCTGCTGTTGCTGAGACGGTTGTTGTGGTTGAAGTGGCTGCTGCTGATGCGGGATAGTAACACTCGCCACCTGCTGCGGCTGATGATATTGGTTCCGACCTCTGCCTCGGCCTCGGCCTCGGCCTCCAAACACTGCGCTTGCCTCGCCCTGACGGTGCCCACCAAAAGCCTTCCTATTACTGCCAGATGCAGTTGATTCCTCGGCTTGGAACTTTCCTTGCTTAATGTTACGTTCAATCTTTTCTCCCATCAGAATTAAGTCTGAAAAACTGGCCAGAGATGTATGAAACAACATGTCATGAAACAAGCCTGTGAATGTGCCGACGAACATGTCATTCATTTCCTTGTCTTCTAAAGGAGGACGGACCCGGGCAGCCATATCGCGCCACCTTTGCGCGTACTCTTTAAAGCTCTCACCCTTCTTCTGCGACAGCCCTGTCAATTGGACCCGATTGGGCGCCAAATCGCTGTTATACTTGTAGTGAGCTACAAATGCCTCTGCCAATTGCTTCCATGTCTTGATATCGGTTGGCTCCAACCCCATATACCACTCTAGGGAAGGGCCTGGCAAACTATCCTGAAAGAAATGCATTAGCATTCTCTCATCAGTTGAGTATGCAGACATCTTTTTGTAATAAGCCCGTACGTGCACTTTCGGACATGTGTCCCCTTTATACTTATCAAACGCAGGAGCTTTGAATTTGATTGGCACCCTCAAGCCAGGTACCAGACCCATTGTCGCCATGTCCAAGCCCACAGCACTTTGGTTCAGAACCCCCCTCATCTGCTCTTCTAGCATTCTGATTTTCTGGGAGTCATCCATCGGCCCTTCGAAACCTCCGCCGGAGAAAGCGTCCTCCTGCTGATCTTCTTGCCACATACCATTCCCAGCTCCATACCCATCATATCCATTATTACGGCCAACCCTGATCTGATTCATCCCCGGACCTCGGCCTCTGTTGCCGTATCCCTGAACACCTCCAGCAGGTCCAAAAGCCATTAACCCAACGCCGTTTCCATTTCCGAAACCTCCGTAACCCTGATTGGCCACACCATAACCATCTTGCGCAAAGCCTTGAGCATTGAAACCATATTTCCCGGCGTTATCGAATCCCTGATCGTTGAACCCGAATCCAGTATTGCTAAAGTCGTTGCCTCCCATATTATCACCCAAGTTGACATCACCGAGCCCAACGTTATGGACAGCAGTCTCGTTCCCAACTCCGACGTTACTGTTCCCAGCAGCGGTAGCGTGGTTGACATTAGCAGCAGGTATATTGACTACATGTGGAGCCACTGGCGTGGGAGTGTCATCTCCATGAACAGTATCGACTCGTACAGACTGATGCTCCTCGTTGCCGTGACCAGCATTTCGGGCCAACAGAGGCTGGACCATGGCTTGCAAATTCTCCTGACCTTTTGCAATAGCTTCCATGGTCTGCATAAAGAGAGCTAGCTTCTCGCGCACATCTTGCATCTCGTTCTGCATTTGATCCATGATTCTTCGACAGTTGGAGCGAGTGGAATAGCGGTGCGGGTGCTGATCTGCAATCCTGGAAAGTACCTGATACATAGTAGGAAATAAGACACCATCCAAAGATTACCTGTAAGGCAATATGAATATGAATGCAATGCAATGTGTGTCTGTGTATTAGGGAAATTCATTCCCCGATTCTAGTGTGAAGGTGCTGGTGCAGTGCCAGTGCTAACAATATAAAGATCGGAGCTGAATCACAGAAAGCCTCATATATTGCTGAGAAACCAATAAGCCAAGAATACAATGTTACTGAGAGTACAACAAGAAGGCATGACCTCAACCAACAATCCTGGTGATGGTCAGCACTGTGCAAATAAAGCATACAAGTTACTACATGAAATGATCAAATCCTCCCATAAGTCCGGTACTCTTCTAGCAGCTTCTTGGTTTCCGGATGACTTGGTCGATCAAGCAGCTCTTCAACAAGTTGGTTTCTTTTCTTAAGAACACACCGTACGTCTTCAATAGTTTCTTCCCATGCCCCCTCTCCGAAGCGATCCTCTAGTTTGCGCTTCTGAGACACAGCTTCATCTCTGCCTTTGATGGCCTTGTTTAGTGCATTCTGAAGACTGTACCGGGTCATCACTTCTTCTTCGCACTTCTTGATGCTGGACTTCAACTGCTCTTCGAGGTCGGAAATTTGCTGCTTCAACTTATCTTCCCTCTTCTTATTGTTGGTGAGCGTGGCATTCCAGGTTTTATTGCAAGAAGAGATCTCTCGGTGAGCGATGTCAAGTGCTTTCTTCTTGGATTCGAGCATGTAATGGGAGCTTCTGAACTCTTGCCCCAGACGTCCGCGCTTCTTCCTCTCCTCAGTTAACTCAGCCCCTAACCTGTTCATCAGCTCAATCTGCTGTTGGAAAGCATATACGGCCTTGTTTTTCTCACTGCGTATCTGGGCTAGCTCCTGCTCTAACCCTTCGTTGATCTTCATCAAGGCTTATTTTTCTTTCACCACTTGCTCGTAGGCTTCCATGGAAACAGTAGTTGGCTCTGCTACCAGAATAGGAACAAGAACTGGTGCATCTGGAAATGGCATCCTCAACTGACTGGCTCTCTCCTGAATCCAAACTCTGTAAGGTGCGTAGGCCTGACAGTCATTCTTCCCTAACAACGGCTTCCCTCTTCGGTTAATACGCGTCCAAGAATGCTGCAGCTTGGCTAATAATTCCCCCTTCAAATCTCCGGTGAAGTACAGAGATTCCTGTACTTCTTCCTCCTTCGGTGGGTTCTTCAGCGCATATCCGAACTGACGGACCAACAAAGATGGGTTGTAGTTGATACACCCTTTTCTTCCAATCAGCGGCACATTAGGGTACCCAGAACAACTGAAGATAAGCTCGGATCCCAGCAGATCCCTATCAAACCACTCGACGTCTTCGGAAGATAGCCTCATCAGGCGCTCTGACCAGCTAGCTGTGGTTGCACTCTTCACAAAAGATCCCTTCATGGGAAGGTGGCTTTTAAACCACATATCCAGCAATGGTACACAGCAGTAAACAACCTTTCCCCTTCTGTTTTCATTCTTGTAGTGCAAGGAGTGGTAGAAGTCTCCGATCAACGTTGGCACCGGATTGCCGGCAGCAAATAGATGGAAAGCGTCCAAGTCTACGAAGTTGGGCAAGTTAGGGAATAACACAATCCCATAAATACATAGAGCCAAAATAGCGTTGAAGACCACCCAACATCCGTTCTTGGCGTACTCCTGAGCTTTGCCCACCAGGAAATCAAGAGAGAACCCTGAAACCCCAAGCCAAGAAGTCAATAACAGCTCTGCAGCGTCCATATGCAAGGCTTTGGCTAAATCCTCCAGCCTGGGCTCAGCAGCAGAGTGAATAAAGGGAACCTTATTCTGCACGGGTAACTCAGTAAACTCCACATACTCCTCTATGGTGGGCCCTAGAATGAAGTAAGCAAACGTAAAACATCTCAATGCGGGGTCATAGAACTGCATCAAGGTGTACAGCCCGTTCATCTCATCAGCAGTGGGCTTGCAGACTAATCTCAGTAATCTCCCATGACTCATTCTGAAGCTTCTCCTAACCTCCTCATCAGCAAGAGATATCAGACCAAGAAAAGAAGTAATATCAGGTGAAGGCAGCTTATACGCAACTGTTTTCCTTAAACCAGCCATAATCAATACTCAGAAGTCTGGGCACTAGAATCGGAGGATATGCAAATACACCTGCAGCACAGACACACATTAATGGGATGCAATGATAATGAGTATGCAAACAATGCAATGCAAGTAACATGCAACAGGGACCAACTGCCGTAGCTGAATAGCCTGAATCATATCAAGAAGTCTTGGATAGACTCTATAGAAGTCCTCAAACCCTGGTCTCAGATAGACCTAAAACAAAGCTCCAACAATGGTCTCTGACAGACCTCAAGCCATAACTCTAACTGGTCTCTGGCAGACCTCAAATCACATCTCCTACTGGTCTCTGACAGACCTCAGAACTCTCCAACTGGTCTCTGACAGACCTTATAACTCTCCATAAATACCCAGGATCTCTGATCAAGAAATAACCGGTATCTGAAGGTTTAGTTACCTGCATAACCCCAAACCCTCTCACAGGTGGATGTCCTAGTAACTGACAAGGTACGGCATCCTATGCGGTCGTCGGCGTCACAGACTTTCAGGGTTGATGATACGATTCCCCGAAGGAATGGCATCATCAAATCCTGAAGAGGCCTCACTTAGCCAACTTCCAAATGATCGGTTCCTGGAGTCGACAATTCAGCTGACCAACAACCCCTTCGACCCAAAGGGTAGAAAAAGAAGCCAACCAGAAGAACCTCGTCCGAGTGTAGATTTCATGAGACACTAATGCAAGCAAAGCCGGCACGCGCCCACTACTTTCTACTCTAATTCTAGGTGCACTCAAGCCCAGGTCCGGCTTATCTCTCAATCATAGAACCACCCATCACACCCCAATACAACAATAATGAACAATATACATAATGCTGAACATAAAGGTCAGAAATATAAATCCATACAAAATCCTCGACGGGAAAACAAGCGTTAGGATTGACTCTCTTAAGGGACGTTGGATCCCAAATGCGTAAGAACCATCGCAGTCCTTAGCAGCCAGGGGACGTTGGATCCCCAGCAGAGTCGCCAGCTGTCGCTACTGCGAAAATCGGCGTCGACTGAACAGAAGAGTCGCCACCGTGCGTTATTTATCCCACGAGAGGGAAAGGAAACGCTCAGAGTAAACCTCGCACAACACGGGAAAGGTATGGTCATCGCAACCAAAACCTGGATTCGGGAGTCGGTTACGCAAGGGGAAGTTATTAACACCCCTCACGTCCGTCGTACTCGACGGGATCCACGCTTGTTTTCTAGTACAGATTGTTATTCTATCTACGCTACAGGTCAGGGGTTGAAAGAAAAGAAAATGACTCGGCAAAGTATCGCACTTTATGCCTACGTATTCCCGTCTGAAACGAGAAATCAGAGTCAACGTAGTTCGCTTATCTACGGGAAAGGAGGGGAAGGTTGCTCGCTAGGATATCGCATCCTATGCCTACGTACTTTCATACAGCATGAAAGATCAGAGCAAACGTAGTTCGGGCCACGTACGACACAAGTCTGTCTTTGTTGTTTTTATTCCTTCTGAAAAAGGTTTTTCTGATTAACAGTCCCGGCGAACGAAAATGACGTTTTGATGAGTTCACATTCTTTTACGGAAGAAGTGCCTTTTATTGTGTTTGAAATATTTATTGTGTTTTTCTGTTTGTTTTGAGAAAGAAGAGACAGAACTCTAACCTATGGTTGCGAAGGGAATTAGACTAACCTAATGTTATCATGCATGGGTTAAGACCTAATGTCTATCATGCTCCTCTCTTGCGCAGAAAGAAACAGAGATCCTAAGGGAATAGACGGAAACAGAAACAATATCAGATATATACAGTAAAATAATAAAATGCATGGATGCAACAATACATGCGAGGCAAGGGAGTCCCACTCAACCTCGAACCTAGAAAACAATAGGCAAAAGTGAACAGACTTCACTTTCAACCCAACAGGGTAAACAGCAAACAATACAGTCCAGAAAACCAATCAATACATCAGAAATGAAATACAGCAGAAAAAAATAAACAGCATCAGCAGCTCTGACTTCAGGCTTCAGCAAGCATCAATCTCCATCTCCATAGCTTCCCAGCAAGGGCTTGATCATCAGTCTTCCATCTACAATGGCTTTTCTTCAAGTCCCAAACCCTAGGGGGAACATCAGTCAGCAAGATGAAGTGAATGAATGTTAGACAGTTAATTACCTACCAAGGGTGGTTCATCAACTGTTAACATTATACAGATAATTTTCCCTCAAAAGTTCTATCTTTCAAATACATTCACTGATCCTTCCAAAGGAAGGAGGTGGATATTTGAAAGAGACTTTGAATCATAGAGAAAGGATGGATGCAGACAAGGCATTCCATGTTTGAGAAACAAGCTTTCTAATCTAGAGCTCTGCCTAGCTCCTAAACCCTAGTCTCCTCAACAGCTGCTAGCAAGAATCTCCTCATCAACTCTGGAAGTTGGTCTTCGGTCTCTGGATCTCCACTGGCTTCAACATCACAAGTCTTCAGCTTTCCCAATCCCCAGACAATCCCAATACCCACACAGACAAACAGTAATCCCCAGAGGGCACACCACACCAATCAATCAAATATAGCAGTATATACTAATAGCAGTAGGGGAATCCTAGTGATTTCTAAGGGGAACTATCCTATACCCATAACCCCTATAGTCCATACCCCAAAAATCAAATGAAAATTTCCTAAAAGAATTAACCTATCTCACCTAAGTTGATTTAAAACCCTAATTTTGTTCATGTTATTCCAACCTAAACCAATCATCTAAAATTAATTCCTAAAAATATGAATTAAATTGTATGCACAAGCTAACAATGTCTATTAATCAACCTAAAAAGAATGGGTGAAAAATATTAAATCATTCATTAGAACAAAAATTAACAAAAGCATGTATGAAATGAAACACCTAAAATAGGTATTTATTTGGAAAATATGGGAAAAATATCAAATAAAAAATGAAATGCAATTTTTATTTTTTTTATGATTTTCTTGACTCTTTAAAGAAAATTATGCAAAAAGAATTATTAAAAAATAATGTTTTTCCAATTTTATATGATTTTCACAAAATGCAAGCAAAATTAAAAGAAATGAATATCAAACAAAAGAAAATAAATTAGGGAGGGGTGTTATAAGCAGACACACTTGGTTATAATCTCAGGTGGGCCATCAACTGGGGGCGCGAATAGAACAAAGCAATAGGCCCAGCGCGCTTCAGAATTTCAACAAAAATCAAAAACTCAAAACGGTGTATATAGCAAATAAACTAGTTGAATATTATTGGGCCTGGCAATTGGGGGTGTTAAAAGCAAAGGAAACTTGAGCCCATCAGAAACATTTTAATGAAACGGTGCGTAGCACCCTTTGAATTTCCCTCCGTTTCCAAATTAAATCGTGGTCGTTTGATTAGATCCCCAGTCAAGGTCAAATACCCCATCGTGTGGCTCAGACATCGTCTTCAACCTTGAGCAACCCTAGGGTTTCAGAAAACCCTAACCATGCACGAATCTTACACTCCCCTGTTCTCCTTCATCCCTCCATGAAATCACACAATTCAAAGAGCAAAGATGCTCTATCAACTCTCCTCTACACAACCATATCATTATCTCTTTCTGAAACCCACTCAAAAAGCAAACCCGATAGAGGTAACAGATAGGATCCACCATGAACACCTGTCATCAACCATACCAAACCTTGCCAATTTTTACCCTAGCATAATCTACATCTTTCACTGATCATTCTAAGCAACTAATCTAAGATTATCTCTCATTATTCTTGATGTTCTAAGCTCCAACAGAATTAGTGCACCATTGATAATCTCCATTAAACCTCTCCAAACTTTGTGAAAATCATCACCTAACCACCTAGGTCTCTAATACACTAACAATCCTATGCCATGAGCACTATGCTAGCCAATTCGAAGGAAAACATACCTGGTGCAAATTCTTGAAAACAGGTACCAAAACTCTTGGATTTGATGCTTGTGATGAATGGAAAATGATCAAGGAACTGGATTATGAACTCTGTTTGCAAAGAATCTTGTCCAATCCTTCTGAATTCAGCAATCCCAAAGTTCTTGCACCTTGGATGTTAAAGTTCTATGGCACGATTCTTGCCCAATTCCACCAAATGAATATGTGAATTCTGATCTTTGGATGAGGATGATGATGATCAAATCAAGAGAGATGGAAATTGATGAGAATTTGAGAGTGTTTGTGATGCTTTTGCAAAATGAAGAAAGTGATTGAAACTTGTGATTTTGAGAGAATGAGATCACCAACCATGGCATGAACCATCTCATATCAATATATACATGATGTTAGAACCTCCTAGAAACTTGGAGAAGCTTCCCTTGCATTCTTTCCTTTGGATTTGGTTTATGTATCTTCCATTACAAGTAACCATGGATAACTCCCAAAATGTGAACTAAGCTCAAAATTCTACTTTAGCCAATGTCTTTAAAATGATCTTTCCATTCAAAATGACCTATAAGTTTGCTTCATTTGGCCAAAATATGAAAAATCTCATTTTTAAGTCCATTTTTATTCATTAAATCCAACAATTTTGAAACCTTGTGCTATGAATCTTTCCAATCTCCCATGGTCACTTTTATAGGCTCAAAATGTCATTTGGAACAAGTTTGATGTTGTAAAGTTTTCCATTTGAAGCTTCCTTGTATGCGTTTTGGGCATAGGTTGAAATGACCTGTAATTCTCAAATGACCAAAATACCCTTTGCTTGACAAGACCATAAGTAGAGTTCCAAAAATAATATGAAGGAATACCATACCATTCTAGAAAGCTAAGACAATTAGGAACAACTCTTATGTTGACCAGAAGTTCATTTGAAATCTCCTTGAGGGGTAAAAATTGCTTGGAAGTCAAGTCACTTTCACAGACAAAATTTCAGATACCTCAGATGACCTGTAACTTGCAAGGACCATAACTTGAGTTCTATAAATCTCCTTGATGTCTTCCACCACTCAAATTAAAGGTCTTGAGATCCTCTACAAGTTTCATGTTGGACAAGGATCCATTTGAAGTTTGAATTTTGACTTATCTTGCTTGGAGATTTGACCTAAACTAGGGGATTTTACACAGAAACCCTAATTTAGAAACTCCTCTTCTCCTTGATTTCTCTTGATTTCTTTTTAGCATATCACCATATCCTTCTCCACATGTCAAATGATAAACCCCACATCTTTCAAATAGACCTCAATGCCTTTCAATCAATCAATTGACCTAGAGTTGACCTAGAGTTGACCCCAGATGAAACCCTAGTTGACTGTCTTCAACTGCAATGCTTGTGATCATATCAATGGCTTGTTTCCTTCTCCAAATGACTTTCTAAGTCCTCCAAGATGCCCACACACTCTCCATGCTCCATCCATAGCTCACCACTCACTTGTTGATCCTCAAATACCCTCAGCTAGGAGATAGATGAACTGCTTGATCCATTGCCTTCTCAGCTTTCAAATTCTTTCTGATGACTTGAATGAGATTGAATTAGAATAATAACCTCTTGATAGGCCTCTAGAGATGATAATAATGATTGGTCCCCTGTTGGATGACTTGTTATGCTTATGCTATGCAGATGATTAGACTATGTACATGACTCTATATGCAAATGCTAATGGTATTGAAACATAAACCAAGTGAATAAGGTTGAGCAAATTTTAGGGTGCAACACTAAGAAGAAAGGGTATGTAACTTATGGTGATAACAACCGCGGAGCAATACTAGGTAAAGGTAGTGTAGGTAATCCCGCCTCTACTATGATTTCTGACGTATTGCTTGTCAAAAACCTTAAACATAACCTGCTTAGCATTAGCCAATTGTGCGACAAAGGATACAATGTATCCTTTTCAAAAGATTGTTGCAAAATTGTGCATGAAATGATAAGAAGAATATGTTTAATGGTTTTAGAGTAAACAATGTATATATGCTTAACTTAAATGAAGTATCATTAACAAGCGACAAATGCCTCATAACTATGGGTGAAGACTCATGGCTATGGCATAGGCGTTTAGCGCATGTTAATTTTGACTTACTCAATAAGGTAGGCTCAAAAGACCTAGTCTTAGGACTTCCCAAAATAAAGTTCACCAAGGATCACCTTTGTGATGCTTGTCAAAAAGGGAAGCAAACGAGGATCTCATTTAAATCCAGAAAGATAATTTCAACAACGAGACCTCTTGAACTTCTACACATGGACTTGTTTGGGCCGTCTAGGATCAAAAGTCTAGGAGGAAACTATTACGGGTTCGTAATAGTGGACGACTTTTCTAGGTTTTGTTGGACCATCTTCTCAGTAAGTAAAAGTGATACATTCGCCGCTTTTGAAAAGTTTGCTAAGCTTTTCCAAAATAAGTTAAATACAAACATAGTGTCCATTAGGAGCGACCATGGAGGTGATTTTGAAAATCACTTATTTGAAGAATATTACGGTAACCATGGTATTGATCATAACTTCTCTGCTCCACGCACTCCTCAACAAAACGGGGTTGTGGAGCGCAAAAACCGTATTTTAGAAGAATTGGGAAGAACAATGATTAACGAAAGTGGTTTACCTAAATATTTTTGGGCCGACGCCATTAGTACGGCGTGCTATGTTTTGAATAGGGTACTTATTCGCCCCATTCTAAAAAAAACACCGTATGAACTTTTAAAAGGGCGAAAGCCTAATGTTTCCCACTTGCACGTGTTTGGATGTAAATGCTTTGTATTAAACAATGGAAAGGAAAACTTGGGCAAATTTGATTCCAAAGCCGATAAAGGTATCTTTCTTGGATACTCTAACTCGAGTAAAGCATATAGAATATATAATAAACGATTACTTGTTGTAGAAGAGTCTGTGCATGTTACCTTTGATGAGTCCTACCCGAGAAATGTCGGAAAGGATAGTGTTGTTCATGGTGCAGGTACATCCACTGAAGACATACTCAAAAGTGGCGAGACGGGGATTGATCAACCTGACAAAGCCAAAATTGAGAAGGATAAGGATGCACACCGTGATGCAACAGAGGAAGTTCATCCGCCTTCAAACGACGATCTTCCTCAAGAATGGAAGTCATCTAAAGACCATCCAATTGAAAACATTATTGGAGACATCACAAAGGGTGTAACAACTCGAGCTAAGCTAAGTAATTTCTGTTATTACTTCGCTTTCGTGTCACAGATGGAACCTAAAAACCCTAAGGAAGCCCTACTCGATGAACATTGGTATTAGTCAATGCAGGAGGAACTGAATCAGTTTACTATAAATGAGGTTTGGGATCTTGTCCCTCCTCCACGAGGTCATCGAGTAATCGGCACCCGATGGGTGTTTAGAAATATACTGGATGAGAACGGAGTAATAACTCGCAACAAAGCGCGTTTAGTCGCGCAAGGGTATAACCAAGAGGAAGGCATCGACTATGAGGAAACTTATGCGCCGGTTTCCTGACTCGAGGCTATACGCCTTCTACTTGCTTTTGCTTGTGCGAAAGATTTTAAGTTATTTCAAATGGACGTCAAAAGTGCATTCCTTAACGGGTTTATAAGTGAAGAAGTCTATGTTGCTCAACCACCTGGTTTTGAGTCTCATGAGTATCCTGATCATGTCTATAAACTGAAAAGAGCTTTGTACGGTCTCAAACAAGCTCCTAGAGCTTGGTATGAGAGACTAAGCAAATTCTTACTTGATCAAGGCTACTCATGAGGAAAGGTTGATACTACTCTCTTCATTAAACGTCAATGTCGCTACTGTGAAAATCGGCGCCGGCTGACAGAAGAGTCGCCACTGTGCGTTATTTATCCCAACGGAGGGAAAGGAAACGCTCGAAGTAAACCTTGCAAAAAACGGGAAAGGTATGGTCATCGCAACCAAAACCTGGATTCGGGAGTCGGTTACGCAAGGGGAAGGTATTAGCACCCCTCACGTCCATCGTACTCGATGGGATCCACGCTTGCTTGGTTTGTACGGATTTATACTTCTATCTAAACTAAAGGATGAGGTCTGAAAAGAAAAGAAAACATGACTCGGCAAAGCATCACACTTTATGCCTACGTATTCCTGTCTGGAACGAGAAATCAGAGTCAACGTCGTTCGCCTAACTACGGGGGAGGACGGGTGAAGGTTGCTCGCTAGGACACTGCATCCTATGCCTACGTACTTCCACACTGCATGGAAGATCAGAGCAAACGTAGTTCGGGCTACGCACGACACAAGCTGTTCAAGTGTCTTTTATGAAAAATCTCGCCTTAAATAAGGGTTTTCTTATTGCAAAAGGTTGATGTTTGTTCAAATCTTTTGACGGAAGAAATGAATTGATTTCTGTTATAACCTTTATTAATGTTTTTCTGTTGTTTTGAAGGAAGAAGAGATGACACCCTACAAATCCTAGGGTTGAAAAAGGGGAATAAAATCTACCCTAATATTATCATGCATGGGTTAAGACCTAATGTCTATCATATTCCTCTCTTGCGCAGAGAGAAACAGAGATCCTAAGGGAATAGACGGAAACAGAAACAGCAGATATATACAATAAAACAGTAAAATGCATGGATGCAACAATACAAGCGAGGCAAGGGAGTCTCACTCAACCTCGAACCTAGAAAACAATAGGCAAAAGTGAACAGAATTCACTCTCAACCCAGCAGGGTAAACAGCAAACAATACAGTCAGGGAATTCACACAATACATCAAGAACTAAAACAGCTAAAATTAAGCAGCAAAGCAATCTTCATCAGCATCTGGCTTCAGGTCAGCATCAACTATCTGCAAGCTTCAGCAAGCATCAGTCTTTTATCTTCAATCTCTCAATGGCTTTTCTTCAAGTTCTCTTCTCCCAAGCTGAGGAATCAATCACAAGAATGAACTGGGTGTTAAGCAATTAGTTGACCACCAAAGGTGGCAAACAGACTGCTAACAACACATAGGATATTTTCTCTCAAGAGTTCTATCTCTTAGACACTATCACAAAGCCTTCCAAAGGAAGGGGGTGAGTGTCTTAGAGAGACTCTGCATCACAGAGAAGGATGGAGGCAGACAAGACCTTCCATGTTTGTGAATCAAGTTTTCTACTCTAGAGCTCTGCCTAACTCCTAGATCCTACAAACTTCAACAGCTGCCAACAAGAGATACTCCTCATCAACTCTAGAAGTTGGTCTTCTGTATTTAATCCTCCAATGGGTTTCATCACCTCAGTCTTCAGCTCAAACCCCAAGCCCCAAACAAACCCAATACCCCACACAGACAAATAATAACCCTGCAGAGGGCACACCACACAATCAATCAAATACAAGCAATATACTAGTAGCAGTAGGGGAATCCTAATATTTTCTAAGGGATCTATTATCTACCCATAACCCCTATAGTCCCATACCCCAAAATCAAATCAAAATTCCTAAAAGAAATGATCTATCTCACCTATGTTCACTTAAAACCCTAATTTTAACCACTTCTAATCTCACCTAATCAAATCATCTAAAAATTAATCCTAAAATTATGAATTAAATCCTACATACCAATTGAAGTCCTAAATGACATATCCTAAAAAGAATGGGTCCTAAATCTAAAGGGAACTATTAGAACTAAAATCAACAAAATTAAGTACTAAACTAAACTCATTAAAAAGCTATTTACAAGAAAAATACACAAAAAATACTAAAACCAAATGAAATGCCAATTTTATTATTTATTATTTTTCAGAACAGAATTATTGACCTATAGCAAAAAGAAGAAATTAAAAACATCAATTTTCCAATTTTTTTATGATTTTTTAAAGATGCTAGAATATTAAAGAAAATAAAAATCACAAAAATGAATTAAATGGGGAGGGGGTGTTATAAGCAGATGCGCCTAGTTCATTTTCCTATGGGCCAGAGGATGTGGGGTGCAAATAAGAGGCGTGTCTGGGCCCATGCAATCAGAAAATCAAATTAAAAAAACAAAAGAAAAAAAGTTAAACGCGCGGTGCGAATAGCAGGGATTGTGAGTGTAATTTGGTTGGGCTTGGCTTTGGGGGGTGGGGATATCAAATTTTAATCCAGGCCCAGGAAATGGTTTAATGGAACGCTGCGTTCCATGGCTTTGTATTTCCCTCCGTTTTGTTGATTTAAACCTGGACCACACGATTAGTTTCCCAGTCAACCCAATCCAACCTCATCTAACGACCATGAGTCATCGTCCCAAAATGACATTTAGGGTTTCAGCTTTTTTTCTCATCCATGCACGTGATTTCTTCAGCCTCGTTCTCACTCACCACTCAACTAAATGGCACGACCTAAAGATCAAATTTTATCTACTCATTACCCTCTTCAACATCCTACCCTTGGTTTCCCTTAAAGCCTCTCCAAAAACTAAACCCGATGGTTGTAAGTCCTCGGCACAACTGAAATATCTCTGATATGCATGCTAAGGAAACCTTCTGAAACCTATACTAGAGTGTTATATGAGTTGTGGTGATCATGCTAAACATAAAAAATAAGATCATAGTGCCCTAACCTAGGAGTTATAGATCAAGAAAGTTGAACTGCCCTAATCCTAACCTTCACTAATGGCCATAACAGATGGTGTACATGTTCTTATATCCTAACCTAGCCTTTCTATACTACAAATAACAACTAGCATGGTATAAATAAAGAGATGTGGATTGAAGTACATACCTTGAGATTAGATGAAAACAGTTGTGAATCTTTGCACTAGAGACCTTGGCAATCCTCTCAAATGATCCTTGCTTGATGAGGAGCTTTTTGTTTGCAAAATCTTGGATGGACAGTGCTTGAATGAAGAGATTCGAAACTGTTATGGATCTTTTCAATCTCAACCTTAGAGCTTCAATCCTCCATTGATGTGCCTCTGAACTTGCTTGTATGCACTCACTATGATCTATAGATTGTAGATGAAGGAGAAGGATGAACAAAATTGGTGTTGATTGTAGATTTTCACTCTTTCTTACAATGGAAGCAACAATGGAATTCTCCCTCTTCTCTCTCTATTTTCACCAACCTCTTCCACTAATGATCCACTCTCATTATATAGAGGATGATGGACAGATCTAGAAGTTTCTGGATTGATCTTAGAGGGTTCTAGAATGTGGTGGAAGAATGTGGAAATTCTCATGACATGATACTTTGATATCTCATGGTATCTCCTTACAATGCCCTTACAGCCCTTCAAAATCTCCTTACATGCCAAATTGGAATGATATGCAAGCTCCTTGCCTTGAAATTTACCTTATGCCAAGTTTTCCATACTTGCCTTATTATGAAAGTAACAAAAATACAAAGCAAGTCCAAAATTTAAACCCTAACTCAAAAAAGTGGCTGAACCAATGTCTTCAAAATGTTGTTGGGATTCAATTTGGTATATTACATGACCCATTTTGGATTTGTAGATCTCTCAAACCAATTTCCAACTTGAACTTTTTCAAGTTATATGCCTTTTTTAAGTCATTTTCCACCAACTTTTATCAAGTCTTGTTCTATTCATTTCCAAACTTCCATGACCTATTTTCTAGACTTAAAATGACATTTTGAGCAACTTTGATGTTGTGAAGTTTTTCAGTTGAAGCTTCCTTGTATGAGTTTTTAGGCATAGGCTAAGAATGACCTGTAATTCTCAAATGACCAAAATACCCTTTGCTTGCCAAGACCATAAGTAGAGTTCCACAAATCATATGAAGGCATACCATACCTTTATAGAAAGCTAAGACAATAAGGAATAACTCTCATGTTGGCCAGAAATCCATTTGAAATCTCCTTGAAGGTCAAAAGTTGCTCGGAAGACAGACAACTTTCACAGACAAATTTCAGTGCCCTCAGATGACCTGTAACTTGCAAGAGCCATAACTTGAGTTCTATAAATCATATTGATGACTTCCACCACTCAAATTAAAGCTATGAAGATACTATACAAGTTTCATGTGGATCAGAAATTCATATGAAGCTTGCATCTTGAGTTACACTGCTTTGAAGTTTGACCTAAATTAGGGGATTTTACACTGAAACCCTAATTTGGTAACTCCTCTTCTCCTTGACTCCTTCTGATTTTTCTTTGGCATAACACCATATCCCTATCCACATAGCAAATAATGAATCCCACATTCTTCAAATGATCCTTGATGCCTTTCAAACAAGTCTTTGACCTAGAGTTGACCTAGTGTTGACCCTAGTTGACGGACTTCAACTGAGGCTCTTGCAATCATTCCCATGACTTGATTCTTCTTCAAAAATGATCATCTAGTCTCTTCATAACATCCATACACACCTCATGCTCCTGGCTCATGGCTCACACTTCCTCTGATGATCCCTAAACAAACCTCATGATAGGGGAGAACTCACTGATCAACCTGTCAACTCTTCAAATCTCAAATTCTTCCCTGATGACCTGAGTAGTCTTGATTATGAATGAAAACCCTTGGATATGCCTCTTGAGAATAGCACTTTGATCCCCTGATTAAGATAGCTTGCCTATGCTATGCAATGCAGATGAATACACTATGATGCAAATGATTATGCAATTGAAACATAAACCTAGGTTAGAAAAGGTTGGGCAAATTTTGGGGTGCAACAGCTGCCCCTATTCAAGCGACTTGGACCCGACTGGATGAAGAGCGCGCAACCTTCAGGCATTCGAGGTACGAGACGGTTGAATACGAAAGAACCCGGAAATTTGCCAACCGCAAAAATAAATTGCGCATACGACCACTGCTTAGGGAAAACCCTTCAGGGAAATGACTTCTGTTGTCACAGCAACAACTAGCCATCCATCTATCAATCTGCTTTTTGTAAAATAATCCGATATTGTCCGCAGACCACTCCATTCCGAAGAAATGAGCATACACCACACAACGAGAAATTGTTGACATCACTTATCAACCTCTATTGGTCTCACTTATCAACCTCTGTTGATCTCACTTATCAACCTCTGTTGATCTCACTTATCAACCTCTGTTGATCTCACATATCAACCTCTGTTGATCTCACTTATCTGTTGATCTCACTTATCAACCTCTGTTGATCTCACTTATCAACCTCTGTTGATCTCACTTATCAACCAAACACACGCTAACCAGCGGGAGAATATTGACTTCACTTGTCACGTTGACTTCACTGATCAACCTTTCGTATCCTGAAGAAACGAGCAAGCGCCTAACCAAGTGGGGCAATATTCGGAGACATGAACAACCGACTCTGCGGGGAAATGAGAAACTTAACTGAGTAATTCTGAGGCCAATTCTGACAACTGCCGTCAAACACCTGCTGGGGAAATTGGGAACTTAACCAAGTATCCTAACGAGAATAACCCTGTTGACAAATACGAGGAATTCAACCAAACAACTCCTGTGGCGAGCATCCTGCCGGGGACTATGGGGACTTAAACAATTAACTCATTAACGTAACATCCTGCTGGAGCACATAACTCTGCTGAGGGAACTACGGGTAACGACCCAAAAATCTGCATTACCACCTTCTGATGCTGACCCCACGGCATCCTGAGAAAGACTCAACTGAGGGAATACAAGTAACTTAACCAAGCGACTTGTCGAAGAATACCCTGCCAGGGACTACGAGGAACTTAACCAAGTATCTCGTTGAAGAATACCCTTTTTAGGGATTACGTCTCTACTGGGGTAACTGTGGGTAACCACCCAAGATCTGCATTATGCCATTTCCGCAGCACTCTGAGAAAGGACTCGGCTGGGGAGAAAGAGAATTGCTTGACCAAGCAACTCTGCTAGGGGAATAGGACATGACGAACACGATCACTGCGTGCCTGGCATAACAAGATGAACACGATCACTGCGTGTGCTGCAATAGGACAAACACGATCACTGCGTGTATTGACCGACAAACCCCCAAAATGATGTCAACACGATCACTGCGTGTGTCGCAAAACCAACCCATGTAATAGGACGAATACGATCACTGCGTATGCCGACCAAAGAAACCAACTGATACGATAGCCACGATCACAGCGTGCTCCGCGTCACAAGTTCCCATGGTATTATCAACACGATCACTACGTGCCATACGAATACGATCACTGCGTATCTTGAACACGATCATTACGTGTTTGAACACGATCACTGTGTGCTATACGAATACGATCACTGCGTATCTTGAGCACGATCACTGCGTGTTTGAACACGATCACTGCGTGCTCTGAGCCACGATCCTCTTGACTGGAGAAAACACGATCACTACGTGTTGTGTGTCTCAACTAACCCACATAACTGGACGAATACGATCACTGCATATTCTAACCATACATAGGGTGAACGCGATCACTGCGCGTTTCATGCCACAACCCTCTTGACTGGAGGAAACACGATCACTGCGTGCTGTGACACAACTTCAAACATGGGACGAATACGGTCACTGCGCACTTCGGCCACCAACAACTAGATGAGCACGTTCACTGCGTGCCTCACCCCATAACCAAATCGTATAACGGACAAATACGATCACTGCGTATACCGACCAACAAAAACTGGATGGACACGATCACTGCGTGTCCTGCACCACCAATAGAGTAAACACGATCACTGCGCGTCCTGCTCAATAAAACCCCCGAGACGATACCAACACGATCACTGCGTGCCTTACAAAACAATCTTCTTAGATCGGGACGAATACGATCACTGCGCCATTCGACCACGGATACACATACCAAGATCAACACGATCACTGCGTGTCACACAACATGAACCCCCAAAAGGTCGGGACCAATACGATTACTGCGTACTTTGACCACAAATCGGCAAGGAACAAACACATCTGAAACTGAAGAGGTAACCACCTAGCTTATGTTTCATAAATGCGCGTTTGATAATGACGCAATGCTTCCATACAACATGGAAATGCTACGTACTCGTGTAGAATGCAAATGCTCATGATGCATGCTTATGCAAAGAGTTACTTCAGCAAAATAAATGATGAAGACGAGCTGGATCAGCTGGGGATGACCGGAATACTACCGATACGCTTCCAACAAAATAAATGTTGGAAAGATGAACTAACTCCGCTGGGGGCAACCATCCTGCTGGGAAGGTAGCTCACAAACCCAAACTCCAAAATCTGCTGAGGACGATTCTCCTGACGAGGAAGAGTGACTTGCTGGGGAAAGAAAGGACAATCCTGCTCGGGAAAACTCCTTTCAGCAGCTCCAACCACCTGATCACACTCTGTGGGGAACCTCTCCTGCTATCACTGAGCTGGGGAAATTATCCCGCTATCACTGAGCTGGGGATTGAACTACACATTCTGATTTGCACTGCTCAAGAATTCTCTAGGAAGTTAATCACATTTGTCTCGACCTTTGCTGGGGAGGACTCTGCTCCGCTTGATAAGCCAACCCCGAACTACGGAAGGTACATCGACCTTTTCTTTTGATGCAATCTCCTCTCTCCTGGGGAGACAACATTCGATTTTGCCTGGGGCGACTTCACTGGGGAAGGGCACAACGTTCATCCTCTGGAGAGGGTACCAGCCAGCCATAGACTCTGGCGGAGAACTCTGCGAGCTCTTGAATACCTGCAAAAGTCAACAAGCAAACTCAAGGCAATCTATGCAAAAAGAAACATCTTGGTAGTCACCCATGACAACCATTCAGGTAATTACTGGTTTTAACAATCATCGGCCGAGGCCCTCCTGTTTACACGCATGTAAGTTTATCAAAACATCGGCGCTTTTTACAAACAAAACTGTAAAAATTAAAACCAAAGTCACACACTACACTGAATAAACACTTTATTGATAACGGCCTGAGAATAGGCAAGATTTGTACATCAGATGCAACTCCTGAAAAGAGGTAGTCACACATAAACAAACTGCAGAAGTATACAAATATACAGAATAAAATTTGTACACATGTCGGCAACGTGTTACAGACGAACACCATGAACCGATCCTCCTATGACTCGTCGGACTCTGACGCTTCCCCGATCTTTGTCTTCGGAAGAAATTGCTTTGGATAATTGACCCCCAGATGCTCCCAAACCGTTAACAATCAACCTTGGACCGCAGTCATTTGCTTCTCAAATCCCTAACTTTTGCGTGAATCGCCCTTTGCGGGTTTTCGATTCACCGGGATACCCTTTTTTGCCGAAGCCGCCCAGTATAGGTTTTCGACTTCGCGGGTGTACATTTTTCATTTTATCCCTAACTTTTGCCCGAACCTTTTTATTCTGTTTTTGGTTCGCCAGGATGCCCCATTTTTGCCTGGACTCTCTTTTTACTGTCCAGCGGGTCAATTTTAAGCAAAGTATTTTTTAACTGCGTCCGAGTTCACAGGGGACGAAAAGTCTTCACCATCCATGGTGGATAACAATAAGGCTCCTCCGGAGAAGACCTTTCTCACGACGTATGGACCTTTGTAATTAGGAGTCCATTTGCCCCTGTGATCCGATTGCGGTGGGAGAATCTTCTTCAGCACAAGATCACCCGTCTGAAAGCTTCGAGGTCGAATCTTCTTGTCGAACGCTTTCTTCATCCGGCTCTGATACAGCCTACCATGTGCAATGGATGCCAGTCTTTTCTCATCTATCAAGCTCAGCTGATTCAATCTACTTCTCACCCATTCTGCCTCGTCCAGCTTAACATCAAGTAAAACCCTCAAAGACGGTATCTCAACCTCCAATGGCAGGACAGCCTCCATGCCATATGCCAGTGAGAACGGTGTTGCCCCGGTTGATGTACGCACTATAGTACGATAACCGTGCAAAGCGAATGGCAGCATCTCATGCCAATCCTTATACGTTACCACCATCTTCTGAACAATCTTCTTTATATTCTTGTTGGCCGCTTCAACAGCGCCATTCATCTTGGGTCTGTAGGGAGATGAATTATGATGCTCGATCTTGAAATTCCGACACAGATCTTTCATCATCTTGTTGTTCAAATTCGAACCATTATCAGTAATGATTCGCTCAGGAATACCGTATCTGCAAATTATATCTCTCTTGATAAATCTGGCCACCACCTGCTTCGTCACATTGGCGTAAGATGCTGCTTCCACCCACTTGGTGAATTAATCGATCGCAACCAGAATGAAGCGATGCCCATTAGAAGCAGTCGGCTCGATCTTTCCAATCATATCAATTCCCCACATGGAGAAAGGCCACGGAGAAGCCATAACATTCAGTGGACTGGGTGGCACATGGATCTTATCTGCATAGATCTGGCACTTGTGACACCGCTTGGCAAATTTGAAACAGTCAGTTTCCATTGTCACCCAATAATACCCCGCCCGCAACAACTTTCGAGTCATAGCATGCCCACCGGCATGTGTACCAAAAGTTCCCTCATGGACCTCTTCCATGAGCAAGTTGGCTTCCTTCTCGTCTACACATCTGAGGAGTACCAAATCGTGGCTTCTTCTATACAAAACGCCGTCGGGATTCAGATAGAAGTTGCCTGCTAATCTCCTTAGAGTCTTCTGATCGCGACTGGATGCCCCAGCCGGGTATTCCTTGTTCTTCAGGAAGTTCTGTATGTCGAAATACCAAGGCTTACCGTCAGATGCTTCATCAATTGCAAACACAAAGGCCGGCCTATCAAGGCGAGAGATGACAATGCTGGGAGCCTCATTCCAGCGGTTGACTTTATACATCGAGGATAACGTTGCAAGGGCGTCCGCCATTTGATTCTCCGCCCGAGGTACATGATGGAACTCCACCCTATCAAAGAAAGGTAACAACCTTCTCGCATAATTCATGTACGGTATCAGATTAGGTTGGCGTGTCTCCCAACTCTCCCTTAATCTGATTCACAACCAATGTTGAATCCCCATATACGTCCAGATTCTTGATCCTTAGATCGATAGCCTCCTCTAACCCCATAATGCAAGCTTCATACTCGGCTTCATTATTCGTCACTAGAAATGTCAATCTGGATGTGAACGGGATGTGCGACCCGTGGGGAGTTGTAATGATTGCCCCGATCCCGCTACCATACGAATTGAAAGCCCCGTCAAAAATCAATTGCCACTGGGAACTCCGCTCAGGTCCTTCACCAGGCAATGGCTCATCACAATCTTTAGTTTTCAAGTACATTATATCCTCATCAGGAAACTCAAACTTCATAGGCTGATAATCCTCAATCGGCTGTTCTGCGAGATATTCGGACAGAACACTTCCCTTAATGGCTTTCTGGGAAACATACTGGATATCGTATTCTGTCAATACCATCTGCCATCTAGCAATCCTTCCAGAGAGCGCTTGTTTCTCAAACACATATTTAATCGGATCCATCTTTGATATCAGCATGGTTGTATGATTCAGCATATATTGTCTCAGACGTTTGGCAGCCCACGCCAATGCACAACACGTCTTTTCGAGCATAGAGTATCGAGATTCACAATCTGTGAACTTTTTACTCAAGTAGTAAATTGCATGCTCTTTCCTTCTTGTCTCGTCATGTTGACCGAGAACGCAACCCATACTGTTCTCAAGAACCGTCAGATACATAATCAGTGGTCGTCCCGCTACTGGGGGTATCAGCACCGGAGGTTCCTGCAAGTATTCTTTTATCTTTTCAAATGCTCTTTGGCAATTGTCGTTCCAGACCACCGCTTGATCTTTCTTTAACAGCTTGAATAATGGTTCACACGTGGTCGTTAGGTGAGAGATGAACCTAGCAATGTAATTCAACCTCCCTAAGAATCTACGGACTTCTTTTTCTGTTTTCAGTGCTGGCATCTCTTGTATTGCTTTTATTTTTGCAGGATCGACCTCGATTCCTTTCTTGCTCACAATGAACCCTAGTAGCTTCCCGGATCTCACTCCGAAGGTGCATTTATTAGGATTCAGCCTCAGCCTGAACTTCCTCAGCCTCTTGAACAACTTTAGCAGATTAACCAGATGCTCTTCCTCTGTTTGAGACTTGGCAATCATGTCATCGACATACACCTCAATCTCTTTGTGCATCATGTCGTGAAAAAGCGTTGTCATGGCCCGCTGGTACGTTGCCCCAGCATTTTTCAAACCAAAGGGCATCACCTTGTAACAGAAGGTTCCCCACGGGGTGATAAAGGTCGTTTTTTCCATATCCTCCGGAGCCATTTTGATCTGATTATACCCTGAAAAGCCATCCATGAAGGAGAATACCGAAAACTGGGCCGTGTTGTCAACTAACACGTCAATATGCGGCAGCGGGAAATCATCTTTCGGGCTCGCTTTGTTTAGATCCATATAATCAACACACATCCGAACCTTGCCATCTTTCTTTGGCACAGGCACGATATTAGCGACCCAAGTGGGATAGGTGGTAACAGCCAGGAACCCAACATCCCATTGCTTCTGCACTTCTTCCTTTATCTTTACGGCCATGTCAGGATGAGTCCTTCGGAGTTTCTGCTTCACGGGCGGGCAATCTTCCTTTAACGGCAGACGATGAACAACCATATCAGTATCCAAACCTGGCATGTCCTCATAGGACCAAGCAAATATATCACTGTATTCACGCAGCATCTCAATAAGCCCTCGCTTGATGTCTACTCGCAACGCAGCCCCTATACGGATATTCCTGACGCATTCTTCAGACCCCACGTTGACTATATCAATCTCTTCCTGGTGAGGCAGAACGACTCTCTCCTCCTGCTTCAATAACCGACTAAGCTCTTCTGGTAAGTCACTATCCTCCACAATCTCCTCCTCAGCTTGGAAGATCGGATGCTCGAAGTCTAAACGAGTCATAGGAAGTTTTTGGTCGGTGTCATCTGAAAATTCATGAATCCTGCGAGGGAAACAGTTAAGTGCTTCAAAATGATGTACAAGCAAAATGCATAACCACGCTGCCATTTTATTGAAAAATAAAAACAGAAAGAAAAGGATCACAACATTTGAATGTAAAAAACGCCGTCATTTATTGATCATGCGAACATACAGGTAAACAGTTAGGCCCTAAGACAATATCATCGATGCCCCGGGCAAGGCATGTGATCATACAATGATTGAAAAAAAACAATGCATTACTGTTTAGTGACTTGGATGACGTCCTGGATGGACAAGTTGCATAGGCTTTGCCCCGGCGTGCTGGGTCGAATCCATGCGTCCATGTCGCAATCGCTATCCACTTCCTCCGTATCAGACACGGCATTAATCCTCTCGAAGCTAACCCCTCCAGGCGTGAACACCACAGGTCCCTTATACTTAGGCGCACTCTGCGAGGGAGATGGGCGGTACCCCAAACCATACTTATCTTGCTTCACTGGAATGTCCAGAACCTGCCCCCACTTCTGAGTCTCTCCTGCTTGTACCAACGCCTTGGCTTCTTTATATGAGGAGACAACCACCTCTTGCCCTTCACTCTTCACCGGAGCTTCTTCTTTAACCTTCACCCCTTCGAACGCCTGACACAGCGTTTCATGAATCTCTCCATCTACCTCCACGTACTTGAAGGAAGACAAATGACTGACTAGGATATCCTCTTCGCCACACACCGTCACAATACTCCCCTCAACCATATATTTCAGCTTCTGATGGAGCGTCGAAGTCACTGCCCCCGCGGCATGAATCCAAGGTCTTCCGATCAAACAGCTATATGCAGGCTGTATGTCCATGATGTAAAACAATGTATCAAACACCTCTGGACCTACCTGGATGGGTAACGTCACTGACCCGAATACTGACCTCCTTGTTCCGTCAAAGGCCCTCACTACCAAATCACTAGGTGTCCACAACAAACCACAGGTATCTAATTTCAACAGGGCTTTCTTTGGTAACACATTCATCGAGGACCCAGTGTCTACCAGCACATGGGATAAAACAGTGCCCCGACATTCGATAGAGATGTGCAAGGCATTATTGTGATCACGCCCCCGAGGTGTTAGGTCAAAATCCATGAATCCCAGACCATGCCCAGCGTTGACATGTGCCATGACTCCCTCCAGCTGATTAACTGAAATCTCTTGCGGCACGAAGGATGCCTCAAGTACCTTCAACAGGGCATTTCTATGCGCTTCAGAACACAACAGCAGCGATAATATGGAGATCTTTGACGGGGTCTGCTGCAGGTGATCTACAATCTTGTAATCACTTTTGCGAATTAACCTCATGAATTCTTCCACATCTTTGGTTATTGGCTCTTTCCCCTTACCCCCCGAAGATTCCCCCTCAACCACTTTGTTCTTACCCCTGGCAAGCCTCTCTGCTTCAACCTCAGGTGAAGTGAAAATTCTCCCGCTCCGGGTTATACCACTCGCTCCCACTATGTTATCTACGGATCCCGCCGGCGAATCATTCAAGTCAATTTTTTCCCCATTACAATACACTTCAGCACCATAACACCATGGGACTGCTTTTGTGCTTTCATAAGGGACTGGCTTAGCCTTAGTAATAGTAATGGTCCGCCTTTTTGATGATGCCGAAATTGTCACCGATTTGAACGGAATGGTGATCGTAGCAATCTCCCCACGCTCTTCTTCAGATTCTGTCTCAACAGACTTCTCCCGCCCCACAGACCTGTCAAACTGCAAAATTTCCTTCATCAATCAAACCTTGAACTCCCCTCTTCAACTTCTCACAACCCTCAGGTTGAACCAAACAGTCCGCACACTCTTCACTGCAATCGGGATAGACACCCCCTTTCAATAAACGCTGCTTTACGTAACTCAAAGGGGTTTTCAGCTCACTCACTTCTGAAACCAAGTTCAACTCATCATCTATCATGATTGCATTGGCCCCAGCCCCACCATGCTTGGGCATTGGCTGCTGCATGATATTGGGACCTTCCTTCCCGAAGTTAATAGCCGTACTATCAAGCAAATCCTGTACTTTATGCTTGAATGATAGACAATTTTCAATATTGTGCCCTGGTGCACCCGAATGGAAGTCACAATGCTCATTAACGTCATATCCGACTGGTGGCTGGCCAGTTGGCGGTGCTAAGGTCCTCTTCTCGACTAGCTGCAATTTCAACAAAGTTTGAAGGAGTTCTGCATATGATACCGGCGGCACGTCGAATACTCTCCTCGGTCGTGGGTTCTGAAGTCTACGCTGATTATTATTGGGCTGCTGCTGAGCCTGCTGCTGTGGTTGTTGTCTCTGCTGCTGAGGCGGCCCTGGAATGGTTACGCTTGCCACTTGCGACTGCTGACGCCAGTTCTGATCTTTATTCTTTCGTCGAGCACTGTATACGGCGTTGGTATCACCCTGTATTTTACCACCAAACGTCTTCTTATTACCTCCTGCGGAACTGGACTCACCCGCTTGAATTTTACCAATCTTTACCCCGTTTTCAATACGCTCCCCCATCAAGATCAACTCAGAGAAAATACTCATCGAAAAATTTAGCAGACGGTCATAGTACATTCCAGAGAAAGTTCCTATAAACATATCCATCATTTCGCGCTCCACCATCGGAGGGTGCACCCTAGCAGCCAGATCTCGCCATCTCTGGGCGTATTCTTTAAAGCTCTCGCTAGACTTTTGAGACATGCTTTGTAACTGGACTCGGTTAGGAGCGAGATCACTATTATATTGATAATGTCGAACAAAAGCCTCTGCCAGCTCTTTCCAACTCCTGATCTGAGTAGGCTCCAAGCTCATGTACCACTCCAGCGATGGCCCTGACAGGCTATCTTGGAAGAAGTGCATTAGCATCTTTTCATCCTCAGAATACGCAGACATACGCCTGTAAAACGCGCGCACATGCACCCTGGGGCATGTATCCCCTTTGTACTTATCAAAGGACGGCGCTTTGAATTTCAGCGGGGCCCTCAACCCTGGGACTAACCCCATATTTGACATATCCAGCCCAAGAGCATTCTGGCTGGCCAATCCGTTCACCTTCTCTTCTAGCAATCTCATCCGATGGTTGTCATCCCTGGCTCTTTCATAGCCTTCGTTCTGACTAGAGAACACATCCTCCTGGAGATCCTCCCAGCGAGGTACTGCATCGTATCCAACATAATCTGCATCGCGGCCCGGACCCGTTTGGACATACCTGGGGTCGTACCTCAGATTACCCATCTCTTGAGCGTTGTATGCGCCAGTTCCATACCTAAGATTACCATAGCCACCAAACCCAGCCTTGGCGCCAGCCATGCTGCCATACCCCTTGTTCACACCGTTAAAGCCCTAATTACCATTAATACCATTCATTCCGACATTCTCACCGCCCCCATTGAAACCCTGGTTGACATTACCCACAAATACCCCAGCAGTGTCTGCATTGGCATTCACATTACCGGCGTTCCCACCTCCACCTACAGGACCAGTTTCTCCAGCATTCAAACCGGTTACGGGAATAGCATCAGCACTAATGCTAATGCAAATAAAGCATACAAGTTAATACATGAAACGATCAAGTACTCCCATAAGCCTGGTACTCTTCTATTAACTTCTTGGTCTCTGGATGACCTGGTCGGGTAAGCAGACCCTCGACAAGCTGATTTCTTCGTTTGAGCACACATCGTACGTCACCGGCAGTTTCCTCCCATGCCCCTTCTCCGAAGCGATCCTCTAGCTTCCGCTTCTGAGACACAGCTTCGTTCCTGCCTTCGATGGCCTTGTTCAATGCTTTCTAGAGACTATATCTGGCCATTACCTCTTCTTCATGCTTCTCAATGCTAGCCTTCAACTGCTCTTCGAGGTCAGAAATTTGCTGCTTCAATTTATCTTCCCTCTTTTTGTTGTTGGTTAGCGTAGCATTCCATGTCTTGTTACAAGAAGAGATTTCTCGGTGAGCGGCGTCGAGTGCTTTCTTTTTGGACTCCAACATGTCGTGAGAGCTTCTGAACTCTTGACCCAGACGTTCGTGCTTCTTTTTCTCCTCAGCCAACTCAGCACCTAGCCTGTTTACTAGTTCGATCTGCTGCTGGAAAGAACGTACAACCTTATTCTTCTCACTGCGCATCTGAGCTAGCTCCTTTTCTAACTCTTCATTAATCTTCATCAAGGCTTCCTTTTCTTTCACAACTTGCTCGTAGACCTCCATAGTGACAGTGGTTGGCTCTTCCACCGGAATATGAACAGGGACTGGTGCAGCTGGAAATGGCATCAGTAACTGTCTTGCTCTCTCCTGGATCCAAACTTTGTAGGGTGCATATGCCTGACAATCATTCTTCCCCAACAGCGGTTTCCCTATTCTATTAATACGCATCCAGGCATGTCGAAGCTTGGCTAGTAACTCTCCATTCAAATTACCGGTGAAGTACAGAGATTCCTGTACTTCTTCCTCCTGAGGTGGGTTCTTCAATGCATATCCAAACTGGCGGACGAATAGAGATGGATTGTAGTTGATACACCCTTTTCTCCCTATCAACGGAACATTAGGATACCCAGAACAACTGACAATAAGCTCAGACCCTAGCAAGTCTCGGTCAAACCACTCAATATCTTCAGAAGATAGCCTCATCATACGCTCTGGCCAGTCAGCTGTAGTCGCACTATCCACAAAAGGTCCCTTCAGGGGAAGATGGCTCTTAAACCACATGTACAGCAAAGGCACGCAACAAGAGACATTCTTGCCTCTCCTGTTCTCATTTCTGTAGTGCATCGAATGATAGAAGTCCCCGATCAGTGTGGGTACAGGGTTGCCAGCAGCAAACAAATGAAATGCATCCATGTCCACGAAGTTTGGGAAATTGGGAAACAACATTATCCCATAAATGCATAGAGCCAAAATAGCGTTAAAGACCACCCAACACCCATTCTTGGCGTACTCTTGAGCCTTACCAACCAGAAACTGGAGGGAGAAACCTGGAACCCCTCGCCAAGAAGTCATCAACAGCTCAGAAGCATTCATGTGCAAGGCTTTAGCTAAATCCTCCAACTTGGGCTCAGCGGCAAAGTGAATAAAAGGAACTGCATTCAGTACCGGCAGCTCAGTAAACTCTACATACTCTTCCATGGTGGGCCCCAAGATAAAATCAGCAAATGTGAAACACCTCAAAGTCGGGTCATAGAATTGCATCAGCGTATACAGCCCATTCAATTCATCATCAGTTGATTTGCGAACCAAACTCAACAGCCGTCCGTAACTCTGCCGGAAGCTTCTACGGACATCCTACTCTGCCAGAGAAATCAGACCCAGGAGGGAAGCAATATCAGGCATAGGTAGCTTGTACGCAACTGTCATCCTCAAACCAGCCATGATCAACACTCAGAAGTCCAGACACTAGAACCAGGGAATATGCAGATGCACCTGCAGCACAGACACACGTTAATGGGATGCAATGATAATGATTATGCAAACAATGCAATGCAAGCAACATGCAACGGGGACCAAGTGCCATAGCTGCGAAGCCTGAACCATCTCAACAAGTCTCAGATAGACCCTCCAGAATTCCTCAAACCCTGGTCTCAGATAGACCCAACACAAAGCTCTAACATTGGCCTCTGATAGGCCTCACAACATAACTCTGATTGGTCTCAGATGGACCTCATACCACAACTTTGACTGGTCTCTGATAGACCTCATAACTGTCCATAAATACCCAGGATCTCAGATCGAGAAATAACCGGTATCTGAAGGTCTAGTTACCTGCATAACCCCAAACCCTCTCACAGGTAGGTGTCCTAGTAATTGACAAAGGTATGGCATCCTATGCGGTCGTCGGCGTCACAGACTTTCAGGGTTGATGATACGATTCCCAGAAGGAGTGGCATCATCAAATCCTGAAGAGGCCTCACTTAGCCAACTTCCAAATGATCGGTCCCCAGAGTCGACAATCCAACTAACCAGCAACCCGAGCCACCCAAAGGGCAGGACAGGAGGCCAACCAGAAGAACCTCGTCTGAGTGTGGATTTCGCGGGACACTAGGACATGCAAAGCACGTGCGCGCCCACTAATCTCCACTCTAAATCTAGGTGCACTCAAGACCAGGTCCGGCTTATCTTTCAATCATGGAACACCCGTCACACCCACAATACAACAATAATAATGATAATATAATGCTGAAAGGTAAATACAGAAATGTAAATCCATACAAAATCCTCGACGGGAAAACAAGCGCTAGGATTGACTCTCAAGGGACGTTGGATCCCAAATGCATAAGGAACTATCGCAGTCCTTAGCAGCCAGGGGACGTTGGATCCCCAGCAGAGTCGCCAGCTGTCGCTACTGCGAAAATCGGCGTCGGCTGACAGAAGAGTCACCACCGTGCGTTATTTATCCCAACGGAGGGAAAGGAAACACTCGAAGTAAACCTCGCAAAAAACGGGAAAGGTATGGTCATCGCAACCAAAACCTGGATTCGGGAGTCGGTTACGCAAGGGGAAGGTATTAGCACCCCTCACGTCCATCGTACTCGATGGGATCCACGCTTGCTTGGTTTGTACAGATTTATACTTCTATCTAAACTAAAGGATGAGGTCTGAAAAGAAAAGAAAACATGACTCGGCAAAGCATCACACTTTATGCCTACGTATTCCCGTCTGGAACGAGAAATCAGAGTCAACGTAGTTCGCCTAACTACGGGGGAGGACGGGTGAAGGTTGCTCGCTAGGACACTGCATCCTATGCCTACGTACTTCCACACTGCATGGAAGATCAGAGCAAACGTAGTTCGGGCTACGCACGACACAAGCTGTTCAAGTGTCTTTTATGAAAAATCTCACCTTAAACAAGGGTTTTCTTATTGCAAAAGGTTGATGTTTGTTCAAATCTTTTGACGGAAGAAATGAATTGATTTCTGTTATAACCTTTATTAATGTTTTTCTGTTGTTTTGAAGGAAGAAGAGATGACACTCTACAAATCCTAGGGTTGAAAAAGGGGAATAAAATCTACCCTAATGTTATCATGCATGGGTTAAGACCTAATGTCTATCATATTCCTCTCTTGCGCAGAGAGAAACAGAGATCCTAAGGGAATAGACGGAAACAAAAACAACAGATATATACAATAAAACAGTAAAATGCATGGATGCAACAATACAAGCGAGGCAAGGGAGTCCCACTCAACCTCGAACCTAGAAAACAATAGGCAAAAGTGAACAGAATTCACTCTCAACCCAGCAGGGTAAACAGCAAACAATACAGTCAGGGAATTCACACAATACATCAAGAACTAAAACAGCTAAAACTAAGCAGCAAAGCAATCTTCATCAGCATCTGGCTTCAGGTCAGCATCAACTATCTGCAAGCTTCAGCAAGCATCAGTCTTTTATCTTCAATCTCTCAATGGCTTTTCTTCAAGTTCTCTTCTCCCAAGCTGAGGAATCAATCACAAGAATGAACTGGGTGTTAAGCAATTAGTTGACCACCAAAGGTGGCAAACAGACTGCTAACAACACATAGGATATTTTCTCTCAAGAGTTCTATCTCTTAGACACTATCACAAAGCCTTCCAAAGGAAGGGGGTGAGTGTCTTAGAGAGACTCTGCATCACAGAGAAGGATGGAGGCAGACAAGACCTTCCATGTTTGTGAATCAAGTTTTCTACTCTAGAGCTCTGCCTAACTCCTAGATCCTACAAACTTCAACAGCTGCCAACAAGAGATACTCCTCATCAACTCTAGAAGTTGGTCTTCTGTCTTTAATCCTCCAATGGGCTTCATCACCTCAGTCTTCAGCTCAAACCCCAAGCCCCAAACAAACCCAATACCCCACACAGACAAATAATAACCCTAAAGAGGGCACACCACACAATCAATCAAATACAAGCAATATACTAGTAGCAGTAGGGGAATCCTAATATTTTCTAAGGGATCTATTATCTACCCATAACCCCTATATTCCCATACCCCAAAATCAAATCAAAATTCCTAAAAGAAATGATCTATCTCACCTATGTTCACTTAAAACCCTAATTTTAACCACTTCTAATCTCACCTAATCAAATCATCTAAAAATTAATCCTAAAATTATGAATTAAATCCTACATACCAGTTGAAGTCCTAAATGACATATCCTAAAAAGAATGGGTCCTAAATCTAAAGGGAACTATTAGAACTAAAATCAACAAAATTAAGTACTAAACTAAACTCATTAAAAAGCTATTTACAAGAAAAATACACAAAAAATACTAAAACCAAATAAAATGCCAATTTTATTATTTATTATTTTTCTTAACAGAATTATTGACCTATAGCAAAAAGAAGCAATTAAAAACATCAATTTTCCAATTTTTTATGATTTTTTAAAGATGCTAGAATATTAAAGAAAATAAAAATCACAAAAATGAATTAAATGGGGAGGGGGTGTTATAAGCAGATGTGCCTAGTTCATTTTCCTATGGGCCAGAGGATGTGGGGTGCAAATAGGAGGCGTGTCTGGGCCCATGCAATCAGAAAATCAAATTAAAAAAACAAAAGAAAAAAAGTTAAACGCGCGGTGCGAATAGCAGGGATTGTGAGTGTAATTTGGTTGGGCTTGGCTTTGGGGGTGGGGATATCAAATTTTAATCCAGGCCCAGGAAATGGTTTAATGGAACGCTGCGTTCCATGGCTTCGTATTTCCCTCCGTTTTTTTGATTTAAACCTGGACCACACGATGAGTTTCCCATTCAACCCAATCCAACCTCATCTAACGGCCATGAGTCATCGTCCCAAAATGACATTTAGGGTTTCAACTTTTTTTCTCATCCATGCACGTGATTTCTTCAGCCTCGTTCTCACTCACCACTCAACTAAATGGCACGACCTAAAGATCAAATTTTATCTACTCATTACCCTCTTCAACACCCTGCCCTTGGTTTCCCTTAAAGCCTCTCCAAAAACTAAACCCGATGGTTGTAAGTCTTGGGCACAACTGAAATATCTCTGATATGCATGCTAAGGAAACCTTCTGAAACCTATACTAGAGTGTTCTATGAGTTGTGGTGATCATGCTAAACATAAAAACTAAGATCATAGTGCCCTAACCTAGGAGTTATAGACCAAGAAAGTTGAACTGCCCTAATCCTAACCTTCACTAATGGCCATAACAGATGGTGTACATGTTCTTATATCCTAACCTAGCCTTTCTATACTACAAATAACAACTAGCATGGTATAAATAAAGATATGTGGATTGAAGTGCATACCTTGAGATTTGATGAAAACAGTTGTGAATCTTTGCACTAGAGACCTTGGCAATCCTCTCAAATGATCCTTGCTTGATGAGGAGCTTTTTGTTTGCAAAATCTTGGATGGACAGTGCTTGAATGAAGAGATTCGAAACTGTTATGGATCATTGCAATCTCAACCTTAGAGCTTCAATCCTCCATTGATGTGCCTCTGAACTTGCTTGTATGCACTCACTATGATCTATAGATTGTAGATGAAGGAGAAGGATGAACAGAATTGGTGTTGATTGTAGATTTTCACTCTTTCTTACAATGGAAGCAACAATGGAATTCTCCCTCTTCTCTCTCTCTTTTCACCAACCTCTTCCACCAATGATCCACTCTCATTATATAGAGGATGATGGACAGATCTAGAAGTTTCTGGATTGATCTTAGAGGATTCTAGAATGTGGTGGAAGAATGTGGAAATTCTCATGACATGAAACTTTGATATCTCATGGTATCTCCTTACAATGCCCTTACAGCCCTTCAAAATCTCCTTACATGCCAAATTGGAATGATATGCAAGCTCCTTGCCTTGAAATTTACCTTATGCCAAGTTTTCCATACTTGCCTTATTATGCAAGTAACAAAAATACAAAGCAAGTCCAAAATTTAAACCCTAACTCAAAAAAGTGGCTGAACCAATGTCTTCAAAATGTTGTTGGGATTCAATTTGGTATATTACATGACCCATTTTGGATTTGTAGATCTCTCAAACTAATTTCCAACTTGAACTTTTTCAAGTTATATGCCTTTTTTAAGTCATTTTCCACCAACTTTTATCAAGTCTTGTTCTATGCATTTCCAAACTTCCATGACCTCTTTTCTAGACTTAAAATTACATTTTGAGCAACTTTGATGTTGTGAAGTTTTTCAGTTGAAGCTTCCTTGTATGAGTTTTTAGGCATAGGCTAAGAATGACCTGTAATTCTCAAATGACCAAAATACTCTTTGCTTTCCAAGACCATAAGTAGAGTTCCACAAATCATATGAAGGCATACCATACCTTTCTAGAAATCTAAGACAATAAGTAACAACTCTCATGGTTTCCAGAAATCCATTTGAAATCTCCTTGAAGGTCAAAAGTTGCTTGGAAGACAGACAACTTTCACAGACAAATTTCAGTGCCCTCAGATGACCTGTAACTTGCAAGAGCCATAACTTGAGTTCTATAAATCATCTTGATGACTTCCACCACTCAAATTAAAGATATGAAGATACTCTACAAGTTTCATGTGTACCAGAAGTTCATATGAAGCTTGCATCTTGAGTTACAATGCTTTGAAGTTTGACCTAAATCAGGGGATTTTACACTGAAACCCTAATTTGGTAACTCCTCTTCTCCTTGACTCCTTCTGATTTTTCTTTGGCATAACACCATATCCCTATCCACATATCAAATAATGAATCCCACATTCTTCAAATGATCCTTGATGCCTTTCAAACAAGTCTTTGACCTAGAGTTGACCTAGTGTTGACCCTAGTTGACTGACTTCAACTGAGGCTCTTACAATCATTCCCATGACTTGATTCTTCTTCAAAAATGATCATCTAGGCTCTTCATAACATCCATACACACCTCATGCTCCTGGATCATGGCTCACACTTCCTCTGATGATCCCCAAACAAACCTCATGATAGGGGAGAACTCACTGATCAACCTGTCAACTCTTCAAATCTCAAATTCTTCCCTGATGACCTGAGTAGTCTTGATTATGAATGAAAACCCTTGGATATGCCTCTTGATAATAGCACTTTGATCCCCTGATTAAGATAGCTTGCCTATGCTATACAATGCAGATGAATACACTATGATGCAAATGATTATGCAATTGAAACATAAACCTAGGTTAGAAAAGGTTGGGCAAATTTTGGGGTGCAACAGTCAAGGAAAACACTTAATTCTTGTACAAATTTATGTTGACGATATCATATTTGGATCCACTAACATGAATCTCGTAAGAGAGTTTGCTAAGCTTATGCAGGGTGAATTCGAGATGAGTATGATGGATGAACTCACATATTTTCTCGGGTTACAAATCAAGCAACTAAAGGAAAGAACATTCGTGAGCCAAACAAAATATTGTTTGGATCTTCTCAAGAGATTTGACATGGCAAATGCAAAAGCCATAGACACCCCTATGCCAACATGTGCAAATATGAGTAAAGATGAAAGTGGCAAAGATGTTGAGGTAAAAAGGTACAGAGGTATGATTGGTTTGCTTCTCTATCTCACTGCTTCGCGTCCCGACATTATGTTTAGCGTGTGTATGTGCGCCAGATACCAATCATGTCCTAGGGAATCCCACCTAAAATCTGTCAAACGCATACTTCAATACCTATCTGGTACTCCGAAGTATGGATTGTGGTATTTTAAGGGTAATGATTGTTTATTGGTAGGCTTCTCCGGTTCTGATTTTTCCGGTTGCAAATCGGATAGGAAAAGCACCAGTGGTACATGTCACTTATTTTCAAACTCCTCGGTTAGTTGGCACAGCAAGAAACAAGTGTTTGTTGCTCTGTCAACCGCCGAAGCGGAATACGTAGCCACCGGTAGTTGTTGTGCGCAAGTCTTATGGCTTAAACAACAACTATTGGACTTCAATTTGAAACTAGAACGTATTCCAATATTTTGTGACAACACCAGTGCTATAAATCTTACCAAGAATCCGGTGTTACACTCGTGTACCAAACACATAGAAATTCGACACCATTTTCTTAGGGACCATGTAGAGAAGGGTGACGTTGTCTTTGAAGACGTCGATACTAAAAACCAACTAGCGGACATTTTCCCAAAGCCGCTAGCCAATGAGCCCTTCTTTCATATCCGTCGAGAACTTGGTATTCTCGATATTTCTGATCGGGTTTAACAATTACTACGTTCAAATTTAATATATTTACAACTATGTTTTTGTACCGCTAACAATCGTTTTGAGTTTGTTGCAAGTGCAAATCTGTGGTTAACAAGAGTGGTCGGTATAGAGGTGATATTGCTCCTTTCTCCTTCTTTTTCTTCTCTCTCTCTCTCTCTTAGCATTCATGACTTGAAAATAACTATATCGTTCTACAAATCATGGTACTTATATATGTATATGACTGTTGTTGGTTGATACTATGTGTGTTGAATGCATGTCATATTGTGAAAAGATGAATAGGCATGATAAATAGGCAAGTGTGACATTCTGCATAACATAAAATTGAAAATTTTGAGTTTTTTGAAGGTTTGAGTCGACCTAAACAGGACAATGGTCGACGCATGCTGTAAACTTTCAAAATTATCAAAAACTGTACAGTATGCAACGACGCATGCAGGGCTATGGTCGACGGCTCGCTTGAAAACCCAGAAATTTTCTCTTTTGAAAAACGTTTCAAATTCCCTCTCCCCTACATTAAATGTGCAGACAACTCTTATGATGTTTTGATATGACATTCATCTTGTAAATTGCATCTAGACACCTAATATGTCTCCTTGTCTCCTCCCTCTTCCCAAAAACCCTAACACCTCCCTCTATTAAAGACCTAAGTATTCTTCTTCTCCAACATTATTCCCAAATCATTCTCTTCAAAGTTCATCTTCAAACTCCTCCAAAACTCATCATCAATGGCTTCCTCTCTCCGCAAAACTACCGGTAAGAGATCAAGAGCTTCTTCATCCTCTGCTTCAGTTCCGATTACTGCTGTTTCACTTGTTCATCCTCCTGCTGTTGAAAACTTCAACAAAAGTCTCAGCAAAAGGGCCATAGTTCCAAAACATGACTTCTACCATGCAACAAGTGAGCGCTTGCATCTCACTCGGATTCTGTCCCTGTTGGACTTTAAAGGGTTCGTCAATTTCCTGGAATGTAATACAAAGTACAGTGAGGATTTGGTCAGAGTGTTTTACACAAATATGCGAGGTAACTTTCAAGATCAGCACTTTCACACCTCTGTAGGAAATAGACTAGTTAATATCAATTCTGAAGTATTGAACAAATATTTTGATATGACTGTTGATGCTGATGCACCACCTCTTCATGAGGTAACTGACAATCGTACGGTGCCGGGTTATGAATTTAAGAGGGCTCTGAATGGAATGCTCAAACGACCCTATCCAGAGGCAATTGTCAACAGCGATGCTTTTCCTCGACCGGTCACAGCCGGGAAACTCAATACAGGGGAGCGCATCCTTCAGTGGATCGTCGCTCGTATACTACGACCGAAAAAGGGTGGCCTGTCGCGTGTCGAACAAGCTGAGGTACATCTTATCTATATACTGTAAAACAGGATCAAAATAAATTGGCCTTACTATATTGCTAGCAGGATGTTTGCTCTGAGAGACTCAAGTAGAGGCGCTGCTTTAGCCTATGGATCGTTCATATCGGAAATTCTTGCTGCTGCGAATATTGTGTATCCAACATTCCCATGTGTATCAGTTCCCTCGGATATCAGTACCCTTGCAATGATGGGGTATTTTTGGTGTGCTGAACGACGTTCATACAGATTTGTCCGTCGGGCCAATATTCCTCCGGTGCCTCGTAACGATTCTGATGAAGAAGACAGTGAAGAGCAGGGTGAAGAAGAAAGTGAAGAACAAGGTGAAGAAGAAAGTGACGAGGAAGGTGAAGAAGACGATGCAGAAGACAACACAGATGCAGAGATACAAGAACCTATCTATGGGACTCAAGATTATCATCAATCTCTAGTCCAAGATACGGCTACAAATACCGATTGGGTCCAGTGCTCATATCCATCAGAAGAACAAGAAGGCGATTCTACAAATCAAGGATGGGGCGATTGGCAATATACAGGCTGGACTACCTTAGGTAGATTCTATGACCCATATCACGGCTACCCTCAAGACTATCAACCCTCTCAGCACTCATCACCTCCTCCACCTTCGGATAACTCTGAAGTCATTACTATGATGCAGTCAATACAGTTAGAACAACAAAACTTAATGAGGCGTCAAGACACTCAGATGGAGCAGATTAGAGCTGAGCTCCATGCCCAAAACGAAAGGTTCAATTCATTTTCTACTCGGATGGACGCCCGTATTGACTCTCTGGTTGAATCACATGAGCGGCAAGATTGGGAAATCACCAACTCTCTTAGTCATCTCAACATGTCTGTCGAAGCCTTTTTGGACTTCTCGGATCCTTACCATAATCCAGATGCTGCATACCGAGGGAGAGGACGAGGACGGGGTCGTGGTTATTAGATTCACAGTTGCATCTTTCATATTTGCTTATCTATTTTCGTCTGTGTACTTTTCATTTTTTTTCTGTATTATGTGTGCCTGAACTTTCATTACATGTTTTCTCCATTATCTATTAATTCACGATATTTTTGTTCATTATCATGCTTGTATGTGAAGTTTGGTAATTAACTATCACCTATTGTATGTTCTCTGTTATTTGATGCATTCCTCTTCTCTTTTTGATGGTGTCAAAGGGGGAGAAGACAATGTAGCAAGCAAACACCAAAGCCAAGTCAGGATATTAACAGTTCAGGATATTAACAACATTTGATGGCTGTTTGTTCTACAACCTTATAGTGCAAAAGAAAGGGGGAGCTTGTATATACTCGTGTGTATACATTGCATATTTGGTGTTTTAGTTGTATACAGGTTGTCATCATCAAAAAGGGGGAGATTGTGGAGGCAAATCGCCACATATCACACAAGTCTGTAAGACATTGGTAAATGCAGGTTTCGATGATGACAAATTCCCTGGATAGACTGGAAAGTATGAACTCCATATCCACTAAACCAGATGCAACGTATCACCCACCATATCCTTCTTTCGCTTATCTTAAAAAAAGTCTGAAATGAATATACTTTGTGTTAACAAAATGCAATCATGACTAAAGGCATGAAAAACTTCAAACTAATGAATTTTTGCAGGCTTGCAGGACATGGGTCGACCATAGGGTCGGCGTAGTCATCAAAAAGGTCCAAATCAGTCAGCGCACAAAGCATGCGTCGACCATAGGGTCAGCGCATGAAGGAATAACATTCCAGCGTGTCAGCGCGTCAGGGCATGGGTCGACCATAGGGTCGGCGCACAAAGGAAATGAATTTCAACGGGTCAGCGCACGCCGACTGTATGGTCGACGCACACTGATGAAATTTCCAGAAATCCAAAACAACACAGGCCATGCGTCGATGCACAGACCTGTTATGGTCGACCGTTCGCGCGGAAAATCTGTTTTTAAATACTTCCCTCTCATATTTGAAATACTGTTATGTCCTGAATCATGTTGACACTATATATACTTGCTTAAACACTTGTGTCTACCAACATTTGATATTCTTTTGATTCATGTGTTCAAAAACAAGAAAGAGTGAAATAGGTGTCCAAGATTCATCATCTTCATCTTCAACATCTCACAACATTTCAATTACACCCAATCATTTTTGAAATGCATTTGTGAGAGATTCAAGGTGATAAGGTTCGAGGCTTAGATTGGAGAATCAAGCTCGGGTTGAAGATTGCGACAGGTTCTTTCTTGAATAAAACCATTGGGGTTTTGCCCTCCAAGATTGGTTCGAGTTTTGGGGTTTTTGGACGAGATTCTTCATCAACGATCAATCGAGCGAAGCTGATTGTGAAGAGGTGGTCTTCACAAGTCTAGTAGCGGATTCAGTGATTTTGAAGGGAAGATCTCGGGTTCGATTTGTTGCTGTTGAGATCAGCCGAAGCCAAAGGTTTGAACAACAACGTGTTCTTCAATAAGGTTGCTGGAGTCGGAGGTCCATCAACACAAATCGAAGAACTTGATTCAGCTTGAATCAAGGGGCAAGGAGTGAAGGCAACTTTCAACACATTGAGATTTTTGTTGTATATTTGCTGCTCAATCCTTGTATAAATTGTTCATTCAAACAGGTGATATCTATACAATATATCTCAATTCTAGTTTTAGAATTGAGGGCAGACGTACCCCGAAGCGAGGACGAAGGGGGAACTGCCTCACCAAATTACTTGTCTTCTCTATTTTTCAGCATTTACGTTACAGCTCAAATAAGTAATTTTTGTGTAAGCTCTATTGTCAAAATTGTGATATCAATTGAGTAAGGGGTTAAAAATTTGTTTTTAACTCTAAAGTACAACAATACATTGTACTAGGCTGGTTGAAATCACTTACTACACATAAACATCACTTGGAGTGTTTTTGCACACCAAGTGTTTGACATATTGCTTGAACCAAAATTATCTTACTTGTGTATCTAGTTTTGGTTTGATTTTGAATCATTGGAACTAGGAATCCTTACAACTGAAGTAAATAATTGATAAGTGTAGTTTGTGTTGTGATTCTATTTTTCCGAATTCTCATTAATCCATAAGCTTACGTATATCCGGTTTTCCAATAACCGTTCGTTTTAGACTATATTTTTCCTCGGCCGCTTCCGCACTTAAAACATTTTTAAAACCAATTTTAAATTGGTAGCGCCGACTCAATTTTTAATTGGGGATCTATTCAACCCCCCCCCCCCCCTTCTAGATCCGTGCCATAGTCTAACAGGTGTCTATCATTGAACCAACTTCTGTGGATGAAGCTCTGAATGATAATGATTGGATACTTGTTATGCAAGAAGAGGTAAATCAATTCACCATAAATTACGTATGGGATCTAGTTCCAAGACCAAAAGGTTTCAACATCATTGAAACTAAATGGGTCTTTAGAAACAAATTGAATGAGCAAGGAGAAGTTGTAAGAAAAAAATCAAGGCTAGTTGCTCAAGGATACAGTCAGCAAGAAGGAATTGACTACATAGAGACTTATGCTCATGTGGCCAGGTTAAAGTCTATACGCCTACTCATTTCTTTTGCTGCACTGAATAACATCACTCTGTATCAGATGGATGTTAAGAGTGCCTTCTTAAATTGTATTATAGAAGAGGGAGTTTATGTTCATCAACCTCCTGGCTTTGAAAATGATAAATTTCCAGAACATGTTTTCAAACTTAAAAAATCACTCTATGGTTTAAAACAAGCTCCCAGAGCTTGGTATGAGAGATTAAGTAATTTTCTTCTGGAAAATAATTTTATCAGAGGCAAAGTGGGCACAACTCTCTTCTATAAATCATTTAAGAAAGACTTGTTAATTTGTCAAATTTACGTAGATGATATTATATTTGGATCTACCAATATTACGTTGGGAAAGGAGTTTGCTCTATCTATGTCTTCGGCCCGAAAGAAATCCCTTAAAGATGCTTCAGGCTGAATTTGAGATGAGCATGATGGGAGAACTTAGATTCTTTCTGGGCATCCAAGTCAACCAAACTCCAGAATGCACTTACATACATCAGACTAAGTATGTGAAGGAGCTTTTGAAGAAGTTTAACATGACTGAAAGCAAATTGGCTAAAACTCCAATGCATCCTACAAGCACTCTTGGTAAGGAATAGGTAAGTAAGAAGTTTGATCAAAAGCTCTACAGAGGTATGATTGGATCTCTTCTGTATTTGACTGCTTCTAGACCTGATATTCTATTCAGTGTTTGTCTGTGTGCCAGATTTCAATCAGATCCTAGAGAATCTCACTTAACAGCTGTTAAGAGAATTCTAAGGTATCTGAAAGGTACTACTAACGTAGGTTTGTGTTACAGAAGATCTGATGATTATAAATTAGTTAGATTCTGTGATGCTGACTACGCTGGAGACAGAGTTGAAAGAAAAAGTACTTCTGGAAGCTGTCAGTTTCTTGGAAGTCATTTGATCTCTTGGTTCAGCAAGAAGCAACCCATAATTGCGCTTTCAACAACAGAAGCAGAATACATTGCTGCTGCTGGTTGTAGCACTCAGATGCTCTGGATGAAAAGTCAACTAGAAGACTATTAGATACATGAGAGTAACATTTCAATTTTCTGTGATAATACTTCTGCTATATGCTTGTCTAAAAATCCTATTTTACACTCTAAGGCAAAGCATATAGAGATAAAACATCACTTCATCAGAGACTATGTTCAGAAGGGAATTATCAGTTTAAACTTTGTTGATACAGATCATTAATTGGCTAATATTTTTACAAAACCCCTTGCTGAAGATAGATTTAAATTTATTCTGAAAAATATAAGTATGGATTTCTGTCAAGAATAAAATGTTTATCAGAAGAAAATTTTCTCAGATGAAAATTTTTTAACTCTGAAGTATAACATCTATTTATTTATTATTTATTATTTTATTTATTGCGTGTAAATCTAAACTAACAAGCCTCAGAGGATCTGAACGTTTGCTAACGTTTCATTTCTCAAAGAAGTTTCAAAAGCACATGCAAGCAAACACGTGTAACTTTGAATCTGAAAAGGTGGAGTGCACATTACTGAATTGATGTTTGAGGTACTGTTTTTGAATATTGAGTTTCTCGTTTTCCCCCCAATTGTCAGAATCATTAATTGCTTGAAATGATTATATTCTTTTTATTAAATGCTAAGTGTAAGTGTGCTGAACGTGTGACTCTTGTGTGCCCTAATTTCTTCTATAAATACCACAACACTTGACTTTTCACACTTTTCACTCTCTCACACTCTTGTATGCATTTCTGATTATTTCATTGTTTTCATCTCTCTCCCAAACCCAAAATCGTTTGTAACCCTAAGACTCTCTCAAGAACAACAATGGCTACTTCTTCATCAACTTCTGCTCAGTTTCAATCTTCCGTGGCTGCTGTTTATTCTTCCAACATGGGTGTTGTTGCCTTCAAGGAACCTATTAGAACATTACTCACACCTGTTGACAAGCTGGAAGTCTTGTGTGAATCCATTGTGAACTTTGAATCTTTTGCTGAAAATGGGTTTGATCTTCGTCCCATTTTTTATGCTTAATGCTGGACTAAGTTCTTTGATAGGCTGATGGGACCAGTTTATCCTTGTCTGGTAAAGGAATTTTGGATCCATGCTTCTACTTGCCCTAAGTTCATTGTCTCATATGTTATGGGTAAAGAAATCATCATAACTGAAGATCTGATAAGGAAACTCATAGGCTATGAAGAAACCGATGCAGTTACTAATCTGCCAGCTGGGCATGTTGATATGACTAATGTGTATAGGGAAGTTTGCTCATCTGTAGAAGCTTCTAACAAGGTGAAAGATCTGAAGCCAAGCTACAAGGTCTGGGCCAAGATCTTTATGGGTTGTATTCATCACAGGAAGTCTTCAAACTCTCCTGACTATGTAAACACTGATCAGATGTACTTCATGTACTGTCTGAGTCAGAGCACAAAAGTGGATCTGCCTTATCTGCTTTTCAATCATCTGTGGACACACGTAACACAATCAAGGGAAGAAGTCAGAACCAAACATCAGAAGATGAGGAACTGGATTCCAATGGGAAGACTCATTTCAGACATTCTCACTGAGAATGGTCTGGTTGGACATCTGGTAGAAGCTGGATTGAAGAAAGAGTTAGCTTCTGTAATAGGAAAACCTCTGAATGGGAAGAGTCTTCAGAGGATGAAAGTTGTAGAAGAAGTCACTTCTGCACCAAAGCAAATAAACTCTGAAGAGGTCAGCAAGAGAAGGATACTAGTGGATGATTTTCCTATGTTCTTCGCTAATGAACCAAGGGAAATTATTCTGGAGTACATTGCAACGTGTCTGAAAGATGGAACTCCTCTACCAAGCAGGTGAACCTGCACCAGATATTTATGAGGCAAGACACAAGAAGAAGATGAAGGTTGCCGAAGAAGGATCTTCAAAACCCAAGAGGAAGGCTACTAGTGAAGCTGCTGTTGTCAACCCAAGAGGGCCAAGAAGCAAAAAGCTAATCCTCCTGAGGCAAGTTTAGATTCTATCTTGCAAACTGTCAAAGAGGTACTAACATCTGATCAACCTATCCATGAACCTATACCCTCTCCTTCACCTTCTCCTCCTCGTGTTTCTAAACCAAATAAACCTTCTGTTACAATTCCTTCTATACCCTAACCACAAGCAACTCCATCTGAAAAGCACAACTCTGCACCAAAACAACCTTCTGATATTCCTCCCTCTGACAAACAAAACTCTACACCACAACAAACATCTGAAATTCCCCCACCAGAACCATAATCTTCTAAACCACTACCAGAAGAACCTACTCCACAACAACCAGAACAACCTGAACCACAACCAGAACAACCCATCCCCTCTGTTCCTCAACCAGAACAACATCAACCTTCTGAATCATCCATATCTGATTCTGAGGTTCTTGACGTTCAACCTTTAAAGATGTTGTTTGATGTTTCTTCCACATCCTATCATTCTTCTGCATCATCTGATTCTTCTGAATCTGATATACCCCCAGAAGTAAGCTCACCCCCTCACTACGTGGCTATGAACCAAGATCATCTGATTTTGTTTCTTTTGCTTCTTTGAAATCCTTTTCATCTGATGACTTTCCATCTGGACTCAAACTCAAACACTTCTATCCAAAACGTTAAGATTCTGCTGAATCATCTGGCGAAACATGTTCTACATCATATACTCGTATTTTGTGATGGCAGCAACACTAAGAAACTTCCCTTGGCTGCACTTTCCATTGGCTTCCTCAGCCTGCAACACATCATCTTTTGTAACCTCTCCTGAGGAAGCAGATTTCTCAAAGCTGAAATCAAATTGAGAACAAAAGCATAATCATCATAGGGAAGACATAAATACGTGATCAAGCAAACACACAAGCTACAGGACAAACCGTGAAATCCCTTTCAGTCTCTTAACTGCTGAACTAGAAAAAACTGAAGCATTTGTTTGATTACTAGTTTGCTCCAGAGATGGATTTTCCTGAACACAGCAACAAGGTTACTTTAGTTAGTCTCAACTCTCAGCAACAATATCAACATGGTATCAATAATTGAACAAAGCTTTCAACTGAATAAAGTAGATATTAGTTGTAGCTTGAACATGTAAACTAACCTTTACATTTCCTTCCCATAAGCATGTCTATACCTCAGCTTTTTGGTAGAAAATACATCATCAAGACGTGTGTCATTTTATCTTGGAGCCCTAAATGATCCTGGTTTTTTAAGCCTATTGTCCACCTCAGCAGCTCTGCAACCATAAAGTCATTAATCAAGTAAATGCTCAGCAATTTATGAAACAGTGAATTGAGTAAGAAGCAGTCGAAACTAACTTCGAGGAACCAGCAGAGGTCGACGATGATTGCAGCGTAAACATTGTGCTTGGCTTCCAGAATCCTAACAGGCGATCTGCTGTGAATACCTTGACGCTTGCAAGCATCAATCTGCAGTTAAATGTGAGTTGGTGTATTAGACTCTTGTTGTCAAACGAAAATGCATTAGTGTGATACTAGTCTGTTACGTACCAGCTTCACAATCTGCTCATGAACTGAGTGGTTCCAGTCATAAAAGTGGTCATAGAAAATTGTAGGTATCCCAGGATGAGTCAATATGTAAGCATATCCCTGCAGTAATCAAAAGTTATATGCAGATCATTATTTTATAAACATAATTAAACTCTGTTTAATTAAGAGTGTAGTTAGTTAGCAGGATAGGGGCTATAAGTCAAAAATATTGTCAATTTTTTGCTAGTATCCAAGTTGAAAGTAATGAAAAACTAAAAAATTGATATGTACCTCCATAACATGATCAGAAGGGAAGGGCCAATGAGCCTGCACAGAGAGTGAAACAAGAGCATGACTTTATAATTTAGTCGTAAAAACTAAAAAAGCATTGTGTTATTAGGAAAATGAGGTAGAAGGAAATGACATATTTGTATTGGTGTCAAAATTCTTGCTGGAATCAGGAAGGCAATATGATAAAACGCACATTATTAATCAATAACCTTTAAAAAAAAGGTATTTTCAAAAGCAAAATTAATTTTACATAAATCTATTATACCAGACCAGTCTTTCCCAATTGTCACTAAGAAATAAGAAAAATGCATATAAATTTGAGTCACCTGAGTTGAGCCAGTATCATGATTTTCTATAAATGTCGCTGATCTTGAAGGCCACCACCCAATCACACCAGGTGGCTTCCCTTGAGCATCACACAGTCGCCAATATTCTCTCTTGACAGCTTCCTACAAATGGCAGCATGAGGAAAGAAGTTTGTAGCATGAATTCAATAAACTTGAGATTAAGCAATTGAATTCAGCGGTAGGGAATCATGGTCCATATAAGATAATGAGCACAAAATGTTTGGTACCTGGAGAATTCCCTTTGTTATGAAGTCAAATGCAGTTGAGAGCTGTCCAGTGCCATCAATCCAATTGACAATTCGTTGCCTATGGCTATCTGCAGAGAGAGAAAAATAAGTGAGCTATAGGCTAAATATTGAAAGGCTAAAGTATTCATATATTTCGTAATCATTAAGTATTCATATATTTGATGACAGAATATATATATTTAAGCACTCATTTCAATTTCAATTTGAAGCATAACAATAAACTAAAATTGCATGCATTCACTCAGTAACTTGTTGATATTAAACATAAAGTGATGATACAAAATAAATGAAAGTCCAAACTTAATGAAAAAACCATTAGGAGTATCACCAAAAGAGTAATAACAAGATTCCAAACAAGTAGAAGCTCATGATGATCAAATCAGTATTGTCGATGATCGCAGATAGCATTGGCGGAGAGCCAAAATCCCAATATACCAGCAGCTTTGTGGCGCCATCATGGCGGATGATGGCAGAAAAAACCGCAATATTCGACTATATTTACCATTGCGGCAACACCAAAATCCGCCATTGATATCATCCATGGCGTCAGCATGGCCGATATTCGATAACATTTAATCAAATCATCTAAGTTTATAAGGTTTGTAAAAAAATATATCTGAAAATAACGTCATTATTTCTAATTAAATCCAAAAGCAACAAAAAAATCAGATCTTTTTTTCCAGCTAAGCATTGATCAGCTTAATGAACTAACTCATTGCACTGACACGTGTGGGAACACAGGTCTTTGAAAGAAACAGCGCAATAAAAGTAAAAGATAACAGACTGTGGTTTTGTGCAAGTGATGAGAGTGAGCTACACATAGTAATCAAATGGAAAGAATGTGAGCTTGCCATGTTTACTGTGAAAAGTTAATTTCTTAGTATGAATAGATTACCTCTGGCTTGAGATCACGGTGGACAACGCCCTGTAGATGACAGTAAGCTACTTCACTTAATATCTGAATCAAAACAACTCTAGCATCCTCTTCTGAGTACTTTCCACCCCTATAAATCAGAATCAAGTATGAGCTGATAAGATTGTTTGCAATGACGACAACGGTAAAATAACAAAACCAAAAAATCTCCTTTTAGTTAGTTCCAACTTTGTGGCACGGAAAAATAAAAGTTGGAGAATATTATTACCTGGAAAGAATCTTATCTAGCAATTCACCTCCTTTGCATAATCTGTATAGCATGAGATATAGTAGCATATTAGTTCCGAATTTATTGACTCGATTAACAACTTTCATTTTTCTGCTCAATTAATATGATATCTCCAAACAATCAATATTACAATACATTTCTTTGGAACTATACTCTAGATATAAGGAAAGTCATTAACTTAAATAAAAAATAACACTTGTTACATGTGGGATTATATTACTAAATCTAAGTTCATGTTTGGTTACGTGCCACATTGACATTTGTGTTTCAATGCACTATGAACGTGACTTTACTGAAGCAACAAATCGAAGCTTCCAAACATGCCTGAACACGCCCGAACTTTCAGCAGCATTGTTTTCATGAAGGTAACAAATAAAGTGGTGACAAAAAATATATGGGTAATATTAAGAACTTACTCCATAACTACATAAACATTTTCATCACCTTCATAGGCTTCGTAGAATTGTACCAAAGTCTTATGACCAGTCAAAGCTCGCAATATCTTCACTTCTCTTCTTACATCCTCTATCGCAATGGCTGTCGTCATCTGCCAAACATTTCCAAAATTCATAAGAACAAAGACCACATAGCTGATTTAATAATTAACAGCCAAAGATGACATTGATCACAACAATAACTTCTCATAAGACTGTAATGTAAACAAATCCATGAAAAGTACTTCCTTGAAAAGAAATCACGTAATTTATCGAAAAATACCACAATCGCATAGTTTCATGATTTTTCCAAGTAAAATCTAAAAAGCTTGATTCTCCACATTTAACACAAGGCACGAAATACACACAAACATTTCTACCCTAATAATCATCAACAACTCTATTTGAAGAGACATAAAACCTAATCACAGCAAAGTCATTCCAACAAAAAAATTACAAAACTACTTTCTTCTAATCATGGTTTTAAATTGTGGTCCACAATATTTCTTAAGTGGTAGCCTCCGCAACCGCATCAGACCACAAAAATCACATGTCTGCCTTCATTAGGAACTTCATCAGACAATTTCGTCCTTTTTTCTTCAAGTATTTTCATCGCCGCATCCGCAGTTTAAAACCATGCTTCCAATAACCAAAATCCACATGATTGAATTAACGAAAAATCTAAAAATTGCATCTTTTAGTACTTCAACATCAAGATTTCATAAAAATGCACAGATCAGAAATCATACATGTAACAAACATATAACCTAATTATAAAAATAAAATAAAAAAACAAAAATGATGAAAATAGACCTTAGATTTAGGAATGACTTTAACAGCAACATCAAGACCCTTAAAGCTTCCTTTTTTACCCTTAGCATAACAAGTATACCCAAAATGTCCACGCCCCACTTCTTGACCAATCTCAAAATTACTCCCAAACTGCTTGGAAAATCCAAAACTCTTATCCAACCCAACTTCACACTCACTCCCTTCCGGTATCGTAGCCTCGTTAGGCTTCACAGAGCCATGTCTTTTAGCAAGCAGAGCTCGAATGTGCTTGGCCGAAGACGGAGGAGGAAAAGGCCGCTTAAAGATCCGTAGAGGAGTCGAGCTGACACTCGAATTCAAATTGGAAGTAGAATTTGTCGGCGAGTGTTTGAAGAAACTGGGTAACGGTCTAGGACTGAAAATGGGAAATTATCTTCAAATTCAAATCCCTAATTTTACAATTTACAACACAAAGCAATAATCTGAGAAAAGAAAGATTACCGGATATCAATGAAGAGAAGGGTGACGGTGATGAGTTGATGACGGCGGCTGAGATCGACGGAGAAGGATGACCATGGTGAGCTGTCTTAGGGTTCCTCTTTTTATTCCAATGAAGTGAATCTATGAAGAAGATGACTGTGAATCGTGAAGAAGATGAGAGACGGCGGCGGTGAATCGACAAAGAAACGTGAAGATGACTGTGTTTGCTTTTTTGCGTGGGTAGAAAGGATTTTGCGCCAAAACGAGAAAAACATATGGGCTAGGAAAGGTTTTGGTATTTTAATTAATTTAATTTAGTGGAATATTTTAGTAGCGCTTTTTATAAAAGCGCTATCTTAATGCACAATGATAAAAACGATAGCGGTTTCTTAGGAAGCGCTATTGTAGTTAAATATTTTAATAGCGATTTTTGAAAAGCGCTATCGTAGTGCTTTTAATAATAGCGCTTTTATAAAAGTGCTATTGTAATGCAACATTTTAATAGCGCTTTTTAGAAAAGCGCTATCTTAGTGTTAGATCTATAATAGCGCTTTCTTACAAAGTGCTATCAAAATCATATTCTCTGTACTCTTTAATAGCGCTTTACTATAAAACGCTATTATAGATATGTTTGTTTCCTTTTTAATAGCACTTATTTTAAAAGCACTATTAAATTAGGCGATACAAAATAGCAATTTTGGCGTAGTGATCCTAACCTTTACCATACCATCCCCATTAGAACAACCAAAAACACCATGTCTAGAAAACTTCCTCAAACCTAAACCTAGAATGGATGTTGGTACGCTTTTTGATGGCTTCAAGAAGGAAATGAATGTGTGGATCTCTTCTGTGAAGAAATACTATTTGTCTAGTGTGAACCCAGATGCTTCTGAAGCTACTTGGAACAGATTCATCTCAAGGTTCAACACTGTTGCTTCAAATCTTCGCTCCATTTGCTCTGATGATGCAAAGGTGAAATTTACTGAAGTTATCAGACAGACTTTTCTGAACATGAGTAGACCTCAAGTTCTTCTTCTAGAAAATGCACCTGCTGATGATCCTATGTCTGAAGATACTCCTCTAGAAGCGGATGTTGCTGAAGAAACTGTTGTGCCTAATCAGTATGCTCTGATGATTGTGGAGCCAGCATCTGATTCTATGCTTCAAGAACCTGCATCTGCATTTGCAATGGTTACTGATAGTGCTCCAGCTACTGAATCTGCATCTGCACCTGCTTCTTCTGAGATCAAGATAGAAAGACCAGATCTAGAAGAAAAGTTTGCTCTGCTAGAAGCCAGCAACAAAGAGATCAGAACATGGATGGTCAAGCAAGAACAAACAACAGATGAGATTAAGACTTGGATGTCTAAACAAGAGGAATCTAATTCTCAGATTACAGATCTTCTAAAGTTGATAGCCTCTCGCCAATCTTAGTTTCTTTTTCTGTTATGTTTATGCACATGTTTGTTGTGTTTTGTTATCTTGTGTTTATCTGAATGTTTTCTGGATTCTATTTATCAAACGAAGTTGACTATTTCCCTATCTGCTCTTATATTGTTTTTCTCTATTAATCTTTTTTGTCTTAAAAAGTTTTTCTTTTTGATTATGACAAAAAGGGGGAGAAAAAGAAATTCTGTTTGTTCAAAAATAAACAGTTACAAAAATGGAATTCAGACATAATGAATTATAACTAACATTGAATTTTAGTCTTTCAGAACTATAACGTATCACCTGACAAAATTCATTGAAGTTACCCTGAGAATCCTCAAACCAGACTTTTATTCAAACCAGGTTCTGATTACCAAGCTCTAATAATTCAAACCAGGCTCTAATCCTGAAAGATAACCAGGCTCTGATTCTGGAAAGAAAATCAGTAACAGTAAACCAGGCTCTAATTCTGGAAAGTGAATCAAGCTATTACCAGGCTTTGATTTTGGAAATCAAATCAAGCTCTGATTCTGGAAAGCATATTCTAACTAGGATTCTAACCAGAGGTTTTTAACCAGGCTCTTAATCTGAAAAGTATACTCATGCAAAAAGGGATATTCACGTTGAAAGGGATATTCATTGTTTCAAGAAGACTATGAAGACTCTGAAGACTCTGCAAAAAGGGATATTCATTGTTTCAAGAAGAATTTGAAGTACTTTACGGTGCAAGTACAGAGGCTTTGTTTTTCAAACTCTTCTCTGAGTGATATTCACGTTGAAAGCACTGGCTGCAAAACTATGATAACATCAAGACTCTGATGTTGATAACTTTGAGATAGAAGCTTGTTGAAGAAAATATGATTCAAAGATATATCCGTTGGCATATTCCAAACGAATCTTTCCTTATTCATGTATGGCACAGGAAATCAGACAAAAGGGATTTGTATGAACATTCCCCTTCTGGGAAAGCTAGAGTCAATAGAAGACAAAAGGCTACAGCTACACAGCAAGGCACGGTCTTCAAGCATTGAAATTTCTAGTCTATAAAAGGATGTCTTCAACAACATTTCAATGTTAACGAATCATTGACGAATAACCAAGAAATCAAATCAAAACTACTCTTAAGCTCTCATATAATTTTATTTCATAAGCTGAATAGTTTTATTCGTTCTTTATCTAAGTGTAAAAATCACAGTTTGTGATATAGCTTTTTAGAAGCATCTCAAACACTTATTTAGTTTACATTAATTTGTAAAAGGTTCCTTAAGAAGACCAAGTTGTGGTCATAATTTCTTGAGAAAACTAAGACAGTTGTTCTTAGTGGTTGATACTGTAACCTGTTTGAATATAGTGGATTAAGTCCTTGTGGAGAAAGGTAAATCACCTTGATAAGGTGGACTGGATTAGTTGAGGTCAACGAACCAGGATAAAAATTTTGTGTTGTTTTTATTGCCATAATTTTTCTAAACCCTTATTCAACCCCCCTTCTAAGTATTTTTCTCACCTTCAGATCTACCTTTTCCATCCATATCTTCACTTTCTAACAGCTCAAACACAGTTGGTTTTGAGGCTGAGATGCATTGGAAGTAAGAAAAAGATTTGCAAAAGAAATAACAATTTGATTTGCTAAAGATTTTCCCTCCAAAAGACAAATTGCAAGCCATACTTTCAAAATTTGTCCAAGCCTTGCTATCTCTATAAATAGAACCATCCATTATGCATAAAACACACAAGAACAATCCTCAAAACCAGAAGAAATTAGCCATCCAACCTTGCTTTGCTCTTACTTGTGATTGAAGCTAGTCATCCAAGAAAGACCCCAAAATCTGTCTTGGACAGATTTCATACAAGACTCATTTCCATAATTTGAAACATTTCAAAAACCATCCACGCAACCCATAAGCAATGTTTGGAAGGTGTTCCAACCATTAAACCAGCCAAAAATACCATAACTCAAAAATTCAACTCCTCACACCATGAACATTGACTTTCCTGCGTAAACCAACAACATTCACTGCCTAGGTCAGTTCTAGATCACTTGAGACCTTAGACATCTTGGATATAAGTTGTATCAACTGTCTAAAACATCAGAAACCAATTACAACATCATTTTTTGAATTTGTCACCAAGTGTCTATTATTGCTTCAAGTGAAAGTAACCTTGTCTTGCACAAAATCAACTTGAAGAAAGCTGTTTGGAGTTTGCATCAGGGGTGTGGAACATCTGTTTAAGGCATTCTCAACTAGGCAGCTTGTTACATTGGAGGTCTGCAAGAGGTAAGTAACCTCTAACTATACTCATTTCTTTACCATGATCATACTTGATGTTCATTGATTAGGATTGCCTAGAACTTTTTTTTAAGTCATGTTTGAGTTTAACTTATGATCTTGCTCATGAACTTGTAATTTTTCTGAAGTTTGATTGATGGATGTATGCTATAGCTTTTCCATAGTTGAACCATATGCTAAGTTCTGTTAAGTTTGAGTTCAATACTTGTGTCTAATTCAGTTATAGGTCTTGACACCTTTGAGAAGCATAATGTGTATTGACTTCTATTTTAAAACATTTAAGATATTTTAACATCTCAAGTGTGCAAGTTTGGTTTAACTTATGTTTGGACCATCTTTGATTTAAGATGAAACTTTGTGTGTGCGTTTGGCCATTATTAGAACATGGTTGAGTGTTGTTTTTATTGCTGTCCAAACTATGTGAGGATTCTCATCCCAGCTACCTTGCAAACCATAGGTCAGTTAGAATTTCAGGTCCATCTGTGTTTGAGCTCATGATGTAGTAATGTTTTGAACTCATTTATAGGTTGTTTATGTTATTAAATCATGATTGCTTGTTTACTTGATCCTGTCACAGCCAATTTTGAAACTTACCCTTATAATTTGTAGCACATTTGCAACTCAATAGTCAGATTCTCTTCCACCATAAGTTTGAGCCTCATTTCTGTTTGGACTTCTTGTATGTGATATTTAGAGGGTGTGCAGGCTTTTCATTTGACCTAAACCTGTTTGATCTAGGCTGCAACATTGAAAATGCATTTCAAACTTTCAACTTGCATTTACTTTTGAATTTCATTTTATGATTATCATTTGAGAAAACTGGTAGCACCATCAGTTTCCTTGTTCAATTTTACATGAGATAGACTCAAATTTCGTTAAATTTGGTTTTGTTTTGATTGAGTTTGAAACCAATCCGTTTTGGCATATCTTACTTGGCTTGCCTTTAGTTTTTGCCCAAAATATTTTCCTTTGAGGCTTATATATTTATGGGGTGGCATGATACACTGGATGTATCGCCACCCCAGTGGTTGTAACCTGCACGCTCATGTATCTCTTGCCTATGCTTTCCTAGGTTTGATCCCTAAGAAGGAAAACTCTTTTACCATTTTGAGGTTTTTATGTTGTTTTAATATTTATTCTTCTTTCTCCATGAGTTTTCACATGCGCACACTAGTTGGTTTGGCAAAATTTTAGGTTTGTAAACCAAAGGTGGTGGGTTCAACGCTTACCATGTGTATTCTATTCTTTTTAATCACTTGAATTTTTTATGTTTTCTCCATAATTTCAAAACATCATAAGTTTGCCATTTTTCAACATTTTTGGTCCACTCTTTTTTCAAAGTGTTCTTAATCAAGTCTACTTTCATATAATGATAAAATAATTTAAGGATATTCATCCTAGAAATACTTTATATCATTTGAAAGTTTTTCACTTTTAGGGTTTTTACCTTGCACCTTTTTAGGTTCATTTTCAAACTTTTCTTGATCTAATCTTATAAGATTATACTTAATTCACACATGTTTGTTAACTTGTTTGAACATCTAAATCTTTTTTAAAAATCAAGGTCTTATTATGTTCAAATCCTTGCTTTTAATGAATCTAAGGGATTTTCATTGTGAACTATGTTTGTGAACCATGATATATCTCTTGATGTTGTAATCTCTTGAGTGTATTCTTCATGTATCCTATACTTGTTTAGTTGTCTTGTTAGAACTCTAATATGTTAGGACTTGCTTGTGCTTGATTATAATCAATGGTTGTTACCGTGAATTTGTATGCTTTCTCCATGAAACCTTGATTCTTACTTGATCTATTGTAACATTTCTTGTATGCTTACTTGTATTTGATTGTCATCAATGCATGATTATTGGTCTCATGTTGTTACAATTAACATTCTTTGATCCCCTTACATGATTGCCTCAAGTTATAACTTGCTTGCATTTAAACTTGTTTGAATTACATGTTGTTGTTTTCCTTGATGATTGTTACCTCATTTCTCTTCATCTTTGTCAAGATGCTTCAAGTTGCTTCTATCTTGTATGCTTGGTCTTGTAAGAACCTCTATCACCATGTCATTTTAGATATTGTATTATCTTTGTGTATTATTGGTTGTAACCATTTGATTTGATTGTAACCCTTGCTTGATATTGTCACATGCTTGCATCTCTTCCTTGGTTGTTGCCATACTCTTTTATATGTTCATCATGTTTAAATGAATTCTTATGTATGCTTTTAACTTTGTTAAGTTATTCCCCAAGTGATGAAACTTGTTAGTTCTCATCCAGTTGCGTCATCTTTTCCCATTCCAAAGGAAAGCCTCTCTATTGACCCTTGGGTCATAGATAGCTCATTACACTCCCCTTGACTTTGTTAAGTCACTTTGAACCATAACTTAGTTAAGTTAGAACTTACATCCATTAAACTTTGCTTTAAGTCTAGAAGACCTGCCCCTTGTTAGAAGTACTCCTCAACTAGAACTTTAGGATAGAGTTTGTTAACTCTATGTAAGAATCATGGTGATGATTGTTTACCTTCCCCCTTGGATTTTGTGAAAGTCAATTTCCTTTGAGTGTACAACTTAGATTAGAGAGTTTTGTCAAACTCTATACAAACATTGTTATGTTTGTTCCCCTCTGAACCTTGATCATAATCAAGAGTTCTTCATCCTCAGTGAGGTGAGCTACGTTTGCTCTGATTCTATCCTAGTCAGGATACGTAGGCAGAGGATGTGATATCTTTGCGAGCAAATTTAGAAACTATACTTAGGTATTTACCTACAACTTAACCTTATACCCAATTCCAAACCATAGCAAACATTTAGCAATTATTAACATACAAACAACAAAAGGTTCCTGTAGAGTACTACAGATGTTTAGGATGTGAAATACCTACCCTAGGCATAACCAACCCCGATCGCTGAATCTCTTAGCATTGTTGTTACATCGCGCAAAAGGGTTTTTCTTTCTTTAACCTTTTCTTTTGATAAATTAAAGTCCGGTTGTAAATTTAAAAAATTAAGATATAAGTTAATCAATAACTTGGTATCACGATTCTCACCGCAACAAAACTGCCTCAATAAATCGTTGTGTCTTTTTCTTTATGTTTATATTGCTAAATTTATGTGTTTTTAGTGTAAACGATTATATCAATCAAGTTCTGATTTGAGTTGTGCTGAACTATTTTTTAAACTTATTACAATCATTGATTGTAAGAGAGAACTTGAGTTTCTAACTCTCAAAATAGAATTCACTTGTAGTGCTCTGCACTCTAAGTGTTTGATAAATTGTATGAACTAAAGACCTTGTGTGCTGTCTTTTTATATTGTCAATATTTTGAAGGCATTGGAATTAGTCACACCGTATAGTGAGCATAATCAAATTGAAAGTGTGATTGACGTAGTGATTCTCATATCTTGTTTATCAGATTCCATAGGCTTAACACATATCCGGTTTTCTAGAACCGTTCTTTATAGACGTGTATAGTTCCTCGGGCGCTTCCGCTATTAAACAAATTTTAAAACCTAATTTTTGGTAGCACCGAATTTGTTTTTTAAGCAAGCAGTCTATTCGACCCCCCTTCTAGATCTGCACCATCGTCTAACAGATTTTCCTCTACGACACATTGATATGCTGGTAGATAATACTGCTAAGTTCAATATCTTCTCCTTTATGGATGGATTTTCTAGTTATAATTAGATAAAGATGGCACCCTAGGATATGGAAATGACAACATTCATTACATCCTGGGGAATATTCTGTTACAGAGTGATGCCCTTCGGTTTGAAAAATGTTGGTGCAACGTACCAGAGAGCTATGGGCTCATAATATCACCTCATTTTAATTCCCCTACCTCATCATAATTAACTCTCATCATACTCCCTTATTAATCACCACTTAATCTTGATTTTGCCTCCAAATTCAATTTCCAAGCCATGTTTAAATTCCAATCCAAATTCCCAAGCCTGAATTCTATAAGTAGATCCCTCATTTCATTCTTCCTTCAAGCTTTTGATAGGCAAATTCACCTTGTCACAATTCTTCCTCAGTCTCAATTTTCTTCATCTACCTAAATTCACCAAAGCTCTTTCTTCCATTAAACGTTAGTAAGCTTTTCATTGGAGCTTACTAATATTTGAGCTAAACCTCCATCAAAACACTTGTTCAACGTCAAATTCTGCAGGTCAAGACTTTAGAGTGTGGTTCTTGAAGTTGATTTTAAGCATTTTCAGATTTTGAAGTGGTAAACTCTTGTTCCACCATTATTGTGCTTGATTCATCTTTCGGAATGTGATTTCTTGTTAATTCTTATTTCTTGATCTTTAGATCTTGCAAATTATGTTTCCTTAGTGTTATTTGCTGTTGTTTTACTCGAATTTTTATGCACAATTTCATTCATGATCATGAGGTGTTTGAAGAAACGATTGAATCATGGAATGCTGTTTTTTTTAATAATTTTTTTGATGTCCTGCTAGTGCTAAACGATTAACCAAAATATGCCTAAAAATGATTAACCGATTAACATATGTCAGAATGTGTTTTTTTGGCTTATTTTGGGAATGTTTTGAGTTCTTTTCTTCCTTCTTCCATTTCCTTTTGTTTTGCCTTGAATTGTTGTGTTTGTTGATAAAATTTCTCTTTAAATTTCATGTACTTTGGGTGTTTAATGAGGTTGGATAAACCTTCATTAGTTAAAATCTATCTTTAAGTCGATCATTGGATTCATTTTAGGTGCTTTGAATCAGTGATACGTTTAGTACCTTAATCCACCAAGAAGAGTGATAGGTTTAGTAACTTAAAGATGGAATGATTCAAATATTGTAATTCAATTAGGCTTCCCTTCCCATTTTCTTTTTTTTCTTTTGTTGGTCAATGAAAATCTTACATATCATTAGACTTCTCTTTGAAGTTATGATCAAGATCAGACAACTATCTCTTTTCTTTTAGTGTGACAAGTTTTAGGAGAATGACCTACATATCATTTCTCTAACTTGTATTAACACGAATATTGTTATTGACCGACCTCAGATATTCGTGGCTTCTACATAAGCCCGATTACGATTGCTTAACATAGCGCTAAATTGTCCCTAAATCAGAATCGTGTTATTTTTGTAAGAGAGATATAAATCTACTGTTCGCCATAGTGTGGTGTGGGACAGATTTTTTCCTTGTCGTTAAGGGACTTAGTTGGCATACTCGTTAATTTTATGGAGTTAGTGGGATAGATTGTTTCCTTCCCTTAATGATGTATGGATTCATGTTCTCACACTTATGGTTGATTAGTCGAGTATTCTCCAAAAACGACCAATTGTTCTCTATCATTAACATTAACACACTAACTATAATTGTACTAACTTTTACTTTTTTCCCTTTTAATTTTTCGCTCTTTACTTTCTTGCCATTTATTTTTATGTCTTTACATTTAGCATTTCATTTTATTATCATCTTATTTTCTCTTTGTCCATTTTGACCTTTTAGTTGTACTTTAGCTCTTTTTTTCTCTTTGTCCATTTGAGCCATACTTCTCTTAAGACATTAATAAATACTTCAACGCTAAAAGACTTGGATCTTCAAATTCAGACTATTAAGACTTTATGTTTGGACTTTGTGACTCAGACATCGGACTTAGTTCTGGGATCCTTTCTCTTTGCTCTTGGAAATTTGAGACCTTGAACCTTGGTGTTGTTTTTTCTCTATTTGTTTTGGAAAATTTTCTGTGTGCATGTGTTGATATTTTGGCATTATAAAAATCATCTGATACAAGACTTTCCTAATTGGTTTTAAACCTTGGAAGGACCTTGCTTTGACTTTGTTATGGCTTAACTTGAGATTTCCTTCGATGCTTCATTTGGTTATTATGCTAGTGGTTTGAATTCAAAAGGAAGAGGAATGTTCATGTTGACTTATTGTCAAGTGTTTACTACAAGTGTGGTTAGATTTTCCTATCTCTAGCTTTTATTTTATGTTTTAGGGTAGTCACTTCTATTTCACCCCTTCTTCAATTTTCAAAGTCTTCTCCCTTTTTCAAACCTTCTTGTTTTCAAAATTAAACCTCTTTCATGAAAAACCTTGACTTTTGTCAAGTAATTTTTAAACAGATCTTTCTATAATAAATGTAAATCAATGTTAATCATACTTTGACTAATTTCAAAAGACTTAAAAAATAAAAAAACTCATTCAAAGTTTTTGTGACTTTGTGCACTTTTTCTTTTAAAACTTTTCAAAAAGTCTAGACATGAGTCATTTTCATAATTGAGATGTAATTCTCCTATTCCCCATAGTATTTAAGATGTTCACATTTTCCACTTAGATGTTGAGTGATAGACTTGTTGATTTTAATCCAAGCAAAATCCTCCATCTTAAGGTGATGCAAATGTTATCTTATACTTGTGGGCGAGTAGTCGCAGTTTTCTCCTTAAAATGACGACTTGTCTTTACATTTAAAATGAATCTTAAGAAACCAATTTTGTTATTTGTACCATGAACTAAGAGGTTTTGATCCTATATTGCAAGTTGTGGGTACATAGGCATGAGGCTCAAAAATTATCTCCAAACACAAAAATCTTTAAAAAAATACTTCTCTTCTCATCTCCCACTCTCTTTTCATATAAACCTTTTCAAACCAAAAAGCGCAAATATTTCAAAGGGATCCTATAGAGTATTATAGACGTTTTGGGTGCTAACACATTCCCTAAGTGTAACCAACCCCTTACCCATTCTCTGTTCATATGTTCTTGTTTTAGAACTTGTTTAGGTTTTGTTCACTCTTTTTCCTTTCCTTTTGGATAAAATAAAAGTGCGGTGGTGACCAAATCAATAGCTTACACTCACAAATTTCCCCGCTACACCATCTAAATCGCATCATTTCCCTTAGGAGTAAGTCAGTAACCATGTAACAGAGTACATCGAGATATTGTCATACTTCCACTCAAGAATATCCAATGGTTGCATTAGTCCACATGTTTTCTAATGCTTATTCTTCAACTTCTGGAAAGTCAACAGAGCCCAAACAATCAATGCAATGTATCTCTTCGTTCTAGGCCACCCAAAACGCCTTCTTAAGATCTTAGTACATTTTAGTAGCCCTAGAATAGACACTTAAACCGCTTCTGTGACATTCCTCTAAAATAATTCTCTCAAGCTCCAGCACATCAGATATACAAAATTTATTTTAAAACCTCAAGATTCCATTCTTATCAATTTTAAAGTCCTCAACTTCGCTTTAGTTAACTGATACTGAATGATTCAACATACTCAATCTCACACTATTAGTAGTAATCTCGCACACTAGCTCAAGTCTCTGAATTAATCGATCAAATCCAACTCTCCAACCATCAATGCTAACGTGTGCAAGGATTTCCGACTCGAAACATCTTCTACAACATTGGTTTTTACCGAGATGGTAATTTAAAACAACATCATAGTCCTTTAAAAATTCAACAATGTCAGATATCTCAAACTCCCATGATTACAGAACACTTCGAACCTTGACCATATGACTAGTGCCTTCATATCTTCAGCATAAACACTACAGCTTCCCACTCCAAATCAAAGGTAGGACAATTCCTCACATGAGTCTTTAATTGTCTCGAAGCATAAGTCACCACATGTTTACTATGCTTAAACATTCCACCTAGACTCATCTTATATGCGTCATATTAAACCATTAAGGACTCTTTTGCATCTTCCTAAATCATCATTGGTGTTACCGTCAACCTTTCTCCAGTCTTTGAAAACTTTATTCACACTAAACATCCAACGTAAAAGCTTGACCATTTCAAATCAACTTTATCAAAGGAAAATTGACTTTGAAAGGCCTACAATATATCTTCTTCTCGCGACCAGAATCCACACTCAGACAATTTGGCTTTCAACTTCTTCTCTTTAAAAACCTGAAGTAGTGTACAACGATGTTCTGTATGATACTCGTTCAATTTAGACTATAACGGGATTTCTTATATGAAAGCCACAATAATTTTATCTAAGTAAGGATCGAAGACCCTATTCATATACTCTATAAACACATTAGGGGCGTTGGACACACTGAACGACAACAATGAATACCTATAGTGACTATAGCGAGTTTTAAAAGCAATCTTCAAAATACCTCCATCCTTCATTCGAATCTTGCGATAGTCTATTCTCAAATAAATCTTATTGAATACCCAACCTCCTACCAATTCATCCATAAGGTTGTCAATTCTAGAAAGAGGATACTTGTTCTTGAAAGCAATCTAATGTAGCTTCTGATAGTCAACACGCAATCTTATACCATCGTCCCTGTTATTTAACAACGACACTGGAGCTCCTTACGGTGTAATATTTGGGCCGACAAATTTCTTTTCAAGCATATTTTCTTATTAATTCCTCAGCTTAATCAACTCTGCCCGAAACATTTTATACAGCGCCATCGATATAGTCGAGTACCGTAAACAAAATCTATGTTGAATTTGACTTCTCTCTCAGGTGGAAAATTAGTGATGTCATCTTGAAATACATCTAAAAATTGACACACTATAGGTAGATCAATAATTACAACATTTCCTTCTACTCCAAAGAAACTAACATCATATACACTTGTGCACCATCTTTTACAGACTCGTCCATTTTCTTAGCATAATAGACAACCCTTCACCTTCGTAAAACTCAAGTTCACGCTTGAAAGGCAAGTCGCATATATCTTCAGGAATCACACAACACTGGTACTTTACTAGCTGTAACATTTGTTTTCCATTCTTCGAGAAGCAAATATCAACAATACTTGATCGTTCTCCCTCAAAGACATCTCAACTTGACTGGCAGATAGGAATCTCGAATACACATCCACTTCAATTTTGGAAAAACTACACAACTTTAATATCACCTAAACCCTTGCAATCAACAGCTTGTTGCACCAACTCTTCACACCTGCAGCAACACAGAGAAACAAAAGCTTCTCCCTCAATTTTTTCAATGTCGTTCTCGCTAAAAAGAAGTAAAGGAAACAAGTAAGTATCGAGTGTGTTTCACACACATGTCGCATACTAGGAAACAAACAACATTACAAAAACCTGGTCAGATGGACCGACCTGCTCTGATACCACTTTGTAACACACTAAATCCAAAAATATTTATTTATAAATGACATTCATAATTAAGATGTTACTTCATATCAAAACAACATGCATAATTAATAAGATATAGTGGAAATGAATATACATGTAAATAGTCTGAATAAAATCACTTCAAGGATAATCTAAAGGAGTTTTACAACTCATTACATAAAGGAAAAACACAAGCTCAAAACCCCATGGTTACAGTTCATAGCATTATTTGACTAAGTCAAAAATAGCAAATGCCAAAGTGGCGTCCTTCCATATTGCAGTACTAACAATTTTATCACTCCTGCTTATCACCTGTATCAAAACGTATAGATGAAGCCAAAGAAACAAGAAATGGGTGAGAATTCACTTATATATACTAACAGTGTGATTTCAACAACAAAATCACATTAAAGAAACACAACAATCATACATGAATGGTATACATCAATCAATTACAATCCCAAACACATATCGCAACAAAATGCAATTATATGATCCACCAACTCCGTCACCTATATGCATGTAGTAGCAAAAATATATTGTGGAATCAGAGGAAAGTTACTAATTTTATTCCACTAGTCCTCGGTTTCTCTTACCTAGACCAACGATCTCCACCAATAGATCTGAGACTGATAACGCGAAATCATATCGTTTATTTGGCTTGATTTACATGCATTTATTTGTGAATATTATTAATTTATCTTGATTTATGTTCTATTATATGATTAATTTACTTCGTTTTGCAGATTGGGGAGAATTTGGATTAAAGAAAGAAAAGAAGAAGAAATGGAAGGAAAAAAGAGAAGAAAAATAGAAAAAATGGATTTTGCTGATATGACGGTTGTCACAGGTCCATTACGACCGTCATGCGTATGACGACCGTCACATTTCATGACGACCGTCACGCAGACAAAATATCAGTACGTTCAAATCAGAAGCAGCCACGATCAATCTCAACTTAATTTCTTCCTACACTTTCTCCACTCACTGCCCACTACTGGAAGTTACTCTCACTCCCTCCATAACTCACCCATGATCTCTGAAAGTTGAAGAGTGAATTATCTCCTATAAATAGGCCTTAGATTCATAGTTTTAGGGGGGAACCTTCGATGTATCGAAGTGCTGCCAAAATTCCCATTGAAGCCAAATTTACTTTCCTGCATTATTTTCCATTTCTCTTCCTTTTATTTCATTTGTATTGCTTTATTTATTCTTGTACCTTTTAATTCTCGCCAAAGTAGAATCCTGCCGACATTGTGGAGGTCTACTCAAGGATTCGAGATCAGTACGATTTACAGGTTTTTATTAATTGAATTATTATTTTATTTCTGTCAGTATGCATGTTATATTATTCTGCTGCCATTGTTTATTTATGTTTGCATTAATTATCATGTCTAGCTAAATTAGTTTTATCGGTATGTAACCGAATTAGTAGGACAGGATTCGATAGTAACTGGCACCTTCCCTTTTTACAAACAACCTTTCTGGCTGTAGTTTTTAATCTTAATTTCTAAATAAACCTTCATCGCGACAGCGAGAAATTATTTACAGTAGTTTCGCCACGACAGTGGGAAATTCATTAAGGTATGAATCGACACGCGAAAGCTGGGATTCAAACCAGATAGTAAAAACTAGGCATTGATTTTAAACACAGCGAAAGCGCTTTAAAAGAAATCAGAATCTATTTGTTTTCAAAAAGTAGTTTTAACCCTGAATGGGACTGCGAGAGCGTACATTCTGCCTTAGAATTATGACCCGAGTCAACAACCATCGTGAGGCTGAGGTCTTTAAACGAGTATTTTCTCCTACAAAGTGTTTGCAAAGAGTAAAAAGCACCGGCGACCTGTCGAATCCCCGATAACTAATTCCTTGCATACCGATATCCCTTTACCTCTTTTTCTTTAAACCAATTATCTTTATTCCCTTTGCATTTAACTTCATTCACATTCAGCTTTCCTAATTCCATTAGCCTTAGCTTTACGCCGTAATAATAGATAACGGTAGATTGACATTGGTCTCTGTGGGTTCGACAATCTTTTATATTACTTCGATATTTTCGTGAACTTGCGGACGCATCAGAGACCACCAAAATGGACCGAAGTCCCATCTAAACTCTGAAATACATGAATGCATGGTAATATGAATCACAAATATGCATTTCATGGAAAAACATCATAGTTCACCAAAATTATGTATAATAATACTTATAAACGCCAAAAATTATACTGAAGGATATCACCATAATAGGTTCCATTCACGAATCACAAATTACCTAATAAGGGTCACCCAAATTCAATTCACCTAAAATTATGTTTATTAAACAATATACTCACTTTTCTTACACCCGAAATTAATTAATTAATTAATTCCCAATAGTGAGTTAAATATACTAAAAATTTTATAATATTTTATAAAAGATATATTTAATAATTTTAGGGCTATTTTATCATAATTTCAATTTTTTCTCCCAATTTTCTGAATTTTTCATAAATCTCATTTTTTCCATAATCCGTATGATTACGTGCCGTTTCGAGTTTTTTTTTTGCAAAAATATGACTTTTTCTGACTTTTTCCAACAATGTGGGGTTTTGTTTCCAACAACGTCCGACTTCGAGAAATTTTACAGATAACAGGGTTCGTAATTTTTAGTTAGGAAAAACATTTTATTAAGTTTTTGTATACCAGTTACAAGGTTTTTAATCCCAATATCCAACTCAAGTCAATCCATATTTCATCGTCAAAATATATTGTGACTAAATGGGATTATCCCATTTGGGCACAGATCCATACAATCGATGGATCCAAATTTTCAAAAAGTGACCAATTAAGAAAAATCCCAATTGCTCATAAATCGTCATAAACAATCGATTAATAACATGATTCTTGTATATATCCACATACATACAATTATAAAAAAAAGCATATAATCGATCATAGGGGTTTTTATTGATAACGTGAAAATGTATCATGTTTTTAGACTCATAACACATGTTATTTGTTGTTATTTTAGTTTGTTTTGTCGCTTTTATGTCATGTTTTGTTTGTTTTTCAGGTCTTAATAAGTTGTGGAGCGATTTCGCGAAGAACTCGAAAAAGGAGCAAAAAAGCAGAAGAAAGTGCAGAAAATTGGCTTTTCTAGTGGATGGCGTTCGCCATTACCCTAATGGCGTCCGCCATTAACCCAGTGGCGTTCGCCATTATCATGCAGTAGTGGAAAATCGTGGAATCAGTTTGGACTCCCTCTTCCCACTATCCTATTTCCTCTTAACTTCCCTTGCACGATCGAAAGGAATTTTCCAGACTCAAGACCTCTATATATAGTCTGCTTCTTCACATTTTTGAGCATCCAAGTTGGTGTGGAAGCTCTGGCAATTTTATTTTCTAGACTTAGGCATAAAAAACTTTTAAAGGTGACAACCGCTCACATTGAGAGATTGTCACACTTTTGTATTTCCTTTCATTCTTGTACTCTTGGATCAACAACAATTCTTCCGACATTTTAATCGAGCATTTATATTTGCTACTTCAAGTTTCGCTTTTACTTCATCTTTACAGGTATTTTAATCATATCAATTTAATTATTGTTATATTGCATTCTTCTAATTTATGATATGTTGTCCATAAATTTAAATATTGTGTTTATGTTGTTTTTATTCGAAATAATGTATGGCTAAACGTGTCTAAGGCCGACGTATGAGGACCGTTGTTACCGATGGGACTCGGTAAAAAAATAGGCACGAAACAATAGTAAAATTCTATTTTGGTTTTAGTTTTCAATTGTAAGTCTTAATATTTTGTCACGGGAGTGAAAAGCAAAATAAGGTTCGAGCCAATAGCACGAGGGGATTGAACCAGATAGTGGAAACTAGACATTGATCCTAAAAGCAGTGAGAGCGCTTTAGGTGTCGATTAGGATCTAATTGATTTTCAAAATACGTTTCTTAATTAAAATGAGAGAGCGAGAGAAAAATCTCATGGTTAGGGAGTGTGACTTTAGTCAATACCGTGAGAGTTTGAGGCAGAGTCTTTGAATTTATATTTTCCATGGAACATAGTTTAATTACATTTAATGTCTATAATTTACAGAGTCCCTAAGGAACACAAAATCCATATTACGACCTCTCTTTATTATCATTTCCAAATCTTTAGCAAATTACGTTTTTATTTCCATCAAAATATTTTTAATTACTAGCCTTAACTTTACATAGTATCAATTGATAACTTCCATCCAAATCTTTTTAATCACTAGCCTTAGTTTTACATAGCGTCAATTGATAACGAGAGATTGATTGTTAGTCTTTGTGGATTCAGTATCTTTTAAAACTACGCGATAGACTGTATACTTGTCGTTAGATTATCCGATAGGCTCGTAAGGTCGCGATCATTGATCAAACCCCATAGGGTCAAACCCAAAACTTGTATTTTGATACGATAGAAACTTTTTTACACAAATCAAGTAATCATATAAAAATATCATTCTAAAACATATATCATACATCATATATCAATACAATCAATATACTTTTTAGGGTCGACGACACCTGACGTTAATGAGAAGGTAAGCAAAATTTCATCATCGTACTGCCTATAAACCCACAATATAGTAAGGATTTCCGCCCGCTTACCTCGATTGAAGCTTTCACGATTCTATATGTGTTTCTCCCAATGCACAGATATCGCTCCCAAATTTTGATTATGTTTTGTTGTAACCTCAGTTTACTATTCACGTTAATATTTATAATCCAAATTAATCACAATTAAATAATTATTAAATTATTATTATTATTATTATTATTATTATTATTATTATTATTATTATTATTATTATTATTATTATTATTATTATTATTATTAAACCTAATTTTACCGTAAGCGTGTTTTTTTCCTAACGGTAATATAGCCTTATTATATTTATTATCCCAACTAAATAAATTAAATTTTATTATCACCATTATTAGTATTGTTATTACATTATTTTTAAATAATTATTAATCAAAATGAATCCCAATAATACCATCATAACAACGCTAAAATATTTATAACAGTAATATTTTTATAATTAATATCAATAAAAATAAATCTCAATAATTATTTACATAACTACTGTTGTTAATTCAAATGTTACCCTATTAATAAACACTAAAATATTCCAATTTATTACACACCCTATATTCACACCCTTATCTCATAAAATCTACTTTAACCTATATTTTTACCGATAACAGTAACATAATTATTATATTTCATTTTTTAATTAAATGTGACAATGATTATTTATTTAAATATTTGTAAATTTAAATACTGTTCTGGCCTGGGCCCGACCTCGGTCCAGCCCAGTGCCTCGCGCGGTCCAATAAGCGAAGTGGCCACGCCGGGCACGCACGCCCCGCTGGACGGGCGGAACGCACCTCCGGGCACGAGCGACGCAACCCACAGCCTCTCGCCGTTCCCTCTTGTCGGCCGAGCAGGACGCACCCCAGCGTATCAAAACGAGGTCTCGGCTCCGCCCCTCCGCGGGGAGAACATCGCGCCCCGGGGAATCTCCCGAGCTCCCTTCCGCGGGGAGAACAACGTGTCTGGTGCACGTTCTCCACGTGCTCCCCTCCGCGGGGACACGTCATCCCCAACTGCCCACCTCCGAAAGAGCAGGTCAAACCCACTTTCCGGAGACCACGGGACAGTTGGACTAGGGCGAAGACCACGTCCTGATCTTCACTACGCCACGTAAGCCCTAGCAGTCACCTGGGTTGGGCCTGGCCATCCAGCCCAACACAAGTGACCGTTGGCTCAGCGTTGGGGTCTCTCTATAAATACCCTATTTCTCAAGAGGGTCAGGTAATTCACATCTTGCCCTTTCTGTACTTTGCTCTCACTCTGCCCAATTTCTTACTTTGGCATCGGAGTGTCTTGCAGGTACACCCCCCTTCTCCTCCTCATCACCGGTGAACAGGTAGCAGCCCAACAGCGTGTGGCCAGCCCGTGATCCCCTCCTGATCAGATCAGATCAGTGGCACTGTCTGTGGGAATCTGAAACTTCCCCGTTACTCCGAGCAGAAAACCAAAAGTTTCACCAAACCTCAACGATCATGGCTAGTCCACACCGCGACGGCACTCCGCACGACCTCGTGCTCAACGTAGCCACCAACGGAAACAAGCAGACAAGGACGACGCGTCCGGCGGAAACCGACGAAAGGGACGGCCAAACTGCTTCACCTTCATCCGCGGAGCGGCCCCTTCAGGTTGACCATCGACCCCCGAGCCCGCCAGCATTCCACCTCGTTCCCGTCCCGGCGGGAGCGGACCCAACGGTGGCCGCCCTCTTTACGGCCATCAACCAGACGAACCAGCTGCTGTTCCAACAAAATGCGAGAATTGGAGCATTAGAACGCATCGGTCCTCCGAGGTACCCCCCGCGGGAAGACCAGAACGGAGGTTCGAGGAGCCCCTCACCTCGACACAGAAACCGCCGGCCGCGGCTGGAGAGGCACCGCACACAGGTGGCACGAGAACGCACCAGATCCCCAGCAAGGCACGTTCGTGAGAGGAACCAGAGCACTGCGGCGATCCCGACCAGGGATCCTCGAGGCGACAAACCAGGCAGGAGGACCAGAACCCGAAACCAGGGGCCTAATTTGAACGGCTCATCACCCCATCGATCCCTAGCACCCAGCGACGAGGACGACTACCGCACCCCGCTGTCCAGAGAAATCATGGCTGCCCCCATACCCCAAGGGATGGAGAAGCCCCCGACGCTGTCAACGTACGACGACACGACCGACCCAGACGATCACCTAGAGGATATCAAGGCCATGCTCGATTACCGAAACGTCCGGGGAGCCATCAAGTGCAGACTCTTCCCGACGACTCTGAGGAAGGGCGCTATGACCTGGTATAAAAGTCTGGAGCCCGAATCAGTTACGTCATGGAGGGTCTTGAAGGACCTGTTCTCCAAACACTTTACGGCGTCCCGACGCCACCCGAAGACGGAAGCAGTCCTCGGGGCGATCATCCAGGGCCCCGACGAACCTCTCCCGAAGTACATCGAGAGATTCACTCGAGAAGCAGTGCAGGTGACGACGTCAGACGAGATGAAACGCTACTTAATGGAGCAAGGTCTGCGCCACGACTCCAAGTTCTACGAGGCCGTAGGCATACACCGACCAACATCTCTCCAAGACTTCCTCGACAGGGCCGCGCACTATATCCGATTCGAGGAAACGCAAGCGGCCAACTCCGCTCGAGACACCCGAGACCGGGAGGCCCCCCGCGGGCACCGAGGCGACGGAGCCTCGAGCCATCGACGGGGGGGAGACAGCCGTCGCGAAGACCGCCCCGCGAGCCCCGCGAACAACGTGAACCGCGTGGCCCTGCCGGCCGATTCACGGAATACACGGCCTTAGTCGCTTCCCGCGAGCGCATACTGGCCGAATGCGCCAAAACAGAATTCGTACAGGGAGGTGTCCGTTTCCCGCGACCGACACCCCCCAAACCGAACATGGACAAATCGAAATATTGCCGATTTCATAGGAGCCACAGGCACGTGACAGAAGACTGCATCCATCTCAAGGATGCGATCGAAATTCTGATCAAAGAGGGTCACCTGAAGAGATACACCCGAGGAGGCGAACCACCTAGGCAAGAGGCTCCAGAAGCCAAGAAAGTCGAGGAACTTTCATCTCCATAGGACAACAGCAGACTCCAGGTCGCATTGTGTGTCAGCCGCCCCGAGGAAACAGCTAGGGACATCAGCATTCGTTTCTTAGTCATCGAATGCCCATCCCTCTATAACTGCATCCTGGGCAGGACGACGATAGCAGAACTCACCGTGGTACCCTCCACCGTCCACCTGAAGATGAAATACTACACAAGAAGGGGAGCCGTGGTGACCCTCAACGGAGACATCGAGGCCGCCCGAAGATGTTTTGAAGCCGCGCTGAAAGGCCTAGACTCCATCGCTCCAGCGACCAAGAAGAAAACTTCAAACACAACGCCAAAGGGCGAACCAACGGAGCTGGTCGGATCCGTTGAACTCGACAGTCGCTTCCCCGGCGAGCTCGACCACGAAACAAAGACCAGCGAAGTCAACGGGCAGCCCTCACACCCAGCGTGCCCCATCCCGGACGAAGAATTCGAACTCGTCCCCCTCGGGGAAGACACGAGCAGAATCGTGAGGATAGGCGCCAGACTCCCAGACCTCGCGAAACGACAGCTCCAAGCCTGCCTCCGCGAGAACGCCGACCTCTTCGCCTGGAGCGCCGCGGAAATGCCAGGACTCGACCCCGAGGTCGCCTGCCACCAGCTGTCCATCAACCCGACCGCAAAGGCCGTTGTACAACGCCGGCGTCGCCAATCCCCCAAAAAATCGGCAGCGGCCGAACAAGCTGTAAAAGACCTCTTAGAGGCAAATTTTATTTCGGAAGCTCGGTATTCAACCTGGCTGTCCAATGTTGTACTCGTTAAAAAGAATAAGGGAAAATGGCGCATGTGTGTTGACTATAATGATCTCAATCGGGCATGTCCTAAGGACGCCTACCCCCTCCCCAACATCGACAAGCTCGTCGACAACTCCGCGGACTTCAAGCTCTTGTCCTTCATGGATGCGTACTCGGGATACAATCAGATCCCGATGGCCGAACACGATAAACAAGCCACGGCCTTCATGACGGCGTCGGGCAATTACTATTACAACGTGATGCCCTTCGGCCTCAAAAACACCGGGGCCACATACCAGCGGATGATGAACCGTGTCTTCCACGACGAAATCAGAGACATGCTCGAAGTATACATGGACGGCATGATCGTCAAATCTGGCACGGAGGACGACCACGCGGCACACCTCCGGAAGGTCTTTGAGACCGCAAGGTCGTGCCGCATGCGTTTCAACCCGGAGAAGTGCACCTTTGGCGTCTGCGCCGGTAAATTCCTCGGCTACTACTTGACCAAACGGGGGATCGAAGCCAATCCGGACAAATGCCACGCCTTCTCCAATATCACCACGCCTACCACGAAGAAGGCCATCCAGTCCCTCAATAGCGTGCTTGCCTCCCTCTCACGATTCATTGCCAAGTCGGCCCAACACGCCCTCCCATTTTTCAAACTGCTCAGGAAGGAGACCAAATTCGAATGGACGGACGAATGTGAGAAAGCCCTTTGCCACCTCAAATGCGTCTTATCCGAACCACCAGTGCTGACGCGCCCCGCGACGGGCGAAACCCTATACTTATATCTGGCTGTAGCCAACGAAGCCGTCAGCGCCGTCCTTGTCAGCGAATCCGGGGAGGGCCAAAAGCCCATCTACTTTACTAGCAAAGCTCTCCACGGCCCAGAAGTCCGATACCAGCTGATCGAGAAGGTCGCCCTGGCCCTCATAACAGCAGCCCGCCGACTCCGGGCATTATTTTCTCGCACACACCATCGTGCTCCGCACCGATCAGCCCATCCGCCAGCTCCTCGGCCGCCCCGACATGGCCGAACGCATGCTGAAATGGTCGCTAGAACTCTCCGAGTTCGACATCACCTACGAGGGCCGGCACGCCATCAAGGCTCAAGCTTTGGCCTATTTTGTCGCCGAGATGACCACACCGCCCGACCCCACCGCCAGGAACCACCTCTGGACCATTTTTGTGGATGGCTCCTCCAACTCCACGGGAAGCGGCGCCGGCATCGTCCTCGTCAATGACGAGGGTACGGTCATCGAAGTCTCCCTCACACTGGCCTTCCCGACGACCAACAACCATGTCGAGTACGAAGCGTTTCTGGCCGGCCTTCGCCTGGCATCCGACCTGGGAGCCACGGACATCCGAATCTACCTGGACTCCCAGCTAGTCGCTTCACAAGTCTGAGGCAAATATCAAGCAAAGAACGACACCCTCGCCGAATACCTCGCGCTCATCACCGAAAAACTGCGAGGTTTCGACACAGCAGAGATCCAGCACGTCCCCCGCGAGCAGAACACCCGCGCCGACATCCTCTCCAAACTGTCAAGCACCAAAAAGCGAGGCGGCCACAAGTCGGTCATTCAAGAGATCTTGTCGCAACCAAGTACCAGCACGACCACCACCCCCCTCGACATCAACGTCGTCGGGGATACTGACTGCTGGATGACCCCGCTCCACACTTATCTCAGCACCGGCCACCTTCCGGCCAACCCTGGAGAAGCTAACGCAACCAGACGACACGCCTGCTCGTACGTTCTCCTCGAAGGACGACTGTACCGCCGAGGCTTCGCAATCCCACTCCTCAAATGCATAGATAAGTCCTAGAGCGCAGCCGTTCTAGAGGAAATCCACGAAGGCATCAACACGCAGCACCTCGGCGGAAGATCCCTAGCACGAAAGGCCCTGCGCGCAGGCTATTACTGGCCATCAATGCAATCCGACGCGAAGGAACACGTCAAACGATGTGATAAATGTCAACGACACGGGGACATGCACCTCGCCCCCCCAACCAACCTCACGCCCCTATCATCTCCATGGCCATTCGCCTGGTGGGGGCTGGACATCCACGGGCCCTTCCCCCTAGGATCCTACCAGAACAAGTACCTCATCGTGGGAGTTGACTACTTCACCAAATGGATTGAGGCCGAAGCACTGGCCAAAATCACCGCCCACAACATACTCCGATTCTACAAACGCAACATCCTCGCCAGATTCGGGGTCCCACTCGCCATCGTCACCGACAACGACACACAATTCACAGACAAAAACTTCCGCGACTTCGTCACCAAACTTGGAACCAAACACCACTTCGCCTCGGTCGAACACCCTCAGACAAACGGCCAGGCGGAATTGGCGAACAGAGTCATACTCAGGGGACTCAGACGATGACTCAGCGACGCCAAACGAGCATGGGTCGAAGAGCTCCACAACGTCCTCTGGGCATACCAAACCACTCCCCACTCAACCACGGGAGAAACCCCATTTCGCCTCACGTACGGAACCGAGGCCGTGATACCGGTCGAAATTCGCGAATCATCCCGAAGAACGGAAGCTCCCCTGGGTACCGATGACAACGACGACGCCCTCTGAGAAGAGCTCGACCTCGTCGAAGAAATCCGCTCAGGGGCAGCCCTCCGTGAAGCCCGACTGAAGCAACAAGTCACACTTCTCCACAACAACAAAGTCCTAAAACGCGACTTTCAAACAGGCGACTTAGTTCTACGCAGAAACCGGAAAGACTTCCACGAGGGAAAACTGGCTGCGAACTAGGAAGGCCCTTACCGAGTCCGGGACAAAACGGAGCACGGGGCCTATTACCTCGAAAACCTGCACGGTGAAAAACTAGCTCGACCATGGAACGCCGCGAAGCTTAAGCGGTACTACAGTTAGAACATTGCCCGCGACGACCCATCGTCCCGACCACTAGGGGGGCGACATGGTACCACCGCACACCCCGCGTCCACTAGCGACCAAAGAAAAGCAAGCCCTGCCTCTCGTGTGCGTGGGCAGACGAACTTTCTCGGCAAGGAACACCTCGACCGAGATCCCCCGCTGCCGTACCAAAATCGGCAGGACACCCAGCTCGCGATGGGACGTCCACGCCCCGGGGAGAACTACCCTTGAAACGGCCCGACTACGTCGCCGGCCAAACCGGCCGGTTCCCTTCACCACCGGTAACAAGTCGTCGAGCTAACACCCGAACAGACCCAGGGCATATTGAGACATGCATGTTAAAAGCATTCAAATAAACAAATAAATACGAAAAACGAGCATAAACATCATGCAAATACCGAGCGCACACTTAGAAAATTCACAAAAAATATATTAAGAAAAAAGCGGGCACCAGCCCAGTAGTTAATGTTACAAAAACAGAGCACGCAGGCCCAAAGAAAGATAAGTCACAAATGTCGGCATGCAGGCCATAAAAACAACGAGCACGCAGGCCCTGCAACTCATGCTACCTCATCCGCATGATCAGCAGCCGCGGGATCCTCCTCAGGAACAACGAGATAGGGATCGACCACCTTCCCGTCGACGATCTCGTGATACGGCCCGATCCCCTCCATGACCAGCGCAACGCCGGGGTTGGCGACCTGAATCTGCTCGACAACGTTCTTAAATCCGACCTCGACAGCCTCCAAACAGTCACCTTCCAGCACCCGGATACGGGCAACCAGGTCAGCACGAGTGATTAACCGTCGATCTCCATCTGTCTCGTCCTCGGCCGGACAAAGTGCGCTGTCCAAGAATTCCGTACGAACCTTCAGCGCCTGCACCTCGGCCGTCGCCTCCCCCAACTTCTCCTCCAGCGAGGTCACCTTCCCCTCAGCGCCCTCTGCCCGTTTTCGCTGCTCAGCAACATCCTTCTGACTCTTCTCTACTTCCTCAGTAAGCTTGGCCAACCGCGACTGCATAAAGGTAAGGTCCCCCTGCAGTTTAGACAGCTCGGCAGCGAAACAGCCCTCCTCGTTCAGCACAAGAGCCGTCGTGAACGTCCGCATCATTGCAGCCAAGTCCTCCGCCAGGACACGTCGACGAGACTCTCGATCGGCCAGACGGACAGCCTTCACCTCCCCAGCGGAGACGGTAGGAGAACGAGCACCATGAAAATAGCCCGGATGCTGATGGCAGGGCGGGACGACATAACCTTCCTCGGCCGAACCGACCGTCAGATCTACCACACCTCGGGGCTCCTCGGACCTCTGCCTTTTCGATGCTCCTTGAGACGTAGGAGACTGACTCCCTTGAGGCAAAGAAGACGAACTCTGCCCCCCCGGCGTCACGACCTCCTGTCCGACCAGCTGACTCACCCGCGTCCTCGGGACCGCGACATTCCTGGTAGCGTGCAACTGCTTTACCCGCTCCTCGACAGAAGACATGTTCGCTGCAAAAACAAAGAAAGAGTTAGTGACAGCCAGAACCCTAACCACGGGGAGAAAATGAACATTCCTACCTAGATAATCCAGAGCAGCCGCCCCAGTCGCACAACCAAGCAGGGTCTTGGTATTAATCAGTCGCTTCTTAGTTCGCACATTCCCCTGCGCGTCAAGGATATACCGACCGTCGGGCGTCACCAGCTTCGACGGAGGAAGAGACCGCACAAAGGCGACTATTTTCAAATAGGCGACCATGTCTTTCTCCTCGAGGGTCCCCGCTCGTACGATATACCTGTCTGTACCTCGGTTGAAGTGCTCCGCGGTCCACAATAGATGTATCTTGGGAAGCCACGCGAGGAACCGCTGGCCGTCCACCATTCGCTCGCCCTCGTCGAAGAGAGTATCCGAGCCCTGCTGTGTGATCGGTTTAACGAGGAAGAACCGGCTTTTGAAATCCTTGACGGAATCACTATACGCCTTGAAGAGCTTGGTCGACTGTTTAAATGAGACCCATCCGTGGCGGCCATTTACCGTCTGCCGCTGTAAGTGGAAGATACGGAAAAACAACGGTACCGTCGGCTCCACCTCGAGGTAGAAACACACCACCTCGAAGGCGCGGATGAAATCCAAGGCGTTGGGGTGCAGTTGGGATGGGGCCAAGCGCAACCAATCAAAGAGCCCCAGATGAAAGGCGGAGAACGGTAACCGGAGCCGAGCCTCTTTAAAGTAGAACTCGTGCATCGGGAACATCCGCCGCCCATATCGCGAGCAGATGCGATGATGCTCTTTCGGTCGGTACACCTGCCAATGCTGTGGCTCCCCTATAGGCGTATCCTCGACGGTGGCGTACACGTCGGACGCATCGGCCACAAAACAAGACGGAGTAGAGAGCGGCTCCTCAGCCGCCCATTCTTCGGACGGGGCGATGCGCTCGTCATCAAAGTCCGGGACCTCGGGTTCGTTGTCTTCGACCATTATCCCCGGTACCAAAGCCGACATCTACACCTGAAAAGCAGAGGACAACGGTGAATTCGATAGCCAGGATCAAATCCACCCTTCCACCGCAGGTCAAGTGAAATGGCGACAAAGGCCAGAGAACGGCGAGAAAACACGCGCTCCCCGTCTACCCTCCTCGGGGCGTCTAACGCCGACCCGCCATCCCTCCGCGGGACGGTCACCAGAAAAAGCGCGCCTCCCCGGGGCATTCACCGGAAAAGGCACTCGTCCCCGGGGCATTCATCGGAGAAAGCCCCCATCCTCGGGACATTCATCGGAACAACCGATTCTCCCCGGGACACTCACCATAAAATTCGCCAGATACGGCGGACCTTACGTCCCTCCTTGGGGCATTCATCATGCCCCGACCACGCGTTCTAATTAAACGACGGAAATAAAAGGGAAGAGAAATGAGAACTCACTTGTAACGGCGGCGAACGGAGGGAAGGATCAAACGGTGCGGCGGCAATCGGCAGCAAGCGGCGGACGAGCAAAGATGTCGGAGCTTCGCAGGTACAACAGCAGAGTGAAAAGTAATAAAATGAGCGGGGACCCCCGTATTTATAACCCGGTGCGGAATTCGAAGCGACGCTAGGCTCATTAATGACATAGGGTAGCCGCCCCTACGACCGCTTAACGCACGACACGTGGCGGTAGCCTGACGGTCGCGCCCCTTCACCTGCTTTCACCCTGCTCCGCCGACGACCGGGAATCCCCGCACGAGCGCCCGTCCCACCGTGCACGAGTCCTGACGAACCTCCCGTTTCGTTACCTCTCTCCCCGACACAACGGTCTTAAGTCATCGCTCTTTCCCCAGAGCTTCGACTTGGGGGGCTCCTGTTCTGGCCTGGGCCCGACCTCGGTCCAGCCCAGTGGCCACGCCGGGCACGCACGCCCCGCTGGACGGGCGGAACGCACCTCCGGGCACGAGCGACGCAACCCACAGCCTCTCGCCGTTCCATCTTGTCGGCCGAGCAGGACGCACCCCAGCGTATCAAAACGAGGTCTCGGCTCCGCCCCTCCGCGGGGAGAACATCGCGCCCCGGGGAATCTCCCGAGCTCCCCTCCGCGGGGAGAACGATGTGCCCGGTGCACGTTCTCCACGTGCTCCCCTCCGCGGGGACACGTCATCCCCAACTGCCCACCTCCGAAAGAGCAGGTCAAACCCACTTTCCGGAGACCACGGGACAGTTGGACTAGGGCGAAGACCACGTCCTGGTCTTCACTACGCCATGTAAGCCCTAGTAGTCGCCTGGATTGGGCCTGACCATCCAGCCCAACACAAGTGACCGTTGGCCCAGCGCTGGGGTCTCTCTATAAATACCCTCTTCCTCAAGAGGGTCAGATAATTCATATCTTGCCCTTTCTGTACTTTGCTCTCACTCTGCCCAATTTCTTACTTTGGCATCAGAGTGTCTTGCAGGTACACCCCCCTTCTCCTCCTCATCACCGGTGAACAGGTAGCAGCCCAACAGCGTGTGACCAGCCCGTGATCCCCTCCTGATCAGGTCAGATCAAAATATGTAATAACAACTATAATATTTTAAAGTATCACTAGTAATTCTAATTAATTATATTATTACTAAATAACCAACATTATATAATTACTTCTAATAATTAAAATTAGACTAATTGTTACTAAATAATTTAAAATCATCTAATAATTTAAATAGAACCCAAACACAACTATATTGTATCAAATAACTGGAACACCCCTATTTATATTAAATAATTATTTCAATTAAATAAATATTTAATTATAACAATAATAATGGATTATTTCTGTAAATCCTAATTATTCTAACAACTATTAAAAATCAAATTATCTAATGATTATTAATAATTTAAATTTTATTTTCTCCGTTCTCAACCTTTATATTTTGCGTAATTATTAAATTATTAAAATATCTCCAAATCCCCCAAAACACCAAAATAGCTTAAACACACCGGAATAATTTAAATACAACAAATATCAAACACATAAACACTTCAATAATTAATAAAAAATATTTATCTAAATCTGGGGTGTTACAATTGTCCCCCACTTAAAAATATTTTCGTCCTCGAAAATCGCTCGACACAACAATTTCGTATAAACTTCATATCCGACTTTCTAGCTCACCCACCACGCTACTTCCTTACTCCAAAGAATAGTCCCTCTAATCTGACAATCTTTCTGCGAATGATAGACAATGCTCAACTTAACTTAGTCCTCAATGCTTCCTATAAGCTCTCTCAAAACTTAGACGTAAATCTCATACCTCTGTCATAAACAATACTCGACGGAGTAGCAAGCAATTTCACCATCCCACTGAGTGTAGACTCTTGAAGAAGGTTGTGGAGAAATCTAACTTTGTAGAAGAGAAAGGTGGAGAAGAAGAAACTTTGCTGCTCACGTGCCAAAACTAAGTTGAAGAGAAAAGAAATAAGTGGTACCCCGACACCGGCGCAAGCAACCACATGTGTAGCGATTGAAACATGTTTGTAGAGATCAATGAAGTGACAAATGGCAATGTCTCATTTGGAGATGACTCAAAAATACTGGTCAAAGGCAAAGGTAAAATTCTCACACGCTTGAAGAAGGGGAGTCATCAATTCATATCCAATGTCTCTTATGTTTCTAACATGAAGAATAATATTTTGAGATTGGAACAATTATTAGAGAAACACTATGACATCCACTTGAAAGAATATAGTCTTTTCTTAAGAGATTGATGACATAACCTTATTGCTAAGGTGCCCATGTCAAAGAATATAATACTCCTCTTGAACATTAAAAATTATGTGGCAAGGTATCTCAAGGCTTGCTATATCGACTCTTCGTGGCTATGACATCTACAATTCGAACACCTTAACTTTGACAGTCTAGAACGTTTGTTAAACAAGGAGATGGTATGAGGCTTGCCTAATATAAACCATTTAGACCAACTGTGTGAAGGATGTCTAATAGAGAATAAATTATGGAAAATCTTTCCAAAGGAATCAATGTCAAGAGTGACAAAACGGCTAGAGCTCATACACGCCGATGTTTATGGACCAACCAATCCAAACTATTTTGGTAAGAGTAAATACTCTCCCCTCTTTATTGATGATTATTCCAGAAAAATATGAGTTTATTTCTTAAAGGGGAAGTCAGAAGTGTTTGAAAACTTTAAGAAGTTCAAATCTCTTGTGGAGAAAGAAAGTGGTCTTTTCATTAAGGCCATGAGATCTGATCGAGGAAGAGAGTTCACTTCAAATGATTTCCAAAAATATTGTGAAGACCATGGGATCCGCCGCCCACTAACAGTGCCAAGATCACCACAACAAAATCGAGTACCAGAGAGAAAGAACTAGACCATACTTAATGTAGTGCGAAGCATGCTTAAGAAGATACCGAAATATTTTAGGAACAAAGCAGCGACATATGTGATTTACCTGACAAATTTTTCCCCAACAAGAAGCGTACATGAGAAGACACCACAAGATGCATGGAGTGGAAGGAATCCTGAGATCTCTCACCTCAAAGTGTTTGGAAGCATTGCCCATACCCATGTTCCAGATGAAAGGAGAATTAATATTGATGATAAAAGTGAAAAGTATATATTCATGGGTTACGACTCAAGATCTAAATGGTACAAGCTCTATAATCCAAATTTTGGAATAATCATCATAAGTTGTGCCTTGGAGCTCGAAGAACAAGATTGTTGGGATTGGAGTGTTCATGAAGACATGTCAATTTTCTTCCTTACTTTGAAGAAGAAGACGAAATATAACAACCAATGATAGAGGAATATATTACACCACCTGTCTCACCAACACCAAGGTTGGATGAGACAAGCTCAAGTGAGAGGACACCACGACTAAGGAGAATTTAAGAGCATTACGAGGTAATCGAAAACCAAAATAACATTAACCTATTTTATCTTTTTGGTGATTGTGAGCCTCTAAGCTATCAAGAAACTGTTGAAAACATAAAGTGGAGAAACGTCATGGATGAAGAAATTAAGTCAATCACGAATAATGATAAGTGGGAACTTACTACACTTTCACAAGGATACAAAGCAATCAGAGTAAAAAAGGTGTACAAGGAAAAAATGCAAAAGGAGACGTGGAGAGATACAAAGCAAGATTGGTGGAAAAAGGATATAGTCAAAGACAAGGAATTGACTATGATGAGGTATTTTCCCCCGTTGCTCGTCTTGAAACTATTAGACTGATCATTTCTTTAGAACCCCAAAATGAATGAAAGATCCATCAAATGGATGCAAAGTATGCCTTCTTGAATGATTTTCTCGAAGAAGAAGTTTATATCGAGTAACCACAGGGATATGAAGTAAAAGAGCAAGAAGAAAATTCTTGAAGTTGAAGAAGGCATTTTACGGACTCAAGCAAGCACCGAGAGCTTGGAATGTTTGAATCGACAAGTATTTTTAAGACAAGAACTTCATTAAGTGTCCATATGAGCATGCACTCTATATTAAATCCCAAAGTGAATATATTTTGATTGTGTGCTTATATGTTGATGACTTAATTATCACAGGGAACAATCTAAGCATGTTTGAAGAGTTCAAGAAAGACATGTCAAATGAATTTGGGATGATGGATATGGGGTTCATGGCATATTATCTCGGAATCAATGTAAAGCAAGAAGACAAAGAAATTTTTATCACATAAGAAGGCTATGCCAAAGAAGTCCTTAAGAAGTTCAAGATGGATAATGCCATCCAGTTGGCACCCGATGGAATGTGGTAGCAAGTTGAGTAATCATGAAAATGGTGAGATTGTGGATCCATTTTTTTTACAAAATGTTGGTTAGAAGTCTACGTTACTTGACAAGTGCAAGGCCGAAAATTCTCTATGATGTAGGAGTCGTAAGTCGTTACATGGAAGCTCCAACAACAACTCACTTCAAGGCAGCAAAGAGAATCCTTCGATACATCAAAGGTACAATAGACTTTGGCTTGCACTACTACTCTTCTAATAATTATGAGATTGTTGGCTATTGTGATAGCGATTGAAGTGGATACTTGGATGATAGAAAGAGAACTATTGGTTTTATGTTCTTTATGGGAGATAATGCTTTTACTTGGATGTCAAATACGAAACCTATAGTCACACTATCAACTCGTCAAGCTGAATATGTCGCCGCCACATCATGTGTTTGTCATGTAATTTGGCTAAGGAACTTGTTAAAATAGTTTAAAATGCCACAAGAAGATCCTATAGAAATATTTTCCGACAATAAATCATTACTTTCTTTGGGAAAGAATCTCGTATTTCATGAAAGAAGTAAGCACATCAATATCCGTTACCACTTCATAAGAGAATGCATCGAGAAGAAGGAGGTGAAGTTGAAGTATGTGATATCTCGAAATCAAGCTACTGGCATTTTCATCTAGCTACTCAAACGGGAAACTTTTGTGAAGATAAGGAGTATGATTGAAGTTATAAGTCAAGTTTAAGGGGGGATGTTGAAATATTAAACTTGATTTGGGCCCTAAACTTATTGTTTGTCTTTTGTATTTTTAGGCTTAGTTATTTTGGGCTTAGATAATTTTCAGTAATGTTTCTAGAAAACTCTTGTAGTGTTTGAAGTGTCTAGATATTTCTTAGGGTTTTAATATGTTATAGAATAATCTTGGTATTTTTTGAGTTGAGAACTCTCTAGGATTAGTGTGTCTAGAGTTCTCCTTAGAGTACTATAAATAGACATGTAATCAAGCAAAAATATAAAGTTCTCTCTTCCACAAAGAATTCTCCTACCTATCAAGTTTATTTTTAAGCTTATAATATTCCCACATACTTTTCCTAAACACAAAAAATGTTTTATTTCCAACACTGGGTAGGTTCGGCAAGGAAGTGGACTTGCTCAAAAGAGAAGCATCTGCTTGAGGTCGATGTTGGCAGCGATTTGGTACGACCCTTCCTAATTTGGAAAAAGATTTACTTTAACATCACTCTTCTTTTTTACATCATCCATAATCAAATCAGGTATCTACTAGCTTTGTCTTGAAGATCACCTTCTTGTTGTATCTTAGTTTTGTTTTCTACTTTACCATAGCTTCTCTTTGCACGATCTAGTCTCGTTAATCTTCTATGTGGTCTAACTCTTCCTTGAATCCTTATTTGTTGTTCTTCACTGGAAAAGGGTGTAAGGTTCTCTAACTTATTTACCCTATCTAAATAGGGGTCACGACCTCGATGTCCAAGGTGAGTCTAAAGGGTGTTTCTCTCATGGAAGAGAGAAAAGTCATCTTATGTGCTCATAGAATGTAAGGGAGACCTTCGTTCCAGTTTCCCTTTGAATTTTCCATTATTCGTCTAAGACACCTAATTAAAAATCTATCATAGATTCTACTTGATCGTTAGTATAATGGTGATCTGATAAAAAGTTCAACAAGTCCATTAGAATTATTAAAAAAACCTTTTTGGCAATAGAATTATTTTATGCATTATACTTTATTTTAGGACCTTTTTAAAATTTCCATTCCTTCAAGTGGGCTTGACCCTATATTACTAAATCCCATAAGAATTTGTATTTAAAGGGCATGTTGCCTCTTTAATGGTTATTCAGAAATTAAACATGTCTTTTAATTTATTTTATTTTCTTTTTTGTCTCTTTGGTCAAACCCTAATCTCGTGGTAGTAACAGAACCCACCTATCATTTGTGTTTTCATCTTCTTTCTCAATGCCTTGCAAAATCACAAACCTAACACCTAAAAACCTTGATGATACTCTTGAAGCCACCGACTAGTGTATTGAGGATCTCATTACCACCCACGAAAAACTTGAATATGCCATGGAAGCTAACAATCACTCTATTTCTAGTCAGTTAGGTCAAATATATATCAACCACAAAAACCTTGAAACATTAATGAATGATAAATTTGCAGTACTCACATCTCACATGACTCAACAATTTGCTTCCTTGAAATCTTCTGCACCATAAAACAAATCTACAGCAGGTATACCATCACTCGTAACCCCTTAGTTATGAAAATGTGATAATCAACACCTCATTTCCGCTAATGCGCATACCCCTTCCCACCTTCATTCCCCTTACAATGGCAAACCTAACCTCTACTCAACTATCCACCTCACCACCACAACCAACACTCTCTTTTTCTAAACTATAACCAACTTTACACTATGTTGAGTCAGCTTTTACTACTTTTACAGCTGCACCAACCAACTCATTCCCATAACCTTACACCCAACAAAAAAACATATTCCCTTCTACTTCGCATAATAACAATATTCCTCAACCTTCTTTTCGAACCCCCAAAACTGAACAAGGGTTTTTTTTATGGGACTAATGCTTTAAAATGGCTATTTTAGGCTGAACAATTTTTTGCTTTTTATAATATTTCTTATACCAATCGTTTGCCCATGTATGCATTTTATATGAAAGGAGATGCCCTAAGATGGTATAAATAGATGTTTCAAAACAATGAAATTTCTAATTGGCAAGCTTTTTCTAGGTATCTTGAACTATGTTTTCCCCCTTAACTTATGAAAACCACTAAGCCCAACTATTTAAACTAAGAAAACATGGCATAGTTTTTGAATACCAAGCCAATTTTGAAAAATTAGGAAATAGAGTGATAGGATTACCACCAGATGCAATACTGAATTATAACACCCTTATCCATAGTCCTATGTTTATACTCTTGGATCCTAAGAGTTTTATCCCAAAGTCTCTATTCCTTTTTATCCCATGACTTACCCCGTTTGAACCCACTTTTATTCCTAATATCCCATGTATCCCTAATATTTATAAATCTTAAATTATTTAAGAAAATAAATCAATGATTTGCAATTAAGTCCTTATCCCTAATTCCATCCTAAGTTGCTTGTAAAGGCCTAGTATTTAATTTAATCAAGTATATAAATTAAATAATTAAATAATCATTTAACCCAAATATAATAATCCCAAAAATATAAGCTTATCCCATATTTGATTAATTATAAAAATAATTAATTTATAATTTCCCAAAAAGGTAAATTAAACCCATTTAATAATCATAAAATAAATAAAATAATTCCAATTATTTAATTATAAAACTTATAATATCCCAATTATTTAATTAAATAACATATAATATCCCAAAAATATAAAATAATCCCCATGATTTAATTATAAAATTAATAATATCCCAAAAATATAAGATAAATCTCATAATATCCCAAAATATTAATTAATCTCAACTATCCCATATAACCCCAATTATTGGATTAAATAACTTGTGAAAATCCAAAAAAATAGACCTGATAATATCCCTGAAATATGAATTAATCCCAATTATTTAATTATGAATTCAATAAAATAAATCAAAATAAGATCCCAATTAAATTGGTCCTAATTATTTGAATTAACCCTAATTGTTAAATCCCAAATATTCCCACTTAATCCCTAATTGTAATGTTTAATTTAATTAACCAAATAAATAAGTAATTAAATAAGTAAATAAGAAAACAGAGGGGCGTATTTTATGTTAGATTAGTAATGTGCCAGATAATGGGGGTGCGGTTAGAAAATGGCCTTGAGCCCACTATCCATTGAAGTCCGCGTGAGAGATGATCCATGGAGAGAGGGAGTCAATGGTTGACTCTCTTTGGGTGGTCTGATCTTAATCAAATGGACCAAGTAGCATGGGATTGTTTCCTTTGAAAAATGGAAAACAACCGTTGATCTTTCAAATCTAACTTTGGTGACTCACAGGATCAATCAGATTGATCCTAGGACATGTGCTAAGAGTTATGTTTTGAACTAGTCTATCTAACCAATACACTTCGAAAGTGTTTCAGTAAAAGGCTTAACATAAAAGAGTTGTTCGACTAAAGAGAGAAGATAGAGATTTGCAGGAAATGAAGTAAAGAACTTTGAAATGAGTTTGCAAAATAAAATAAAATTCTTAGAAGGATTAGATTGCAACAAAAGCAAAGGAACGCTTTTTAAAGTTAAGCAAGTAAATTAAACTTCATTGAAAATAAAGATGGTGTGTTTACATCACGTACATTCTCCTTGAACTCGTTTCTCTACACTAGGCTACTTTGAGTAAATTAGGGAGTGACTTGTATAAATAGTAAATTACAACACACTGAATTCTATGTCTAAAACTCTTATTTATAATAGTAAAAATAACTACCAATAACCTCCTAAAACCATCAGCTTCCAACAAGTGTCATAGTGCATGCAGTCACTTTCTAATCGAACGCCACTTGTCCGGCTTAGTCATGGGAAAACATAACTACTCCCTCCATTATTTGAATTTCAAAAACCTTCACTAATCTTCAGCCAATGTCTCGGTCGAAGGCCATTTTCCTTAATATTTGGAAATTTCTCTAAGTCCTAAAACACTTGAATTCCCATCCAAAGGTCTCCTTACTCGAAACCTCATTCATTCTAAAAAGAATTTAATATTTTATTATTTAAATATTTTAATCTATACCTGAGGTGTCAAATTTGTGAGCTAACACATTGCCCCTAAAAAATGTCTTTTTCGACCTTTCTTTAGAAAAAGAACCATTTTTTGACAGTGTCCAATTCGATGCCGTCTTTCGACTCCTTCGCAGGCATCAATGTGGTTCACTACCCATGTTTTTGGAAGAAAAAGAGAATAAAAGAAGAAAAAATGTTCCCCTAACTCCGCCCACGTCCTTGACGTCATGGGTCATTATGACAAATTTCTTGGAACTCTCACAAAATCTTCAGACCATCATCCCTCTTTTAGGACCTACGACAATCATGGGTCTAGGTAGTAACTACCATCGTCCCTTTTTTCCATCTTGAATTCCATGTGGCCCACTATCCCTAGGCATTCATGATGGTTAGAGGTCTTCGATTTACTTCAAAACACCCTAAAAATAATTCCCCAGAAGTCACTTCAAACCTTTCCCTTCTTCAGCAAACACTTATGTATCTTTTCAAACAACTTCTAACTTTTTTCCCAAAATCCATTTCTTCCCCAAACTTCATCAATGGTCTCCTCCATGGCTACCACCCAAGCTCAAAAGAAGAAATCTCAAGTCAAAGGGCAATCAACCGCATCAATCCTCCCTCCTTTCACCACCCTAAGTGGACCCAAGATGGTGAACAACCATCAGTTCATCCCCGAACCCTTGCTAGAAGAGAAGAGACATATATATGTGAATCTCAGGTAATGGTTCCTATTGCTGTTGCAGGTAAATCCTTGGCTCTGTCTGGTCCACTATCTCCATTAGGCCTAAACTATTCCACCCTTATCAACTTTTCCCTTCTTACTGCAAGACCAAACCTCTAGGGCAAAAAGACTCTAGCAAAGTCCCTAATAAAGGCCCAAATAGTCTAGCACTACATAATGTAGACCTTAAATATATCAATGATGGAGCCAGGTTATTCAGAGCAACTCCTTACTTCAAAGATTCTGATTTGTACCTGAACTGGCTGTCGAAAATGGAGAAGGTCAAGGCAAACGACTGAAAGGAGAGTGACATCTATGATTTAATCATGATGTCGAAGGTTGGTACGACTTATTGCCCTCTCATGCTGGCCTCCTCACTATACTTCTGGGATAGTACCCACTATACCTTCCATCTTCCGTGTGGGATGATGACGCCTACCTTCTTCGACCTAGCCGCTATTACAAGGCTGAAACCCTATGGGTTGGTGTATGACCCTAAAGTAGATTGCCAAGATACTATAGGATTATCCAACACCAAACACACCTATACCCATTTTATTAACCACTATCACAACAAAGAAACAACCACAGTCGATGACGAAGAACATATAGCCTTTCTGGCCATGTGGCTATCTCGCTGTGTTTTGTGTACAAAATCTTTGCAGGTGGCGAGGAAGTATCTCACACTGGCCAATCAACTACATCTAAATCGAGGCATCTGCCTAAGTGAGATGATCGTGGCAGTCTATATGAATCCTTAAGTGGAGGTGCTGGCAGGTTAAAGGAGAAAGAAAGTTGTGGGAACTTGTTATTATCAGGTCCTTTCTGGTTACTTCGAAACCAGCCTCCCTCATAAAGGAGATGTTGACGAAGAAGCCTCTGCCATTACAGAAAGACGAGTCGAATGGACTCGACTAATCCAACTTACTCGTAGTGAAGAAGGTCATACGCTCAGAGCCAATCTTTCTGGGTTCATCCAGATTTTCGCCAAACATCATGAGTTCACCTCGAGAATGGCTCCATTTACAGAGAGGAAGTATGGTTCTGAGGGGTTTACCAGACCTTTTCCTCCTCCGTTTAAAAAACATGAAGAGGAATCAAAGCTTGTCTGGGAAAGATTTTTGACACCTCGATTAATAGTTCACAAACTCAACCTTCTAAGAGGTCAAGCAAATTTGATGGCCTATCAGCCTAACCTCGTGTCACGGAAATTTGGCTTGATTCAGAGGTTGCCTAAATGCTTGTATGAAAAAAAGGCCCGTGTTATCTTTCCTCTCACCGTCTTCAACCCTGTTAAGTGTTCGACCCACTTAGCTCGCCACGCTCATAAGTCCTTTTTGAGACCTATTTACGTTGAACCTTCTTATCTCTGCTCCCCAAAATTCTACAACTGGTGGTCCAAGCACTACAACTCATAGTTTCTTGACGTTTCAAGCTTTCGTAGATGTGCAGGAGAAGATCAAGAAAGGTACATCTACTCACATCAAGGAGATTCAAGCCTTCCAAAAGTACTTTGAAACCGCCTATCGACCAGATGATATTAGTCGAACCATCAGTGAGGCTGTTGTCACCCTGAGGGAAATATTTTCAAAGAAAATGGAGGATTTAAAAATCCCTTGATACGTTCCTCGTGAGAAACGCTATGAAGTAACCTTCGCTTTATTCCCCCCGAAGATCCCTCGATTGCCAATTGCTGACTTTGTAGTGGCTCTTGCCCCTTCATTTCTAGATTAGTTTATCTGTGGAGATTCAATAAAAATCCTTCGACAGCCGTAAAAATCGAAAGCGCAGCAGGTGGTTCCGACTAAGCACACGCTCGATACTTTCAAAGGGAACCTTCATGTTGGTATCGAAGATGTTCGTATCGAATCCGAAATCTTTGAAGGTCGTCACCGTTCGATTTTGAGCTCCTTTAACTGAAATTTATTGTAACTAACTGAAATCAACATGAATTTATTTTGCAGTTGCCCCTAAAAGGAGCGCTCCTCCGCCAAGAACTAAGGCCAAGGCCGAAGGTCATAAGGTAACTTGCATGCCTTTGTTGTTCTGATTCTCTTCTTTTTAGTTGTTCCTCATATCTCTTAATGCTTTAGGTGTCTCGCAAGCCACCCACACCTCAAAATAAACTTAAAAGGGCTTCTTCCCAAATTATTATTTACTCAAAGCATGATAACGAATCTCCTCCTGAAGAATTACAGTTGAAGAAGAGGCAGAAGATCAGCCAGGGGATGGATACTGCTGGCACCCCATCTAAACCTTCGACAGCCAAGACTCTGAAGCTGACTACCCCTATTCGTGATAATGTTGAGGCTTCCATTGAGGGTACTTCAATTCCAACCATAGTCCCCATCGAGAGCGACAATTCTAGTCCTGCTGATGAAGGCACCAAGGTACATTTTTATGCTTTAGTTCCTCTTGAAGTCCTGGTTCATTTATACCTTGTTCACTATTTATCACACCTGGTTCCCATTTACCTAGGCTGGTGCTGGTGGCTCGAAACCACCCTCGACCAAATCTCCTTCTCCAACCATTCTTTTAAATAGCCAAGGTGAGCCTAGTTACCACCCCACCTCTGACTTGGGCTCTGGTATGAGTTCTTTTGGTGAAATTAACAAACCTGATTTTGCAACATCTCCTCTTTCACCCACCAAAACAACTACCCAACAGTCCCAAACTGATGGGTCTGATCACGAAGAAGATAATGCGCCATAGACTCTAGAGGTAGCAGATGCAAAGGACACTCCCATGGAGGAAGATACAACTCTAGCTGACGCAAGTAACTCCCCTTTGGACGAAACCTTTGTTGTCAAAGATACTGGGGAAGCAAGGGATAAGGACATTGTCGAGGATGAAACCATGCACCAATCAGAACTGGATGGTTCTAATGATGAAGGTGCTGGGGATGAAATGGACAAAGACCAAGCTGGTGATGGATAGAGTGAGGAAGAGAAGCTTGAGGGAAGTCCAGTCAACAACCCTGCCCCTGTCGATGTGATTATTACTCCAACCATTGTTGCAGTTAAGGAGAGCGAAACAATGCCTACCAGATGTGAGGCAAGTCTTACCTGTTTAGAACTTAACGCCTTAAAAATCACCAACCCTCAACAGTATATCAAGATTCTTCTTGGGAATCGAGGCAGTTCCTCTGGCAAGGCCTCCTGCACTTCGACTTCTGAGCATCAAGCCTCGAGCAAACCAACAGAAAGCATCCTCGAGAAGGTCAAAGGGAAAATATTCAAGGGAGATCTTTTTTCCATTTTGAAAATGGACCAAGTTACCCATCTTTCTTTGAAGACTCTTCTTCAGCAAATGGACATTCATTCCATCTCCTCTGAATCTGCCACCGTTATCATGGAAATTGGCGCTTTGATCGACCAAGTCTATGGTGACCTTAGACTACTGCCTCAGATCGAGAGAGCTATCTCGATTAAAGCTGGTAGTGAGGCTGCTGCCTGGACCGCCGTTGCTGAATCCGAAGGTAAAATAGCGAAGCTGGAGGAGAAGAAAGAAAAGCATCAACAAGAGATTGTTGCCAATGAAAAGAACATCTCTTCCTGGGAGCGAAAGATTAAGAAGCTTCGAAACAGGATATCAAAGGCTAAAAAGAGAAATGCAGAGTTGTCCACTTTCGATGACTCCAGTTTTTCAACAGAGCTTAACCACGCCATTACTTTTGCTGAAGAGTCTCGGCAATTGGAAGTAGAGGTTGCCAAACTAGAATTCGACAAGAACTTGTGTCAAAAGCGCCGCGAACTCCAGAAGTCGAGATACTTGAGGATGAAGGAGAATTTCCCCTTTTAGTTTATTGTTACCTTTTGTAATGCCTTTTATTTTCCTTGGCCCTCGGGTGCCATAGTTTTTGACTTGATTGTGTAACGACATGAGCCATTTTGGCCTATATAAATACCATTTATGGCTTTGCTTTGTGTCTTGAATTATTCTGTTGATATTTTAACTTCATGAAGCGCTGGTTTGTATTTTTTCAAATACTTACCATTTACTTTTAAGATTCTCCTATCTTCATTTAATTCTTCTACTTCGTATGCTCCATTGAAGAATACTTTCGTGACTTGGAACGGGCCTTCCCACTTTGGGGACCACTTGCCCAAAGATCTAACCTTTCGATCCATAGGTAAGATCACTCTCCAAATTAGATCTCCCGATAGAAAGGTCTTAGCCTTAACCTTTTTGTCATACGACTTCTCTACTCTCCTATTTTGTCTTCTCAAAAATTCTAGAGCCTTAAGTCTTTCTTCATCTAGATCTACCAACTCATCAAGCATCATGTCCTAATAAATCTCATGAGGGATTTCATGATGTCTGTGGATCCTAACTGATTGTATGTAGATCTCAACAGGCAACACTACATCATGGCCAAAAGTCAGTTGATAAGGGGTGCTATTGGTCGCTTCTTTGGGGGACGTTCGACATGCCCAGAGGATCTGATCCAATATTTTATGCCAATTCTTTGGTTTCTTCCCCACCTGTTTTTTTATCAAAGCAATCACTACTTTATTTGCTGCCTCAACTTGAGCATTTGCTTGGGCATAATAAGGTGTAGAGGTTAGAAGTTTGAATTCCATTTCTTTAGTGAATTCCTGCATTTTTTGACCAGTAAACATTGATCCCTGATCTGTTGTAATTGTTTCTGGCACTCCAAACCTGTAAATGATATATTTTTGAATAAAATTGATGACATCCTCTTCATTTACTTTTTATAGAGGTATCGCTTCGATCCATTTTGTAAAGTAGTCTATTCCTACTAAAATATACTTTTGGTTTTTGGAGGACACTGGTCGAATTCCCCCCATCAAGTCCAAGGCCCATCCTCTAAAAGGAGACAACTTAACTATAGAGTCTAATTCGCTTACTGGGACATGTTGTATGCCAGCGTGGACCTGACATTCCTGGCAGTCCTTGGCGAATTCGATGCAGTCCTTTAACATAGTAGGCCAATACTTGCCTTAACGAAATAATAACCATTTCATCTTGTGGCCTACTTGGTGTTCCCCACATGTTCCACGTGGACTGTTGATAGGGCCAAATATGCCTCAGATTCAATAAGGCATTTAAGCAGGACCCCCTCAGAGGTCTTTTTGAATAGCTCGTTTCCTAGAAGAACGTAGCTTAGAGCTTGATACTTAATTTTCTGCTCTGTAGATGGTGATGGGCTTCGAAGGTACTCAACCAAAGGTTTCCTCCAATCTTTATCCGTCAAACCTTCAACCGTGAAAATTTCAAAATTTTCTTCGTCATCATAGCCAAACTTTACTACGACGTAGGCCAACAGACACGACCTTCCCTCTGGCTTCGATTACTTCTTGTAGGTTTTCTTTTGAAACCCTATATCCAGAGGCGATTTGTGCCAAGTCGTTCGCTACTTAATTTTTTAGTTAGGGTATATGTCAAATGGTTGACACTTCGAATTTTTTGAGTAACTTGTTGGCTATTACGAAGTACATAATAAGGTTTTCTTTGACACATTTGTATTCCTTTGTTATTTGCTTTATCACCAACTCTGAGTCACCCATTATTTCGACTCGGGTTGCCCCTAATTCTAACAAAATTTCAAGTCCCGCTATCAAGGACTCATATTCAGCCTCGTTATTGGAGCATAGCCCTTCGACTTTGTATTTAAATTTTGTTGGAATTTTATCAGGCGAAATAATCAACAAACCAATGCATGTCCCATTTTTATGGCTGGAGCCATCGAAGTATAACTTTCAGGGCTCTAGTTCGATATAATTTAAAATGTTTTCATTTATGGAGTGGTCGAAAATGAAGTCTGCCACTATTTTCCCTTTAACTGCCTTCAAAGGTTTATAAATTAAAGAATACTCAGTTAATGCTAGTGCCCATTTCCCTATTCGACTATGCAAAATAGGTTTAGACAACATGTGTTTGATAATATCAAAATGCGAAGAGACATACACATCAGCTTGTTTTATATATTGGTTCAGTTTCATACAAGAGAAATACAAGCATATACATAACTTTTCTATCATGCTATATCTAGTTTCTGCATCATTCAAAACTCTATTGAGGTAGTCAATGGCTCTTTCGACGCCATTCTCATCCTCTTGAGCTAACATGCTCCCTGAAGTCTTGTTTAATGAGGCTATGTACAACCCCATGCTCTTGCTCCTGCAAGGTGGCGAAAGCACTGGAGGGTGGCTCAGGTAGTCTTTGATTTTGTCAAAAGCCTCCTATTGATCCTTCCCTCATTCGAACCCTTCTTTAGTGAATCAAAGCAATGGTGAGAAGGCCTGCGTTTTACCGCTTAGGTTTGATATAAACCTTCTCAAGAAGTTTTTCTTACCTAGTAGTGACTGCAGCTCCGTCTTAGTCGATGGCGCTTTCACTTCCATGATAGCTTTGGTCTTGTTTAGGTTGGTTTTGATCCCCTTTTTGTGGACCACGAAACCTAAAAAATCCCCCGCCTGCACACAAAATGCACATTTTAGAGGGTTCATCTTAAGACCATATGTAATACCCTAAATTTTACCCTTAGATTAGTCATTTCATTTCGGATTCCATCTCATTTTGCATTGCATTATCACTAACCACTAATCAGTTTGCTCAGTCCGTTGGTTTTGCAGGAAAAATCACACTGTGCGTAGTTTAATTGGTGAAGGGCAAAATGGTCATTAATTTGCAGTTTGCTGACGATTGATGAAGCAGAGTGTCATCAGGAATCCCTCAAACAATTAGGGTTCCCAATATCCGATCATGTAGCTTAATTGATAATGAGCTGAATTTTATGACGGTATTGAAGTCAGATTTCTTGCGCCCCAGTACATCTTGTTCCCGAGCAGAGATTTAGCCTCCAGACAGATTTCGGAAGTGCCTGTGGGTTCATCAACTATATAGAGTTGAGTGCATTGAGATATCAGTGGGTTCGGGTTAAATCGGCGTAAGAATGTGCTTTGAAGAATTTATGGTTACAGAAGCACGCTTTTCTGCTTTCCACTGGTCAACAGTCAAATTTAAGGAAACAACGGAATTTTAGAGAGCGTTAGATATATAATGAACATTTGTGGTTTTGATCATGATTATTAGTCAAGCTGACTCAGGTTACCGGTTTAAATAGTTGAAACGTGATTTGAATTTTCAATACGGAAGGCAGTTTCGTTTTACCGTTTAGCTGAGTTTCTCTGCTTATCTGTTCAAGGCCATATTCACTATTAATATCAGATACAAATTGACTTGCAAGAGGTTTGTTGAGCTTAGTGGTTAATAGTCAAACGTCGTAGTAATCAGACAATTTACATTAACTAAATTTACTTGATAAATTCAAGCAGTTGACTTTATCCGGTTAAGTATAAACGGAGGATTTTGTTTAGACGAATTTAATTGGAGTAGCTTAACCGTTTAAATTTACTTAATCAAAGTTGTTTGGTTGAATGTACGTGCAGGAATTCGTTTGGGTAAATTCAATCAAGATAATATTTGTTGGAATTAAGCGGAGGAATTCGTTTGGATAAATTTTAATTAAAGGAGTTTAATCGTTTAAGCTTTATCGGAGGAGTATTCTGAGATTTTTATCGGAGATTGGAATTGAAAATTGTAATAGAGAAATGCAATTGAAAAATAATTGGAATTTTATTTATTTCAATTTTGGTACTATTACAATATTTCAATAGTATGATATTGAAAAAGGATAATTACAAATAAATTACTAAAGTCTTATTTTTTCTAAATTTGTCTACTTGGTCAATTCTTCTATCCGACTTTTCCGAACCTACAAGAAAAATAAATAACAGTGAAAATAATAGAGTTAATCAAATTCGGTTTTTTCGGACTTCGACACCCTCAGGAAATTCTCATCATCGGGTATGTTGGGAGGGTAACGACAATGTCGAAGCCAGCTCCTGACTTATATTTTTCGACCTCGACACAAGACCGGTAATGATCTGTTCATTTTTTCCGAGAGAGATAATGTTTTGAAAAAGAGTTTCACGAAAAAATGGTTTATTTGCATCCAGCCAAACAAATCCAAAGGAAATGTGGATATCCAAATACAAAAAAAAAATCCATAACCACAAAAATATGGACATCCAAATCCAATAAAAATCGAAACTCAAAATATGGATATCCAATCACCAAATCGTGTCCAGCTTCACACCAACAACAACCAAAACCACAAAAGTTCTAGCCAATAACTAATTCCTGGAAAAAGTTGCAAGCAAAGGCGACCAAATCAAACAACGAATTTCACGACATGAGACTGTAAATTCGCAACCGCAACCAAGAAATTGCCACCAGACAACACCAATAATTCCTGAGAAAAATCAGCAAATGAACCACAAAAAATGCAAAGAATCAGCACCTACACAATACTAAAATTGCAACCTGAAATCAGATCCGGCCCACGAAAATCAAAGGATATAAGAGCTAAGAGTTCATCATTAAAAGGGATCCGCCGTTCATTTGAAAAAAGGGAGGAACCATCATCAAAATTAGCAGAGAAGAATAAAGAAGGATCAGAGGAGTTCATCATCAATAAACCACCAAGCCTTCAGTCACGCAAGCAACATCACCGATCAAAAGCGCGAAAACATCATCGAGGATCCGAACCACCACCGCTCATCATCAACAAACCAGCGGCGACGGCGATAAGTTTGCCTGGAAGCTCACTACCACCGCGGAACCAGAGAAATAAGCTGAATCGTAAGTATCTTTAAACACTTTCACACGTTTTGTTTGTTTTTCAGGGACAAAGAAGAAGTAGAAACAGACATGCAAATGGCGGAACATGATGAAGAAGAAGAGGGAAGCTTCAGATATGGGTTTGTGCCGCCGGCATTTGAAAGAAGAAGAGGGATTCCAATGAAACCCTATAAGCTAAAATGCCTGCGTGAATACAACCCATCCCACTTTATTATTCATTATCTTTTCATTTTTTTCCTCATTATTTCTTTTTATAACTCATAATTAGATTATTAATTTAGTTTATAATTATTAACATTTAATTTATAATTAAGGTTTCTAATAACTTGTGAGTAGTAATTGGTTTTGTAAGTTAGAATCAATAACCTTTTTTTTATAACTTATAACTAACAATTTTTTTATATAATTTATAGTTAATTTAATTTTTAATAAATTGTAATTAAAAAGCGTTTAGATATCTAGCTTAAAATTCAAATTGGTTTCTTAGTTAAACATTTTTTGTTTTATTAAAATTCACCTTTTTTTCAAAAAAGCAAAGATTAAGCCTTTTTATTAAAAGCATATTTCAAATGAAAACATTTTTCTTCCCAATTAAAGTTTTAATTAAAACCACTTTTAATCCATTAAAACTTTTTAAGAAAGAGAACTTTAACATTTATAAAATTGCCAGTTCATTAAAATTAAAAATAAAACTTTTCTTTAAAATTAATTTTTTTTAGTAATTACTAATTGTGTTAAAAAAAATTTGAATTCATCCTTCTTTTCAAAAGTTCAAAAAACAAATTATTCTCTTTTAAATAAAAATTCAAAAAACAATAAAGAATGCCTAGTCTGGCCATTTCAATTTTGTCTGACCATCATTTAATCCCTATTCATCTCTGCTTACTAATCCATGATTTTTATTCATATTTCAATTTTTCGGTTGTAATTATGCGAGGCTATCGTCGCTTTATTCTGAGATTTTTTTTCAGGGTTGTAATTTACACGAGTGATCGTCGCTTTGCACTTTTTTACTGCTTTCATATTTTCCTCTATTTCAATCCTTCCGTATAACAAATTTTTCATTCATCATTTACCGTTAAACCCTCCAAAGGATTAGGTCTAACAGTTTGACCGCCGAGTCAATAGCCTTAACCTTTGACCCATTCAAACCCTAAATTTCCTAGGTGTCCCGCTGTAGACTGAAATACCCTTTACCCTAGCGTTAGGTTAAGGAGTCGTCGCACTCCATCTTAGGTTTCCCGCCGTGGAATACCTCTTTTACCCCTTTAATTCAATTCAACTTTTCAACATAGAAATAAGAGTCGCCGCACTCCACGTAAGCGCTTCCTTAAGAACGCTTATTCCCCATTGAAACCTTGACCACAGTCAAGAAGTTTCTAAGCTCCCTTTCGAGGGGAACTACGATTACTATGATTCCATCCCCTACCTTGGATACGTAGGCATAAGATGCGAGTCTTGGCGAGTAAACTTAGGACTAACCCTTAGGTCTTTCTGTCACTTCTAACCCTTAAATAAATATATACCCTCAAGCAAATAATCAAGAAAAATAGTAAATTTAAACAAAAAGGTTCCTGTAGAGTACTACAGAAGTTTAGGGTGCTAATACCTTCCCTAAGCTTAACCAACCCCTTACCTAGAGCTCTCCCCGCATTGTTTACGATGCAAAAATTAGGTTTTCCTTCTTTTGACATTTTCCTTCGGATAAATCAAAGATTGGTTGTGAATCAAACATGTGCGATTCAAATTAGTTAATAATTTAATATCATATTCTCACCGCAATAGAAAATGGCGACTTCACTGGGGATATCTAACTTTTAAGGGTTACACCTACTTTGTTTATTGCATGTTATTTGATTTATGATCTGTTTGCTTGTATGTATATATTATTATTACCTTGCTTGGGGTATCCCTGTATGTCGTGAAAACCCTTACTATTTTTGGCTAGGAGTCCATGATATTGGGGACCGTAGTACCTTAACACCACCTTGGCCTTATCTAGGACGTAGTGTGGGAACTATGAGGTTACACGATGCTACACTCAAAAGAGGTTCTCTTGAGAATATTATTAACCACCGAGTCAGTCGGAAAATTGATAATATCCGAAAGATGGACTGATGACTTTGGACACTTCTTTAGAACCCCTGTTCTGCAGGTACAACTAATCTATAGTACATACCTTTTTGGGATGGGTAGACCTTAACTCCATTCATGTTCCTTTAACGTAGGACTTGTGTATATTTGTGCATTGCATTCATAAAGCATCACATTGCATTAAGTTTCATGGAACTCAAACTTTATTTATGAACATTGCAGGATACCATGGATTACAATAGGAAAAACACTTTGAAATATTCTTTTAAGAGTCTTAAGTTGGATGACCTAAGGAAGTTAGGAGCTTTGGTTCAAGATCAAGAAGGTTTCTGAAACAAATATGGAAGGTTGTTACCTCTGTTAGGACTTCAAGTAGACGACAGACTTCTTTCTGTTTTGCTACAGTTCTACGATCCATATTATCATTGCTTCACCTTCCCAAATTATCAGCTATCGCCTACTTTAGAAGAGTACTCTCAGTTGGTGGGGTTACCTATTTTGGATGGGTCTCCGTTCCCTTTCTTGAAGAAGGACCCTAAAGAGCAAGACATTGCTAGAGCGATATTCTTGATGGTTTCAGACGTTAAGGACAATATGACTAACAAAGGCGAAACTTTTGGGTTACCCACAAAGTTCTTAATCAAGAAAGCCCAATACCATGTCAATCCTTTGAGCAGACCTACATTTGAGGCAGTCCTCACCTTGCTTATTTATGGAGTGCTACTTTTCCCAAGTGTTGAAGATTTCGAACTTCAGAAGCAGCTTTAGTCGAAGAATGAAGGGTCACTTTCCTACAAGAAGATAAAAGTCTACGAGGATTTATTTTCCTCCAACTCTCGATCTACTCTTTGAAGTTGTGGACATTGCTTATCTTTTATTTAGCTATTATAGGATTATTTTAAGAATATTATTTTTAATCCATTTTCAAATTAATAAATAAAATTCCTTTGGTGTTTCGCGATATTCATAAATATTTGAATTCAATGAATTCGTTCATTCGCATTTTTCATTTTAGCATCATATTTTTGCATTACATGTGACTCCCGATGTCTCATTCTCGGTTCTCTCACCTTCCAGTTTCGTCACCCTGGGTCCTCTACTTCAGTACAACACTAGAGCCCAAGCTCAAAAAAGGATGGAAGAGCGTATTCAAGAGATCGACCGTGTCAGCCATGAACTCGAAGATCTTAGGGGAAGTATGGGGCAGATTATGGAGATGCTACAAGCTCTTAATGCAAAGATGGATACTCAGCCTACTGTTGTTTCTAAGACTATCAATACTGTTGCAGATCCTCAACCAGCCGTTACTGTTGAGAACATACCTCATCATGGTCTTCAATCCCATTTGGTGCCTCCTATTGCTCAACCAGTTTAGCAAGACCGTCCTCTAGAGTTCAAAACTCCGAGCTTCGACCGTCACAAAAGTTCTACATGCCGGAGGAGTCTCTCACACAGGTATAACCGTAAAATGGCTGCTCATCAACCATGGCGACGTCAACCTAGTTATGTCAAAGGTTATCCCATTCAGTATGCTCAACCACCCTATGTAGTTGTTTTTGCGCCTCCCTTCAATCGGTAGTTTCCTACATATCAGCATGTGCAACCGGCTCCGGTCTATCAAGCTCCGGTTTATCAACAACCTCCCGGTTATCAGCCTGTGAGAGGGATTGGGTTTTGCAGGAAAATTTGACCTTTAGCCTACCCGGTTTTTTGGTTTTCTCTTCAGAGCAAACTTTTGAACTTATCCAGTCAGCAACGCAATAGTTTGTCAGAGCTTTGTGGTGGTTGTGATCCCGTGTTTGCTGCATCTTGCATTGCATTTGCATAAGCATCTCTGCATCATTTTGCATATCATTCTTCAGTTGGCCAGAGCTCTTATCCCGCTTTTGTTTTGATCAGAAGGTGATTTCCCAGTGCCCGTTTTGAACAAGTGGTGATTGTTGGAAGACGACCAAGTGGTTGAAGCAGAATCAAGCAGTGAAGTTAGGTTGAAAGTTGTTGGTAGTTATGTCAGGAAACAACTTCCAGAATGTTGATACCCTATCAGGTTTTACCATGATGATCAATCCTCTATATGGTTCTTTGCTTGATGAAGATTCTCCACAAGTGAACAACCTCACTGAAGCTCATCCTTTGCAGCCCTCTGTTGAAGACCAAGATATACATGAACAGTTTGTTGTCCGAAGTGAACGTTCTCCTTCTCCTGATACCACAGATTATCATGATACTATTTTCTTTGTGTCGAATTCTAGAAGAGAGGTTCCGATAATAAGGACTAAGGACCCGAGAGCTCTTGAGTATGCTAAAAAGTTTCATGTGTTGGATGAAAACTCAAGGCCTTGGGAGTTAAAGATATTGTTGGTCTCAATGCTTCAAACATGTGCCTGGTACCCAACCTAACTTTACCTCCGAATTTCAAAGCGTCGAGGTTTGAGAAATATAAGGGTGATAGTTTCCCGAGGAAACATTTGGTGATGTTCTCCAGAAGAATGACCATGTTTGTGCACAATGACAAGTTGATGATTCACTGCTTCCAAGACAGTCTAATTGGAGCATCTCTGAGTTGGTATATGCAGTTAGAGAGCAGTCAAATCCGATCATGGTTGGACTTAGCCAAGGCTTTTCTGAAGCAGTATGAATATAATCTTGACATGGCTCCCAGTCGCATGCAGTTGCAAAGCTTGTCTAAAGAGAACAATGAACCCTTCAGGAGGTATGTGTTGCGGTGTGTCGCTACTGCGAAAATCGGCGCCGGCTGACAGAAGAGTCGCCATCGTGCGTTATTTATCCCAACGGAGGGAAAGGAAACGCTCGAAGTAAACCTCGCAAAAAACGGGGAAAGGTATGGTCATCGCAACCAAAACCTGGGTTCAGGAGTCGGTTACGCAAGGGGAAGGTATTAGCACCCCTCCCGTCCGTCGTACTCGACGGGATCCACGCTTGCTTGGGTTGTCTACAGGATGCAAAAACAATCTATCTACGGCTGCTAAATCTAAACGGAAGGGAATTGACTCGATAGAGCATCGCACTCTATGCCTACGTATTCTCAAGAGAGAAAGTCAGAGTCAACGTAGTTCGGGACTACGGGGAAATTGGCTCGCCAAGACCTCGCGTCTTGTGCCTACGTACTTCCACACTGCATGGAAGATCAGAGCTTTACGTAGTTCAAACTAACTACGACTAAACAGGGTATTCTCACACAGCAGTGAGAAAATCAACTGGTTTCACAGGTCGGGAACCTATGGGAAAAACTATGGTTTGATCTCAATATGCACTCGGGCAAGAGAGAAAAAAGGGTTACAATTAATCGTTAGCGGGAAAGCCTCGATCGCACAGCAGCGAGAGAACAGAAAGTCAGTTGTTAGTGTGCTCGCTAGGATATCGCATCCTATGCCTACATATTCTCGTCTGGTGCGAGAAATCAGAGCAGCTGTAGTTCGGCTACTTCGGGACCACAGCTCAAATCTCGTTTTATTAACATTCTGAAAATGATTACAATGATTGAATACTGAAAATAAATCTCCTAGGAAATACTATCCTATCCTATCCTGAAAAATCGAATGGAAAATAATCCCCTAACAAGTGGACTTTTAAGACTATCCCTAAAATAAACTTCTATGAAAAAATGCACTCTAAAAAATATTACATCTAATATTTTTTTCTCTTTTTCTTCTCTTCCTTTCAACTATTTTCTTCTTTTTTTCTTTCAAAATATCTTTTCTTTATTTTTTCTATTTTTTCAATATACTTTTCTATTTTTTTTTCTCTTCAATATTCCTTTTTCTCTTTTTTATATTTTTCTCTCTATTTTCTTTTAATATTTCTTTTGTCTCAACATTTCTTTTTTTCACATATTTTTCTACATATTTTTCTCACTATATTTCTTTTTCTCTTTTCTTATTTTTTTTCTCTATTTTCAATAATCCTTTTCCATTTTTGTAATAAAGAAAAACACAAGAAAATCTAAAAGGGGGAGGGGGTTAGTTACAGTTATGGGGTGTTAGTCTGCAGAAAAAATAAAATAAAAACAAAGGCCCAACCCAGCCCACACTGCACACACGCAGGAGGGGGGCATGAGGAAAAACGCAGGTATGTTGCCAAAAACATTCGTTGGGCTCAGGCCCAGAGTTCATCTAGAAAAAAACAAAAAAACACCCAGAGGGGGGTGTTGAACTAAAACGGAGATGCTGGATTCAAAAATATAGTTGGGCCTGAGGCCCAATCTCTTTCCCCCTCCCTTCCTTCACTCTGAACCTGAAACCCTAATTCTATCCTCCTTTCTCCCTTTACAGCGCCGCCGCCATCGCCCTCCCCCTCTCAGACTCCCCTTCATCTCTCTCAACCGCCGTCACCATCATCTTCACTCTCATTTCTCTCCGTTTCAAACTAGCTTCCTCTAATCAACAAGAGAAACTCATCTTCCTTTAAGTCCACAACACAAACGATTGGGAGAGGCAAGGCTTCAATGGCATTGAAGGAATTTGTAGATCGTGAGTTGCATGCGAATTTGATGATCCCTGGATGTTGAAGATCTTGAAGGTTCTTGGAAGTTCTAGGACGAAGGAGACTGGAGAAAGCGAAGAGCATAACGAACAGGGATGAAGGCTTTGGGCGTTCTGGGAGATGTTTATGAAGTTTGTTAGTGAATTGTTGAACGATAAAGCTTGATGATCTTCTTGCATGTTCTTGTTGCTGGAAATCTGATGATGATTGCTTGATGAAGTTCTTCTGGAGATGAAGATCGGAGGTTTGTTGAAGTTCCTGGATCTTGGTGATTTGGTTGAATTAGATGAGTTCTGGTAGAAGGATGAACTTTGATCGGAGATGGTGATCGGTGGAATTGAAGGAGATGAAGTCTGGAAAAATCTGGAAATATGATGAACATTCTTGAAGAATGTTGAATGAAAATCTGAGGTGAGATTGATGGTGGTTGAGAGTTCATCCGTTCTGGCGATTTTTTGATGGTTGAATGAGTTTGTGACCGGAGGTTGGATCGGAGGTTGGATGAGAGGAGGAAGATGAAGCTGATCGGAATCTGGAGATTTTTCTGGGTTTGTTGGAGGTTTTCCGGTGAAATGCACGGTGGTCGCCGGCCATGCATGCCGGCCGGTGAAGGTTCCTGGTGAGGACCGGTGGTGCGTACGCGTGGCAAGGTAGTGGGAAGGAGTGGCGTGCATGGATGCCACGTATTGGTATCGTGGCAGAGAGAGGGACGTTCTGGGAGTGATGTGGCGTGCGTGTGTTGAATAACGTGGGGTCCTCCCTAGTTTAACACGTGGATGGCTGGTTTTATACTGCTGAGAATTCTGGAAATTTCTGGAATTAACTGGAAAATTCTGGACTGAATGGATTTTGTGGACCTGCGAACTGGGCTTCACCTGATGAATGGGCCCAACGAAAAAGAGTGATAAAACCCCCAAAAACTGAATCTGGATTAAAGCAATTTTAATGAAAATGATTAGACCAATTAACCCTAACTAAAAACTAACCTAATTAACTAACTACTACTCAATTAATTTCTATTAACTAACAAACTCTAACAAATCCACTAATCCAAAAAAAACTCTAATAAAACCTATATTATTTATATCTAAAATTAAAAAACATTTAATTTCTATTAACCCTATTATTTATTGTTCTAAAACATTATATCCTAAAAAAAACCTATTTATTTAATAAGGAAAAATCTATATTATAAAAAAAAAGATTAAAAAGCTATTAAAACTATTTAAAAAAACTATTAATATTCTATTAAATCCTAAAATGATTAAAAACCTATCTAAAAAGGATTAAAAAGCTATTAAAAATATTAAAAATCTATTAATATTCTAAAAAATGCTAAAAAATGATTTAAATCTATTTATACCCTAAAAATGGCCAATAAAATCCAGAAAAATCACAATAATTCCTAGAGGAACAAAAATAGCGCCGAACGGCAAATAAAACCACGAGAGCGCACCGAAATAGCCGGTAAATAAACGGGCACCGAAATATCCCAAAAATACGATTCTACTCATCTGAACTGATTAAAAGCACCTGAGACGCGAGACGAGAGCTGTGATCCCGATAAAATCAAAACAAATGAGAAATGCGCTGTATGCGACATGCAGATGCGAATGCGGTCATGCGTCGAAACATCGAGCCAGATATGGGACCCGGTTGGTCAAATTTTGGGGTGCAACAGCTGCCCTTATTCAAGCGGCTTGGACCTGAATGGTTGAAGAGCGCTCAGCCTTCGAACATTCAAGGTAGATGACGGTTGAATACAAATGGAACCCTGAAATTTGCCAACCGCGGGAATATACTGCAAAACTGCTTGAGGAATAGCTTCCAATGAACTGAAGTTTGGTTGTCACGGCAACAACTGGTCAATTTTCTGATAAATTTTCTTCTCCTTTTCAACACCTGTGTGACGCCACAGATACTGATTCTTCGGAATAATGCTTCAGAAAAGCAAACATCTCCCCATCTACTATGGGATCTTTCTGTCGACTCCTGGTTCACGGCGAACCTGAGGAAACTCTCCTGGGGAATTCTGAATTGAACTGCCTGGCACTTATTCTGTCAACAGGCCGCAGCTTCAGAAATCTGATATATGTCAATCTCCTTGTTGTTGTTTTTTCCCGATGCTGACGTAATAACCAAATATGAAGAAATCACTCCGCTGGGGAAGAAGAGAAGCTTAACCACACAACTCTGCAGGTGAACAAATTCGAAATCCAATAGGTAACCAACCTGGTCCATGTTTCGACAGGCGTATGCTTGAGAATGATGCAATGTCCTATATGACATGAATATGCTATGCGTTCTGTTTGAAAATGCGAGGCTCAGACGGCATGCTATATGTTTGTATAAATGATATGACGATATATGCAAATGCTAATGTAAGCTCGAGCTGCCAGAGAACGCCAGGTCTGCAAACCACTTGGCAAAATGAATGCCGAAGGCGACGTCAACTCTACTGGGGATTAACCGAAGTCACAGAATTATCTCAGCAACATAAATGCTGGAAACGGGAAACCAAATCCGCTGGGGATAACCGTCCTGCTGGAGAAATGGAAAGGCAACCCTGCTTGGCGACTTCACTGGGGAAAGAAAAAAAACAACTCTGCTTGGGGATGCTCCCTTCAAACCATTGGCAACTGATTGTGCTTTGCGGGGATTGACCGAAACTGGGATTGATTGCGCGCAGCACGCTGCTGGAAATACCCCTACTATCAAGGACATCAATCTTAATCTGCTGAGGATACTCCTGATCCTTCTCTGATGCGGGGTAACAATACAATCTTGACTCTTCCGGGGATAATAAGCAACTTTCATCTGCTGAAGAGTAGCAATTCAGATTTAACAACATCCACAAGGAATTCAAACATTATTCGGAGCACTGGTATCCGTCAAGCTTCGTATCGGGAAACATGACAACATGCGAGTCATTAGGAATTACTGAGTCAGATACCTTTAGCTTTTTTTTGTTTTTCTGGTTTAGGATAAATATGGACTATGTACACAGTGGAAGATATGGAAAATACTAGACGAGAACTAGCTTTCAAAGGTAGACTACCAGACGAGAACTGATAGGAAAATTGATTATCGAACGAGAATTGATTTGGTTTGGACATCAGACAAGGCTGACTGGATAACAGACTGAGGCATAGACAACCAGGCGAGAACTGATTGAAAGCTGACGTACACCAGACGAGAACTGGTATAACACATAGGTTAAAACACACGATGACCAGACGAGAACTGGTTACGTGATGACATGTACCAGACGAGAACTGATACAACACTTGAAGAAACGGTGACCAGACGAGAACTGGTTACGCGACGACATGTACCAGACGAGAACTGATACAACACTTGAAGAAACGGTGACCAGACGAGAACTGATTACGCAACGACATGTACCAGACGAGAACTGATACAATAAACTGCACCAGACGGGAACTGATGCTTACAATAAACTACACCAGACGGGAACTGATGCTTACGAAAGGGTGGGCCAGACGGGAACTGGTTACCGGTTTGCCAGGCGAGAACTGGACTTTAGAAACGACTGATTACAAAATTCAAACAACTTCTCAAATGAACCCCGAAACAACTCCAATGGACCCCCAAAACAAACATCAATGAACCCCAAAACAAATTGTAGCTCTGAACAACACACAACAAATGAATCCCCAACAAACACATGATGAAACCCCAAGCTAAACGGAAAGCAGCTCTGAACAGCAACACTTTCAACAAGGCCTTTTTGGAAGGTTAAGGTTTTTTTGATAAGGGTACTGACATGATTCCCCGACACTCAACTCCGGCTGGGGATAAACAAACTGGCTTGAATAACTTGTCCCAGTACACCAAGCTGGGGATAAAAAGACTGGCTTGAACAACCTGCCCCAGTCTAACTCAACTTGCCCCAATTTAACTCTTGGGAGTACTTGCTCTGAACAACTTGCTACGAGACGACCTCGCGATTACCTGCCCCGGTCTCTGTATGACAACAGAATTCAATCTCCATTAAACCATTGTCAACCCAGTTGGTTTCAACACTCTCTGTATTGACTTTGCCCCTGAATGAGCGTTCTAGCGACTTAACCTGATCTGATTATCTACCTGAAGGTTCTGCTTTCAAATCTCAACATTCTGAATGATTGCCCCTGATTGGGTCTCGAGAAGACTCACTTCTAATCAACTGCTTCTCGAACAAACTTCCCCTGATCAACTGAAGCTTCGGGACTGGTCCTCAGACTAACTGATTCCGAACTCACTGGAAGTCAATGCCTCTGATTCTCTGGGCTTCACAACATACACCATTCTGGTTCAGACTGCTGAATTACTCAGTCCTGCTTGATTATTCCCTGTTGGAATTTCTTTCATGCCAACTACTAACCTGCAATTAAAATTGTCTATTCACGAATGTTAATCTTAATGCAGTGTTCATGCAGATTTTTTGAAAAAATTTGAGCTGTCACTCATTTACATGCTATGATGATTGTGAGTGACGAATGAACCAGAATTCAAACGTAGTGCTTACGTGGTCAGTGAAAAATACGACAAGGATGTGACTAGCAAGTCAAGAAGGAGTCAGGTTACTCAACCTTATCGTAATGCGCTTCAGAATAACCCTACCTCAATTAGGTCTTTTAAGGGTTGTATCGTGGTCGGGTTCACGGTTCGTGAAACAAAGGATATTTGGATCAAATTTTGATTTGTACCCACCCCTTCTACGTGATGATCTCCGATCCTAAAGTTCAGTTAACTTGGCACAAGCGCTCGCCTCTTCGAGAGGTATGTCGAATGGTAAGAACCACAGTTAAGGAATTCACAAGGTTTTTCTGGAGTGATAGTTACTCCTTCTTCGCTTTCGGTGTCTGTGTACACAACTTTGTGACTTGCTGGGGAGAATTTTCTATCCCTCTTTTTCATTCTTCTGGTTCCCTAATTTTTTCCTGGACTGACTCCTTTTGAGTTCTTTTCGATTTTTTCTTTTTGAAGTCCAGCGGGATGCCCTGATTTTTGCCTAAGTATCAGCTTTTCTTTCTTTTTACTTAGCGGGCTTTCTTATTCTTTCTTTTGGAACAAAGTCGTGTGACACTGGTTGTCTTGATTACTCCGAAAGGATTGTAACTGTCTCACTCCTGATTGATGAGGTTTGACCTCTTGAAAGGTATAAACTGACTGGTCCTCGAAAGACAACACTCCTCTGCAAGACTTGAATGCTCGGTCAAGCTAACTGACAACTACCCTGCCCCGGGTCAAGATGTGAGGGTTTAAGAGTCCGACAAAACTTCTGCTTCCTGGCTCGAAGTGGTTAACAAGGGACTAACTCCTTATATCTCCAGTGTTTGGGGAATTGAAACAATGCCTTGTACATCATCGGTACGGTCTTATCTGAAAGTATACGATCATCGGTTATGAGTATTCAGTTTCGTCATCCTCCCTCCAATCTTTGCTAGTCACAGTGATAAGGTGGAGTGAATAAAATGCAAGTGTCAGTGCAATGCAGTAAATGAGCGACATCGACATGATTAATTCAGAAAAATGCATAGTCACTTTATTATTATCACCATTCGAAACATACAATGTTTAAAAGCAAGTAGTAACTATCAGAAAAGAAACTACAAATGCAAATGATGTAAAAAGTCTGAGGACTGCCAATGCTGAGGCGCCCGCCTGTCTGAATCACTGGCTATTGCTGGGGAATACTTTCCGAGTCTACGAGCTTAGACAGCTGAGCGGTTGGGATGAACAAACAGAAACCCTTCTCGAAAGGAAATGCGATCTTGGTCGATCAATTGCTGTACTTTCGCCTGAAATGCTTTACAATCTTCAGTTGAATGCCCCAGTGAGCCACCATGGTAACCACACTGAACATGGGGATTGTACCCAGGAGGGTAAGGTTCTGGAACTTGCTTAAGAGCTTTAGGTTCCACCAAAGAACTCTGGATCAAAGATGGTAGAAGCTGGCTATACGGCATAGGCACTGGATGAGAAGGAGCTTTCCTCCGTTCCAAGTTGTTGCAAGGTATGTTCTGATTCTGACGCTGATTCTGATAACCTCGGCCACGAGTTCGCTGCTTTGCAATGGAAGCGACATAAGATTCCTGATAAGGTGCCCCAGGCACGGCTGTTTGTTCAGTATAACAAGCCACAGGAGGTACTGATCTCTGATAAGATGATGAACCAACAAAATTCACTGATTCGCTTCGAGGATATTCAACCTTTGGAATGACTGCATTGATCACAAATTCTTCTTCACTCTGATAGTCACAAGGATATTCAGTTTTACCAGCTTGATCATTTGAAGTAATCTGAATTTTCCCAATTCTTATGGCATACTCAAGGCGTTCTCCTAATGCTATCACGTCAGAGAAACTTATTGGTAGTCCGAGCAACCTTTCGAAGTACGGATCTTGTAGGGAATCTACAAACATGCTTGTCAACTCTTGGTCTAACAGCGGTGGATGCACTCTAGCAGCAAATTCTCTCCATCTCTGAGCATACTTCCTGATAGGTTCATTATTCTCTTGAGACAATTCTTGCAACTGCATGCGAAAGGGAGCAACGTCTAGGTTGTAATCGTACTGCTTCAGAAAAGCTCTGGCTAAATCCATCCATGAATGAATCTGATTTCTCTCTAACTGCATATACCACCTCAAAGATGCCCCAGTCAGACTATCTTGAAAGCAATGAATCATCAATTTGTCATCTCGCGCAAACGCAGTCATTCTTCGACAGAACATCATCAAATGCAGCTTCGGACAGCTATCTCCCGTGTACTTCTCAAATTTCGGCACTTTGAACTTATAAGGCAACACCAGGTCAGGAACCAAACACATGTCCACAGCATCCAGGTTAACAGGATCTTTCATCTTCAAAGCTTTCATTCCTTCTTCCAACGCTCGGAGTCTTCTATCCTTTTCAAGAGCTCTTGTATCTACCATCCTGGCTATTGGAATATCCCTTCGGTAATTCATCACAGGGAAAGCAACACCTTGATTGTTAGCAGGAGGAGGACGCTCATTTCGGGCAACAAACTGCTCATGTCGACCTCGGTTCTCAACAGAAGGTTGTACCACCTGGTCTGCAGTAACGTTGTTCACATGCGGGAAGTCTTCCATAGAATCATACAGAGGGTTGGACGCCATAGTGAACCCCGTCAAGGTGTTAGGAGACTGGAAATTGCCTTCAGACATAACTACCAATAGTCTTCAGCTGACTTCAATGCTTGATTCTGCTCAAATCTACTCAACCCCTAGGTAGGTCTTCTAACAATCAACAGCTGCTCAATCCAAACTCCGGGTAATCACCTTCAGGAAACAAAGGCTGGATCAGAACTCTGGCTAACTGGAGGATGATATGCAATATGATGCAACACTGATATGCACATGATATGCAAGATGCAGCAAACAACGGGACCACAACCCCCACACAATCCGAATACTGCTGCGCTGCTGACGGAGTACGCTTGCTCTGAAGAGAAGACCAATATAACGGGTAGGTTGGAAGTCAAGTTTCCTGCAAAAAAAACCCCCCCACTCACAGGTATGGACCTATATCTGACAAGGTACGACATCCTATGCGGTCGTCAGCGTCACAGACTTTCAAAATGGACGATACGATTCCTAGAAGGAGTGGCATCATCAAGTCATGAAGAGGCCTCACTTAGCTGACTTCCAAATGATCGATTCCCAGAGTCGACAATCCAACTAACCAGCAACCCGAGCCACCCAAAGGGTGGGACAAGAGGCCAACCAGAAGAACCTCGTCTGAGTGTAGATTTCGCGGGACACCAAGGCAAGCAAAGCAAGTGGGCGCCCACTAATCTCTACTCTAAGTCTAAGGTGCACTCAAGCCCAGGTCCGGCTTATCTCTCAATCATTAGAACACCCGTAACACCCCAACAGCAACAGATAATATCAATAAATAAACACCAAATAGACAAGCAAACAAGCGCTAGGATTGACTCTCTCTTAGGGGACGTTGGATCCCACATGCATAGGGACTATCGCAGTCCTTAGCATCCAGGGGACGTTGGATCCCCAGCAGACCCGCATAGGGAACCATTGCAGTCCCCAGCAGAGTCGCCAGCTGTCGCTACTGCGAAAATCGGCGCCGGCTGACAGAAGAGTCGCCACCGTGCGTTATTTATCCCAACAGAGGGAAAGGAAACGCTCGAAGTAAACCTCGCAAAAAACGGGGAAAGGTATGGTCATCGCAACCAAAACCTGGGTTCGGGAGTCGGTTACGCAAGGGGAAGGTATTAGCACCCCTCCCGTCCATCGTACTCGACGGGATCCACGCTTGCTTGGGTTGTCTACAGGATGCAAAAACAATCTATCTACGGCTGCTAAATCTAAACGGAAGGGAATTGACTCGATAGAGCATCGCACTCTATGCCTACGTATTCTCAAGAGAGAAAGTCAGAGTCAACGTAGTTCAGGACTACGGGGAAATTGGCTCGCCAAGACCTCGCGTCTTGTGCCTACGTACTTCCACACTGCATGGAAGATCAGAGCTTTACGTAGTTCAAACTAACTACGACTAAACAGGGTATTCTCACACAGCAGTGAGAAAATCAACTGGTTTCACAGGTCGGGAACCTATGGGAAAAACTATGGTTTGATCTCAATATGCACTCGGGCAAGAGAGAAAAAAGGGTTACAATTAATCGTTAGCGGGAAAGCCTCGATCGCACAGCAGCGAGAGAACAGAAAGTCAGTTGTTAGTGTGCTCGCTAGGATATCGCATCCTATGCCTACATATTCTCGTCTGGTGCGAGAAATCAGAGCAGCTGTAGTTCGGCTACTTCGGGACCACAGCTCAAATCTCGTTTTATTAACATTCTGAAAATGATTACAATGATTGAATACTGAAAATAAATCTCCTAGGAAATACTATCCTATCCTATCCTGAAAAATCGAATGGAAAATAGTCCCCTAACAAGTGGACTTTTAAGACTATCCCTAAAATAAACTTCTATGAAAAAATGCACTCTAAAAAATATTACATCTAATATTTTTTTCTCTTTTTCTTCTCTTCCTTTCAACTATTTTCTTCTTTTTTTCTTTCAAAATATCTTTTCTTTATTTTTTCTATTTTTTCAATATACTTTTCTATTTTTTTTTCTCTTCAATATTCCTTTTTCTCTTTTTTATATTTTTCTCTCTATTTTCTTTTAATATTTCTTTTGTCTCAACATTTCTTTTTTTCACATATTTTTCTACATATTTTTCTCACTATATTTCTTTTTCTCTTTTCTTATTTTTTTCTCTATTTTCAATAATCCTTTTCCATTTTTGTAATAAAGAAAAACACAAGAAAATCTAAAAGGGGGAGGGGGTTAGTTACAGTTATGGGGTGTTAGTCTGCAGAAAAAATAAAATAAAAACAAAGGCCCAGCCCAGCCCACACTGCACACACGCAGGAGGGGGGGCATGAGGAAAAACGCAGGTATGTTGCCAAAAACATTCGTTGGGCTCAGGCCCAGAGTTCATCCAGAAAAAAACAAAAAAAACACCCAGAGGGGGGTGTTGAACTAAAACGGAGATGCTGGATTCAAAAACGTAGTTGGGCCTGAGGCCCAATCTCTTTCCCCCTCCATTCCTTCACTCTGAACCTGAAACCCTAATTCTATCCTCCTTTCTCCCTTTACAGCGCCGCCGCCATCGCCCTCCCCCTCTCAGACTCCCCTTCATCTCTCTCAACCGCCGTCACCATCATCTTCACTCTCATTTCTCTCCGTTTCAAACTAGCTTCCTCTAATCAACAAGAGAAACTCATCTTCCTTTAAGTCCACAACACAAACGATTGGGAGAGGCAAGGCTTCAATGGCATTGAAGGAATTTGTAGATCGTGAGTTGCATGCGAATTCAATGATCCCTGGATGTTGAAGATCTTGAAGGTTCTTGGAAGTTCTAGGACGAAGGAGACTGGAGAAAGCGAAGAGCATAACGAACAGGGATGGAGGCTTTGGGCGTTCTGGGAGATGTTTATCAAGTTTGTTCGTGAATTGTTGAACGATAAAGCTTGATGATCTTCTTGCATGTTCTTGTTGCTGGAAATCTGATGATGATTGCTTGATGAAGTTCTTCTGGAGATGAAGATCGGAGGTTTGTTGAAGTTCCTGGATCTTGGTGATTTGGTTGAATTAGATGAGTTCTGGTAGAAGGATGAACTTTGATCGGAGATGGTGATCGGTGGAATTGAAGGAGATGAAGTCTGGAAAAATCTGGAAATATGATGAACATTCTTGAAGAATGTTGAATGAAAATCTGAGGTGAGATTGATGGTGGTTGAGAGTTCATCCGTTCTGGCAATTTTCTGATGGTTGAATGAGTTTGTGACCGGAGGTTGGATCGGAGGTTGGATGAGAGGAGGAAGATGAAGCTGATCGGAATCTGGAGATTTTTCAGGGTTTGTTGGAGGTTTTCCGGTGAAATGCACGGTGGTCGCCGGCCATGCATGCCGGCCGGTGAAGGTTCCCGGTGAGGACCAGTGGTGCGTACGCGTGGCAAGGTAGTGGGAAGGAGTGGCGTGCATGGATGCCACGTATTGGTATCGTGGTAGAGAGAGGGACGTTCTGGGAGTGATGTGGCGTGCGTGTGTTGAATAACGTGGGGTCCTCCCTAGTTTAACACGTGGATGGCTGGTTTTATACTGCTGAGAATTCTGGAAATTTCTGGAATTAACTGGAAAATTCTGGACTGAATGGATTTTGTGGACCTGCGAACTGGGCTTCACCTGATGAATGCGCCCAACGAAAAAGAGTGATAAAACCCCCAAAAACTGAATCTGGATTAAAGCAATTTTAATGAAAATGATTAGACCAATTAACCCTAACTAAAAACTAACCTAATTAACTAACTACTACTCAATTAATTTCTATTAACTAACAAACTCTAACAAATCCACTAATCCAAAAAAAACTCTAATAAAACCTATATTATTTATATCTAAAATTAAAAAACATTTAATTTCTATTAACCCTATTATTTATTGTTCTAAAACATTATATCCTAAAAAAACCTATTTATTTAATAAGGAAAAATCTATATTATAAAAAAAAGATTAAAAAGCTATTAAAACTATTTAAAAAAATTATTAATATTCTATTAAATCCTAAAATGATTAAAAACCTATCTAAAAAGGATTAAAAAGCTATTAAAAATATTAAAAATCTATTAATATTCTAAAAAATGCTAAAAAATGATTTAAATCTATTTATACCCTAAAAATGGCCAATAAAATCCAGAAAAATCACAATAATTCCCAGAGGAACAAAAATAGCGCCGAACGGCAAATAAAACCACGAGAGCGCACCGAAATAGCCGGTAAATAAACGGGCACCGAAATATCCTAAAAATATGATTCTACTCATTTGAACTGATTAAAAGCACCTGAGACGCGAGACGAGAGATGTGATCCCGATAAAATCAAAACAAATGAGAAATGCGCTGTATGCGACATGCAGATGCGAATGCGGTCATGCGTCGAAACATCGAGCCAGATATGGGACCCGGTTGGTCAAATTTTGGGGTGCAACACGGTGAAAATTGGATAACAAGCTATTAATTAACTTGAATCTTATTTCTTTTACAACCGATCTTTAATTTATCCAAAGGAAAGGTCTCAAGAAAGAAAAACCTTTTTCGCGATGTAAACAACGCTAAGAGATTCGGGGATCGGGGGTTAGTTATGTCTAGGGAAGGTATTAGCACCCTAAATATCTGTAGTACTCTACAGGAACCTTTTGTTCGATTGATTGCTAAGTTTGTGAATTGTACTATAGTTTGGGATGGGAATAAAACAAATAAAGGCCTAAGTGTTTTTCTAAGTTTGCTCGCAAAGACGTCGCATCTTCTGCCTACGTATCCTGACTAGCATAGCAGCGCTTTTAAAAGCGCTTTCATAGGGTGCCTTATCAATTCCATATAGCAGCGCTTTATATAAAAAGCGCTTTCTAAGGGTCCCCCTTTAGCAGCGCTTTTGAAAAGCGCTTTCGTAGGCCCCCCCTTTAGCAGCGCTTTTTAAAAGCGCTTTCTTAGGCCCACCATTTAGCAGCGCTTTTTTAAAAGCGCTGTCTTTGGTAGGCGCTTTTTTTCTTTTTTTTTTTACTGGCCCTTTAGCAGCGCTTTTGTATAAAGCGCTGTCTTTCTATGCGCTGCTAAAAGTGATTTCTGGCGTAGTGAGGGAAGGTATTAGCACCCTAAATATCTGTAGTACTCTACAGGAACCTTTTGTTTGATTGATTGCTAAGTTTGTGAATTGTACTATAGTTTGGGATGAGAATAAAATAAATAAAGGCCTAAGTGTTTTTCTAAGTTTGCTCGCAAAGACGTCGTATCTTCTGCCTACGCATCCTGACTAGGATAGAATCAGAGCAATCGTAGTTCGCCTCACAAGGGAAAAGAACACTTGATGATGATCAAAGTTCACAGGGGAACAAACATGACAATGTTTGTGTGGAGTTTGACAAAACTCCCTACTCTAAATTGAAGTAAAAGGGGAAGTAAGAAATCATGACGATGACTCTTACGCAGATTTGATGAACTCTTTCCTAGGGTTCTAGTTGAAGAACGCTCCTAGTAAGGGTGGGACTTTTAGACTTAAGCAAAGTCTGGGGCTTCTAATCTAAGGTTGAAAATGACTTAACAAAGTCAAGGGTGTGATTGAGTTGTCCAAGACATTGAGGGTCAAGAGGACAGACCTTCCTTTGGAGGGAGACTAGGGCAACGAATTGGACGAGAACTAACGAGTTTCGTCGCTTGGGGATAAAAGAAAATAAAATGCTAGACAATATGATAATCAAGGTGAAGAATAATCATGGTTACAACCAATTAAATAATAAGAGATGGTGAGGATGAAATATGATGATAACCTTTAACGAATGAAGTAATCGACATTGTGACAACAGTTCGCATTTAATGGAAATCAACAGATAAAAATGGTAACAACCAAGAAATAAATCCTAGCATGTTAACTAACATATATAGGCATGGATTCAAACAAGTTTCAAGAAAAATATTGAAAGGAAACAATTAAAAATTTATCTGCAATTACATAAACGATCGCGAAAACGGGCACACTTGTACATAAACAAACTGGGTGATAAAAAATTCAAACATGAAAAATAATGCATGGCATGAAAGTACACATTAATACGAGCACAACGAAAAAAGAACGGACGAAAAATGATGAAAAACGAGTGAGATACGAATTTTTGAAATTTACATGAAAAATCACAAAAATGGATAAAAGAGTTGCCCTCCTCAGGTACTTGGCATGAAAGGCGCATGGTCTTATCACTGGGGTGGCTATACATCCATTGATGAAGCCACCCCTAATTAATTATAAGGGTAAGTTTCATGACAGGTTGGGCAAGAAAGCATAAACCGAGCATTTACGTTTTGTATCGTATCTCCCTAACCGTTTATCGGAATGGAACAAAATTTATATGGATTTGGGGTAGAATTGAACAAGGAACATGATAGTGGTCTCAGTTTTTGAAAATTCCCACTTTGGTGTAAAACTCGATAGTGGCTGTATGTTGATGTTTTATGAATGCATTTTGGTATCTTCAAACCAACTCAAGTGTTTTTAAACTAAACCAATCATACCTACAACATTCAGTCATGAAATAAAACAATGCCAACACCTCAAATCTTTTGAATTTCAACAGGATATGTTTATGGCATGTGAGATGCAAATAATGAAGAAAAGTGCATCTTGAAATGTGAAGTTGAGATGCAAACAGTTTCAAAGCAAAACAATTATATACACATGACACAATGATGATATAGAAAGGATTCATTCAAAGCATAGTGTTCAAGTTCTATTGTATGGTGATATGGTTACAAAACTTGACATGAAATGGTAAGCAAGCTATGACAGATCAACCTTTATGGCATAAAGGATCAAAACAAGTATTCATACATGCCAAATATATCTTTCTAAATGGGGTCATACGCATGAGAAGTTTTAATTCTAACTGTTTTGAAAAAGTTGCATTGACTTGCATTTGGCCCAAACACAAGAGTGCATAAAAAGGTTCATTGATTCATATACACAGCACATTTATGTCATACAAAATGGTTCTACCATTTCTCCTTATCTTAGTGTCAACAGAACTGGAAAGTGGCATTTGAAATGACATTTTTTCTGACAAAGTGCATTTTGAAGGGTGAGATTCATGACAGTTTGTTTATGAACCAAATAGTAATGCAAACATAGTTCAAATGATTAACATGAGGTGTTAGAACATGAGTTTTGATGCAAAACAACTTGTGTGGCAAAAAGGCATTTCAATTGTTTTGGTGATGTTTTTGAAAGAAGTGTTTTTTGGTGATAGTGTGTGAATTTTGCAGCAATTCATTTTGATGTAATTGGTCTATGTTAACAAGTCTCAAATGATGTATGTGAAGTGTTTCAATCAAAAAAAATTATGCAATATGAGCTTATGTGTAAAATGACTTATTGACATGTTTTGATGATTTTAATGTACTTTGTGGCAACATGTGGATTTGGATTCTATGCACAAATAAAGCAATGTAAACATATAGGCACACTTCAAATGCATATGGAAACATGTTTGAGTGATAAAACTAGGATTTTAATGCTTTATGCAAAGGATGAATTTCCAACTTGTAATTTGTTTTGACAGTAAGCCAGGAACACTCATGACAGGGCTGCTAGCAGGTGGTTCTGCTATGGAGAATGGTTTTAAGTTCAAGACAAAATGAATATGGTACAAGCCTAAAAATAACAATTGAAACTGACAACAAAAAAACACAAATGAGTTTAGCTATGAAAAGGTGATACTTGATCACAATTTGGTTTAATTCCACAATTCTTTCAATTCCAAACAGAAGTTGTTTTGTACAAACCAACTTAGCAGATGCTACCTTTACCATCAGGCTAGTTCAAAAGACTCTCTACTTACGACAAATACACAGGCCTACTGTGTTTTCTAATTCTCAAAGCAAAATGCTTCAGCCTTAACTCACTCCAAACAAAATCAATTCTACTATAGGTCTACAAGTTCCTTGTGACAGCTGGGAGTTTTGAAATTATGAACATACTCCTATTGTTTCTTGAAATGAGGGACAGAAAACAAACTAAGACTAATGGCTGCAGTCTCATGAACATGTGAGCAGAGGTGCTTTTTACTAGAGGTTTGATTTGGATGCATTGAAATTCTAAACCAGTAGGTTCTTGTCATGACAAATCAGGGCTATGGTATCCTTGAATGTTAATACAAATCAAAAATCACAGTTTGAATACACTTACACTCCATCATGCCCATGTTTTTAAGTACAACAAAAATCAAACCAGCATTGCATCTGAATCTAACAGCATTAACAAGTTTGTGTTTTCAGCAAATAACCAAGATCAATCCATTTGCTCAAATGTTTGGGATGGCCTAACAATTAGCATAACAACATGACAAACAGGTCCAAATACTTATATTCATGCTCATGAGAATCTTGGTCCTTCATTAAAACAACATATCATGGAAGTCAACAAGATGTACATAGCTTAAATTCTACCAAAACACTCAAAAATGTGATTTCATGAAAAATGATGCTAAAACCAATAAGGATCAGATACATACCTCTTAATGACCTTTTTGAATATGCTAGAATAGTTGAGAAAACCAGAGACCTCTTACTTCACTTTCTTGCCCTTGAACTTTTCTTCAACTTTAAGTAACAATGCACTTATGATGCCAAATGAAGAGATAGGGGTTTCCAATGGTTTCTAACAGCTTGTACAATTGAGAAATGTCATTTGTGAGGTGTTATAATGGTTAGAATGCCAAGATACTATGTGGAATGAGTTTTGGCAAGTTTTGTGGATTTAGTCAAAGTATGGTGGGAAGGAAGTTGACTTTTTGATTTTTGAGGTTTTCTAGTGGTTTAATGGACTACACACCTTCTATATGTTATTTATAAGTTGTGTGGAGGGTGGTTGAGGTGTTGGAAAGGATAGAAATGAATTTGGGCAGATTTCACTTCAAGGCCATTTTGAATGTTTTTGTGAACTTTGTGATTTTTGAGAAATTGAAGCAAGACGAGAGAATTGTGATGACAGAGGTTATTTGTGGTTTCTATCAGATGAATTGTGTTTTGAATGAGGTGAATGAGACCTCCTTTTATAGGGAAAGAGATTGAGGTGCTTGCTAGGGACCTTTCTTCACCATGAAGCAAGCTTTGGAAATTTTGGAGCAAACCTCCCTTGGAGGGTTTTCCACTTGTTTTGATGCAAGACCCCTTTTGTCAACATTTCTACTGAATTTCTGAGGTGATTTGCAGCCTAGGAACTATAGGTTAGGGGCTGGTACAGCCTTTACCTTTCCACCTCATGCTTGGAGAATTCAAATTGTCCACTTGCCCACTTGTATGGAAATGAACTCAATCCTTTGATTTTGTGATATTTCTCCACAACTTGCTCTTGCTTCATGCTACACAAATCTGATATATCACATAAAACAAGTTGAATCAAGAAATTTTGGCAGATTTAGTGAAGTAAGTCATTTTGAAAATCCAGCCAATGTGGGACTTAACATGTGAAACCTCCAACTTTGCACCTATGTAACTTTCTGCTCATAACTCCTCTTGAGATGTTCTAGTACAATTTAGAAAGCCCTCACATAGCTCTAAAACATTCATGTATGTCAAGGAATCAAACTCCAAATGGAACTAGGTGAAAAATCCTCTCAAAGTTGGCTGCACACAAGCTTTTCAAGTGAAAATAACTTAGAAATTTTCTATGTTATTTTCCCTTCTAGGAATGTTTTTGCTTCTATCTCAAAAAGTATGCATTTTCTGGTTGTGGACTAGTATGGGACTTTTGTAGGACTTGTCAAGAGCTTTCTAATGAGCTTGGAACCATCTCATTTGAGTGTGTGGTTAAGGAGTTAGGGTTTAGCCCTTTTTAAAACCCTAATTTCCCGATTTCTCGATTACTCTCTCATCCTTGATCCAATGATCATGAAAATTGATATGCAATTCCATTATGACATAAGGAACAACTTTGATTCACAACTTGGATTCCAATTCTCAAAATTTGAGGAGTTGACTTTTCAGTCAACCGTACGATCGATCGATGCCGATTGAGTCGCCTGTTGACATTCTCGACATCCTGAGACTTTGATACTTCTTGAATAGTCTTTAATAATCTATATGAAATTCATGTACCTCAATCCCACCATTAAAAAACCTTCCAACATCAAAGTCAAACCACAGTTGACTTTTCACTAGTTAAAAACCCTAATCGGGGCCTCCCGACTGCACTGTCTTTGATTCTGAACTGATTTCTTCAAATTGACTTCTCATTTGACTTTGATATTATCTTTGATTTCATTCCATGATTGAATTGGCCCAAATCATTAGCTGATCATTCTTTTGTTGTTTTGAATTTGTCGGCGCGAAAACCCTGATTCATCTGAAACTTGACAAACAAAAACTTGTGCAGGATTAGGGTTAGATAATTCATGATCATGCTTCTAAAATGATAATGATAATCTAAGGGGTCAAAATTTGGGGTACAACAGTTGCCCCTATTTAAATATCTTCACTAGATGGGGAACGAGAGATGACAATCTTCGTTAAATCGCAGTGAAAGGTATTTAAATATAGATAACCAAAAATTTTGTCCCTTAGATCCGATGTCATGCTAAAGGACAAGTTATAATATGCCATGAATCTTACATGATGCTTTATGATGCTTGAATGCAAAACAACACAGACACAAAGATAGGAATAAAAAGAACGGTAAACGACCAGTGACAAATGCGAGGACTCGACACTGGGGACTCGTACTGGGGAAAACTAAATTAACAGTTCAGACATGACTGATAATATAAGAAGGAAAACCTCACAAGGGGAAGAGACAACTCCAATAAAGATGACAATCTTATTGGAATATAAGTACTCCACCGGGGAGAAGAATTGACTTCTACTAGGGAAAAGGATAATCTTTTACTAGGAAAATGGAAAATTAATTCCATTGGGAAAAGAGAAGCAGGCTTCACCGGGGAAGCGAAAGACTGGATACAACCTCGCTGGGGATGATCAGATGAGGAATTTCCTATAGCGAAGAGTTCAAATTGGATCTTCAGGAATGGACTAGAAACAAGACTAATCACACACGGGGGACACTAGTGACGACTAGATCTCCGAGACTTGAGTAGGAAAATGGATCACTGGGGATATATCCTCAGCTTCTGCAACTAGTTCACACAGTGCTGGTAATCAAGAAACGACTTGGGGAAATTGGTAACGACCAAAACTCCAAGTAATGCCAGTGACGACTGGTCTTTTAATGGTGATTGGTGATGACAAAATCAGGGTATTAATGACAATTGGTTTTAAACAAAGCCAGTTACGACTGGTCTTTAAAAATGAAGATGGTGACGACCATGCTGGAGAATACCAATGACAATTGGTTAAGAGAAAGCTAGTGATTACTTTAGCTTTAGCTGGGGGTTGGTGACGACCAAACCAAAACAGATTCCAATAACGATTGGATTTCAGATAATACCAGTTACGACTGGACTTCAAGGGGAAAAATTGGTGACAACCAAATAAGATACCAATGACGATTGGATTTAAGTAATGCCATTGACGACTGGACTTCATGGGGAAAGTTAGTGACAACTAACAAAATACCAATAAAAATTGGATTTGAACAATACCAGTGACGACTGGATTTTACGGGGAAGGTTGGTAACGACCAATCCAAGAGGCGCCAATGACAATTGGACTTTAAAACAGTGCCAGTGACGACTGGGCTTATACGGGGATTTGTTAGTGACGACTAACGAGTTACCAATGATGATTGGATTTAGACAATGCCAACGACGACTGGGCTTTAAAGGACCTAGATGGTGATGACCAAATGAATGCCAATGACAATTGGTTTGAACAAAATGCCAGTTACGACTGGACTTATACTTAGAAATGAAGCAAGTAATAACTTAGACTTCACAGGGATTGATAGATGTCACCAGCTCGGGGAACAACTGAATCACACTGATCCCATGATGAGGGGTGTACAAAAACCCGAAGATCTACTGGGGAATAGAGCCTGTAGGTAGATTGTGCTGAGGTGAATTCAACAGATGGTCAGAAATACATCGCTGGGGGAAAGAACCTTCATATCATCACAAGAAATCCTGAGGGATAATCTTCAATCTTGGTAACCATACATGGCCAAAGGACTCTTCGTCGCTCAACTTGCTAGCATTTCATTGGGGAATGTAAATTCTGACTGTGTATCAAGACTCCTGCTACCCTGAAGTTTTGGGGAAGTATGATTTTCCTCGAGTCTTTCCACAAGTTAAAACATTTTGTTAAATCTTTCCAAGTTATTTTCAAAAATTTGGACTTTAATGCTTTCAAAAACAATCGTTGACTAACGAACGATATTTTGCATAACAAAGAAAATAAGGAACTGATAACTTGCACAAGAAAGAAAGGCTCAAAAGGCTAATTTTATTTAAAGGATGAAATCTTGCCAATGACAATATTCCATGGAAATTTTTACAAGTAAAATGGCAAAAGTGGATAAGGTTACATCGAATCCTGTGACCTAACTATCCCTAAAGACTAGAATTCTCCAAGATCCTTGCTTCTGACGAGAGCTGTTGAGATGAATATTTGTTGAGTCTGCAGTGTTGATGACTTCGTCTGATGCAGCGAAACGCCTTTGTCCCTAATTTTTGCCTGGATCGCCCTTTCGGGTTTTCAATCCACCGGGACGCTCATTTTTGCCTAAGCCGCCCTTTCGGGTTTTCATCTTAGCGAGCTTTTTGATTTCTTTTCTCTTTTTCTTTTCTTCTCTTTTTCTTTTTCTTTTTCTTTTTTTTTTACCCTAACTTTTGCATAAACCGTTCTTTTGGATTTTCCGGTTTATCGGGTACTTTTTAGGCGTAATATTTCCGAACTGCGTCAGAGTTTATCGGGTGTGTGAGTTGTTCTCCGTCCATGGTAGTAAGGATCAGTGAACCTCCGGAGAATACTATCTTCACAATAAAGGGGCCATCGTAATTAGGCATCCACTTCCCTCTTGCAACTTTGTGAACTGGTAAGATCTTCTTGAGCACAAGTTCTCCTTCGCGGAACTCTCTAATACGGACCTTTTTATCGAACGCTCTCTTGACTCTTTTTTGATACAACTGGTCGTGACACATTGCAGACATGCGCTTTGCATCGATGAGATTCAGCTGATCAAATCTTTCTTTAATCCATTCTGCCTCTTCTAACTTGGTTTCCATGATGACTCTGAGGGATGGTATCTCGACCTCGATGGGAAGAACCACGTCCATTCCATATACCAGAGAAAAGGGAGTTGCCCCTGTGGAAGTGCGGACGGAGGTTCTGTATCCGTGCAGGGCAAATGGTAGCATTTCATGCCAATCTTTGTAAGTTTTAACCATTTTCTGCAAGATCTTCTTGATGTTTTTATTTGCAGCTTCCACAGCTCCATTCATCTTTGGACGGTAAGGGGAAGAGTTGTGGTGTTCGATTTTGAAATCATCACATAATTCTTTCATGACTTTGTTGTTTAGATTGGTACTGTTGTCTGTTATAATTCTGCTTGGGATCCCATAATGACAGATGATCTCCTTTTTAATGAAATGAGCCACCACTTGACGTGTAACATTGGTGTAGGATGCAACTTCAACCCATTTTGTGAAATAGTCGATGGCAACCAGAATGAAACGGTGTCCATTTGAAGCTTTTGGCTCAATTGCCCCAATCATGTCAATCCCCCACATAGAGAAAGGCCATGGTGACGACAGTACATTCAACAGTGTTGGAGGCACATGCATTTTGTCCGCGTAGATCTGACATTTGTGACATTTTCTGGCGTACTGAATGCAGTCGGTTTCTAAAGTTAACCAATAATAACCAGCTCTCAAGATCTTTTTGGACATGGCATATCCGTTGGTGTGAGTACCAAACATTCCTTCATGAACATCTTTCATTAACAAGTCCGCTTCTCTTTTGTCAACATATCTGAGTAAGACCATATCATGATTTCTTTTGTAAAGTACACCATTGCTGAGGAAGAATTTGGATGCTAGTCGTCTCAGTGTTTTCTTGTCAAGTGCTGTAGCATCTGCGGGATATTCTTGTTTCAACAGATAATTCTTTATATCATGATACCAGGGTTTGCCATCGGTTTCTTCTTCGATCATTTGACAGTAAGCAGGCTCTGTCTTGCGTTCAATTTTGATAAGTGTGCCATCATTGACATCTCTAGTTTTCCACATCGAGGCCAGCATGGCTAAGGCGTCGGCGATGTGATTCTCTGCTCTTGGAACATGTTTAAAGGTGATTTCGTCAAAATACTTGATCGTTTCAACGATATAAGCTCTGTAAGGGATCAGGTTTTCATGTCTTGTCTCTCATTCACCCGTGACTTGGTAGATAACCAAAGCTGAGTCTCCACTGACTTCGAGATTTTTGATTTGGAGATCAATGGCTGCTTCGAGACCAAGGATACACGCTTAGTATTCAGCGATGTTGTTTGTACAATCAAAGTCTAGTCTGGCTGTAAACGGAGTGTAACCACCTTCAAGATTCATTAAGACTGCACCTACGCCATGTCCGCTATAATTGGAGGAACCGTCGAACATCATCTTCCACCAAATATCTGTCTGTTGACCTTTGTCAGAACTTGTTTCTTCACAATCTTTCACTAACATGATATCTTCATCCGGAAAATCAAACTTCAGAGGTTCATAATCTTCGACAGGTTGATCTGCGAGATATTTTGATAACACACTGCCCTTGATAGATTTCTGAGCCACATATTGAATATCATATTCTGATAGTAGCATATGCCACCGGGCGAGTCTTTCGGTTTGTGCAGGTTTCTCAAAGATGTACTTTATTGAATCCATTTTCGAGATCAACAAAGTGGTGTGACAAATCATATACTACCTCAAATGCTTAGCGGCCCATGCTAAAGCACAACAAGTCTTTTCTAGGAGTGAGTATCTGCTTTCACAATCAGTAAATTTCTTGCTCAGATAATAAATGGCATGCTCCTTCCGTCCGGATTCGTCTTGCTGGCCCAGAACGCAACCCATTGAATTTTCAAGTACTGTCAAATACATAAAGAGAGGCTTTCCCGGAACAGGTGGTATCAAAATTGGAGGTTCTTGGAGATAACCTTTGATTTTATCGAACGTTGTTTGAAAATCAGAATTCCATACAACTGTTTGATCCTTTCGTAACAACTTGAAGATCGGTTCACAAGTAGGGGTCATATTGGAAATGAACCTGGATATGTAATTCAACCTTCCAAGGAAGCTTCTAACCTGATTTTCGATCTGCGGAGCTGGCATGTCTTGAATGGCACAAACTTTGTCTGGATCCACTTCAATCCCCTTGTGGCTGACAATAAAACCGAGTAATTTTCCTGATCTGACTCCGAAAGTACACTTTGCAGGATTCAATCTCAACTGATATTTCTGGAGTCTTTTGAATAACTTCAACAAATGTTCTAGATGGTCTTTTTCGTTTTGAGACTTGGCGATCATATCGTCGACATATACTTCTATTTCTTTGTGCATCATGTCGTGGAACAAAGCCACCATAGCTCTTTGATAAGTTACGCCTGCATTCTTTAGACCGAACGACATTACTTTATAACAATACGTCCCCCACGGAGTGATGAAGGTTGTTTTTTCCATGTCGTCAGGATCCATTTTGATTTGATTGTAACCAGAGAAACCGTCCATAAAGGAAAACACCGCAAACCGCGCTGTATTGTCTACCAAGGTATCAATATGTGGTAGAGGAAAATCGTCTTTTGGACTGGCTTTGTTTAGATCCCGATAATCCACACACATCCTTACCTTTCCATCTTTCTTTGGTACAGGAACAATGTTGGCTACCCATTCTGGATACTTGGACACTGCAAGGAAGCCTGCATCAATCTGCCTTTTTTACCTCATCTCTGATTTTGAGAGCCATGTCGGGTCTGGTTCTTCTGAGTTTCTGTTTAACCAGCGGGCATTCAGGTCGGAGTGGTAACTTGTGAACCACTATGTCTGTATCCAAACCCGGCATATCCTGATAAGACCAAGCAAACACATCTACGTATTCTCTTAAGAGTTCCTTTAACTGCTGTTTTACTTCTGCCCTTAGGGCTGCCCCAATTTTGACTTCCTTCACATCTTCTTCAGTGCCCAGATTAATAACTTCCAAATGTTCCTTGTGCGGCTGAAACTCGGTGTACTCAGACTGTGCCCATCTTACCAGTTCCTCAGGGAATTCAAAATCTTCATCCTCGTCTTCGGCTTGGTATATTGGGGAATCCACGTCTGGAGGGAATGCGAGGTTACAGGATTCAATGGGGTTATGGTCATCACTGCATGTTTGAAGGGTTTACTTCATTAAAACACACAACAACAAATGCAACACATATAGAGAAAGAGAAAATTGTTTTTGTTTTGGTTTTTTGTATTGCCATTTTTCTTTCAAAGTAAAAGCAAAAAGACGGTACAGAAACAACACGAGGAATTTTAACAAAATAGTCCATTCTCATTGATATTTCTTTGAAAGCATGGGGCCCTTACAAAACATTCCTATAGCCTTGGGCACGACTATGGAGATTTTAAAACAACAAAGAAAGAAAACAACCAATTACTTTAACTCGGGAAAAACTACAGGAACTTCGACAGCTTCCTAGTTGTTCAAAGCAGCTTTGTCATGATACACTAGTTGTATTATGTCTCCATCTTCAAGATTTCCTTCCACGGCGTTGATTTGAAAACCGCCACTGACGAATATTTCTTGAATAACCTTTGGCCGGCTGTTGTCATGCATCGGTTCTTCACCTTGAGTTGGTTTGTAACCCAACCCCTGGCGGTTCATCTTCGGCTTTACCTCAATGACTTCTCCCCACCCTGTGGGAGTACCTTCTTCCAGCGTAGCTTTGGCGCCTTGAGCAGATGCGAAAGTTGGACCACTTTTTGCCACCGTCTCCTCTATCATCACTGCGTTTGCTATTTCTAGTGCTTGGAATGATGTCTCTAGCGCGTCCGCTTCTGCTTCAATGTACCAGAACGATGAAAGATTACTGACCATTAACTCCTCCTCTCCATGAACAATTATTAGCTTATCATTTACCACAAACTTCATTTTTTGGTGCAGGGTAGAAGTTACTGCCCCTGCTTCATGGATCCAGGGACGTCCCAGTAGGCAGCTGTAAGCTGGATTTATGTCCATCACCTGAAACACAATGTTAAATTCTTGGGGTCCCACCAAAATTGGTAATTCTACTTCTCCGATGACCGTTCTTCTTGAGCCATCAAAGGCTTTTACAATCAATGAGGTTGGTTTCATCTTTGCCCCAGTATAGGCTAATATGGACAGTGATCTTGCGGGTAGTACATTCAATGAGGATCTTGTGTCAACCAGTACACGGGCTAGGGTATCCTCTTGACATTTGATGGATATGTGCAGTGCACGATTGTGATCACGTTTTTCCTTCGGTAACTCAGCATCGCAGAAACTTAAAGTATTGCACGCCGTGATGTTAGCCACTACTGAATCAAACTGCCCGAGTGAAATATCCTTGGTTACGTGTGCTTGTCTCAATACTTTCTATAATGCTTCCCTGTGAGCTGGAGAATTTATCAAGAGTGACAAGATTGATATTTTTGATGGCGTCTGATGAAGCTGATCTATCACTTTGTAATCACTTCTTCGGATAATCCTCAAAAATTCATCATTTTCTTCTTCTGTGCTCGGGGCTTCTTTTTCTTTGATTACCACAGCAGGAATAACTTCTTTTGGAATCGCTACTGATTCTTTCGGCTGATAGATCCGACCGCTGCGGGTCATCTTGCTAGTGCCGGCAATGTTGGTCACATCTTTTTGATTATCTGTCTGAACAACCTTTCTCGTTTCTTTGTCCACCACGGTCACATCGTACTTCCATGGAACAACTTTTGTATTGTCATAATGGAACGGTCTTGGTTTTTGAACTACGATTGGTCGCGATTGACCAATAGCAGCTCTGTTGAAAACTGGCCTTGCACCCCTGTTAAACACTGGAATTTTCTCTCTTTTCCTGGACAGGTCGAAAACTGGCTCTATTACAGAAACCTCTTCTTTCCTTACCTTAACACATACTTGTAACATCCCCTCATTTATCAATCTTTGTATATCTTCCTGCATCACATCACATCCACTGGAACTATCAGTACATTTTTCACAATTGTTATGAACACTTCCCAACAACCCTGCTTCTGTCAACTTATCATGCAATGTCTTCAATGGCGTTCTGATTTTTGACACATCATTAATTATCTCTTCATCTGACTTTTCAATGGCATTGGCCCCTCCGTGGTTTGGCAGTGGGTTACTTTTGACGTTAGGTGGTACATCATCAAAGGACAATATTTTCTTCTCCATCAACTCTCTTACCAGATGTTTTAAGGCAAAGCAACCTTCTAAGTCGTGGCCGGCAGCACCTTCATGGAAAGCACAATGGGCATTTGGGTTATAATGTGGAGATGTGGTATCCGGATTAAGTGGTCTTGTCGTGATCAAACCTTGGTGGACTAAAGAGGGATATAACTCAGTATATGCCATTGGTATTTGTGGAAGTGGAGGTTTTGTGGCTGGCCTTCGATTCTGGTATTGTTGTCTGAGCTGTGGCATCCTCTGCGGCTGATTCTGTTGAAAGGGCGGAGCATTGGGCGCTCGTTGATGCCCTTGCTAGGTTTGCTGATTCATGGGCGTTGGTCGCCCTGACTGATAGTTTGAAATAGAATGGTTGAATGTTGGGGTCACAGCTGCCACATATTGCTGAGGGGCATACTGTACCGGGTACATGGGTCTTTGTTGATGAAACTGTTGAACATAGTTAGGTTGGATTGGATGGATGAAACTTTGTTGAGGAGGCTGATATTGCTGATATGGAGGTCTCACGGTACGATTTCTTCTTCCCATTACGGCATTTGTTTCACCTTCTTTCTTTTTGTGAAACCCACTGCTAACTTTCTTAATACTGCTGTTGTTAGAACTGCTGGAGCTGCTGGCTACCTTTCCACTTTTCATTCCCAATTCTACCCTCACTCCCACGGCCACAATGTCTGAAAAACTTGCAGACACGCTGCTGATCATTTTCTCATAGAATTCTGGTCTCACTGTGTCAACAAACCAGTCTGTCAGTTCTTTCTCGCTTAGAGGTGGTTCTACTTGGGACGCTGTTTCTCTCCACCGGTGAGCGTACTCTTTGAATGATTCTGTGCTTTTTCTGGGACATGCTCAACAACTGCCTTCGGTCAGGCACCATATCCATATTATATTTGTAATGTTTCATGAATGCATCAGCCAAATCTTGAAAACTGTGGATTCTTGACTGATCTAGACTTGGATACCATTTTGCTGGTGCTCCTTTCAGACTGTCTTGGAAGCAATGGATCGTCAGTTTATCGTCTTCGACGTGTGCTGCCATTCTTCTATAGTACATGACTAAGTGATTTCATGGACAAGTAGCTCCTGAGTACTGATCGAAATTTGATATTTTGAACTTTGGCGGTATTACTAGTCCAGATACCAAACACATTTCTCTGGCGTCAGGGCCAAAGGTATCGTTTCCTTCCATCTCTTGGATCTTTCTCCCTATAGTTTCAACACTTTCCCTTAACTTCTCATGTGACTCATTCTCCTATTCATACCCCTCAAGACCTTCGTATATTGGTGGAGGATTGTGGAACACAGGGCGTGCCTGAATCTGTACAACAGCTGGAGTATATGTAGGAATTGCCTGAGGGACTTCTCCCCCTAGGGAAACTGTCTGCTGAGTGACTCTTGGTGGAGGTACAAAGCCTGGAGGTAACCCATAGGTTGGCACATTTGCAATAGTAACAGTCGTCAGGATTGGATCCGCAGTGATTTCAGAGACAACGATGGCTTGAGTGTCCAACATTGCACGAATGACTTGTAAGGCTTCCCTGATCTGTCCCATGCCTCCTCGGAGCTCTCCGAGTTCATTGTCGATTCTGTCTACATCTAAGTTTTGTTCTTCCATCCTTAAGCGAGCTTGGGCTCGGGTGTTGTATCGATGGCGAGGTCTCAGTGTGATTCTGAAGACAAGACAGAGGGATGAGACACGACTCAGGAACATGCATATGCAATGCTTATGAAATGCAGACATGCAAAATGCAGATTTTAAACATTCAAGGGAATAAAAGCTTTATTTGCAAATATTATAATAGACAAATCTTCATTGATAACATCTGGAGAGTTTACAACATCAAACGGGAAATGGAAATACAAGCTTCTTGCTACAAAAATAATAGAAAATACAACAAGGATTCTAGATTCTTCGACTGGATGACCCTTCACCTTCAGGCTGATTCTTCTTTCCACTTATCAACTCTTGAAGTTCTTCCTTTTCTTGCATTACCATGAAATACTTACTTCTCCATTCTCTCCTTTCTTCCTCGGCTTTTGCTAGAGCAGCTTTCAATTCTTCTATTAGGGTGACCTTTGTTGGATTAAGCTCGAAGCTGGTAAAGAACATCTTCATTGCCGCTTCTCTTACCCATGATAGGTAAGATTCTGAAACAGTGATGTCAGGGTAATCTAGATTCTTCATTATAATAGACAAATCTTCATTGATAACATCTGGAGAGTTTACAACATCAAACGGGAAATGGAAATACAAGCTTCTTGCTACAAAAATAACAGAAAATACAACAAGGATTCTAGATTCTTCGACTGGATGACCCTTCACCTTCAGGCTGATTCTTCTTTCCACTTATCAACTCTTGAAGTTCTTCCTTTTCTTGCATTGCCATGAAATACTTACTTCTCCATTCTCTCCTTTCTTCCTCGGCTTTTGCTAGAGCAGCTTTCAATTCTTCTATTAGGGTGACCTTTGTTGGATTAGGCTCGAAGCTGGTAAAGAACATCTTCATTGCCGCTTCTCTTACCCATGATAGGTAAGATTCTGAAACAGTGATGTCAGGGTAATCTAGATTCTTCATTATAATAGACAAATCTTCATTGATAACATCTGGAGAGTTTACAACATCAAACGGGAAATGGAAATACAAGCTTCTTGCTACAAAAATAACAGAAAATACAACAAGGATTCTAGATTCTTCGACTGGATGACCCTTCACCTTCAGGCTGATTCTTCTTTCCACTTATCAACTCTTGAAGTTCTTCCTTTTCTTGAATTGCCATGAAATACTTACTTCTCCATTCTCTCCTTTCTTCCTCGGCTTTTGCTAGAGCAGCTTTCAATTCTTCTATTAGGGTGACCTTTGTTGGATTAGGCTCGAAGCTGGTAAAGAACATCTTCATTGCCGCTTCTCTTACCCATGATAGGTAAGATTCTGAAACAGTGATGTCAGGGTAATCTAATGCAGTCATTCCTCTGGTGTTGATGCGGCGCCAAGCATATATAATCTGAGCTTTGAAAACTCGATCCTTCCCTTCCTCAATATAAAAACTTCTCAGCAGAGCAAAGTCTGGTTCGTCTTTCATTAGATAACCCAGCTGACGGTGGGCTAAGACGGGATTGTAGCTGATGCAACCTTCGGTGCTAATGAGTGGAACATTAGGGAAGTCTCCACAACCCTGAATCATCGGTATTCCTCCATAGACGGGATCGTACCAATTGATATCGGTGTGTTTGAGCAACAACAGCTTTTTAGTCCAGGAGAGCCCACTTTGTCGATCCCAAAGGGCTGGCGTTCTTGGCAAGTGCAAAATAAACCACTTGTACAAGAGAGTAGTGCAGCATACGACTCGTCCGCCTCCACGAAGACTACTACGATGAATGGAGAAATAGGTATCAGCTAACAGCGTGGGTACTGGATTTCTGAGCTCAAAAAGAGTGACTACGTTTGCTTCCACAAAGTTGTTGACAGTTGGGAACAAGAAAAGTCCGTAGATCAATAAAGCCAGAATGGCTTCAAATGCTTCCATCCTCTTTGCCTCTGCATAGATCTGGGCTTTTTGAAACAAGAACATTGCTGGTAAATCGTACATGCTCCCTCGGGTAGTTAAATGAGAACGCACTTCAGCCACTTCTAGGTTCAAGAGATCTGCAATAGTTTCTTCATTTGGAGTTCTTTCTCGTCCGGAGAATGGTCTAGGGGTAACGCTCACCCCCATCAGTGCGGAGTATTCTTCCAAGGTTGGGAGTAGTTGGTAATCTGGGAAAGTGAAACAGTGATAGGTTGTGTCGTAGAACTGTACGAGTGCTGATAACATTTCTTCGTCGACTTGGATCTCTAGTAGAGGCAACACATTCCCATATCTTTCTTTGAATGCTTCAGAATCTTTTACCAACCCTGCTAGTCTTCTAAGATTTCCCAGATATGGGATTTGGAAGATACCTCCTGTGGTTGTTTTCTTTCCCGAATTCATTGTGATAATATCTGCGAAATAAACTTTATTTCCTTGAATGTTTAAATAATGAGAATGCAAATGTAAATGCAAAAGTTTTATGGAACTCAAATTTACCAAAATATCCTTTCATTTCATTGATTTTTCAAAGGGGTATTACAAAAGATTTTAGTACATCTTACAAAGGCCCTAACATTACAACTCAATATGCTCTAAAAGAAAGTCCTCTCTCTTCTTGATTCTTCTGAGCTCTTCTTCCACCTGTGCTTTATCAAGGATGAGTTTATCTACCATAGCCTTCAAAGGAGTTGATTGATGGTTGGAATAAAATGCATCTTCCTGTGCCTTCCTCTTCTTGCTTGCAACTGCTTCCTCTTCTTTCAACTGAAGTTGTTTGCGGAGTTCCTCGTTCTCTTCCATAGCCACCTGATATTTGTACTTCCAGGATACCTCAGTCTGCTGTGACTTCCTCAGAGCAATCTTCAGCTTCTCTTCCTCAGACACGAAAATCAACGGCTGTTCTTCTATTAAGACCATAGGCTTTTGTGGAGGATAAGGCATTTTCAACTGAATGGCCCTCTTTCGGACCCATTGGAGATAAGGTTCAAAAGAGATGCAATTAGGTCTTCCCAAGTCCTCTTTTCCTTTCCTGTGTATATGCCCCCATGCTTTGAGAATTTCATCTTTTAATTCTGAAACTCCTATGAAGAAAATACCTTCTACGTGAGCACTGCAGGGTTTGTCTTTCAGCGGATAACCAAGTTGTCGACGAGGAAGCACGGGGTTATAGCTGACTCCCCCATTTGTACCAAGGAGTGGTATATTCCCGAAGCTTCCACAACTATCAATGATTTTGATTCCATCGTAACTACGGTTGTACCAGTCAATATTGGAGTGAGTAAGAGCCATAATCTTTTCAGACCACCATTCTTTTCCCCAAAAAGTATGTGCTTTGGGTAGGTGAGAAACAAACCATTTATACAACAACGGAACACAACAGACGATCATCCCTCCTTTGTGAAGATTTCTTAGATGAACAGAGTGGTAAGCATCAGCTAGTAGAGTAGGTACTGGATTCTTCTTCAAGAATATTTTGATGGCATTGAGATCCACAAAGTTGTCAAAGCTCGGAAACAAGCTATTAATTGGATAATAAGCTATTAATTGGATAACAAGCTATTAATTAACTTGAATCTTATTTCTTTTACAACCGATCTTTAATTTATCCAAAGGAAAGGTCTCAAGAAAGAAAAACCTTTTTCGTGATGTAAACAACGCTAAGAGATTCGGGGATCGGGGGTTAGTTATGTCTAGGGAAGGTATTAGCACCCTAAATATCTGTAGTACTCTACAGGAACCTTTTGTTCGATTGATTGCTAAGTTTGTGAATTGTACTATAGTTTGGGATGGGAATAAAACAAATAAAGGCCTAAGTGTTTTTCTAAGTTTGCTCGCAAAGACGTCGCATCTTCTGCCTACGTATCCTGACTAGCATAGAATCAGAGCAATCGTAGTTCGCCTCACAAGGGAAAAGAACACTTGATGATGATCAAGGTTCACGGGGGAACAAACATGACAATGTTTGTGTGGAGTTTGACAAAACTCCCTACTCTAAATTGAAGTAAAAGGGGAAGTAAGAAATCATGATGATGACTCTTACGCAGAGTTGACGAACTCTTTCCTAGGGTTCTAGTTGAAGAACGCTCCTAGTACGGGTGGGACTTTTAGACTTAAGAAAAGTCTGGGGCTTCTAATCTAAGGTTGAAAATGACTTAACAAAGTCAAGGGTGTGATTGAATTGTCCAAGACATTGAGGGTCAAGAGGATAGACCTTCCTTTGGAGGGAGATTGGGGCAACGACTTGGACGAGAACTAACGAGTTTCGTCGCTTGGGGATAAAAGAAAATAAAATGCTAGACAAGATGATAATCAAGGTGAAGCATAATCATGGTTACAACCAATTAAATAATAAGAGATGGTGAGGATGAAATATGATGATAACCTTTAACGGATGAAGTAATCGACATTGTGACAACAGTTCACATTTAATGGAAATTAACAGATAAAAATGGTAACAACCAAGAAATAAATCCTAGCATGTTAACTAACATATATAGGCATGGATTCAAACAAGTTTCAAGAAAAATATTGAAAGGAAACAATTAAAAATTTATCTGCAATTACATAAACGATCGCGAAAATGTGCACACTTGTACATAAACAAACTGAGTGATAAAAAATTCAAACATGAAAAATAAAGGCATGGCATGAAAGTACACATTAATACGAGCACAACGAAAAAAGAACGGACGGAAAATGATGAAAAACGAGTGAGATACGAATTTTTGAAATTTACATGAAAATCACAAAAATGGATAAAAGAGTTCCCCTCCTCAGGTACTTGGCATGAAAGGCGCATGGTCTTACCACTGGGGTGGCTATACATCCATTGATGAAGCCACCCCTAATTAATTATAAGGGTAAGTTTCATGACAGGTTGGGCAAGAAAGCATAAACCGAGCATTTACGTTTTGTATTGTATCTCCCTAACCGTTTATAGGAATGGAACAAAATTTATATGGATTTGGGGTAGAATTGAACAAGGAACATGATAGTGGTCTCAGTTTTTGAAAATTCCCACTGTGGTGTAAAAGTCGATAGTGGCTGTATGTTGATGTTTTATGAATGCATTTTGGTATCTTCAAACCAACTCAAGTGTTTTTAAACTAAACAAATCATACCAACAACATTCAGTCATGAAATAAAACAATGCCAACACCTCAAATCTTTTGAATTTCAATAGGATATGTTTATGGCATGTGAAATGCAAATAATGAAGAAAAGTGCATCTTGAAATGTGAAGTTGAGATGCAAACAGTTTCAAAGCAAAACAATTATATACACATGACACAATGATGATATAGAAAGGATTCATTCAAAGCATAGTGTTCAAGTCCTGTTGTATGGTGATATGGTTACAAAACTTGACATGAAATGGTAAGCAAGCTGTAACAGATCAACCTTTATGTCATAAAGGATCAAAACAAGTATTCATACATGCCAAATATGTCTTTCTAAATGGGGTCATACACATGAGAAGTTTTAATTCTAACTGTTTTGAAAAAGTTGCATTGACTTGCATTTGGCTCAAACACAAGAGTGCATAAAAAGGTAGTTCTCAAATCTAACTGGCTCATTGATTCATATACACAGCACATTTATGTCATACAAAATGGTTCTATCATTTCTCCTTATCTTAGTGTCAACAGAACTGGAAAGTGGCATTTGAAATGGCATTTTTTGTGACAAAGTGCATTTTGAAGGGTGAGATTCATGACAGTTTGTTTATGAACCAAATAGTAATGCAAACATACTTTAAATGATTAACATGAGGTGTTAGAACATGAGTTTTGATGCAAAACAACTTGTGTGGCAAAAAGGCATTTCAATTGTTTTGGTGATGTTTTTGAAAGAAGTGTTTTTTGGTGATAGTGTGTGAATTTTGCAGCAGTTCATTTTGATGTAATTGGTCTATGTCAACAAGTCTCAACTGATGTATGTGAAGTGTTTCAATCAAAAAAATTATGCAATATGAGCTTATGTGTAAAATGACTTATTGACATGTTTTGATGATTTTAATGTACTTTGTGGCAACATGTAGATTTGGATTTTATGCACAAATAAAGCAATGTAAACATATAGGCACACTTAAAATGCATATGGAAACATGTTTGAGTGATAAAACTAGGATTTTAATGCTTTATGCAAAGGATGAATTTCCAACTTGTAATTTGTTTTGACAGTAAGCCAGCAACACTCATGACAGGGCTGCTATCAGGTGGTTCTGCTATGGAGAATGGTTTTAAATTCAAGACAAAATGAATATGGTACAAGCCTAAAAAAAAACAATTGAAACTGACATCAAAAAAACACTTCTTTCAATGAGGGACAGAAAACAAACTAAGACTAATGGCTGCAGTCTCATGAACATGTGAGTAGAGGTGCTTTTTACTAGAGGTTTGATTTGGATGCATTGAAATTCTAAACCAGTAGGTTCTTGTCATGACAAATCAGGGCTATGGTATCCTTGAATGTTAATACAAATCAAAAATCACAGTTTGAATACACTTACACTCCATCATGCCCATGTTTTTAAGTACAACAAAAATCAAACCAGCATTGCATCAGAATCTAACAGCATTAACAAGTTTGTGTTTTCAGCAAATAACCAAGATCAATCCATTTGCTCAAATGTTTGGGATGGCCTAACAATTAGCATACCAACATGACAAACAGGTCCAAATACTTATATTCATGCTCATGAGAATCTTGGTCATTCATTAAAACAACATATCATGGAAGTCAACAAGATGTACATAGCTTAAATTCTACCAAAACACTCAAAAATGTGATTTCATGAAAAATGATGCTAAAACCAATAAGGATCAGATACATACCTCTTAATGACCTTTTTGAATATGCTAGAATAGTTGAGAAAACCAGAGACCTCTTACTTCACTTTCTTGCCCTTGAACTTTTCTTCAACTTTAAGTAACAATGCACTTATGATGCCAAATGAAGAGATAGGGGTTTCCAATGGTTTCTAACAGCTTGGAAAGTTCAGAAATGTCATTTGTGAGGTGTTAGAATGGTTAGAATTCCAAGATACTATGTGGAATGAGTTTTGGCAAGTTTTGTGGATTTAGTCAAAGTATGGTGGGAAGGAAGTTGACTTTTTGATTTTTGAGGTTTTCTAGTGGTTTAATGGACTACACACCTTCTATATGTTATTTAGAAGTTGTGTGGAGGGTGGTTGAGGTGTTGGAAAGGATATAAATGAATTTGGGCAGATTTCACTTCAAGGCCATTTTGAGTGTTTTTGTGAACTTTGTGATTTTTGAGAAATTGAAGCAAGATGAGAGAATTGTGATGACAGAGGTTATTTGTGGTTTCTATCAGATGAATTGTGTTTTGAATGAGGTGAATGAGACCTCCTTTTATAGGAAAAGAGATTGAGGTGCTTGCTAGGGACCTTTCTTCACCATCAAGCAAGCTTTGGATATTTTGGAGCAAACCTCCCTTGGAGGGTTTTCCACTTGTTCTGATGCAAGACCCCTTTTGTCAACATTTCTGCTGAATTTCTGAGGTTATTTGCAGCCTAGGAACCATAGGGAAGGGGCTGGTACAACCTTTACCTTTCCACCTCATGCTTGGAGAATTCAAATTGTCCACTTGCCCACTTGTATGGCAATGAACTCAATCCTTTGATTTTGTGATATTTCTCCACAACTTGCTCTTGCTTCATGCTACACACATCTGATATATCACATACAACAAGTTGAATCAAGAAATTTTGGCAGATTTAGTGAAGTAAGTCATTTTGAAAATTCAGCCATTGTGGGACTTAACATGTGAAACCTCCAACTTTGCACCTATGTAACTTTCTGCTCATAACTCCTCTTGAGATGTTCTAGTACAATTTAGAAAGCCCTCACATAGCTCTAAAACATTCATGTTTGTCAAGGAATCAAACTCCAATTGGAACTAGGTGAAACATCCTCTCAAAGTTGGCTGCACACAAGCTTTTCAAGTGAAAATAACTTAGAAATTTTCCAAGTTATTTTCCCTTCTAAGAATGTTTTTGCTTCTATCTCAAAAAGTATGCATTTTCTGGTTGTGGACTTGTATGGGACTTTTGTAGGACTTGTCAATAGCTTTCCAATGAGCTTGGAACCATCTCATTTGAGTGTGTGGTTAAGGAGTTAGGGTTTAGCCCCTTTTGAAACCCTAATTTCCCGATTTCTCGATTACTCTCTCATCCTTGATCCAATGATCATGAAAATTGATATGCAAGTCCATTATGAAATAAGGAACAACTTTTATTCACAACTTGGATTCCAATTCTCAAAATTTGAGGAGTTGACTTTTCGGTCAACCGTACGATCGATCGGTGCCGATTGAGTCGCCTGTTGACATTCTCGACATCCTGAGACTTTGATACTTCTTGAATAGTCTTTAATAATCTATATGAACTTCATGGACCTCAATCCCACCATTACAACACCTTCCAACATCAAAGTCAAACCATAGTTGACTTTTCACTAGTTAAAAACCCTAATCGGGGCCTCCCGACTGCACTGTCTTTGATTCTGAACTGATTTCTTCAAATTGAATTCTCATTTGACTTTGATATTATGTTTGATTTCATTCCATGATTGAATTGTCCCAAATCATTGGCTGATCATTCTTTTGTTGTTTTGAATTTGTCGGCGCGAAAACCCTGATTCATCTGAAACTTGACAAACAAAAACTTGTGCAGGATTAGGGTTAGATAATTCATGATCATGCTTCTAAAATGATAATGAGAATCTAAGGGGTCAAAATTTGGGGTACAACAGTATGCTCAGAGGTGGAGAGAGTTTGCTTTCAATGTACAATCACTGCTTTTAGACCAAGAGTTAGCAGACATGTTCATAAACTCCTTGCAGAGCCCATACTTTGAAAGAATGCTTAGAATTACACCAAATTTCTCTGAATTGGTAATGGCAGGTGAATGCATTGAGAATGGCATAAAGACTGGAAAAATTCAGAATGTCTCGAGCTGTCAGGCCAGTGAAACTGAATCTCTTTGTAACTCCCAGGAAGAAGAGGATGTGGTTGATGCAGTCATGGCAGATGTTGGTTATTCTCGGGGTGAATAGGTGAAATCTTTTGGTTCTTCATCTTCTCAGTGGTTATTATCTTCTGTGTCACGTCATTCTGGACAGACAACTGTGCCTAGGGCACCACTGCAGAAACCTTGGGTTGCTTCTCATGCAAATGAACGAGCCCATGGCTGAGGTTATCTGAATCAGTACCAGAATCAGAATAGGCCTTGTAATAACTTGGAAAGAAGGAACGCTCCTCTTCATCCAGTTCATGTGTCGTACAGTCAGCTTCTGCCACACCTGATTCAAAATTCATTGGTGGAGACTAAGACTCTTAAGTATGTGCTAGAGCCTTACCCTCTTGGGTACAATCCCCATGTTTAGTATGGATATCATGGCGGATCCATGGGGCACTCAACCGAAGATTGCAAAGCCTTCCAAGCCATAGTGCAACAGTTGATTGACAAAGGGTACATATCCTTTCTAGAAGGAGTTTTGGTTGTTCATGTCAACCTCTCAGTTGTCTAAGCTCGCAGATTTTGAGGGTCATTTCCAGAAGCCAGTGGTCCAGACAGGCAGACGTCCTCGATAGTGCCAGTCCTCGAATATTTTTATCATTTGCATTTGTAGTTTTCTCTTGTTAATTGCTATTTGATTTTAAACGTTGTAGTTTTGAATGGTAATATTAATTAAGTGATTATGCATTTTTCTGAATTAATCATGTTGCATTCGCTCATTGTTGCACAGTACAGACACATGCACCTTTTATCCAATCCACTATATCACTGTTGCTTAGCAAATATTGGAGGGAGGATGACGAAAACTGAATACTCATAACTGATGATCGTATGATTTTGGATAAAATCCTGCTGATGGCGTACATGCATTGTTTCAAATCCCCTAAACACCGGAGAGATAAGGAGTTTGTCCCTAGCTAACCACTTCGAGCCTAGAAGTAGGAGTTTCTTCGGATTTATAAACCTTCACGTCTTAACCTGGGGTAGGATAGTTGTCAGTTAGCTTGACCGAGCGTTCAAATTTTATAGAGGAGTGTTCCTATTCGAGGACCAATCACATCTTATCCCTCTCAGGAGATCATCCCTCGTCAACCACAATGGTTATCCCTCACCAATCAAGAGTGAGACAGTCACAACCCTTTTTGAGAAAATCAAGATAACCAGTATCACACGACTTGTTTCAAAAAAAAAGGAAAAAAGAAAAAGCCCGCTAAGTTGAAAAGCTGGAAAGCAAATACTTAGGAAAAATTGGGGCATCCCGCTCGACTTCAAAATCAAAAGAACTCAAACAAAGTCAGTCCAGGCAAAATTTAGGGAATAAAAGAATAAAAGGAAAGGATTTCAGAAGAAAAATCCTCAAACAAGGACAATGTCGTGTGGCTACAGACACAAAAGACAAAAGGGGTAATTGTTACTCTGAAACCTTGTGGGGTCCTTGACCATCACCCCTACCATTCAATAAACCTTTTGAGACATGAGCGCTTGTGCCAAGTTAACTGAACGTAGGATTGGAGATCATCACGGAGAAGGGGTGGGTACAAATCATACTTTGAGCCTAATATCCTTTGTTTCAATAACCGTGAACCATACCACGTTACAACCCTCGAAAGACCTAATTGAGGCGGGGTTTATTCTGAAGGCATACTACAATGAGGTTTAGTAACCTGACTCCTACATGATTTTCTAATCATATTCTTGCTGTATCTTTCACACCAATCAAATCAACACAACGTTTGGACTAAATGGTCCATTCGTCTCACTATCACGACACTTAATAAGTGATATTTCTTTCAAAATCTGCATGAACACCGCATTAAAATTACCATTCGTGAGCAAACAATTTTAATTGCAGGTCGGTAGTTGACATGGAGGAAACTCCAACAAGGAGTAGTCAAACAGGACTAGATCATTCAGAAGTCTGGATCATAATCGAGTGTACTTTATATCCCTGTGGGTCTGGAGTATTGACATCCGTTGAGTTTGGAATCAGTCACTATGAGACAAGTCCCGAAGCGTCAGTTGATTATGGGGCAGATCATTCAAGAAGCAGATGATCAGAAATGAATCATCTCAAGACTACCAATCAGGGGTAGGTCACCGGGAGATTCTGTTGATTTGAGGGCAGATCCCTCCAGCATTCAGTCAAGGCAAGTTAAGTCGCTTCAGCGCTCATTCAGGGGCAAGCCGCTTTAAAAGTATATTGAAGCCAATCATTCTAAGAGTTGATCAATCAAGGATGAATCCTTTCATGGTACAGATTCTGGGGCAAGCCATCTCGAGGTCGTCTCATGGCAAGCTATTTTATTTTCAAGGTGAACTTTCCCGAGGATCAGACAGGGGCAAGTTGAACTACACTGGGGCAGTTACTCAAGCGAGTTTATTCTCCTCAGCAAGAGTTGAGTGTCGGGGAGTCGTGCCATCACCCCATCAAATAACCTGAAACTGTTACCTGTCAGAACCTTGTAACCCGAAATCACTTCCAAAGCCCAATTCCTGTTTGGTACATGTCAAACCTTTAAACCAGTTCCCGTATGGTCACCCTTTCTTTAGCCCATTGTTTAACCAGTTCTCGTCTGGCAAACACAATCTCAAAGTCCAGTTCTTGTCTGGAAAACCAGAAATCAGTTCCCGTCTGATACCAAAACCAGAAATCAGTTCTCGTCTGATACCAAACTAGAAGTTAGTTCTCGGCTGACAACTTAACCTTTTGCCACTAGTTCTCGTCTGGTAGTCTACCCTCGAATACTAGTTCTCGTCTAGTAATTCCCCTTCAAAATCCATTTTTGTTGGTAACTATAAATGTCCAATCACCATAAACCTAGTCATATCCCTAAATCAAAAGACCAACTGTATTCCCAGCGGCTCACATGTTATCACATTCCCCGACACGAGGCTCGATTGATCTCACTTCTCCGTAATAGAGATTATGTATCCCCATAGGATGGTATCGTCAGATCAGAAATATCTCCACAGCAGGTTGAGTTGCATTTATCCCCAGCAAGCTGAGACTAGTTTCTCCCTAACAGATTATGACTAGTTTCTCCTCAACAGGTTGAGATTGTGGTTATCCCCAACAGGTATTTGGGATTATTCCCCCAGTAGTGAGACAAGTTCAGTGTTGTTTCCTCATAGAGTCTAAGACTCAATTCCCTAAACAGAGGTCGATGTTGATGAATCTTATCACCCTAAGCAGAGGTTGTTGTTGTTGAGTTTTATTCTTATTTTCCCCAAGCAGAGGTAGAAGTTGATTCCCTCATTGGCTGGACCCCATCGGAGTTGTTGTCCGTAGCAGAATCCAGTTAGTCATTGGTATTCATCAGAGTGAGTTTCCTTCGGGATATTTCCCCAGCTAATTCTCATCCCCTGCAGGTCCCTGGAGAAGTCAGTAGAATGTTTCCTTCCCCACAGAATGGGATTGACCCGGAGAATTGTTATTTTCCATCCTAAGCAGAGAGAGAAAGAGAGAGTTTGGGATATCTTCCCGGTAAATCTTATTCGATATCCCTAGCAGATAGCGGATTCAATCTCCAGCAGAGCAGAATCTCCAGTAGAATCGAGTTATTCCTCAGCAGTTTGCTTTGCTTCCCCAGTAGAGTTGTCAGTTCCCAAGAATTTTATATTCTGGCAAGCCATCTAAGGCTGATTTCCCCCAGTAGAGTGGATTCATTTCCCCAACCAAGTCTTTTGTTTCCCTAGAAGAGTTGTATTCTGGTAGGCCGTTTAGGGTGTTTTCCTGAGCAGAGTCAATTTGATCCTCAGCGGAGTGGATTTATTCTCAGCAGAGAACAGTTGTTTACTCAGGAGAGTTCTCTTATAGGAAGCCATCCAGGGCTTATTTCTCCCAGCAAAAGTCCAACCGTACTTGGCACCCGGTCATCCTCAGCGGAGTTGGCTCTGTCTCTTCAACATTTATTTTGCTGGAGTGGTTCCTTTGCATTTGCATCGTGCATAACATCCTTCCAAACGCGTAGCATTTCCATTTCGTATGGAGCATTACGCCATTTTCAAACATGTGCATTTCAAACATAAGCCAGGTTATTACCACTTATTTCCAGTTACATCTTCAGCAGATGATAATGTAGTTTCTTGAGCCTGTGCGGTATCTAGACCCCAGGAAATCATTGACATATGTGTTCATCTTATCTTTCTCCCGAATGGAGTTTACTAATTCAAGTTCATTATTCACCAACGGATTCCTTCACCCTGACGGAGAGGTCAGATTTTCTTCTCAGCTTCGGGTTGAGCCGGCCTTCGGGTTCGATGCCTGTTTTGTTTAAACAGATGACTGACGGTGAGGTCAGATTTTCTTCTCAACTTCGGGTTGAGCCAACCTTCGGGTTTGATGCCTGTTTTTATTTAGCAGATGCCTGACGGCGAGGTCAGATGTTCTCTTCAACTTTGGGTTGAGCCGGCCTTCGAGTTTGATGCCTGTTTTTATTTAACAGATGCCTGACGGCGAGGTGAGATGTTCTCTTCAACTTTGGGTTGAGCTGGCCTTCGGGTTTGATGCCTGTTTTTATTTAACAAATTCCTGACGGTGAGGTCAAATGTCTTACTGACGTAATGTCGTTGCCTGCGCGTTAGCAGATTTTTCTTCCGACTGCGTGTCAATGCTTTCTAATTGACGATGAGTCAGCTCATTCTCTTACAACTATCAGATGCAATTTTATCTGGTGATCCTATCCCGATGGATAAGTTTGCAGTTCTATTTCTGCGGTTGGCAAATTTCCGGGTTCTTTGGTATTCAATCATCTTCTACCTTGAATGTTTGAAAGTTGTTCGCTTTTCATCCCTTCAGGTCCAAGTCACTTGAATAAGGGCAGATGTTGTACCCCAAAATTTGACCAACCTTTTCCAGTAATTTGGCTTATATTTCATTTCATTTGCATCTGCATATCATTTATCGCATATTGTGCATTTTGTCAGTCGGAGTGGATTATCGGGATTACAGTCGCTCTTCTCGCGTTTCAGGCGATTCAAACCAGTTCAAATAAGGAGTTATTTCGAAATCGAGTGTTGGTCCAGTCAGTGCTGATATTTTCGGTGGCATTTCAGTGGTCGCCCTTTTACCGTTTATTTCGCTGTGTTTTTTTTGCATTTTTTATTTACTGCTTTAATTTTCTTTTCATGGTTTTTATAGAATTCTATATGGCATTTTAATAGTTTTAATTTATTAAAAGTTAAATAGAATTTAGTTTTTATTTGTTTTAATTTTAGATTTTATTTTATTATTAATATTCAGATTATTTGGTTATTAGTATTATTTAATTAGGAATTATTTAGTTATAGCTTTTAGAATTATTTTTAATTGAATCAGCATTTAATTAGTATATGTTTTAAGAGTTAACATTCATCATCAGTAATTATCATCAGAATTAAGTCAAAACACTTCAATTAGCCCTGCCACGTGTCATGAGGTGGGGGTATAAAACATTATTCATTACCCACAACCTTAGAACAACCCTAGCCTCCCCAACCGTGTTTTTTGTGCCTCCTTCCACATTCATCTTCATCGACCCAAAATCATCAACATCCATAACCTTCATCAACAACTTAAATTGAAAACCCCCTTTAGTCATTTTCAAACCCATAAATCTATCTGAAACCCTCACCTTCATCACTCACCACACCCAGAAAGACCTTCTTTAACCTTACTTCCACCATTGAGAAATCTTCAACACAACAACCAAAACCCACTGTCAACTCTTTCTTCAAAACCCATCTCACTAACCAATAACCCAGCTCAACGACATCTTCATCGAATCTTCATCACAAACACGATCCAGATCTTCATCTAAACCCATTTCCAAACTCATCTTCAACAAACTCAGACACAATAATTCTCACCATCTCTACAACTCCAACCCACCGCAACTTCACAAACTCCATTATCAAAACATCAAACCCATTCACCTTTGAAAATCAGACATGAACCAAACCCTTCTACTAAAACCCAGATTTCCGTATTAACACACCAAGACCCAAATCGAGACACATTATCGTCAACCCCTCAAACCAGTTTCAAATCTCTCACTCAACCACCTGTTAAAACCCAGCACCTCCTTTCCTTCATCATCTCCTTCCATAAACCTCAAATCATAGAGCCAGAAAAGAAGGAGAGTGATAACAGATTGAAACACATAATAGAAATAGGAGCAGAGGACGAAAGCAACAAAGATGAGTTGAAGCAAACCGGGAGAATCTGAGCGGAGACGAGAGAGAGAACAAGGTTTTCTCATTCGCGAGCAAAGTTTTTTCACTCTTTAACTTTGCCTCTGTTTTGAAGAATTATGATTTGTTAGCTGAATGAAACATATGAGGCTTTCCATTCCCAAATGGTTGTAAGGTGTACCTTGTTTTTCTTAAAAAAGAACTCTGTTACCCGTGTCATTAATCATGAGCTATAGAGCCCATGTAGTGATTTCATGTTCACCGCCCCCTGTTACATAAACCCCCCTGTTTTGTTATGTAAATATATGTAAATTATTTTTAAGTATGTTTATATGTACTGTTATTTTGGAAATATATATTAGTTATATATTATATATTATTTTCTAGTTTATAATATTAGAATATTCTTTTTTATAGAGTTGAATTTTATTTCTCATTTGATATTGGACATTTTGTTCCATTTTTGTCTTTTGGTCGATGACGACATTTCCGTAATTCATTACCAATCAAATTATTGATGAATAATGTTGGATCTGAGACCACCTCTTTTCTCTCCTCATTTCTTCTTCTTTTCGATTTTATCTTGACTTTCTTGGATCGATGAAGTCTTGTATCTGTAAAATGAGATCCCACTTTTTTTGGTCCGTGCGACACGATTCAATTGGAGAATGATCATCAATATCATTTCTCTATCTTGTCCATAACACGGATATCAATACGCGACCTCCTATAGTTTGACTTCCCTTATAAGTCGAGCTACGACGGTTTAGCGTCACATTTGTCCCGATTCGAAACATCATCATCAAGGATCAAAGAGGAGAAGCTTGGAAAGGAAGCTTGCACGCAATGTCAAGGGTCAACGGAACCACTCCGTTCGGTAACATCTTTCTAATTCAATCTTTTTCATTAACCGCCGAGTGTTGTGAGCCGTAAGCGATAAATACGTGGGAAATGATGAGTGGGGAGCCTTTTCTCATTCATCTAGAGTGTTTAGCGTATGTCCTTTGGGAGTTTCAGGCCTATCACCCTTTTCTCTCGCCCCCGTTTAGGCGTTTCAGGCCTATCATGTAACACCCCCTTTCTATACCCCCAAATAATCAAATAAATCATTTAAGCACGTATTGAAAATTTCATCAGAGTATAATTAAAAACACGGTATAAAAGAGGCATGTCACATTATGCTTGAAATTAAAACACATACAACACCTGCTCAACAAGATATGCAACAGTGGGGTAACTATAAAAACAGAGAAACTTAGTCCTTACACCCACATCTCAATATTTAGAATAAAAGCGGAAAATCTAAACATTGAATCACTTCAAACATATATATATATATATATATATATATATATATATATATATATATATATATATATATACACACACACACACACACATATCATTCAGTTTGATTCACAACATCATTCAACATGTTTTCATAAACATCTCATCAACAGATACATATACAACGTATCACAAAAGAATTCTATACAATCCTAGCTACCCAGTGCTACATATCAGAGCCAACCGACCAAAAAGAATGAAGTCACGCTTCACAAAAAGACCTCCAACAAACCTACTCTGCAATGCCTCATAGAGCATCATAAAACAGCAGAAGGGTGAGAAATATTATCATAATAATCATTGCATATAATTATATATTAACATAATAATACACATATCTCCATTCTCACCACATTCATCACAATTCAATCATATATATATATATCGCAACATATATATATTTCACCAAGCATATTCATCATGCATATATTCACCATTTATTCATATACATCACAATGCATATTTGCATAACTAAGCATATTCATCAGTCATGCTTCTATAATTCACATCATTTTCACATAAACATTTACAATTATGTTTATTCACCAATACACAATTCATGATGATAAATGCAACTCATAGAGACCGACTCACGACTCTATGCAGATGCACATGCGGTACCAACTCATTCAACAAGTTCAATTGAAGAACCAAATGGAACTATCGCTCGTTACCGAAGTAACTCCCTGTTAGGCATACGATGTTCACCCATCGCTCACACCCCACATGGGCACACGATGTTTAAGGATTGGTCACACCCTACACGGGCACACAATCTGATTGCTCACACCCCACAAGGGCACACAATTATTCAGCAGATTCTACGCGGAATTAATTTACCCATTGCTCACACCCCACATGGGCACACAATGTTTAAGGATTGCTCACACCCCCACAAGGGCACACAATTGTTCAGCAGATTCACCAAGGAATCAATCAGCACAAGAATGTATATCATAATGCTTCACATGCAAAATGACTCCATATACTTCTTGAAATGCATACATATTCATAATATTTTCATGCATTATACTCATATAATTCTCATACAATCTATGTACATTCATATCAAACATGCCAAACGGCAATGAGCATCGCTTTACCACCCACACGGCGACGAACTCTTATCACATAATCACACATTTTCATTCAATTCAAACAATGCACATAGTTGCCAAACGGCCACATTTCACACTTCACAATTCACAATCTAGGATTCACGCCATACGGCTACCCACAACACATCTTATCACAATAGTACACAAACTATACATTTCACATACGGCTTAAACACAATCGAACCAAACAATCAACATTGGATGGAAAACACAAGAAATGAAAAATGATGTCACACTCGCTGACCTTCGCCTGGCGAAGCATTTGGCGAATGCTCGCTGTTTCATTTGCTTGGCAAACTCGCTGGCGAAGACAGGAAGTAGCTACTGGAAGTATTCGCTACCTCATTCGTTGGGTTTCGCCTGGCGAACCCTCTCAATTGGCGATAATCAATGCATAACTGCATACTTCCATCTTTCTTCTTTACCAACAATACTGGTGCACCCCAAGGAGAAACACTTGGTCTTACAAATCTCTTCTCCAACAAGTCATTCAATTGCTTCTTCAATTCTACCAACTCCAATGTCGACATATGATACGATGCCATCGAAACTGGTATAGTACCAGGAACTAGATCAATAGAAAACTCAACTTCTCTTTCTGGCGGTACATCCGTAATATCCTCCAGAAACACTTCTGGAAAATCATACACCACATGAAACACATCGAACTCAACTTTGCTCTCCACCGACAATGATGCAAAAAAACCAAACAACTGAGCTTCATCCGCTAAAAGTTTCTTCAACTCTTTAGTGGATAGAGAACTCTATCTTCATCATCTTCAAAAGAAGGAAACCTCACTAACTTGTGATAACAATCTATACAAACTCTATTCAATTGCAACCAGTTCATACCGAATATCACATCCAAACCCTCTAACGGCAAACACACTAAATCCATAATGAAGTCTTTACCATAAATGGTCAAAGGACAACTTACAAACACCAAAGAAGTAGTTACCGACCTTGAAGCAAGAGTCTCAATAACCATCTCACCACCACAAGAAGTCACACACAATTTCAAATGCTTAGTGCACTCAAAAGAAATGAACGAATGAGTCGCTCCAGTATCAATAATAGCAACTAAAGGTGTATTATTAATAAAGCATGTACCTTTAATCAAACGGTCTGCACTAGTAGTCTCTGAACCAGCTAATGTAAACACATTTCCGCCTGCTTGAGCTTTTTTCGGTTTAGTACACTTAGTACTAATGTGACCAACTTCTCCACAATTAAAACACTTCACCACATTCCTTCTGCAATCAGTTGTAGCATATCCAATACCTCCACAATTAGAACACTTCAGAATGGTCTTCCCACAATCAAAAGACTTATGGCCCATCTTGCCACACTTGTAGCACTTGACGGAACCAGAACTTCCTCCTCCAGATCTTTTCTCAAAGTTTCCCTTATGCTTGCCCTTATCACCAGGTGTTACATAAGGTCCACTCCTAACTTGTTGCTTTCCTTTCCTCTCTTTCAAACTCTTATAGTGTATAGAACGAACCTTGCTATCTTCCTTAAAAGTTCTACAACACTCGGTTAAATTCGAAAATCTCCTTATTCTTTGGTATCCCACCGCATGCTTAATCTCAGGACGCAAGCCATTCTCATACTTAATACACTTAGAAAACTCAGCAGTAACCGCAACATAATGAGGATGAAATTGAACCAATTCCACAAACTTAGCAGTATAGTCCACTACGGACATACTACCTTATTTCAACTCAAGAAATTCCATCTCCTTCTTCCCCTTCACACTCTCGGGATAATACTTCCTCAAAAATTCAGTACGAAATAACCCCCAAGTTACTTCTTCATCATCTACTTCAAGAATTTGTCGCATTCTGACCCACCAATCGTTGGCTTCTTCTCTCAGCATGTGAGTCCCAAGTCTCACCTTATTCTCTTCTGCATAGCCCATAACTCGAAAGATTCTTTCAATCTCTTTCAACCAAATTTGGGTACCATCGGGATCAAATCTTCCTTTGAAGACCGGTGGTTGATTCTTCCTGAACTCATCGTTAGAATTCGCATTTGGCGCACCCTGCACCGCTCTAGCCATTGGCTCCAATGCAGCAGCCATCACATTGTCGTTACGACCTGCCATATTCTGATTATTCCCAAAAATAACAACAAGGTTAAACAACCGTTTAACTAACATAACAACGAGACAGACACGACTGACTCAACACTGGCTCTGATACCACTTAATGTAACACTCCCTTTCTATACCCCTAAATAATCAAATAAATCATTTAGGCACGTATTGAAAATTTCATCAGAGTGTAATTAAAAACACGGTATAAAAGAGGCATGTCACATTATGCTTGAAAAAAAACACATACAACACCTGCTCAACAAGATATGCAACAGTGCGGTAACTATCAAAACAGAGGAACTTAGTCCTTATACCTATCATTCAGTTTGATTCACAACATCATTCAACATGTTTTCATAAACATCTCATCAACAGATACATATACAACGTATCACAAAAGAATTCTATACAATCCTAGCTACCCGGTGCTACATATCAGAGCCAACCGACCAAAAAGAATGAAGCCACACTTCACAAAAAGACCTCCAGCAAACCTACTCTGCAATGCCTCATAGAGCATCATAAAACAGTAGAAGGGTGAGAAATATTATCATAATAATCAATGCATATAATTATATATTAACATAATAATACACATATCTCCATTTTCACCACATTCATCACAATTCAATCATATATATATCGCAATATATATATATATAAATATATATATATATATATATATATATATATATATATATATATATATATATATATATATATATATATATATATATATATATATATATATATATATATATATATATATATATATATATATATATATATATATATATATATATATATATATATATATATATATATATATATATATATATATATATATATATATATATATATATATATATATATATATATATATATATATATATATATATATATATATATATATATATATATATATATATATATATATATATATATTTCACCAAGCACATTCATCATGCATATATTCACCATTTATTCATATACATCACAATGCATATTTACATAACTAAGCATATTCATCAATCATGCTTCTACAATTCACATCATTTTCACATACACATTTACAATTATGTTTATTCACCAATACACAATTCATGATGATAAATGAAACTCATAGAGACCGACTCACGACTCTATACCGAGGCACATGCGGTACCAACTCATTCAGCATGTTCAATTAAAGAACCAAGTGGAACCATCGCTCGTTACCGAAGTAACTCCCCGTCAGGCCTACGATGTTCACCCATCGCTCACACCCACATGGGCACATGATGTTTCAGGATTGCTCACACCCCACACGGGCACACAATCCGATTGCTAACACCCCACAAGGGCACACAATTGTTCAGCAGATTCTACACGGAATCAATTTACCCATTGCTTACACCCCACATGGGCACACAATGTTTAAGGATTGCTCACACCCCACAAGGGCACACAATCGTTCAGAAGATTCACCGAGGAATCAATCAGCACAAGAATGTACATCATGATGCTTCACATGCAAAATGACTCCATACACTTCTTGAAATGCATACATATTCATAATATTTTCATGCATTGTACTCATATAATTATCATACAATCTGTGTACATTCATATCAATCATGCCAAACGGCAATGAGCATCGCTTTACCACCCACACGGCTACAAACTCTTATCACATAATCACGCATTTTCATTCAATTCAAACAATGCACATAGTTGCCAAACGGCCACATTTCACACTTCACAATTCAGAATATAGGATTCACGCCATACGGCAACCCACAACACATCTTATCACAATAGTACACAAACTATAAATTTTAGATAAGGATTAAACACAATCGAACCAAACAATCAACATTGGATGGAAAACACAAGAAATGAAAAATGCACTCACACTCGCTGACCTTCGCCTGGCGAAGCATTTAGCGAATGCTCGCTGTTTCATTCGCCTGGCGAACTCGCTGGCGAAGACAGGCAGTAGCTACAGGAAGTATTCGTTATCTTATTCGCTGGGTTTTTCCTGGCGAACCCTCTTGCCACCTCCTTTGTAACACCCCGTTCCCAAAATAAAATAAAACAAACAATTAAAACACATATCTGAGTTTCTCTCCCAAACGGGATGCCACAATACGCATCAAAATTTCCACAAATATTTTTCCAAATAATTTAACTGAATTTTTCAATAAAATTGCAGCGGAAAAAGATATGGTCTGTCATAACACAAAATATTATATACATACATCATCCATATCCATCATCATCATCATCATCATCATCATCATATATACCAAAAACAGATACGCCACAGGGGCACACACATCAACATCGATAGTAAAACTCCCAAAACGCCCCGGTGTTACGTATCAGAGCAACCCTACGGAGACACCACAATCCAACAAGCTAAACACCTGGATTGTCTATACTTCCGAAGAAGCACAGACCACAACAGCAACAAAGGGGTAAGAATTACGATTAAATAATAATGGTATACTAGTACATGAAATAAAAGGCAAAAATCAATAATAATACTATTTCATATACATATCATCCGGACTCACGGTCCCACCATCAACCACAATATACAATCACGCAACAAATGCACTCACACAACTTTCAACATACGGTACCGACTCACAATCACGATAGGCACCGGGCCCTCAACCCTCCTCACAGGAGCACGTATCAACGATGGGCACTTGGCCATCAACCCTCCATAATGGGAGCACCATAACAATACTGATGGACACCTGGCCATCACCCTCCACAACGGGAGCACATCTCCGATGGAACCTGGCCATCACCCTCCACTACGGGAGCACCTGATCAACATCGATGGACACATGGCCATCACCCTCCCCATCGGGAGCACAACACATTAACATCGATGGACACATGGCCATCACCCTCCCCACCGGGAGCACAACACATTAACATCGATGGACACATGGCCATCACCCTCCCCATCGGGAGCACAACACATTAACATCGATGGACACATGGCCGTCACCCTCACCAACGGGAGCACAACAACAATACCGATGGTCACTGGGCCATCACCCTCCTCTATGAGAGCACACAACAATATTCACACGCATCAAACATCTAGCACACCAAGTGCACACCGATCCTATTGATCCACCCCTCACACAACATATACATATACATGACGCACAAGGCGTACCGATCTCACTGATCCACTCACATTATAAAATACATACATAACTAGCACACAAATGTGCGTCGATCCCACGGATTCGCTCACTACACAACTTATCACATACTATGCACACAAATCATGTCGGTCTTACTGACCTAAATACATCACATAACCGCACATAATTGCAACGCATAATAAGCGTATCGATCCTCACGGATCCACTCACCATAACACACCAACAAAATGCGCTCAAGGCGTCACGATCATACTGATCCTCACATCTCACACACAGTACACTCACGGTGCACACATCTCACGTACACATCCACATAAGTTCATAACTAATGGGTAATCCACCAATTATGCCTCTTGCAATAAACACCGCCCAAACAGCCTTACAACCACCAACATACGCTCGCATCAGCATCTCCAGCAAGCCTCTCATCGCACAAGACCAACGAGGGTCCAAGTCCACAGCGGAACAACACAACGACAGCAGCAAAATACAAAACTGCTGCTGGGCTCGCTGGCACATTCGCCCAGCGAAGCCTCGCAACGAACACTCGCTGCCATTCACCTGGAGAAACCTCTGGCGAAGCCAGACAGAAGCTTCTACCAGCACTCGCTAGCTAGTTCGCCCGGCGAAGCCTGGCGAAGGCTCGCCCCTTCATTCGCCCAGCGAATACCTGCGTACTCATAAAAATTCTATGCACCAGAATCTTCATCCACTCCCGATTCCGCCCGATTAAATCAAAACTCGCAACTAACAACATGCTACAACTGAGTTATGGGTCTATTCCCGATTCTATCCAATAAAACGCATCATCTGCTCAAATTACCGACTTCCGGCATAACTCCGAAACTACTCAAAAACCCCAAATTCATTCAACCCAAAATTCCCAGCACATGCAAACGAATTAATCATCAAACAACACAACATTCACATCAATAACAGCATGCAATCGACATCAAACATCAAGAAATCTATGAGGATTAGGGATTTCCCCCTTTCTACCGATTAATCATGCATTTACCGAATTTAACCGATTATTCTCCCCCCTTACATCAATTCAAGCTTTGATGATGAGCAAGCTCCTCAATCCACACGATTTTGCTTGCTCTTGCCTTGCTCTTCTGATCGTGCACTTCCTCCTCTTGTTCTTGTTCTTCGTACACGTTCTCCTTCTCCTTCCAAATCTAAATTTCACCAAATGCCAAGTTTACCCCTCATCCCAAAATAATACAACTTATTTTCCATTTTCCCAAATAATATTTTCTTCATATATTTTTTAATTCACCAATAATCCATATTTCTTAATTTTCCAAAAATCCAATTTATTAAATTTCCCTCATAATACTAATATTAGTAATAATAGTAATAATTAATAATAATTACATTAGTATTAATCATCACATTTTATCACTATATATTAACACTATGAGTTCTTTATCCTCAAAGTAAATCCACACAAATACACCAACAAATTCAAAAATAACACCGGAACCCGAAAATGATTAAAACGGGCGTTACAACTCTCCCCCACTTTAATTATTTTCGTCCTCGAAAATACCTGATGGAAACAGCTCCGTATACGCTTCTCGGATCCTGCATTCCAATTCCCAGGTCACACTGCCACCTGCAGCACCTCCCCAAGCCACTCTCACCAACGGTATCTCTTTTCCTCTTAGTCGTTTCATCTTGCGATCCTCGATCCTCAACGGTAATGTCTCCACAGTTAGGTTCTCTCTAACTTGGACTTCATCTCTCTGAATCACATGAGACGGATCGTGTACATACTTCCGAAGTTGCGACACGTGAAACACATCATGCAAGTTCGAAAGCTCTGGCGGCAACGCCACCCTATGCGCCATAACACCAATCCTCTGTAAAATCTGATACGGTCCGATAAACTTCGGATCCAACTTTTTGGACTTCAAGGCATGTCCAACACCCGTCACTGGGTTAACCCTTAAGAATACATGGTCATCCTCACTGAATTCCAACTCTTTCCTGCGGTTATCATAATAACTCTTCTGCCGATCCTGAGATGCTTTTATCTTTTCACGGATCATCTGCACTGTCTCAGTAGTCTGCTGTACCAACTCTGCTCCCAACACAACATGCTCACCCGACTCATACCAACACAAGGGAGTCCTGCACCTCCTACCATAAAGAGCCTTAAACGGTTCCATCCCGATACTGGAATGGTAACTGTTGTTGTACGTGAACTCTACCAAAGGCAAATAAGTATCCCACGTACCACCTTTCTCCAACACACAAGCCCGCAACAAATCCTCCAAAGTCTGAATAGTCCGCTCCGACTGCCCATCCGTCTGCGGATGATAAGCTGAACTCAGCTTCAACTCAGTACCCAAAGCCTCTTGTAAACTCTTCCAAAATACAGAAGTGAACCTCGGATCTCTGTCCGACACAATGCTCAACGGTATACCGTGAAGCTTCACAATTACCCGAATGTAAATCTCTGCAAGCTTCTCCAACGGAAAACTAATACTAATTGGTACAAAGTGTGCAGACTTCGTAAGCCGATCCACAATCACCCAAATGGCGTCAAATCCTCTCGCCGTATTCGGCAAACCTGTAACAAAGTCCATAGCAATACAATCCCACTTCCAAACCAGAATCTCTAACGGTTGCATCATCCCAGAAGGTCTCTGATGCTCCACTTTCGATTTCTAACAAACCAAACAAGCATAAACATAACGAGCAATATCCTTTTTCATGCCTGACCACCAAAATAACTTTTTCAAGTCCTGATACATCTTCGTAGCTCCTGGATGAACACTCAGGCTACCACGATGTCCTTCGTCCAAAATCGACTTCTTCAACTAGTCATTATCCGGCACACAAATTCTGCCCCGAAACCTCAACACACCTGCACTATCCAACCTGAAATTACTACCGGAGTCACTTCCGGCCTCTCACGTCAAATCCACAAGTTTCACATCCAACTTCTGATGTTCCTTAATCATGTCCAAGAAATCATTCTTTACTTGCAATTTTACCCAACGTCACACATTTTGCTGTAAACTCACAAACCATGCTCAAATCCCGAAACTGCACAATAAGCTCCATCTCCTTTACCATCGATGCAGACATATGAATTGTATTTCTGCTCAACGCGTCCGCAACCACATTCGCTTTCCCGGGGTGATAACTCAAATTAAAATCATAATCCTTCAAGAATTCCAACCATCTCCTCTGCCGCATATTCAACTCCTTCTGATCAAACAAATATTTCAAACTCTTATGATCACTGAATACCTCAAACCTCGAACCATATAAATAATATCGCCAAATCTTCAACACAAAAACTATCGCAGCCAATTCAAGGTCATGAGTAGGATAGTTCCGCTCATGCACCCTCAATTGCCATGAAGCATAGGCTACAACTTTTCCATCCTGCATAAGAACTCCGCCCAATCCCATTTTGGACGCATCACAATATACCACAAAAGGCTCACACGGATTCGATAACACCAACACCGGCGCTGAAGTTAATCTCTTTTTCAGTTCCTCAAAACTCTCTTCACAAGCAGCATCCCACACAAACACTTGATCTTTCCTGGTCAACTGAGTCAACAGCAAAGCCAATCTAGAAAAGCCTTCAATGAATCTTCGGTAATACCCTGCTAAGCCCAAAAAGCTTCTAACCTCTGTTATCGTCTTCGGCGGTTCCCACTTGTCGCTTTCGCGAAAATAAGGTACCAGCACAACAGAAGAGTCGCCACCTTTTGTTATTTATCCCTCAGAACGGGAAAGGAAACGATCGGAAAAACCTAACGAAAAAGGGTAAGACAAGATCGTCGCAACCATTGTCTGGGTTCGGGAGTCGGTTATGCAAGGGGAAGGTATTAGCACCCCTCACGTCTGTCGTACTCGACGAGATCCACGCTTGTTGTGTTTACTGGACGAGTTGGTTTGTCTATCTACCTATCAAGGTTGGCTTAAAAAGAAAAGAAAAATGACTTGGCAAAGCGTCGCACTTTATGCCTACGTATTCTCATCAGAGAATGAGAAATCAGAGTCAACGTAGTTCGGCCTACGACGGGTTATGGGGAAGGTGGCTCGCCAATACATCAGTATTGTGCCTACGTACTCTCAACGGGTATGAGAGATCAGAGCTTACGTAGTTCAGGACACTACGGATTATGGGGATTCAGATTCATCTGTTTTATCAAGTAGGGTTAAACAGCAGTTCCAGCAGTTAGGGACAAAGCCTGTTTGCGTTGGCGCTGAAGTTTAACGACACTCTTTTCTTCAGAAAAGCTTTCCTTTGAATTATGGGCCCACGGGGCAAAAACGTTTGAAGTTTGTTTTCTGTCTTTTACGGAAGAAGTGTTTTTTATCGTTGTTTGCAATTTCAATCGCACTAGAGACTATGACCTGAGAGTGAATGTGTCGCATGTCACCCAAAGGGTACCACACTAAACATCCAGACTGTGGAAAAGAAACTCTCCCACAATCCTTTCTCAGATAGCTTAAGGCTTGTGTCGTACGAAAGAAATCATTCATGATTACTGTATCTTAAGCTGTTTTGAGATGAGAAAAGAAAGGGCTCAACTAAGGGGAGACTATCAGGTCCTACTGTTGTCATGCCCAGGATTCATCCTATGGTTGAAGTTTGAAACAGGGAACTCCTAGAAGTTATCATGCATAGGTTTCAACCTAAAGTTCTATCATCACTTCCTTATCAAAGGAAATGAAAGTCCTAAGGGATCATATCAATGATACACAGAACCAGGTAAAGCATCAGCTTAAACAGTAAACAGTAAACAACTGTAAAATGCATGCAATGCAAGTGAGGGAGGAAATGTGTGTGGGGTGTCAACCTCCACAAGCTCATCTCAACCTCAAGCCAGAATGAATAACAGTAATCATACAGAAAGATAAGACATGCTATCAAGCAAAATAGGATAACTGCAATCATACAGTAAAAATAACATCATGCTACCAAGCAAAACAAACCACATGGACAAGGGAGCAGGGCTCTACCGAATACCCGCAAGCAAAGCCATACGGTAACAATACAAGCAGAGGGAGAAACTCAACCTCTAGTGCAATCATGTTCCTAGATTAAAGTCTAGATATGAACTTATTCTAATGCATCAAGCAAGTCAAACAAGGCACACCAATACAGAAAAGAAACAAAGAAGAAAGCAGATCCACTCCTCCCACTTTCAATTCCAAGCCTCAGCTTTTCTGACAGCAAATCAGCCTTCAGACCTTCATCACTCTTGACAAATATCAATTTGCTTTTCCAGGTTTCAACCCTTCAACATAAGTTTCAACTTATCTTCTTCTTCTACAAGCTTCAGCTTTCCTTAATCAGTTCCACCTTCAGGCTTCACTCTTAACCACAAGTATCAACTTGATTCCTTCAGGATCTCCAAGCTTCAGAGTTAGTATCAACTTATCCTTCAGTTCTTCCCACAAGCTTCGGCTTCTCAGAGTAGTCTTTAATCATTTAGAAGTGTCAACTTCATCCTTCAATCTTTGAGCCTCAGCTCTCCTTTCAATCTTTACTGGATCTTCAAGTCTCAACTTGCCCTTCTTGCTCTTCAAGCTTCAGCTGAGATGGAAATGCTCAGGGAATCATCCTCTTCCATACTCTTCAATGAAGTCTTCATCTTCACACTCAAGCCCAACATCTCTCAAGATACTCAAACCAGAGAAAAATCACTTAACTGGATAAGTTAGGATATTAAACTGCTTATTGATCACCAAAGGTGACCTCTAAGGGTTTAACATCAAAAGAATGGTTCCCTCAAAGTTTCTACCTCCTAGGTACCATCACTTATCCCTCCAAAGGAGGGAGGTGAATACCATGGAAGGACCTTGAATCATGGGGAAGAATGGAGGTGAATTATACCATCCATGTTTAGGAAAGGAATCAACTAAGTCTAAGCTCTTCCTAATCCCTAACCCTAAAACAACAACAAAACAAGCAAGACTCCAAGCTCTCAAGCTCCTTGATCAATCTTTAAGTCTTCCACTATGCTCCTCCATGCTCCTCAAAGCAAGACCAAGCCCACCAAGCCAAGCAAAAACCCACAAAGCAAGGCAAACAAAATACAAGCCCACAAGGGCTACACAAACAACCATCAATTACAAAAATCAATTAAAAATAGTATACTACTATATTAAAACCTAATATAATTTCTAAGGGATCCTATATACCTACCCTTAATACCCTATATGTCCCAACATCTAACTTGACCTAGAAAACCAAAATTCTAGTGTTATTGTGGACCTATGTTAAGGATTGACCTAAATCTACACAACCTAAAGTCATCTAATCAAAACTAATCAAAAATTAATCACAAAATTATGGAATAAATCCAGAGGGGAGCTAAAGTCCTAATCTAACTATCCTAAAACGAATGGCATAAAAATTCAAAGGGAACTAGCTAAACAAAATTCTACAAATCTATGCATCAACATAAAAGGAATTAAAATGCTATTAAAAGATAAAATACACAAAAAATATTAAAAATGCATTAAATGTAAATATTTTGATTTTATAATTTTCTAGACATCATCATGAAATGGGAGAAAAAATCCCCATGCAAAAATCATCATTTTTCTATTTAATATGATTTTTCAAAGATTAAAATAAAATGGAGAAAAAGAAATTAAAATGGGAAAACATTGGTGCAGATAGCAATTATGTTCAGTTCAATTCATGACTGGGCTTGAAATGGGGGTGTGGATATCAATGCGCGCTAGGCCCAGTTTAACCAGAAAATCAATTCATAAATTATAAAGAAAAAGAAAAAGACATGGTGCATAAAGTAAAGAAATTCAGTTCAAAATCCAAATGGGCCATGAAAGGGGGGGGGGGGGATATCAATCTCATCACTTAAGCCCAAAACCTCAGTTTAATGAAACGCCGCGTTTAGGGTATCTTCAGATTTCCCTCTTCAAACAAAATTGAATCTCAGCCACACGATCCAAGTCCCAGTCAATGAGTCTTTGTGCATCCAACGGCCACGTCTTTATCTTCTTCCTCTAGCTAGGGTTCGAATGAGGAAGCCATGGAAACAAAGCTTCAGCTCAAGCTTCTCCCAACTCGTATCACCTCAATTCTCAACCAAAATCCATGGTTCAAAACCCTAACTTGTTCTAAATTCCATGCTGATCACAACCATGGCCTTAAAATCAATTGAAATGCCCTAAATCTCTGAACCCGATCCAAGATCAAAATCATGCTCAAACTTCAGTTCTAACAATTCTTGAAATTGATTACCTCAGAATGATCACCACCTCACACTGGTTAATTCTTGATATCAAACTCATGTTATACTTCACTATAACTCGTGTTCTTGATCCAAACAAAAATGGTGTCACTAACTCAAACTTCACCAATTGCTCTCAAACTTCCCAGAATCCATCTCTTGTCTCTAACCATTCTAACCTAACAAAATCTACCTAATTATGCTTAAATTATGGTGTAGAAGAAAAGTTACAAACCTGTTAAATCTTGAATATCAGATAGGTCAAAGCTCCACTTTGTAGAAGCATGCTTTTGTCTCAAGTTTTGATGATGTCAACACTACTCAAGGTCATCTCTTGATTGCAAAAAGACAAGCCTTTCAAAGTTATCAAGATCAAGTCAAGCTATCTTTCAAGTCAAGCTACATATGGAACTATGATTCTTCAAGACTTGGATGCATTGCGGGTATATCAAATTCTACCTTATAATTAATATACAAGTGTTCAAAAACATCAAGCATTTTAGAATAATACATGAGCATGTTTTTGAAACTTTAAAATTGGTATAACATTTATTTTTAAAAGCATTTTTCTGAAAAATAGCAGTGTTAACCGATTAACCATATAGGTTAACCGATTAACCATTTCAAATTTTAAATAATCTGGGCTAACGTTCCAGTGTTAACCGATTAACCATATAGGTTAACCGATTAACACTGAATGTACAGTGAAAAATGGCTTTGTTTCAAGTTCAAAAATTGTTTGAAAATTACACCATTTCATATTTTGAAATCTACTCAAATATACCTTTTTGAAAGGGTATTTTACTCATATAAATTCTGAGTTTTTCAATTTTGAAAAACACAACAAATATACACTCAAAACTTCCAATCTCCAAACACTTTCTACTTTCATTTTCAAATTTTCTTAGAATCAAATTCACCATTTTCAAAATCTTTTATTAAGTGTTCATATGTGCATAAAATTTCATATTCATCTTTGAACACTTGTGTTGAAAATTATAAGAGTGAATTTTGATCATTTGGAGAAGATCAACTTTGATATTACTATTCTCAAAACAAAAATCTTTACAAGTATTTGTATTCTGACTTGTGATCCAGGATTGTTGGACACAAGGGTGAGTGTTTACAAGAGGATTGTTCTTGTACACTTGTTAGTTTTATTGTTTGATAGTAGGCCTCACCGGTTGATGGTGTGATAGGTTGTACTTTATTAAACAATAGTGAAAACTCTCTTTCATGTTGAAAGAGGAGTGGAGTACTCTCGGATTATGAGGGGAACCACTATAAATCCTGGTGTCCATTGTTCTTTTACTTTCTTCTGCTTTCATAACCAAGAACACAAACTAGTAAAATTTCAAGAAACCACAAAAACCGGAAAAATTTCTAAAGTCCTAATTCACCCCCCCTCTTAGGCATACTCTGTACTTACAATTGGCATCAGAGCAGGTTAAGGTAACCTGTTCCTAACGATTCAGTATGGCTTCCGCAAGTACCAACCCGGTTTTCAAAGATGGTGGAAGTAGTAACAAGCCACCACTCTTTTCTGGAGAATACTTCAATTTTTGGAAAATCCGTATGAAGGCACATCTTGAGGCTCAAGGAGATGGTATATGGGAAACCGTAGAAACTGGTCCACATGTTCCTACAAGTGTGGTAAATGGTGTTGGAACCCCAAAGATTAAATCCTCATATGATGAAGATGACAAAAAGAGAATCTTGAATGAGAAGAAAGCAATCAACATACTTCAAAGCGCTCTCAGTATGGATGAATTCTTTTACATATCACAGTGTCAATCGGCAAAACAGATTTGGGATACCTTGGTAGAAACGCATGAAGGAACAGCAAAAGTAAAAAGATCAAGACTTAACACGTTAAGTCAAGAATATGAGATGTTCCGTATGCAGCCCGGTGAATCTATTGTTGCCTTGCAAAAAAGGTTCGTTCATCTAACAAATCATCTGATTGCTCTCGGGAAGACCTTCACCAATGATGATCTCAACTTAAAAGTCCTAAGATCCTTGACAAGAGAATGGCAACCGAAGGTGACCGCCATTTCGAAAAAGAAAAGTCTTTCAACAATGACATCCGCTTCATTATTCGGAAAACTTCAAGAGCATGAACTGGAACTTGGAAGGCTTGAGAAACATGAACGTCAAGACAAGAAGTCCAAAGGAATTGCCTTGAAGACTGACACAAGGGATGATAAAAATGACGAATCTTCCGAAGACGAAAATTTCATGCTTCTAGTAAAGAAGCTTGGTAAGTTTTTTAATAATAATAAAACTTCTTCTTTTTCTAAAAAGAATAGACATTTCAGGAAAAAGGAGGCACCCACATCAAACCAAGAAATTACATGTTACAAATGTGGGAAACAAGGTCACATAAAGCCAGATTGCCCGAAACTCGCAAATAAAGGAAAATTCAAGGGCAAGAAGGATTTCAAAACGAAGAAGGCTTATGTCGCATGGGACGACAACGAAGTGAGTTCATCATCGGAATCAGATAATGGTGAATGAGCAAATATGGCTTTAATGGCCTCTCACCATTCCGATGATGAAAATGAGGTTAGTAGTAATTTTTCTGTCTATGATAATGATGCACAAGAAGTTATAGATGAACTTCTAAAAGAGTGCAAGACCTTGTATAAAGACATCTCATCACAAAAGAAAAGAATTTTACTTTTAGAAAAACAAAATTCTGATTTCTTGAAAAATATTGAAGATGAAAAACAAAAAGTGATGGATGAAAAACAAAGTCCTGTATGTAAGAATTGTGAGTCTTTGTATTTTCAAATTGTTCAACTTAAAAGAGTTTTAGAAAGATACGAAAAAGGTCAAATTGGCTTGGAAGAAATTCTTAAACATCAAAGGTATCCTAATGATAAAAGTGGATTGGGATATTCTAAATTTTCAAAACCAAGCACCAATAAGACCATTTTCGTAAGAGCAAGTGAATAAATTGTTAAAGAAGAGACAAGCACTTCTAAAATTCAGCATCAAAATCATAACAAAAAAAGAATTGATAAGAAAAAGAATTATATTCCTACATATAGAAGTCATTTTCAACCTACGTGTTTTTACTGTGGAATTAAAGGGCACACACCTAATGCCTGCTATGTACGTAATATTGGTGTTGCAAAGGGGCATTATGTGTGGGTTGAAAAGGGTACTAACTATCAAGGATCCAAAGCAATTTTGGTACCTAACACTACCTAATTTTGTTTTGTAGGTATGCTTGAAGACAACCACAAATCAATGGTATCTCGACAGTGGTTGCTCGAAGCATACGACGGGAGATATAAACAAATTTTCAAGTCTATCATTAAAGGCCAAAGGATACATCACTTATGGTGATGATAATAAAGGAAAAATTCTTGGAGTTGGAACCATTGGTGCACCTCCATGTACAATCATCGAAGACGTTCTTTATGTTGAAGGCCTTAAGCATAACCTGCTTAGCATCAGTCATTTGTGTGACAAAGGGTTCAAAATCAACTTCACAAAGGAGGAATGCTTGATTGAACACGAAGTCACTCATGAGATTCTGCTAAAAGGTAAAAGATATAATAATATTTCTATGATCTCTTTTGATGATTCTTCCTTGAAGGTAAAATGTCTTATGGCAAACAACAACGAGGCATGGCTTTGGCATAAAAGATTTGCTCACATTCACATGGAGCATCTAAACAAATTAATCAAACATGATCTGGTTGTTGGGCTTCCGAAGACAAAATTCATCAAGGATAAATTATGCGATGCATGTCAAAAGGGAAAACAGACCAAGACAACTTTCAAATCCAAGCAAGTGGTTTCTACATCAAGACCACTTCAATTGTTGCACATGGATCTTTTTGGTCCATCAAGAACAAAAAGCTTCAGAGGTAGTATTTATGCTTTAGTTATTGTTGATGATTTTTCTCGATATACCTGGACAATGTTTTTAGTGCAGAAAAATGATGCTTTCAAAGCATTCAAAAAGTATGCAAAACAAATTCAAAACGAGAAGTCACTCACTATAGCCTCCATAAGAAGCGACCACGGTGGAGAATTTCAAAATTCAGACTTTGAAGAATTTTGCGAAGAACATGGAATTTCTCATAATTTTTCGGCACCAAGGACTCCTCAACAAAACGGCGTCGTAGAACGGAAGAATCGTTCACTAGTGGAACTTGCTAGAACAATGCTCAACGACACAAATCTTCCAAAATATTTTTGGGCAGAAGCAGTAAGCACGGCGTGTTTTGTAAGCAACCACGTGAATATTCAACCACTGCTCAAAAAGACTCCGTATGAGTTATTCAAAGGAAGGAAACCAAATATATCATTCTTCCACATATTTGGCTGCAAATGCTTCGTTCTCAACAACAATAAGGACAATCTCGGTAAGTTTGATGAGAAGTCCGACGAAGGTATATTTCTTAGTTACTCTCTTTATAGTAAAGCATTTAGAATTTTTAATAAAAGAACTCTTACCATTGAAGAGTCTATTCATGTTTCGTTTGATGAGACTAACCCCTCGAAAGAGGATAATATTGTTTTGGATGATGATGATGATTTTGTAGATACTCCACAAAATGAAGAAATTGTTTCAAATGATCAAACAATATTACGAGAAGATGTTACTCAAGAAAATCAAGATCTTCCGAAAGAATGGAGAACACACAGAGATCACCCAATTGATAAAGTTATTGGTGATATTAGTCAAGGTGTTGCAACTCGACTTAATTTAAAGGATGCTTGCCTCAACATGGTGTTTGTATCTCAAATTGAACCATCAAAGATCGATGAAGCTTTAGGCGAAGACCAATGGATTATAGCAATGCAAGAAGAACTTAATCAATTTGAAAGAAATAAAGTTTGGACCCTTGTACCAAGACCAGATAATAAGCATATCATAGGAACCAAATGGGTGTTCAAGAACAAACTTGACGAGAACGGGATTATAGTTCGTAACAAGGCAAGATTGATCGCACAAGGCTACAACCAGGAGGAAGGAATTGATTTTGATGAAACATTCGCTCCGGTAGCAAGGTTAGAAGCAATTAGATTACTACTTGCTTACGCTTGTTCTATGAATTTTCAGTTGTTCCAGATGGATGTCAAAAGCGCTTTCCTGAATGGGTACATTAATGAGGAAGTCTACGTCAAACAACCTCCGGGTTTTGAAGACTTCAAAAATCCCTCACATGTTTTCAAACTGAAGAAGGCTCTCTACGGTTTAAAACAAGCACCACGAGCATGGTATGATCGCCTTAGCAACTTCTTATGTGAGAAAGGATTTACAAAAGGAAAGGTTGACAAGACACTGTTTATAAAGAAAATCAAGGGTAACACCTTGTTGGTACAAGTCTACGTCGACGACATCATATTCGGATCAACAAACAAAGAACTTTGCGAAGAATTCTCACTCATGATGCGAGAAGAATTCGAGATGTCCATGATGGGAAAGTTAAATTATTTTCTTGGACTACAAATCAAGCAAACCAAGGATGGAATCTTTCTCAACCAATCCAAGTACTATAAGGAATTAATAAAGAAATTCGATATGGATAGTTGCAAGATGATGTCTACTCCTATGGGATCCGGAACGTATGTTGATCAAGATGAATCTGGTACTCCAATTGATATTACTAAATATCGAGGTACGATTGGTTCATTACTATATTTGACGGCAAGCCGTCCTGACATTATGTTTAGTGTTTGTTTGTGTGCGCGCTTCCAAGCAAATCCGAAGGAATCGCATCTCACTGCTGTGAAGAGAATTATCAAGTATCTCAAAGGAACGACCAACGTCGGATTATGGTATCCTAAAGGTAGTACTTGTTCTTTAGTTGGTTATTCTGACGCTGACTATGCAGGATGCAAAACCGATAGAAAGAGTACAAGTGGTACATGTCACATTCTCGGAAATGCTCTAGTATCATGGGCCTGCAAGAAGCAAGCTTGTGTAGCACTCAGCATCGCCGAAGCAGAATACATCGCCGCAGGAAGTTGTTGTGCACAGATTTTATGGCTGAAACAACAACTTCTGGATTATGGTGTTGACCTCGGATGCATTCCTCTACGATGTGATAATACTAGTGCCATAAATATCACGAAGAATCCGGTTATGCATTCCAGAACAAAGCATATCGATATCCGGCATCACTTCCTTCGAGATCACGTATTGAACAGAGATGTTGATGTTACTTTCGTCGACACACACAACTAACTCGCTGACATCTTTACCAAGCCTTTGGCGAAAGAACCGTTCTTCAAAATTCGGAGAGAACTTGGGATTCTTGATGAAGGTGACATCTGACCTTTTCTCTAATATGTGTGTGCATCATTTGTGATATGTTTTCATGTGTATGCATTCTGTTTTCAAGTATTTTTCAAAAATTTGAGTGTGTTAATCGATTAACCATATGGGTTAACTGATTAACACTGTTAAATTTTCAATTCTGACTCTATTTTTTAATGTGTTAACCGATTAACCTATATGGTTAACCGATTAACACTGTTAAATTTTCTAAAAATCAGAAACGAAAATTAATTAAATTTTTGAAAATTTTATATATTATAAATGTATTTTTATGTGGTCCATATTCTCTCAAATATCCAAATCCATATCCAAAATCCATATTCCCTCTTCAAACCCTAACTTCTCTCTCCCACTCTCTAAAGTTGGAAAACTTCCTACAACTTCTCAAACCCTAACTTCCTCAGAACCCATAACCTCAGTTCTCTCAAACCTTCATCCATGGCTTCAGCATCAAATTGCGGCAAGGGAAAACTACCAGAACATCACTCTGCATCAGAATATGATGACGACAACATTCCAATGGAAACCACCAAAAAGAGGTGGATGGATTTCAAAGTTCGTGTTCGTCAACTTATGCCGGTAAAGTACGTAAATCTTCGAGCTTTTCCTGCAATATCTTTTGATTTTCCTACTCTGTTGGAATATCAGCGTATCGACAAGTTCGTCACCGACTCTGGTATTATTTATCCTGATCTTGTTAAAGCTTTTATGAATAAAATGTCTATATATCTGGACATGGATGAGAACCACATGATTCGTTCCACCATTAGAGATCATGAGTTTGTTGAGAATTTATCCACCCTTGCTAGACACCTTAAGATCCCATCAAAAGGCTGCTTCCTGAGGAAAGGTGTAAACCATGTAGATGGACCCTGGGAAAACTATGATAAAATGGAGTATTACTATCAAATTTGCAGGTTCCCAAAAGAAACCGTTATTGCAAACTCTCGCACCGCTCGTATGCTGTGCTATGCCAAGAATCTGACAGTATCTGATCGAATGCTTCACTACATTATCTACTATGTCCTCATTCCAAAGGACTCAAATCACTCTCAGATCAACGACTTGGAAATGCAGCTGATCTTTGCTATTAAGAATCGCATCAAAGTCAATTGGATTTTGACTATTATGTATCATCTGCAGCAACAACTTCATTGCATTACCCGACTGCCGTATGCTCGTTTGGTTTCTCGAATTCTGGAATTAACTGAACTTGACCTCAACAGAGAACCATCCTCCAAGATGAAACCTACAACTAATGAGATCAATGAGATTAATATTGTGAAGAATACTGGAATCATCAAGGCGGCTGACGGTACCTACAGGTATACTGATGACGATCCTGTCCATCACGCATATCCAATGCCTGAAGGGGGTCTTACTAGTGAGTTTCTCTATACAACCATGATGAACCAGCATCGAGAATCCATGAATATGCATAGAGAGACCTCCCGAGCAATTGCCTCCCTCAGAAACCTCATTCTTAACCCTCCATATTCCAACACCCGAGTTGTGGACGAAGAGATTGAAGAAGAGGTTGATAATGATGAAGAAGAAGAGGAGGAGGATATGGCGGATGAGGATGCTTAGAGAATATGTTGTTGTTGTTTTTATTGCTTTGCTTTCTAGTCTTAAGTTTTATGCTTCCTTTTGAACTATGTTTTATTGTAATAAGTACAATTTCTATTTGCTGCATTTTATATGTACTACTGTTTATGCTTTGTGTTTACTTGGCTTTGTATGTGCTTATTACTATATATGCTGCTATCTTGTGATTTCTTTGAAAGCTCTTCCTTTTTGCTGATGTCAAAGGGGGAGAAGAGCTTGGTTCTGTTAATGTCTCTCTGTGTGCAGATTTTTTTTCCTCTGTTAAGATAGGGGGAGTTGCTAGACATAGGGGGAGAAACATATCAAGAACCAAGAGATATCGCACAACATTTTTGATTGCCATCATCAAAAAGGGGGAGAATGTAGAAGCATGCTTCAGTCTCAAGTTTTGATGATGTCAACACTACTCAAGGACATCTCTTGATTGCAAAAAGACAAGCCTTTCAAAGTTATCAAGATCAAGTCAAGCTATCTTTCAAGTCAAGCTACATATGGAACTATGATTCTTCCAAACTTGGATGCATTGTGGGTATATCAAATTCTACCTTATAATTGATATACAAGTGTTCAAAAACATCAAGCATTTTAGCATAATACATGAGCATGTTTTTGAAACTTTAAAATTGGTATAACATTTATTTTTAAAAGCATTTTTCTGAAAAATAGCAGTGTTAACCGATTAACCATATAGGTTAACCGGTTAACCATTTCAAATTTTAAATAATCTGGGCTAACGTTCCAGTGTTAACCGATTAACCATATAGGTTAACCGATTAACACTGAACGTACAGTGAAAAATGGCTTTGTTTCAAGTTCAAAAATTGTTTGAAAATTACACCATTTCATATTTTGAAATCTACTCAAATATACCTTTTTGAAAGGGTATTTTACTCATATAAATTCTGAGTTTTTCAATTTTGAAAAACACAACAAATATACACTCAAAACTTCCAATCTCCAAACACTTTCTACTTTCATTTTCAAATTTTCTTAGAATCAAATTCACCATTTTCAAAATCTTTTATTAAGTGTTCATATGTGCATAAAATTTCATATTCATCTTTGAACACTTGTGTTGAAAATTATAAGAGTGAATTTTGATCATTTGGAGAAGATCAACTTTGATATTATTATTCTCAAAACAAAAATATTTACAAGTATTTGTATTCTGACTTGTGATCCAGGATTGTTGGACACAAGGGTGAGCGTTTACAAGAGGATTGTTCTTGTACACTTGTTAGTTTTATTGTTTGATAGTAGGCCTCACCGGTTGATGGTGTGATAGGTTGTACTTTATTAAAAAATAGTGAAAACTCTCTTTCGTGTTGAAAGGGGAGTGGAGTACTCTCGGATAATGAGGGGAACCACTATAAATCCTGGTGTCCATTGTTCTTTTACTTTCTTCTGCTTTCATAACCAAGAACACAAACCAGTAAAATTTCAAGAAACCACAAAAACCGGAAAAATTTCTAAAGTCCTAATTCACCCCCCCCCCCCCCTCTTAGGCATACTCTGTACTTACACACTTCAACCTTTCAAACTCTTCAGAAACCTTCCTTGATTGATGATCTTGCTACTGTTTGCAAAAGTTTTGATGGAGGATGCTTGAATCTCAGAATTCGATGGTGACTTGTAACCTTCAAAATCCAAAAGCTATCTCCTAAATTCTTCAAGATCTTGCCCTCAAATTGGTATGCATACATTCAGTGTGATCAATGGAATGTGTTTGGATTGAAAGAAGCAATGGAAATGGTGTGGAAAGTGGAAATCGATTTCAACTTGCAATGGAAGAAGAAAAATGGCTATCTCACTCTCCTCTCTATTCTCTCACCAACCTTGCATCTGAGCAAGTTCTAATCCATATATAAAAGGGTTCTAGATCCTCTAGAACTTTCTGGAATCATCCAATGAGAATTTGGGATTCTCATGCCATGAGTTTTTGAATTCATCTCATCTCACATGCCATCTCATGCTATGCCTCTTGCAGCAACTTATTCTGACCTGAAAATCTCCTTAGATGAGATATGTGATGTGTTAAGACACTTTACTAGCTTGTACATTGCCTTTCCTTGTGTTTTGCATTTGTACCTTAAGATGCAAGCAACCATTTTCCAAAGCATCCATATGATCTAATCCTCAAATCAAAAATGTGGCTGAACCATTGTTTCTAAAATGTTCTTTGGAGTCAAAATGACCTATCATATGCCATGGTTTGGATGTGTAACTTGGAAATTTCAATTTCCAACTTCAACTTATTTAACTTATGCCTCCATTTTAGGTCATTTTTATCACTTTGAGCTACAAGCCATTTCAACATCTCATGACCTCCTTAATAGCCTCAAAACATCATTTTAAGCAAGTTTTATGTTGAAGATTTTTCCATTTGAAGCATGGAAATAGGAGTTATGGCCTTATGCTTGAAATGACCTATAATCTCCAAATGACCAAAATGCCCTTGACTTGTCAAAGCCATAACTTGAGTTCTACAAATCCTATCAAGGACTTCTAGTACTCTATAGAAAGCTAAGAAGATAAGGAACAACATTAATGTTAACAAAAAGTTCATAGGAATCATCCTTCTTGGGCAAAAGTTGGATGCCAGTTGTGTGACTTTCAAGGCTCCAGATTCACATACCTCAGATGACCTGTAACTTGTCAAAGTCATAACTTGAGCTCTACAAATCCTATCAAGGACTTCTAGTACTCAAATTAAAGATAAGAGCAAGCTCTACAAAATTCATGTTGGGGGTAAGATGAGATGACAATCACATCTTGAGATAAACTGCCTTGAAGATAGGGGTCAAACTAGGGGATTTTACACTGTCAAGCCTTAGAAACCCTAGCTTGAAACTTCTCAAACTCCTCAATCATGATGAGTTGGTCTTGGAATCATACTTATAGCATCTCAATGTATCAATCCATGATCACATGGCCTTTGAATTAGGTCTCAACCTTGTTCAAATCATCAGTTGACCTAGGGTTGACCCAGTTAAACCCTAATTACACCACTCATGGCTGTATCTCTTTAATCTTGCACAATGACCTCTCTAGGCTTCATGATGGCTTTCAAGACATCCCATAAGCTCTCTCAAAGCTTCAAGTCCATCCTTATAGCTTCAGAATCATCTGAGGAGCTCCCACAACTTTCAAGTTAGGAGGCACACAATCTTGGTTTCAACCAATCTCTCTGAGGATCTCTTAACTTCTCTGACAAGGATATCAACCCTTGAACACTTGAATAATCTTATTGGATAGCTTCAAAGTCTTGTGGTGCTCTTGATTGGTAATCATACCTCTTGATCTCCTGCATACATGTCAATGAAATGCAAGTGATAATGCTAATGAACACAAGCTAGGTAAATAAATGTTGGTCAAATTTTGGGGTGCAACAGCTGCCCCTATTCAAACGGCTTGAACCTGACTGGGTGAGAAGCGAACGGCTCTCAACCAATCAAGGTGTGAGACGGTTGAATACCGACAAACCCAGAAATTTGCCAACTGCATAAGTACACGGTACTCTGATGGGAACAAATCTTCGAAAACTGAAATACTAGTTGCACGGCAACTGGCTGGCGGATTGGTCACACGGTAACTGGCAATACATGGTCGATCATGCCGTCAGGCATCAAGATTCCTCGGGACTCTTCAGGTCAACAATCAAGTTAATCATGCCATCGGGCATTCAAAGAAATTTTTGGGCATCAGCCGGACTTCATCAGTAAGCCGGGAATAGAATTCTTGGTCAATCATGAACCAATCGGGGCTATCCAAGCTTCTGCCATCAGGCACTCCGCATCAGCTGAGATAACTGCTTCGTTAACATGGTCGGACTTCAATCATCAAGTCTTCAGGGGAAGTTTCAACTTCGCTGTTCAGAAACCTGCCGGGGATGACGCATCTCTGCTGGGGATTCTGGAGAACTATCAAGTAACTCTGCTTCGGGGATCCAGAAATCATTCTGGATGAATCAACTCTACTGAGGACTCCAAGAATCATCTTGGACACATAACTCCGTCGGGGAACTTCAGGAATCATCCTGAACCGATAACTCTGCTGGAGATTTCAGGAATCATCCTGAGCAAACACTATGCCGGGGACTCTAAGCATCAACTTGAGCAACCAACTCTGACGACTGCACTGGGGATTTTAAGAATCATCTTAAGAAAACGACCTTGCTGGGGAATTCAAGAATCATCTTGAGCAAGAAGACTTCGCTGGAGATTTCAAGAATCATCTTGAGCAAGCGACTCCGTTGGGGAGAATTCAAGAATCATCTTGAGCAAACAATTCTGCGGCGGAACACCTGCAAAACAAGAACGGTAACAACCTAGATCCTACTTACTATGCATATGCTTCGGTAATGGCGCAATGCTCCACATGGTGGAAATGCTATGCGTTTGTGATAAATGCTATGCAGTCATGCAAAATGGTGCGATCCCGTCAGCAAAATAAATGCTAAAGGGAGATTCCTCCTGTCAAGGAGAAAGAACCACTCTGGTAGGGGGAAGGAATCATCCTGCTGAGGAGAACCAGGTCACACCAATCTCAATTGGACTCTGCGGGGGAAACAACTTCAGTTGACTGCTGCGGGGGACGAAGCTCTACGAGAACCTGGACCTGCTGAGGGAACGCGATATCAATCGCGGGAATAAACTGCACGGCCTTCACGGCTACTTCCCTGGAGATAACGACTCTGGTGGGGAAACACAGCATCATCTATTCAACACTCCACTGGGGAAGACCAATCATGGCCTGAGCAGCTTCCAAGGACTCGACTCTCTTGGGGATCTGCAAACTCGGCTGAGGAAGAAGAAACCATTCTGCTTGCTGGGGAGAGTACGAATGTGTGGGGGATCTCAATTCCGCTGGAGACTTCAGTCTTGAACCATCAACTGCTACACACTTCGGTGAATGACTCAGCTGAGGAGATGACGTTCTTTCAGGATGTATCTGATCGGGGAGAGAATCTTCTCTGCCTGGGGAGACATATCAATGCTCACGGTCTTGCGTTCAGACTCTGCGGGGAGAGGCTGTTGAACTTTGCTGGAGAAGGAGGAATTATCCTGCTTGGGGATACGCACGGTGCACTATCTGGAATATGCTACACCTGTAACAACACAAAAAAACAGACAAGATACCCTTCTCAAAGGGACCTATCAAGGTTATTATCTCGTGACAATGTTCAAGTAATTCATTGTTTCAACAATCAGTGGCCTAGGCCAGTAAGTTTATGTACGCGCATTTTATCAAAAACATCGGCGTTCTTTTTCGCAAACAAAACAGATAAATGCTAAATAGACAAACAAAATTGCTGAATAGTATACATTTTATTGATAACGAACCCTTGAATGGGTAAAAATGTTTTACAACAGATGCAAGCTCCTGGAATGAGGAAGCTGCGCAAAAATAAAACATAAATATACATCAGTATATGCAAATGTCGGCAACGAGGCGTAGACGAACACCATGAGTTGATCCCTCTATGACCCACTCGACTTCGATACTTCTCCGACGCTTCAGCTTCAGAAGAGATTGATTCAGATAAACGGCCCTCAGGTCTTCCAAACCACTAAACAATGAAAGTCCACACGCGGAACGCAGTCATTTGCTTTTTCAAATCCCTAACTTTTGCGTGAACCGCCCTTTGCGGGTTTTCAGTTCACCGGGATACCCTTTTTTCCAAAGTCGCCCTTCCAGGTTTTCGACTTTGCGAGTGTACATTTTTCTTTTATATCCCTAATTTTTGCCCGAACCTTTTTCCTTTTTTATGGTTCGTCGGGATGCCCCATTTTTGCCTGGATATTCTTTTTCTTTCCAGCGGGTCGCTTTCAAGCAAAGTATTTTTTAACTGCGTTCGTGTTCACCGGGGATGCAAAATCTTCACCATCCATCGTGGATAACAACAAAGCTCCTCCCGAGAAGACCTTGCTGACGACGTACGGACCTTCGCAATTGGGAGTCCACTTGCCCCGGTGATCGGAGTGTGGAGGAAGAATCTTCTTCAGGACGAGATCACCCGTCTGAAAGCTTCTAGGACGCACCTTCTTATCATAAGCTTTCTTCATCCGGCTTTGGTACAGACGACCATGTGCAATCGATGCCAACCTCTTCTCGTCCATCAGACTGAGTTGGTTTAGTTGGTTCGTAATCCATTCTGCCTCGTCGAGTTTCACATCAACCAAAACTTGCAAAGAAGGGATTTCCACTTCTAACGGTAGGACAACCTTCATACCGTACACTAAGGAGAAAGGAGTTGCCCCGGTTGACGTACGTACCGTTGTACGATAACCATGCAGTGCAAATGGCAGCATCTCGTGCCAATCTTTGTAGGTCACAACCATCTTCTGAACAATCTTCTTTATGTTCTTATTGGCCGCTTCAACGGCGTCATTCATATTCGGCCGGTAAGGAGATGAGTTGTGGTGTTCAATCTTGAAACTCTGGCACAACTCCTTCATCATCTTGTTATTCAGATTTGAACCATTATCAGTAATGATCCGCTCGGGAATTCCGTAACGATAGATGATGTCCCTCTTTATGAATTTAGCCACCACCTGCTTGGTCACATTAGCGTACGAGGCTGCCTCCACCCACTTGGTGAAGTAGTCGATAGCTACTAGAATGAAGCGATGACCGTTAGATGCAGTGGGCTCGATCTTGCCTATCATGTCGATGCCCCACATGGAGAACGGCCACGGGGAGGACATGACATTTAACGGGAACGGCGACACATGAACTTTATCAGCATAGATCTGGCATTTATGACACCTCTTAGCGAATTTGAAGCAATCAGACTCCATCGTCAGCCAGTAGTATCCTGCTCTCAGGATCTTTCTTGTCATAGCATGCCCGCTGGCGTGCGTACCAAATGTGCCTTCATGGACTTCTTCCATGAGCATACTCGCTTCTTTCTCATCTACACATCTGAGTAGCACGAGATCGTGGTTTCTCTTATACAAAACTCCATCAGGATTGAGATAAAAATTTCCAGACAGCCTCCTCAGAGTCTTCTTATCCTGGGTTGACGCACCCGCAGGATACTCCTTAGTCATAAGGAAGGTCTGGATATCATGGAACCACGGCTTGCCGTCGGCAGCTTCCTCGATTGCAAAGACGAATGCAGGTCTATCAAGACGAGAAAGGACAATTCTTGGAGCCTCAATCCAAAAATTGACTTTATACATCGAAGCCAACGTGGCTAAGGCATCAGCCATCTGATTTTCGGCCCTGGGCACATGATGGAGTTCCACTCAATCAAAGAACGGAAGTAGCCTTCTGGCATAGTTCATGTACGGCACCAAATTCGATTGACGAGTCTCCCACTCCCCTTTAATCTGGTTGATCACAAGCGTCGAGTCACCATATACATCTAGGTTCTTGATTCTCAAATCAATTGCCTCTTCTAGACCCATGATGCATGTTTCGTACTCCGTTTCATTATTGGTGACTAGAAACGCCAGCCTTGCAGTAAACAGGATATGGGATCCGTGGGGAGTCGTGATGATCGCCCCAATGCCACTTCCGTAGGAATTAACCGCCCCGTCAAATATCAATTTCCACTGGGATTTCCCATCTGGCCCCTCGTCGGGCAACGACTCATCGCAATCCTTCGCTTTGAGAAACATGATATCCTCATAAGGGAATTCAAATTTCATCGGCTGAAAATCCTTGATCGGCTGTTCGGCGAGGTATTCAGACAATACGCTCCCCTTGATGGCCTTCTGGGAAACGTACTGAATGTCATATTCCGTCAACACCATTTTCCATCTGGCAATCCTGCCCGAAAGCGCTTGCTTCTCGAAGACGTACTTGATCGGATCCATCTTCGAAATTAGCATAGTGGTGTGGTTGAGCATGTACTGTCGTAAACGTTTGGCAGCCCAGGCTAGTGCACAACACGTTTTCTCCAGCATCGAGTAATGAGATTCATAATCTGTGAACTTTTTACTCAAGTAGTAAATGGCATGCTCTTTTCTGCCCATCTCGTCGTGCTGATCGAGAACACACCCCATACTATTCTCAAGAACTGTCAAGTACATGATTAGTGGTCGTCCAGCCACTGGGGGTATCAAGATTGGAGGTTCCTGAAGATACTGCTTTATCTTATCGAATGCCTTCTGGCAATCCTCATTCCAGATAATCGCCTGATCTTTCTTTAAAAGCTTGAACATCGGTTCACACGTGGCCGTGAGCTGAGAGATAAACCTCGCAATGTAGTTTATTCGGCCCAAGAAACCACGAACTTCTTTTTCTGTTTTTGGCACTGGCATTTCTTGTATGGCTTTTATTTTCGCAGGATCAACCTCGATGCCTCTTTCGCTCACGATAAACCCCAGTAACTTTCCGGACCGTACTCCGAAAGTACACTTGTTAGGATTCAGCCTCAACCTGAACTTCCTAAGCCTCTCAAAAAGCTTCAGCAAATTGACCAGATGTCCCTCCTTTATTTGGGACTTCGCAATCATGTCATCAACATAGACTTCAATCTCATGATGAATCATGTCATGAAACAAAGTTACCATAGCTCGTTGGTAAGTGGCCCATGCGTTCTTCAGACCGAAAGGCATTACCTTATAGCAAAATGTTCCCCAAGGGGTGATAAACGTCGTTTTCTCCATGTCCTCCGGCGCCATCTTGATCTGATTGTAACCGGAGAAGCCATCCATGAACGAAAACACGGAGAACTAGGCTGTATTGTCGACCAACACATCAATATGAGGCAACGGGAAATCATCTTTAGGGCTCGCCCTATTCAAATCCCGATAATCGACGCACATTCGTACCTTACCGTCCTTCTTCGGTACAGGCACTATGTTGGCAACCCACGGAGGGTAAGTAGTGACCGCTAAGAAGCAAGCATCAAGCTGTTTCTGCACTTCTTCTTTGATCTTAACGGCCATATCTGGTCGCGTCCTCCTAAGCTTCTACTTAACGGGAGGACAATCTTCTCGCAGCGGCAAGTGGTGGACCACAATGTCAGTGTCAAGTCCGGGCATATCTTCGTATGACCAAGCAAAGACGTCACTATACTCTCTTAGCATCTCTACCAATCTTTGCTTGACATCACTCTGCAATGCAGCCCCTATCCTGACGTTTCTGACGAGTTCTTCAGAACCCAGATTCACGATCTCAATCTCCTCTTCATGAGGCAGAATAACTTTCTCCTCTTGTTTCAACAAGCGGGCCAACTCTTCAGGAAGGTCTTCGTCTTCATCAATCTCTTCTTCGGCTTGATAGATCGGGCAATCGAAGTCGAAGTGAGCCGTAGAAGGTCCAGAGTCGATGTCATCTTCTATGTGGATCCTGCAATAACAAGGGTTAAGTTTAAACAAGGATGTGCAGGTTAGCACAAACCCCATTGCCATTTTATTGTTTTTCAAAACAAATATAAAACAGGAATAACAGAGATCACAATATTTGAATACGAAGAAAACGCCTTTGATTTATTAACAAAATGCAAGTACATAATCCAACAAGGCCCCGACAATAAAACCACTATGCCCCGGGTAGGACATAGGGTTGTACAATGATTGGAAAAAAGTAAATCATTACTCTTCGCTTGTCATCTGGATGATATCCTTGACGGACCAGTTGGTGAGGCTCTCGCCTGGCTTGCTTGGCTGGATCCAAGAGTCTAGGTCACAGTCGCTATCTCCGCTATCTTCAGACACCGCGTTGATGCTTTCGAAAATCACTCCGCCACTGGTAAACTGGATCAGCCCTTTACCTCGAGATGCACTGCCAGAAGAAGAAGAAGCTTCAGCTCCAGGAGAATATCCCAACCCAAACTTATCTTGCTTGTTGGGTATCTCCAAAATTCGCCCTCAACCTGGGGTAGATCTGGCTTGGACAACGGCCCGAGCTTCCTTGAATGAGGAGAGAGTCATCTCTGGCTTTTCAGTGACTACAAGAGCTACGTCCTTCACCTTGACAACTTCGAACGCTTGGCAAAGAGTCTCATGGATTTCGCCATCCATCTTCACATACTTGAAGGACGACAAATGGCTCACCATTATGTCTTCCTCGCCACACACGGTCACGATGCTTCCTCCGAAAGCATATTTGAGTTTCTGGTGCAACGTGGAGGTCACGGCACCAGCAGCATGGATCCACGGCCGGCCCAAGAGACAACTGTAGGCAGGCATGATGTCCATAATGTAAAAGACCGCGTCGAACGTTTCCGGCCCGACTTGGATTGGCAGGGTCACCTCCCCGAACACATGTCGTTTAGTTCCGTCGAACGCTTTCACAACCAGATCACTGGGTGTGCAAATCACTCCACGAGAATCCAACTTCATTAATGCCTTCTTCGGAAGAACATTAAGTGACGAACCCGTGTCCACCAACACGTGCGACATAATCGTGCCCCTACACTCTATCGAGATGTGCAGGGCGCTATTGTGATTCCTCCCCTTCGGCCTCAGCTCCAGGTCTGTGAAACCTAGCCCATTGCCAGCATTTACGTGGGCTACGACCTCTTCTAGCTGATTTACTGATATTTCTTGCGGTACATATGCAGCGTTCAACACCTTCAGCAGTGCGTTGCGGTGTGCTTCAGAACACAGCAACAAGTTCAGAATAGAAATCTTTGAGGGCGTCTGATGGAGATGATCTACAATCTTGTAGTCACTCTTTTTAATCAACCGCATAAACTCCTCGGCATCTTTAACAAGCAAGTCTTTTTCTGCCCCACGCGGGACCTCTTTAACGAATTTACTTTTACCTTTATCAGCCGCATCAGCTCTGACTGCTTTATCCGCCACGATCTCTGGTGGCGCAAACACTCTTCCGCTGCGAGTAATACCGCTGATTCCCGCAAGGTTCTCCACAGTCGACCCAAACGGTTCCAACTCCAACTTCTGTCCGTTGCAGTAGACCTCAGCCCCATAATGCCACGGGACGACGTTAGTGCTCTCGAAGGGTATCGGCCCAACTTTGGTGATAGTAATTGTGGGCGGCCTGGGCGCAGAAATAGTTATCGTCTGGCGAGGGATGGTGATGGTGGCGACCTCATCGTCTTGCTTCAGCACTACCTCTCCTGACCCACTTTCAGCCCTCCGGCTAAACTGCAGAATCCCTTCAGTCATCAGACTTTGAATTCCTTCTACCAACTGCTCACATCCATCAGAACGTGTGGCGCAGTCCATGCATAGCTCTCCGCAACCTGGAAAGAACCCTCTTTTCAGCAACTTAGCTTTAACGAAGCTAAGCGGCATTTTCAGATCTCTGACGTTAGTCAACAAATCCGAACTCTCGTCTTCGATAATGGCGTTCACTCCGCCTCCCCTATGATTCGGCATAGGATTCTTCGTGACATTTGGCACATTATCAGAGAAGTTGATGATCTTGGCATCCACCATGTCATGCACCTTATGCTTGAAGGCTTTGCAGTTCTCTACGGTGTGGCCTGGTGCCCCTGAATGAAACTCACAAGTTGCATTTGCGTCGTACCCTGGCGGAGGTGCCCCTGTCAAGGGAGCCAGCGTTCTCTTCTGGATCAACTGTAGCTGAAGCAAAGTCTGCAAGAGTTGCGCGTACGACATGGGCGGTGTCTCGAGGTGACAGTTTGCCAAAGGTGCCCGATTTTGATACTTTTTGTATCCCTGTTGACTCGGTTGCTGCTGTGGCTGCTGTGGAACTGCCGGGATAGTTATACTGGCCACCTGCTGGTGAGGACCTTTACGCTTCCTTCGAGCGTTGGTCACAGCGCTCGCTTCTCCTTCTCATCTTTTGCCAGCATAAGGTTTCTTTCCGCCTCCAGCTGAGGACGAATCACCTTGAATCTTCCCGATCTTGATCCCATTTTCGACGTGCTCACCCGTGATAATGAGATCTGAGAACGTCCCAAACATACCGCTGACCAACTTCTCATAGTAAACCCCTGGGAGGGTGGCGACGAACATCTGCACGAGCTCACGTTCAACCATCGGCGGCTGAACCCTGGCTGCCAACTCACGCCACCGCTGGGCATATTCCTTAAACCCTTCATTATTCCTCTGCGACAGATTCTGCAGCTGGACTCGGTTCGGGGCCAAGTCGCTATTGTATTGGTAGTGGTGCACAAATGCTTCAGCAAGATCCTTCCATGTGCGCACACTAGTAGGCTCCAGACTCATGTACCACTCAAGGGATGGCCCAGAGAGACTGTCTTGAAAGAAGTGCATCAGCAACTTCTCGTCCTCGGAATGAGCATACATTTTCCTGTAGTACGATCTCAGGTGGACACGAGGGCAAGCGGTGCCCTTATATTTTTCAAAGTCAGGTACCTTGAACTTAGGAGGCACCTTAAAATCAGCAATTAATCCCAACTTGGACATATCAACGCCCAAAGTATTCTGATTCTCGATATCTCTCATCTTATCTTCAAGTGCCTTGAATCTAAGCCGCACTTCAGCATTCAGCTCCCCTTCAGCACCTCTCTGAGAGAACACATCGTCCTGACGATCCTCTAGCCATGGCTGAGGCCCAAATAGATTCCCGACGCCTGCATTGCCGTTGCCCAGCCCGACATTGACATTAGCTCCCAGACTCCCATTACTGACGCCCGTCGTATTGAGTCTGATGTTGGCCATCACATTGCCGTTGGCACTGCCGTTGCCCCCGGTCACGGGAACACCATTCTGCGGAGTTTCAACTAGTGGAGGAGTAGGCACAATCCCACCATGGAGTACGCCATTGCTATCAACCCTTGAAATCAAAGGCTAAACCAAAGTTCTGAGCTGATCCTGGCCATTGGCGACCGCTTGCATGAGCTCCATGAAGCGATCCATTCTTTCGCGGAGTTCCTGAACATCAGTTTGCACTTGCTCCATGATCCTGGTTTGATTAGCTCTGGTCGGATAGCGGTGAATAGGTCTCTGATCAATCCTGGAACCACCTAAAGTAACCTGAAACAACCTGTAAAACCTGAAACAACCTGTTAAACACAAAAGGGTTAGGAAAAACAACAAAATGCTCGTTATGCAGATGCTTCATGCAAATGCAAACGTGTGTTTGTGCGTTAGGAGGATCTCCCCCGATCCTAGTGCCTGAGTGCCAGTGCTGATAATAAGAAGAAGTCTGAGTCCAATCATGGAAATAACAATCTCATATATAAAGAAAGCCCATCAAGGCAGTACACAACATCAGCGAGTACAAGATGAATTAACAGCGTGACCTCAGCCAACAAGCCTGGTGATGGTCAGCATACAACAATGATCAAAACAAAAGGGATACAAATAGTCAAGTACGGCCACGGGCGCGATACTCTTCTAACAACTCCTTCGTTTCTAGATGATCCGGCAGAGTGAGTAACCCCTCGACGAGTAATTCCCTCTGCACAATGGTGTACTGAAGTCCTTCGACCGAACCTTCCCATGCTCCTTCGCCGAAACAATCTTCTAACTTCCGCTTCTTGGACTCAAACGTCAGTTTGCGCTCCTTCAGGTTAGCGAGAGCCCTGTTGAGCTGGCCTTCGGCGGCGTATCGGCGAGCGGTTTCTTCATCAAACCTCTTCTCACTGTCCTTCACCTGGGCTTCCAGCTTAGATATCTGTAGCATCATCTTATCCTCCCTCTCTTTCCTGGTGGCCAGGGAAGCCTTCCAGTGCTGGTTGAACTTAGATATCCTCCGATACGCTTCGTCCAAGTGCTGCTTCTTCATAGCCAGTACGTCGTTGACAGCTTTGAAGTCTTGACCCATGCGTTCACGCTCGGCTATCTGCTTAGTCAGGTCTGTATCTAGCTGGTTCACCAGCTCTGTTTTCCTTTTGAAAGAATGAACGACTTCGTTCCTCTCGCTTCGGAGCTGAGCCAATTCTTTCTCCAGTTCCTCATTCGCCCGCTTCAATTCATCTCGCTCAGCTAACACCTGATTGTGCTGCTGAATGGGCACAGTAGTAAGCTCTTCAATCAATGGAGGGATTTCTGGCTTGGCATGAGGAAACGACATCCCTATAGCATCTGCTCTAGCTTTGATCCATGTCGTATACGGAGGGTAGGCTTGATTGTTGCTTCTCCCCAACAATGGTTTTCCCCTCTTACTGATGCCATTCCAAGCGCGCTGAAGCTTAGATAACAGATCCCCCTCTAGAAGACCAGTGAGGTACAGAGATTCCTGTACCTCTTCATCCTTCGGCGGAGCTCTCAAAGCATACGCGAACTGTCGGACCAGCAAAGACGGATTGTAGTTTATACAGCCTTTCCTGCCTATCAAAGGCACGTTTGGAAACCCGCTGCAGCTGAAGATGATCTCAGTACCCAACCTATCTCTGTCGAACCAGTCAATATCCTCTGCAGATAAACTCATCAGACGCTCGGACCACTCAGTTGTGGCTGCAGACGAAACAAAAGGACCCCTCTTGGGCAGATGGCTATCAAGCCATTTATAAAGCAAGGGTACACAGCATGAGACATTCTTGCCCCTCCTGTTCTCGTTTTTGTAGTGGATAGAATGGTAGACATCTCCTATCAAGGTAGGGACTGGATTCCCTGAAGCAAAGATATGAAATACATCGAAGTCTACAAAATCGGGCATATTGGGGAACAGAATGATGCCATATATGCACAAAGCGAGAACGGCGTTGAACGGGACCCAACATCCGTCTTTGGCGCACTGCTGAGCCTTTCCCACTAAAAACTGCAAGGAGAAGCCAGGAACCTTGTTCCAACTAGTCAATACCAACTCGGAGGCATCCAGATGAAGTGACGGAGCTAGACCAGCCATATCAGGCTCAGCATCCATATGAACAAAAGGCATCTGCCTCTTGATAGGCACACCTAGCAAATCAGCATATTCCTCTAGCGTGGGTGCGAGAACAAAATCCTGAAAAGTGAAACATCTCAACGGAGGGTCGTAGAACTGCAGCAAAGCGTGCAACCCATTCAACTCGAACGCAGAAGGTTTACGAACCAAACTAAGCAACTTGCCGTAAGATTTTCTGAACTCATCCCTCACAGAATCATCTGCTAAAGCAATCAAACTGGTCAGACAAACCACATCAGGGGCAGGAAACTTGTAAGCCACGGTCTTCCTCAGAGAACCCATAACAATACAATAGGAGGCAAGAAATCCTGGATCTGGGAAAATGGTACCTGCAACACAGACACACGTTAATGAAATGCAAATGCGTATGCAAAGCAATGTAAAATGCAATCATGCAGCAGGAGATCAAGGCAACTGTGCTGTGGAGATTCTGTATCAACAAAACCATAATCCTGCGCTATCAAGAACAACCATTGCATCTGATAAGAAGAAAACCCTGGTATCGGACCACAAATCTGCTCTGTCAAGAACAACCATCTGATAGGGCCATATACACAAGACCAAATAACTCTGCTCTGTCAAGAATAAACGTCTGATAATAAGGACCTCTGATACAGGACCACAAAAACTGCTCTGTCAAGAATAGACATCTGATAATAAAACTCTGTTCTATCAAGAACAAACATACATCTGCTGATGAGATCTTCAGACCCCAATCATAAATCTACTCTGTCAAGAACAAACAACTGATGATCAAAACTCTGCTCTATCAAGAACAAACATCTGATAATGAGATCCTCAGACCCCAGTCATAAACCTGCTCTGTCAAGAACAAATACACATCTGATGATAAGATCCTCTGATCAAAACCTGCTCTATCAAGAACAAATACTCATCTGATGATAAGATCCTCTGATCAAAACCTGCTCTATCAAGAACAAATACACATCTGATGATAAGATCCTCTGATCAAAACCAAAAACCTGTTCTGTCAAGAACAATCATATATCTGCTGATGATAACCTCCGGTATCAACAAAACTGATTCGCTTTCAAGAAAACCAGGTAGTCTGAAGGTCAAAGTTTCCTGCAATAAACCCAACCCTGCTCACAGGTATAGACCTAAACTGACTCAAGTTCGGCATCCTATGCGTTCATCAGCGTCACAGACATTCAAGAGGGGTGATATGATACCCAGAAGGTGTGGCATCACCAGCTCATGAAGCGGCCTCACTCGGCTGAATCACAAATGATCGGTCCCCAGAGTCGACAATCCTCCAAACCAACAACCGTCTCAACCCAAAGGGTTGAAAGAGAAGCCAAGCGGTAGAACCTCGTCTGAGCGTGGATTTCATGAGACACTAGTGCCTGCCAAGCAAGCACGCGCCCACTAATTTCCACAACTAACGCTATGTTCACTCAAGCCTGGGTCTGGCTTTTCACTCATCAGAATGCCCCTCCCACAATAGCACAGATAATTATATCATACTGAAAATAAGAATGCGGGAAATAAAATGCGATAAATAAACACAACCCAACGAGTAATCATACAAGCGCTAGGAATGACTCGCATAGGGAACCGGAGAACCAGAGATTCTGGGTTCGATCCCCAGCAGAGTCGCCAGCTGTCGCTTTCGCGAAAATTAGGTGCCAGCACAACAGAAGAGTCGCCACCTTTCGTTATTTATCCCTCAGAACGGGAAAGGAAACGATCGGAAAAACCTAACGAAAAAGGGTAAGACAAGATCGTCGCAACCATTGTCTGGGTTCGGGAGTCGGTTACGCAAGGGGAAGGTATTAACACCCCTCACGTCCGTCGTACTCGACGGGATCCACGCTTGTTGTGTTTACTGGACGGGTTGGTTTGTCTATCTACCTATCAAGGCTGGCTTAAAAAGAAAAGAAAAATGACTCAGCAAAGCGTCGCACTTTATGCCTACGTATTCTCATCAGAGAATGAGAAATCAGAGTCAACGTAGTTCGGCCTACGACGGGTTATGGGGAAGGTGGCTCGCCAATACATCAGTATTGTGCCTACGTACTCTCAGCGAGTATGAGAGATCAGTGCTTACGTAGTTCGGGACACTACAGATTATAGGGATTCAGATTCATCTGTTTTATCGAGTAGGGTTAAACAGCAGTTCCAGCAGTTAGGGACAAAGCCTGTTTGCGTTGGCGCTGAAGTTTAACGACACTCTTTTCTTCAGAAAAGCTTTCCTTTGAATTATGGGCCCACGGGGCAAAAAGGTTTGATGTTTGTTTTCTGTCTTTTACGGAAGAAGTGTTTTTTATCGTTGTTTGCAATTTCAATCGCACTAGAGACTATGACCTGAGAGTGAATGCGTCGCATGTCACCCAAAGGGTACCATACTAAACATCCAGACTGTGGAAAAGAAACTCTCCCACAATCCTTTCTCAGATAGCTTAAGGCTCGTGTCGTACGAAAGAAATCATTCATGATTACTGTATCTTAAGCTGTTTTGAGATGAGAAGAGAAAGGGCTCAACTAAGGGGAGACTATCAGGTCCTACTGTTGTCATGCCCAGGATTCATCCTATGGTTGAAGTTTGAAACAGGGAACTCCTAGAAGTTATCATGCATAGGTTTCAACCTAAAGTTCTATCATCACTTCCTTATCAAAGGAAATGAGAGTCCTAAGGGATCATATCAATGATACACAGAACCAGGTAAAGCATCAGCTTAAACAGTAAACAGTAAACAACTGTAAAATGCATGCAATGCAAGTGAGGGAGGAAATGTGTGTGGGGTGTCAACCTCCACAAGATCATCTCAACCTCAAGCCAGAATGAATAACAGTAATCATACAGAAAGATAAGACATGCTATCAAGCAAAATAGGATAACTGCAATCATACAGTAAAAATAACATCATGCTACCAAGCAAAACAAACCACATGGGCAAGGGAGCAGGGCTCTACCGAATACCCGCAAGCAAAGCCATACGGTAACAATACAAGCAGAGGGAGCAACTCAACCTCTAGTGCAATCATTCTCCTAGATTAAAGTCTAGATATGAACTTATTCTAATGCATCAAGCAAGTCAAACAAGGCACACCAATACAGAAGAGAAACAAAGAAGAAAGCAGATCCACTCCTCCCTCTTTCAATTCCAAGCCTCAGCTTTTCTAACAGCAACTCAGCCTTCAGACCTTCATCACTCTTGACAAATATCAATTTGCTTTTCCAGGTTTCAACCCTTCAACATAAGTTTCAACTTATCTTCTTCTTCTACAAGCTTCAGCTTTCCTTAATCAGTTCCACCTTCAGGCTTCACTCTTAACCACAAGTATCAACTTGATTCCTTAAGGATCTCCAAGCTTCAGAGTTAGTATCAACTTATCCTTCAGTTCTTCGCACAAGCTTCAGCTTCTCAGAGTAGTCTTTAATCATTTAGAAGTGTCAACTTTATCCTTCAATCTTTGAGCCTCAGCTCTCCTTTCAATCTTTACTGGATCTTCAAGTCTCAACTTGCCCTTCTTGCTCTTCAAGCTTCAGCTGAGATGGCAATGCTCAAGGAATCATCCTCTTCCATACTCTTCAATGAAGTCTTCATCTTCACACTCAAGCCCAACATCTCTCAAGATACTCAAACCAGAGAAAAATCACTTAAATGGATAAGCTAGGATATTAAACTGCTTATTGATCACTAAAGGTGACCTCTAAGGGTTTAACATCAAAAGAATGGTTCCCTCAAAGGTTCTACCTCCTAGGTACCATCACTTATCCCTCCAAAGGAGGGAGGTGAATACCATGGAAGGACCTTGAATCATGGGGAAGAATGGAGGTGAAGTATACCATCCATGTTTAGAAAAGAAATCAACTAAGTCTAAGCTCTTCCTAATCCCTAACCCTAAAACAACAACAAAACAAGCAAGACTCCAAGCTCTCAAGCTCCTTGATCAATCTTCAAGTCTTCCACTATTCTCATCCATGCTCCTCAAAGCAAGACCAAGCCCACCAAGCCAAGCAAAAACCCACAAAGCAAGGCAAACAAAATACAAGCCCACAAGGGCAACACAAACAACCATCAATTACAAAAATCAATTAAAAATAGTATACTACTATATTAAAACCTAATATAATTTCTAAGGGATCCTATATACCTACCCTTAATACCCTATATGTCCCAACATCTAACTTGACCTAGAAACCCAAAATTCTAGTGTTATTGTGGACCTATGTTAAGGATTGACCTAAATCTACACAACCTAAAGTCATCTAATCAAAACTAATCAAAAATTAATCACAAAAATTATGGAATAAATCCAGAGGGGAGCTAAAGTCCTAATCTAACTATCCTAAAAAGAATGGCATAAAAATTCAAAGGGAACTAGCAAAACAAAATTCTACAAATCTATGCATCAACATAAAAGGAATTAAAATGCTATTAAAAGAGAAAATAAACAAAAAATATTAAAATTGCATGAAATGCAAATATTTTGATTTTATAATTTTCTAGACATCATCATGAAATGGGAGAAAAAATCCCCATGCAAAAATCATCATTTTTCTATTTAATATGATTTTTCAAAGATTAAAATAAAATGGAGAAAAAGAAATTAAAATGGGAAAACATTGGTGCAGATAGCAATTATGTTCAGTTCAATTCATGACTGGGCTTGAAATGGGGGTGTGGATATCAATGCGCGCTAGGCCCAGTTTAACCAGAAAATCAATTCAGAAATTATAAAGAAAAAGAAAAAGACACGGTGCATAAAGTAAAGAAATTCAGTTCAAAATCCAAATGGGCCATGAAAGGGGGGGGATATCAATCTCATCACTTAAGCCCAAAACCTCAGTTTAATGAAACGCCGCGTGTTGCGGTGGAAATAGGATCACAAACTATTAATGAGTTTGAATCGCAATTCAATTCACAACCGCTCTTTGATTTATCCGAAGGAAAAGGTCAAAAAGGGAAAACCTATTTTGCATCGTAAACACAATGCGGGGAAAGATCTAGGGTTCGGGGGTTGGTTAAATTTAGGGAAGGTACTAGCACCCTAAACTTCTGTAGTACTCTACAGGAACCTTTTGTTCAAATGTTTACTATTTGCTTTATTTATTTTCTTAAGGTATATGTACAAAGGGATTAAAAGTGAGAAAATAAACCTAAGGGGTTAATTCTAAGTTTACTCGGCAAGACATCGCATCTTGTGCCTACGTATCCTTACGGGAGTGGAATCAGAGTAATCGTAGTTCCCCTCAAAAGGGAGGTTAGAAACTTCTTGACTGTGGTCAAGGTCTCAAGGGGAATAAACGCATCTTAAGGACACGCTTACGTGGAGTGTAGAAACTCCAAATCTCTATGTTGAAATGTTAAGTTGTAATTAGGGTTAAATTAGGGATTCCACGGCGGGAAACCCTAAAATGAGCGCGGCGGCTCTTTGACCTAATGCTAGGGGTAGAATTGTAATTTAGCATGCGGCGAGGCATTTGTGAAAATTAGGGTTTGTAAGGGTGTAGTTTTGAGGTTTTGAGGTTGAGGACTATTGACACGGCGGTCAAACGCTAGACCTAATTCCTTCGGCAGTGTGTAGTGTGACTGGAATAATTGATGAATGCGTGAGATAACTGAATTGCAAACAGAGAATAATGACGAAATTAAAGCCATACAAACGGAAATTTAAAGGTAGAAATTTAAAGCGCGATTATTAGATTCGCGAGATTACATATGAGAAGCAGTTACAATATAGTTATGAAATTTAAATAAACCAAACACGCCGTAAGAGCTGCAAATGATGAACACTGTCAATAAGCAAAATTAAACGGCAGTTGGACAAATCAGGAGAAAAGGTGTAATATTGAAGATTTTGTTAAATGAATCTATATATAAAAAGAAAAGTAATGTTAATAGAAAATATTAAATTTAATCTTGAAAAAAAATCTTAACTTAGATGTTTTTGAAAAAAGATTTTTTTTTTGTTACTTATTAAAAAGTTTTTTATTATATATGAAAAAGAAGGATTTTTATTCTATTTCCTTATAAAAAGGTTTTTTTTTAAATTTTATAATATTTTCACAAAAACAGTTTTTATATTATAGACTAAAATAGTTAAAAACAATTTAAAATAATAAGACAAATTTTTTAAAAAAAGAAAAAGAAGGGGTTGGGCCGGTGGTTGTATTAACCCGACCCAACGTACACACATCAACAAACATCACAATCCCGTTCTAGGGTTTCACAACTTCAGCTGCGCCGTTTTTCTTTCCCTTGTAGTTCCGTCTTCTCCGACGTTCACCTATGACCTTTTCCTCGTCATCTCTGTGTTAAAGAAACCTGAAATTGAATGAAACAATGTTAGGAACAAAAAATATCTGGTGTTCCTCGCTTACATCTCCTTGACGACACGCCGATGATGAAGCAACAAGATCTGGAGGGTGATTGCCCGTCACCAGACGGAGGCGGTCTTTTCGGCGATGAAATTGCTTTCCTGAGGCTTCGTCAGTCGGGTTAATGCTTTACTTGCTCAAGAAACGGCGCCGGTAGTTATGGACCTTTAGGGTTTCGTTCGTATTCCTTCGTGGCCGTCTTATTCTCTCTCTCGTCCCCCGTGTTCTCCCTCTAGGGTTTTTGCTCAGTGATTTTTCGGCCTCTCCCCCTCAGGTGATGTCGTTCTCTTTATATCTCTTTCTGATTTTCGAATGGGCCTTTGTGCTTACGTTTTATTTGATCCACATTCGAAATTTTGCTTTCCAATCTGATTTGATTTGATTCGCTTTTACGATGATTGGATTTGATTGTGCTTCTATCTGATATGCTTTGACATTGATCTGGATATGGTGAATGTTATCTTTCCTTTTCTGATACTGATTGGGTTTTGTTTTATGATGGTTTACTGATTCGATTTGGATACACCTTTTGATATCTTTTGGATTTTTGCATATGTGGTTTTGACCAAACCGATTCATGGTGCGGATATCCTTGAGCCCTGCTCGTATTCAATTCATTTTGGGTCCAACCAAACTTGCTTCGGTCTTGGATACAGTTTGTGAATTGATATGGCTTTGTGAACTTTGTCTGCTTTTTCTTTGAACTGATATGCTTGTTCATCTGGATTTGTGAACTGATGGACTAACTTTCTGATGTAGCTTCGAATCATGTTTCAGTTCAACTTTCTGGTTTTCTGATACAAATTCACTGACTCTTCTTTTTCTTCTTTCAGAGGGCAACTGATGGTGTGGTTATTGACGGATCAATGCCACCGAGAATGGTCATATGGTGATGATGACCATTGGCCTGAACCTTTGAGGGATGCTATTGCCATTTGGTTTTGGTTGCGTTGCCTTAGCGATGATGACCTTTGGGTCTGAGCTGATATTTTGAGTTGATAGCTTGCACGAAATTACCAATGCTTGTAGTTCGACGTTCGGTAGGGAGTTGGTAACGGCTTCGGCCGTGGCTCTCCCGGCCACTCGAATTCTCACGCCCAATGATGGTTAAACTGAGGGCTGAATCCCTGTTCCATCCATTTTGATACCTCGATTCTTCTTTGTCTGAACTGAAACTCATATCTCTTTTTTCCTGAACTGATAGGTGGCTGCGACTCTTGGGCTATGGCTTTCACTGAGCTTTGAGCTTTATATTTTAGCTTTCCCATAGTGACCCACACATATGACTGATGCAGCTTGAATATCCCTTCTGTTTTAATGGGCTGCTTATACTTTGGTTTGTTTCTTGTCGGGCGATGATGTTTGAGCTAAGCCCGCGTCCCGTACCTTCGGTTTTCCGCTCATACAATTTGTGGACTGGCTTGAATCTTTTAACACGACTGTGGTGTGTTATGCAGGTTCCAGTAACATGGACTTCCTCCTCATCTTTGAGTTGAACTGGTATGAATCTTCCTTGTTTTTCAAGTTGACTTTGAGTTTGATTTCTTGTTTGAATTGAACTTAACGGGCAGTTTGTATTTTCGTGAACTGTATCTGTTCCTCAGACTTTGTAGCCTTTTGTGAGTTGTTCCTGCAGCTTGTGGTTCATTTTTCTGCTTTGAGTTCGGTCAATCGCTTTGTGACATTCAATTTGTCATTTGTTTTTACCATTTCTTTCTGAACTGTAATTTGATTATGAGGTTTACGCCCCTTTTTGTGCAGTTGCCGTCTGATCTCAATTGTTATGAGCTGCTTATGCTTTGCATTATTGGATCTTCCTACTTGATAGGCTCAAAAGTGCCGCAACTTTGACATTCAGTTGGTATTAGTTTGGAGAAAGAGTAAAAATTTACTTGATAGTGGCCATATTTACTTGATGGGTGGCATTTTATTTTGGCTTTGAAACAGAAATCGATCTCGGCAAATCAAATCAGCCCCACTTATTTTTATTCTTTATCTTTCTCGGTCCGTATCTGATAAGAACAGGAAGTGCTTGATCCGACGCTGATGGCGCGGATTGGTAACGGGGGTAGGATGCAACTTCGGTTGTGCCACTCCCGGCACTCGATGATGACATTGTTCTGAGAGTGTCGAAAAACTTCTAACCTTTTTCTGTACTGTCTGTTCTCTTTTGATGTGCAGGTTAGCTGAGGATTCATGGAGAAGTTCAAATACGACATGAAGACCTTTAGATACTTTTAGGATTTAGGATAGATGCTTTAATGTAATCCCTTAGGATTTGAGAATTTTAATGTACTTCCTTGTAACAGTACTTTGTAAAATATAAAGCAACACCATTTTCTTGTATGATGACATTATTTATGAAATGAAATTCTCAAAGTTTTGAATTTATTTATATTTTATTCTTAGTTAAAAATATAAACAAATGTGAATAAATCCACAAGTATTTAATTCATTAACATAGGCATAAAACATAAATATTTCCAAGTGGTGTTTGTGATCCTGATCTCATCATCCGATTAAAATGTTAACCAATTGTTTCATAACCAAACACATATGGGCACCGTAGTCACAACATTTTCAGCATCAACAGCAAAACTAATCGTAATTAAACTCCACTGACCAAATGCCAAATCTCAATATGATCAGAACTGATGATTGATAAATGCCTCAAAACCATAACGCATCAAATGCCTCAGAATTTTAATAACAGCCCGTCTTCAAGGAATGGGTAGAATTTGCGTAAAATGACCAAAATACCCCTGGGACCAAATCTGCAAAACAAAACCCCTTCATAACTTGTTAGTGGTTAGCAAATGTACATATGAGGTGCTATGCGAAATGACTGACTAAATATAAGGGTAAAATTTGGGGTATTACAGTTGCCCCTATTTAAATAGCTACACCGGACGATTTGAGTGACAGAGACTCGAGGAATCGTGGTGGAGAGATTTAAATATAGATAACCGAAAATTTTGCCCTTATAGGCGACGATATGCGATGCTGTGGACAAAACGGGAACAGCTTAATGCAGATGATGCCATGAACATGGTATGATGCGTATGAATGCGAAAATGCTGACGAACATGACGACACCGGGACAGACGCCACGAGGAGAACTCACTGGGGAAAATGACACGCTGAGACACAGTACAACACTGGGGAAATCTAAAAATGATAGCCAACTGGTGCGAATGACCAATTGTCACTTTTAGAAAAGGAACGAGATCCTCAAATGGAAATGGTACCTACGAGACGGCCTCCACTGGGGAATCTAAAAATGAAATTGGATCGCGTACGATTGCAAGATCGCTTACAGAGTGCTGGAGCATTGAGCAAAGAATAACATCCAAGCTTCTGTAAACTATCTCTCGTGACAGGATCAAACGGACTTTTCGGAAATCCGTATCAAATATACAGGGTAAAGACCGACTGTATGCCAAAATAAATGGACTTTAATGGGAAATGCCCTGATAAGCTGCTCGAGGGAGAACTATCACTTATCGTTGGAAGGGACTTATGTGCAAAAATGGATAAGCACTCAAATAAAGAGGTTGTTGCTTATCTGATAAATAGATCTTCTCGCATTTTAAGGTCGGCGCCTGGAATACGATTCTGATTCTTCTCCTACTGAAGGATAAATAAACTGCTTCAAGATCGTGCTCTCTTGAACATGAAAAGGGTAAACTGGACTTCCTCATACGTCAGAATCGTGCTCTCCTGAATATGAAACCGGGTGACTGAATATACTCATACTTCAGAATCGTGCTCTCCTGAATATGAAACTGGATGACTGAATATGCTCATACTTCAGAATCGTGCTCTCCTGAATATGAACATGGCTAATTGAACTTCCTCATACCTCAGAATCGTGCTCTCCTGAATATGAAACTGGATGACTGAATATACTCATACTTCAGAATCGTGCTCTCCTGAATATGAAACTGGATGACTGAATATGCTCATACTTCAGAATCGTGCTCTCCTGAATATGAACATGGCTGATCGAACTTCCTCATACCTCAGAATCGTGCTCTCCTAAATATGATTCGGCTCTTGAAATTTCCTCATTTTTCAGATTCGTGCACTCCTGAAAAACGGCCAACTGAACTTCCTCATAATTCAGAATCGTGCTCTCCTGAATATGATTCCGCTCCTTCTTTTACTAAAGGATAAATGAACTTCTTCATAACTTCAGAATCGTGCTCTCCTGAATATGAAACTGCTCAAACCTCCCCGTAACTCCAGATCGTGCTCTCCTGAATACGATTTGGTTCAAACCTCAAGACGGCAGGTAAATGGAAGCCCAACTGCTCCATGGAGATGGCCATTTGCTGCGAGTCATAACGAGGATAGGATCGACTTCTTAGGTGAGAAATGTCGTATGTTGATGCTGTAAAATGTAAAGTGTAAAGGGTTGTAACATGTAGGATTGTAAAGTGTTGTACTGATATATTTTCCAGGCGTGAAATGGCGTGTATCCGTAAAGGATTGGTTGAAAGATAGTGCAAAATAAATGCACGTCCGGGTACAGTGATAAACTTCTCGGGCGAAAACAGTCGCGTATCTGCCATGGTATGGTGAAAATCTTTAGATGGTGCAAAATAAATGCACGTCCGGTTGGGCTCGACGACCGACAAGACTGAGATTCAATCTAGGATCGAGCTAGAAAGAAAACTGGTAATCTAGACTCCATCGAGGGAATGAACTCGAAGGGTAGATATCTTATCCTGGCGAGGAAAGATAGCTGAAGTAACCGTCATCCACGAGGATCGAGCTCTGTGGGGAAACTGGAAACAAGTAAGTATTTTATGCTTAGGGCTGACAATCTATTGGAAGAGACCAGACGAACCCAGTTACTCGGTGGTAACGACCAATGATAGAGACACAATGAGCCTGTGCATGCCAACGCGTATGTTAATGGATATGTTAATATGAATGTATGTTGATGTCTATGTATGCGAATATGCAGGGTGATATGAAATGAGTATGTAGGGAATATGTAATGAATATGTAATGAATATGTAATGAATATGTAATGAAATAGGCATGTGATGCTTATGCCCTTGCGTATGCTGACGAAACAGACTAGAGACGGGACGAGAGATGAAATAAACATCTCGACGGAAACACCCTGCATTCTCTGCAACCAATACGTCAATCATGGGTAAGAAAGATCAATGGTAGAACCAAAACTGGTTTTAAAGTTCTGAATTCTCTGAGGGAGAAAGTAAATTGCTTAGGTGCCCAGTATTATGTCTTCGCATGGGGAGAAGAAAACCTGAGGGACGCTTTCGAGTTACCCAAGAAAAAGTTGTCAGCTTATAGTCTCGCTGGGGACTGTGTTAGAGCAATGGTTTGAAAGTGTTTCTGCAATAATGATATTTTCGGGGAATGAAGAGATCCTTTCGGAACTTCCACTAGTCAAAGTAAATTATTACATTTCAAATTTGTTTTGTTTTTGAAAAACAGTTTTGAAAAATCTACAATGCACCTTTCATTTTCAAACTTTAGGAATAAACGCATTTTGCATAACAAATAGAAAACAAAGAGCAATGCACCAAAGAATGTAAGTAACGAGACGGTTTCTTTTATTTAAAGGGCGGTAGCTCGCTGAAGGCATAGCTCCACAGATGATTATGTTTTGAAATTGGCAACATGGGAAAAAGTTACATCGAATCCAATGACACCTACTGACACTAATAACTAAGACTAGTCCAAAATCCTGCTTTGGGCGAGGATGAAAGAACTGAAACATGGCTCTTATGCGGAAAGTGTGTTCGAGATGATCAGTGTCCTCTGATGCAATGAAATGCCTTTGTCCCTAACTTTTGCCTGGACCGCCCTCTCGGGTTTTCGATCCACCGGGACGCTCTTTTTTGCCTAAGCCGCCCTTTCGGGTTTTCAACTTAGCGAGCTTTTTATTATTATTTCTTTTTTCTTTTTTTTTTTTTTTCAACCCTTACTTTTGCCTAAGTCGCCCTTTGCGGGTTTTCGACTTAGCGGGTTTTTAGGCATAATATTTTCGGACTGCATCAGAATTCACGGGATGTGCTAGTTCTTCACCGTCCATTGTCGTAAGTATCAGAGACCCTCCAGAGAAAACGGTCTTTACAACGAATGGGCCTTCATAATTGGGCATCCACTTTCCACGCATATCTTTATGTACTGGTAAGATCTTTTTGAGTACGAGCTCTCCTTGACGGAACTCACGGATGCGAATCTTCTTATCAAATGCTCTTTTCATCCGTTTCTGATATAACTGCCCATGGCACATGGCTGTCAAACGCTTCTCGTCAATGAGGTTCAACTGATCCAATCTGTCTTGAACCCACTCAGCTTCCTCAAGTTCAGCCTCCATTAACACTCTTAACGAAGGTATCTCTACTTCGATGGGGAGCACGGCGTCCATTCCATATACCAGTGAGAAAGGTGTTGCCCCTGTCGAAGTTCTCACCGAGGTTCTGTATCCATGCAAGGCAAATGGTAACATCTCATGCCAATCTTTGTAAGTCACAACCATCTTTTGCAGGATCTTCTTAATGTTCTTATTCGCGGCTTCAACGGCTCCATTCATCTTAGGACGGTACGGAGAAGAATTGTGGTGAGTGATCTTGAAACTATCACACAGCTCTTTCATAGTCTTATTATTCAGATTGGTGCCATTGTCAGTTATTATCCGGCTGGGGACTCCGTAACGGCAGATGATCTCTTTCCTGATGAAACGGGCAACCACTTGCTTGGTCACGTTGGTGTAGGAGGCAGCCTCTACCCACTTGGTGAAATAATCAATGGCAACAAGGATAAAACGATGACCGTTAGAAGCCTTCGGCTCGATTGCCCCAATCATGTCAATGCCCCACATAGAGAACGACCATGGTGAAGACAACACATTCAACGGTGACGGAGGTACGTGCATTTTATCAGCATAAATTTGGCACTTATGGCACTTTCTAGCGTATTGGATACAGTCGGCTTCCATGGTTAGCCAATAATACCCAGCCCTTAACATCTTCTTGGACATAGCATAACCATTGGCATGAGTTCCGAAGGTCCCTTCATGAATTTCCTGTAGTAACATGTCCGCTTCCCGTTTATCCACACATCTGAGCAGGACCATGTCGTGATTTCTCTTGTACAACACACCGTTACTGATAAAGAATTTAGACGCCAATCTTCTCAATGTCTTTTTGTCCAGACCAGTAGCACCAACGGGATATTCCTGCTTGACGAGATAGTTCTTGATATCATGAAACCAAGGCTTTTCATCCACCTCAACTTCTTCGACCATCTGACAATAAGCGGGCTCAACCTTGCGCTCAATATGGATAAGAGGTGCTTCATTAACGAATTTAACTTTCCACATAGATGCTAACATGGCTAAAGCATCAGCTACGTGATTCTCGGATCTAGGAACATGCTCGAATTCTATCTCGTCGAAATGCTTGATCAGCTCAATAATGTAGTCCTTATAAGGGATTAACTTCTCATTCTTCGTTTCCCATTTGCCTTGTACCTGGTAAATAACCAAGGCTGAGTCACCACTCACTTTAAGAAGTTTGATTCGGAGGTGAATCGCCGCTTCGAGGCCGAGGATGCATGCTTCATATTCTGCGACGTTGTTAGTGCACTCAAAGTCCAATCTTGCTGTAAATGGAGTGAATCCGCCTTTTGGATTCATCAAAACGGCGCCTATACCATGCCCATTGAAATTCGAGGAGCCATCAAACATCATCTTCCACCAAAGACCTGGTTCTGGACCTTCGCTCGGATCTGGCTCTTCACAATCTCTTTTAATCAACAAAATATCCTCATCAGGAAAGTCGAGCTTAAGAGGTTCATAATCTTCAACTGGCTGGTCTGCAAGATAATCAGACAAGATACTACCCTTAATCGCCTTCTGGGGTACATACTGGATGTCATATTCGGATAACAACATGTGCCAACGGGCTAGCCTCCCGGTTTGAGCAGGTTTTTCAAAAATATACTTGATCGGATCCATTTTAGAAATCAATAACGTGGTATGACAGACCATATATTGCCGAAGGCGCTTAGCGGCCCATGCCAATGCACAACAAGTTTTCTCCAATGGTGAGTATCTGTTTTCGCAATCGGTAAACTTCTTGCTCAGGTAATAAATCGCATGTTCCTTTTTCCCAGTCTCATCATGTTGCCCAAGCACACAACCCATAGACTTCTCGAGAACAGTAAGGTACATAAACAACGGTCTTCCAGGTACGGGAGGGATCAGAATAGGGGGATCTTGCAAATAACCCTTAATCTTCTCAAACGCTTTCTGACAATCAGGGTTCCACTCAACTGTCTGCCCCTTGCAAAGCAACTTGAATATCGGCTCACAAGTGGCGGTCATATTAAAGATAAATCTGGAAATGTAATTTAGACGTCCCAGAAAACCCCTAACTTGCGTCTCGGTTCGCGGAGCCGGCATATCTTGAATGGCTCGGACTTTGTCAGGATCCACCTCAATCCCTCGCTGGCTAACAATGAAACCAAGCAGTTTTCCAGATCTGACACCGAAGGTACATTTGGCAGGGTTCAATTTCAACTGATATTTCCTGAGTCGTTCAAACAATTTCACCAAATGGTCTAGATGCTCCTCTTCACTCTGAGATTTGGCTATCATATCGTCCACATACACCTCAATCTCTTTGTGCATCATATCATGAAAAAGGGTGGTCATAGCGCGTTGGTAAGTTGCCCCTGCATTCTTTAAACCGAAGGGCATGACTTTGTAGCAGAAGGTTCCCCAAGGAGTAATGAAAGTAGTCTTCTCTCGATCATCGGGATCCATCTTGATCTGATTATAGCCAGAGAAACCATCCATAAATGAGAACAACGCAAAACTGGCCGTATTGTCTACTAGTGTGTCAATATGTGGCAGTGGGAAGTCGTCTTTTGGACTTGCTTTGTTCAGATCCCTGTAGTCTATACACATCCTAACTTTACCGTCCTTCTTAGGTACTGGTACAATGTTGGCAACCCAATCTGGATATTTTGCGACTGCCAAGAAACCTGCATCCAACTGCTTTTTGACCTCATCTCGAATCTTCAAAGCCATGTCGGGTCTCGTTCTTCGGAGTTTCTGCTTGATAGGTGGACAATCTGGCTTAAGTGGCAACTTGTGAACAACAATATCTGTGTTCAGGCCCGGCATATCTTGATACGACCACGCAAACACATCAATATACTCTTTTAACAACTCAATCAACTTCGGCCTAATCTCCGTCCCAAGCATTGCACCAATCTTGACCTCTTTCTTGCTCTCATCTGTACCGAGATTAATTAGGTCCACCTGCTCTTTATGCGGTTGAAGCTCCGTGTACTCGTACTCAATCAATCTTGTCAGTTCAGTGGGTACTTCAAAATCTTCTTCACCCTCGTCCTCAGCCTGATTGATGGGTGCATCCCAGTCAGGAGCGTCAGTAAAGTCATTGGATCCAACAAGGTTTACGATATCTCTGCATGATGGAAGGCTTACTTAATTAAGATGCTCAAAGATATGCAAGACAAGAAATGGAATGCTGTTTTTTTTTTTTTTTTTCGGGAAAAAAAAGGTTGCCAATTTCATTTTTAAAGGTGAAAACGAAAAACGCAAATGAAACAAAGTGGAATTGAACAAAATGCCTTTATTAATATCTTTTTAGGAATGAAAGGTGGCCCAATAAAAGACCCTATAGCCTTGGGCAGAGCTACGGATTTTTATTTGAAAATGTAAATGAAACTTTTTAAAACAATTACTTTGACAAGGGAAAGATAACAGGGATCTCTACAGCCTCCCAGTTGTTCAAAACCGCATCACCCTTAAACACCAGGTTGCTCAGCTCTTCATTTTCCTCACAGTCGCTGATGGCATTGACTTGGAAACCTCCGTTGACAAATACCTCTTGGATAACCTTAGGACGCCCTTCGACAGTTGTGGTAGCTCCATTCTGAGTTGGTTTGTAACCCAACCCAGAGCGATCATTCTTGGTCTTGACATCGATTACCTCTCCCCAACCTTCAGGAATGCCCCTGTCAATTGTTGCTTTGGTACTCTTCAGAGATGCAAAAGATGGATTACCCTGACCCACTGTCTCTTCGACTTCCAGCAGAACAGCATTGGCGATCTCAAGTGCTTGAAAGGAAACGTCTAAAGCATTCTCATCGGCCTCGATGTAACGGAAAGAGGACAGGTTACTGACCATCAGATCCTCCTCACCGTGTATAATAACCAACTTTCCATCGATCACGAATTTCATCTTTTGATGTAACGTTGAGGTTACTGCCCCAGCGGCATGGATCCACGGCCTTCCAAGTAAACAACTGTAATTGGGGTTAATGTCCATGACTTGAAACGTGATATTAAAAACTTGCGGACCGATCAGGATAGGTAGCTCAACCTCCCCCATTACCGATCGACGAGAGCCATCGAAAGCCTTGACAACCAAAGGTGTAGGTTTCAGCGCAGTCTCTTTACAAGCCAACCTATCAAGAACCCTCTTGGGTAGAACATTCAGAGAAGAGCCGGTGTCTACTAACACTCTCGCTAAATTGTCCTCCTGACATTTTACCGATATATGTAAAGCACGATTATGGTTCGGACCCTCCTTCGGTAACTCTTCATTGCTGAAACTGAGGGTGTTACAAGCGGTTAAATTGGCGATCACACTATCAAACCGACTGGTGCTAATATCTTGATCCATATGTGCTTGAGTCAAAACCTTCTGCAAGGCCATCCTATGAGCGGGTGAACTCATTAACAGAGATAAAATCAAGATCTTGGAAGGAGTCTGATGAAGTTGATCGATAACTTTGTAGTCACTTTTCTTGATGATCCTCAAAAATTCGGCATCTTCATCATTCGTGACGGCTCCTTTACCTTTGTCTTTGGCAGGCACCGGGGTACTAGTTGTTTCCTTAGGTGGGACCTCATTGGAATGGGGAGTATACACACGGCCACTGCGAGTCATCCTGCTTACCTCTGTGATATTGGTCACCGTGCCCTTAACCTCTTCATTTGGAATAACCTTCCCGGACTCCTTGTCAATCATTGTCACGTCATATTTCCAAGGCACAGCTTTAGGATCACTGAAAGGAAACGGACTCGGTCTTCGAATAACTATAGGCTTAGGCTGATTCACTTCAGGGATATACGACCTCGGTATATCGAACACGAGATTGGCGGAGCCTGTCCCTGATAGATTAAACACTGGTACCTTACCCTTTGATTCAGGCCGATGGAAGACAGGCTCAACCACAGCGACTACATCCTTCTTGGCCTGGCTTGTCACTTGTAAAACACCCTCATTAATCAACCTCTGAACATCATTCTGAACCAACACGCAACCCTTAGTACTGGCTTCACAACTTACGCATGCAACGTGGGAAGTATCTACCAAACCAGCTTCAAGCAGTTTCGAATGGAACATCTTGAGAGGAGTCTTAATCTGTTCAACGTCAAGGGCATAACCTTCCCCCGAATCAACACTAATGGCATTGACACTCTCATTGTTAGGAAAAGGGTTCTTCTTGACATTTGGTTGAGGATCTTCAAATGACAAAATCTTCTTTTCCAATAAATCCCTGACAATATTTTTGAGAGCATAACAATTCTCCAGATCATGACCAGGCGCACCCTCATGAAATAAACAATGAGCGGCGGCGTTGTAATTAGCGGGTAATGGATTAGGAGGCGGACCCAAAGCCCGAGTGGTGATGAGCCCCTGCTTGACCAAAGAAGGATACAACTCGGTAAAAGTCATCGGAATCGGCAGACAAGGCTTATATGTTCTTCTATTCGGAACATTCTGGCGAGGAGCCGGACTCTTTGGCTGTTGAGGAGCAGGAGTATTGGGCGCCTGCAGGTAGTTGACAGGAGGCGGATAAACAGGAGGTTGTTGCATAGGTTGATACATGGGGACCTGTTGATTGAAAGAAGGTGTAATAGCTGCCACATAGGGTTGTTGAGCATATTGGACTGGGTACCCTTGAGGTTGAGCATAACCTTGCGGATGCCGATAAAAGCGTTCTCTTGGTCTACCAGAAGATATAGCATTAGTCTCACCCTCCTTCTTTTTCTGGGAGCTATACGGAGGTTTCTTCGGCTGATCCTTAGAAGCACCATGATTATTTGTCATTTTACCACTTTTCATACCCAATTCAATCTTGACACCCACAGCAACGATGTCGGAGAAATTTGAAGTCACACTACCCACCATTCTCTCGTAAAATTCTGGACGGACCGTGTCGACAAACCAATCAGCTAACTCTTTCTCGGTCAAAGGAGGTTCTACCTGCGAAGCAGTCTCTCTCCACCTTTGAGCATACTCTTTGAATGACTCAGAATTCTTTTGTGACATACTCAGCAACTGTCTTCTGTCAGGCGCCAGATCCATATTGTACTTGTAGTGTTTGATGAAGGCGTCAGATAAATCTTGAAAGTTCTTGATGCGAGACTGGTCTAAAGTCAAATACCACTTGGAGGAAGCACCCTTCAAACTATCTTGGAAGCAATGAATCATCAGTTTGTCATTCTCAACATGGGCAGCCATTTTGCGATAATACATGATCAGATGACTCTTAGGACAGGTGGCACCTTCATAACGATCGAAATTCGGAGTTTTGAACTTCGGGGGAATAACTAAACCCGAAACCAAACAGACATCCCTTGCAGCAGTCCCAAAAATTTGATCACCCTCTACCTTTTTCAATCTCTGGACGATGGTGTTCACTTCCTCGCGAAGCTTATCATGTTTCTCATAACCCTCAACATTCTCATCAAGATTATCAAAAACTGTCTCATTGAAGTACGGTTGCGCACGAGTGTGTACCACAGGTGGTGCAAAGATAGGAGCTCCCCTAGAAACTTCAGAAAACAAGGGCACGGCCTGCTGAACAGGTTGATTAATCGGAACCGTGGCTTGAGGAGGCACAAAACCTGGAGCAAGACCATAAGGTGGGTCCCTTGCTATGGTCACACTTGGTGGAGGGTCCACAGTAACGCCGGTAATCTCAGAAACAACAGTGGGCTGGGTATCCATCTTAGCATTCATGACATGTAACAATTCCATCATACGCCCCATACCCCCTCGAAGGTCTTCCAGTTCATTACTAAGGCGATCAATCTCTTTTGCCTGATCCTCCATTCTTTTCCGAGTTTGAGCTCTGGTGTTGTATTGGTGCCGAGAACTCAGGGTGACGAAACTGGAAGGTGAGAGAACCGAGTGGGAGACACATGCAATGCAAGAAAGTAAATGATGCTAAAATGTGGGTGAAGATTTCATGGAATTCAAACATTTACGAATGTCGTGGGGTACCAAGGAAATCTTTTTCTTGTTTTTTCATTTTATCTTTTATTTATGGTATCCCGCGATATCCATAAATGGTATTTGAACTCCATGAAATACAATGCAATGAGATGCTTTATGGATGCAATGCATGAAAACACACAAAGTCCTAGGTTAAAGGAACGTGAGCGGAGTCAAGGTCTACCCATCCCAAAAGGAGTGTACTATAGGTTAGTTGTACCTGCCGAACAAGGTTCTACAAAGTGCCCAAAGTCATCAGCCCATCTTTCGGATATTATCAACCTTCCGACTGACTCAGGGGTTAATAATATTCTCAAGAGAACTTCTTTTGAGTGTAGTATCGCGTAGCAGCCGTTGTAAGATTACTCCCACATAGCTCCCGCACTACGTCCTAAATAAGGCCGAGGTGGTGTTAAGGTACTACGGTTCCCAATATCACAGACTCCAATCGACCATGGAAAAAGTTTTCACGATTACTCGTTCAACCGAATCATTTTCGAAAGGGTCTCAACTGAGCGGAGATTCTCGAATCAACTTGGTCGGGATTCAACTCCCTATAAGCCTCATCGAATATATCCCCATCCTATAATAATGTCACTAGTCCGGGCGTAGGACTTATCTCACAACACAAGGAACTGTCCCACAATCAAAGCACAAATATATACATGCAAATGAATAATAAGACAAATAATAATAAATATGAACAAATTAGGGATAACCCTCAAAATTTAAGACATCCCCAGTGAAGTCGCCATTTTCTGTTGCGGTGGAAATAGGATCACAAACTATTAATGAGTTTGAATCGCAATTCAATTCACAACCGCTCTTTGATTTATCCGAAGGAAAAGGTCAAAAAGGGAAAACCTATTTTGCATCGTAAACACAATGCGGGGAAAGATCTAGGGTTCGGGGGTTGGTTAAATTTAGGGAAGGTACTAGCACCCTAAACTTCTGTAGTACTCTACAGGAACCTTTTGTTCAAATGTTTACTATTTGCTTTATTTATTTGCTTAAGGTATATGTACAAAGGGATTAAAAGTGAGAAAATAAACCTAAGGGGTTAATTCTAAGTTTACTCGGCAAGACATCGCATCTTGTGCCTACGTATCCTTACGGGAGTGGAATCAGAGTAATCGTAGTTCCCCTCAAAAGGGAGGTTAGAAACTTCTTGACTGTGGTCAAGGTCTCAAGGGGAATAAACGCATCTTAAGGACACGCTTACGTGGAGTGTAGAAACTCCAAATCTCTACGTTGAAATGTTAAGTTGTAATTAGGGTTAAATTAGGGATTCCACGGCGGGAAACCCTAAAATGAGCGCGGCGGCTCTTTGACCTAATGCTAGGGGTAGAATTGTAATTTAGCATGCGGCGAGGCATTTGTGAAAATTAGGGTTTGTAAGGGTGTAGTTTTGAGGTTTTGAGGTTGAGGACTATTGACACGGCGGTCAAACGCTAGACCTAATTCCTTCGGCAGTGTGTAGTGTGACTGGAATAATTGATGAATGCGTGAGATAACTGAATTGCAAACAGAGAATAATGACGAAATTAAAGCCATACAAACGGAAATTTAAAGGTAGAAATTTAAAGCGCGATTATTTGATTCGCGAGATTACATATGAGAAGCAGTTACAATATAGTTATGAAATTTAAATAAACCAAACACGCCGTAAGAGCTGCAAATGATGAACACTGTCAATAAGCAAAATTAAACGGCAGTTGGACAAATCAGGAGAAAAGGTGTAATATTGAAGATTTTGTTAAATGAATCTATATATAAAAAGAAAAGTAATGTTAATATAAAATATTAAATTTAATCTTGAAAAAAAATCTTAACTTAGATGTTTTTGAAAAAAGATTTTTTTTATGTTACTTATTAAAAAGTTTTTTATTATATATGAAAAAGAAGGATTTTTATTCTATTTCCTTATAAAAAGTTTTTTTTTAAATTTTATAATATTTTCACAAAAACAGTTTTTATATTATAGACTAAAATAGTTAAAAACAATTTAAAATAATAAGACAAATTTTTTAAAAAAAGAAAAAGAAGGGGTTGGGCCGGTGGTTGTATTAACCCGACCCAACGTACACACATCAACAAACATCACAATCCCGTTCTAGGGTTTCACAACTTCAGCTGCGCCGTTTTTCTTTCCCTTGTAGTTCCGTCTTCTCCGACGTTCACCTATGACCTTTTCCTCGTCATCTCTGTGTTAAAGAAACCTGAAATTGAATGAAACAATGTTAGGAACAAAAAATATCTGGTGTTCCTCGCTTACATCTCCTTGACGACACGCCGATGATGAAGCAACAAGATCTGGAGGGTGATTGCCCGTCACCAGACGGAGGCGGTCTTTTCGGCGATGAAATTGCTTTCCTGAGGCTTCGTCAGTCGGGTTAATGCTTTACTTGCTCAAGAAACGGCGCCGGTAGTTATGGACCTTTAGGGTTTCGTTCGTATTCCTTCGTGGCCGTCTTATTCTCTCTCTCGTCCCCCGTGTTCTCCCTCTAGGGTTTTTGCTCAGTGATTTTTCGGCCTCTCCCCCTCAGGTGATGTCGTTCTCTTTATATCTCTTTCTGATTTTCGAATGGGCCTTTGTGCTTACGTTTTATTTGATCCACATTCGAAATTTTGCTTTCCAATCTGATTTGATTTGATTCGCTTTTACGATGATTGGATTTGATTGTGCTTCTATCTGATATGCTTTGACATTGATCTGGATATGGTGAATGTTATCTTTCCTTTTCTGATACTGATTGGGTTTTGTTTTATGATGGTTTACTGATTCGATTTGGATACACCTTTTGATATCTTTTGGATTTTTGCATATGTGGTTTTGACCAAACCGATTCATGGTGCGGATATCCTTGAGCCCTGCTCGTATTCAATTCATTTTGGGTCCAACCAAACTTGCTTCGGTCTTGGATACAGTTTGTGAATTGATATGGCTTTGTGAACTTTGTCTGCTTTTTCTTTGAACTGATATGCTTGTTCATCTGGATTTGTGAACTGATGGACTAACTTTCTGATGTAGCTTCGAATCATGTTTCAGTTCAACTTTCTGGTTTTCTGATACAAATTCACTGACTCTTCTTTTTCTTCTTTCAGAGGGCAACTGATGGTGTGGTTATTGACGGATCAATGCCACCGAGAATGGTCATATGGTGATGATGACCATTGGCCTGAACCTTTGAGGGATGCTATTGCCATTTGGTTTTGGTTGCGTTGCCTTAGCGATGATGACCTTTGGGTCTGAGCTGATATTTTGAGTTGATAGCTTGCACGAAATTACCAATGCTTGTAGTTCGACGTTCGGTAGGGAGTTGGTAACGGCTTCGGCCGTGGCTCTCCCGGCCACTCGAATTCTCACGCCCAATGATGGTTAAACTGAGGGCTGAATCCCTGTTCCATCCATTTTGATACCTCGATTCTTCTTTGTCTGAACTGAAACTCATATCTCTTTTTTCCTGAACTGATAGGTGGCTGCGACTCTTGGGCTATGGCTTTCACTGAGCTTTGAGCTTTATATTTTAGCTTTCCCATAGTGACCCACACATATGACTGATGCAGCTTGAATATCCCTTCTGTTTTAATGGGCTGCTTATACTTTGGTTTGTTTCTTGTCGGGCGATGATGTTTGAGCTAAGCCCGCGTCCCGTACCTTCGGTTTTCCGCTCATACAATTTGTGGACTGGCTTGAATCTTTTAACACGACTGTGGTGTGTTATGCAGGTTCCAGTAACATGGACTTCCTCCTCATCTTTGAGTTGAACTGGTATGAATCTTCCTTGTTTTTCAAGTTGACTTTGAGTTTGATTTCTTGTTTGAATTGAACTTAACGGGCAGTTTGTATTTTCGTGAACTGTATCTGTTCCTCAGACTTTGTAGCCTTTTGTGAGTTGTTCCTGCAGCTTGTGGTTCATTTTTCTGCTTTGAGTTCGGTCAATCGCTTTGTGACATTCAATTTGTCATTTGTTTTTACCATTTCTTTCTGAACTGTAATTTGATTATGAGGTTTACGCCCCTTTTTGTGCAGTTGCCGTCTGATCTCAATTGTTATGAGCTGCTTATGCTTTGCATTATTGGATCTTCCTACTTGATAGGCTCAAAAGTGCCGCAACTTTGACATTCAGTTGGTATTAGTTTGGAGAAAGAGTAAAAATTTACTTGATAGTGGCCATATTTACTTGATGGGTGGCATTTTATTTTGGCTTTGAAACAGAAATCGATCTCGGCAAATCAATTCAGCCCCACTTATTTTTATTCTTTATCTTTCTCGGTCCGTATCTGATAAGAACAGGAAGTGCTTGATCCGACGCTGATGGCGCGGATTGGTAACGGGGGTAGGATGCAACTTCGGTTGTGCCACTCCCGGCACTCGATGATGACATTGTTCTGAGAGTGTCGAAAAACTTCTAACCTTTTTCTGTACTGTCTGTTCTCTTTTGATGTGCAGGTTAGCTGAGGATTCATGGAGAAGTTCAAATACGACATGAAGACCTTTAGATACTTTTAGGATTTAGGATAGATGCTTTAATGTAATCCCTTAGGATTTGAGAATTTTAATGTACTTCCTTGTAACAGTACTTTGTAAAATATAAAGCAACACCATTTTCTTGTATGATGACATTATTTATGAAATGAAATTCTCAAAGTTTTGAATTTATTTATATTTTATTCTTAGTTAAAAATATAAACAAATGTGAATAAATCCACAAGTATTTAATTCATTAACATAGGCATAAAACATAAATATTTCCAAGTGGTGTTTGTGATCCTGATCTCATCATCCGATTAAAATGTTAACCAATTGTTTCATAACCAAACACATATGGGCACCGTAGTCACAACATTTTCAGCATCAACAGCAAAACTAATCGTAATTAAACTCCACTGACCAAATGCCAAATCTCAATATGATCAGAACTGATGATTGATAAATGCCTCAAAACCATAACGCATCAAATGCCTCAGAATTTTAATAACAGCCCGTCTTCAAGGAATGGGTAGAATTTGCGTAAAATGACCAAAATACCCCTGGGACCAAATCTGCAAAACAAAACCCCTTCATAACTTGTTAGTGGTTAGCAAATGTACATATGAGGTGCTATGCGAAATGACTGACTAAATATAAGGGTAAAATTTGGGGTATTACACCGCGTTTAGGGTATCTTCAGATTTCCCTCTTCAAACGAAATTGAATCTCAGCCACACGATCCAAGTCCCATTCAATGAGTCTTTGTGCATCCAACGACCACGTCTTTATCTTCTTCCTCCAGCTAGGGTTCGAATGAGGAAGCCATGGAAACAGAGCTTCAGCTCAAGCTTCTCCCAACTCGTATCACCTCAATTCTCAACCAAAGTCCATGGTTCAAAACCCTAACTTGTTCTAAATTCCATGTTGATCACAACCATGGCCTTAAAATCAATTGAAATGCCCTAAATCTCTGAACCCGATCCAAGATCAAAATCATGCTCAAACTTCAGTTCTAACAATTCTTGAAATTGATTACCTCAGAATGATCACCACCTCACACTGGTTAATTCTTGATATCAAACTCATGCTATACTTCACTGTAACTCGTGTTCTTGATCCAAACAAAAATGGTGTCACTAACTCAAACTTCACCAATTGCTCTCAAACTTCCCAGAATCCATCTCCTACTTGTCTCTAACCATTCTAACCTAACAAATCTACCTAATTATGCTTAAATTATGGTGTACAAGAAAAGTTGCAAACCTGTCAAATCTTGAATATCAGATAGGTCAAAGCTCCACTTCAACCTCTCAAACTCTTCAGAAACCTTCCTTGATTGATGATCTTGCTACTGTTTGCAAAAGTTTTGATGGAGGATGCTTGAATCTCAGAATTCGATGGTGACTTGCAACCTTCAAAATCCAAAAGCTATCTCCTCAATTCTTCAAGATCTTGCCCTCAAATTGGTATGCACACATTCAGTGTGATCAATGGAATGTGTTTGGATTGAAAGAAGCAATGGAAATGGTGTGGAAAGTGGAAATCGATTTCAACTTGCAATGGAAGAAGAAAAATGGCTATCTCACTCTCCTCTCTATTCTCTCACCAACCTTGCATCTTAGCAAGTTCTAATCTATATATAGAAGGGTTCTAGATCCTCTAGAACTTTCTGGAATCATCCAACGAGAATTTGGGATTCTCATGCCATGAGTTTTTGAATTCATCTCATCTCACATGCCATCTCATGCTATGCCTCTTGCAACAACTTATTTTGACCTGAAAATCTCCTTAGATGAGATATGTGATGTGTTAAGACACTTTACTAGCTTGTACATTGCCTTTTCCTTGTGTTTTGCATTTGTACCTTAAGATGCAAGCAACCATTTTCCAAAGCAACCCCATGATCTAATCCTCAAATCAAAAATGTGGCTGAACCATTGTTTCTAAAATGTTCTTTGGAGTCAAAATTACCTATCATATGCCATGGTTTGGATGTGTAACTTGGAAATTTCAATTTCCAACTTCAACTTGTTTAACTTATGCCTCCATTTTAGGTCATTTTTATCACTTTGAGCTAAAAGCCTTTTCAACATCTCATGACCTCCATACTAGCCTTAAAACATCATTTTAAGCAAGTTTGATGTTGAAGATTTTTCCATTTGAAGCTTGGAAATAGGAGTTATGGCCTTATGCTTGAAATGACCTATAATCTCCAAATGACCAAAATGCCCTTGATTTGTCAAAGCCATAACTTGAGTTCTGCAAATCCTATCAAGGACTTCTAGTACTCTCTAGAAAGCTAAGAAGATAAGGAACAACATTCATGTTGACCAAAAGTTCACAGGAATCATCCTTCTTGGGCAAAAGTTGGATGCCAGTTGGGTAACTTTCAAGGCCCCAGATTCACATACCTCAGATGACCTGTAACTTGTCAAAGTCATAACTTGAGCTCTACAAATCCTATCAAGGACTTCTAGTACTCAAATTAAAGCTAATATCAAGCTATACAACATTCATGTTGGGGATAAGATGAGATGACAATCACATCTTGAGCTAAACTTCCTTGAAGATAGGGGTCAAACTAGGGGATTTTACACTGTCAAGCCTTAGAAACCCTAGCTTGAAACTTCTCAAACTCCTCAATCATGATGAGTTGGTCTTTGAATCATCCTTATAGCATCTCAATGTATCAATCCATGATCACATGGCCTTTGAATTAGGTCTCAACCTTGTTCAAATCATCAGTTGACCTAGGGTTGACCCAGTCAAACCCTAATTACACCACTCATGGTTGTATCTCTTTAATCTTGCACAATGACCTCTCTAGGCTTCATGATGGCTTTCAAGACATCCCATAAGCTCTCTCAAAGCTTCAAGTCCATCCTCATAGCTTCATAATCATCTGAGGAGCTCCCACAACTTTCAAGTTAGGAGGCACACAATCTTGGTTTCAACCAATCTCTCTGAGGATCTCTTAACTTCTCTGACAAGGATATCAACCCTTGAACACTTGAATAATCTTCTTGGATAACTTCAAAGTCTTGTGGTGCTCTTGATTGGTAATCATACCTCTTGATCTCCTGCATACATGTCAATGAAATGCAAGTGATAATGCTAATGAACACAAGCTAGGTAAATAAATGTTGGTCAAATTTTGGGGTGCAACACCACTGTAACACCGCGCTCACCTTAGATGGATCCACAGAAACACCATCACTCGAAATAACGTGCCCCAGAAAACTCACCGTCTTCAACCAGAACTCACACTTCGATAACTTAGCAAACAACTTGTTATCCTTCAACACTTGTAAAGTGATCCTCAAATGTTCCGCATGCTCTTCCTGAGACTTAAAATAAATCAGAATGTCATCAATGAACACGACAATAAAATGATCTAAATAAGAATGGAAGATACAGTTCATATATTCCATAAACACACCCGGTGCATTAGACACTCCGAAAGGCATTACTGCATACTCGTAATGCCCATATCGAGTCCTAAACACCGTCTTCTAAATATCACCTTCTCTCACTCTTATCTGATGATAACCCGACCTCAAGTCAATCTTACTGAACACACGAGCTCCCACTAACTGATCCATCAAATCATCAATCCTTGGAAGAGGATATTTGTTCTTGATGGTCACCTTGTTCAACTGTCGGTAATCAATGCACAACCGCATGCTACCGTCCTTTTTCTTCACTAACAATACTGAAGCTCCCCATGGTGACACACTTGGTCTGATAAACTTTCTATCCAGTGTCATACCCCAAATTTGTCCTACCCTGTATATTTTTGTCACCTGTACATTCGCCCACTAACATTATTCCAAAATCCAAAAATATGTTCCTTCTGCTTGTGGTTCAAGGTTGTGTAAGGTGACTCAGGCAAGTGATGAGTATTATTCAGTGGTTTTGACCTAATCTTGGTTATGCAAAGTTCGGTTCTAAGATTAAGGTTCGGGTATGATTCATTCAAGTGGTGCAGGTTTGAGCCTTTAATTAAGGCTTATACCTATTTAAGTTAGCTGTGGGTAATTCAAGTTCTCAGGCTGCATCAAGACAAATGCTCCATAATTGAAAATCATTAGAGTCTGATTCAACGGTAAATTAAGAGTTTTTGGGCAGTATACTAAAGTTCATACTTCAAGTCTAGATCCTTTGATTTTAAAGGGATTCTCTCGCTTTAGAAAATTCATAACGAAGTTTCATTCTTTTAAAGCTTAGATGGAAAAATTCAAGTATTGAGTATGGGGTGAGTTCGAGTTATGCTCATTTTAAGTAAAGGGATTTAAGAAAGTTGAAGTTAAGTTCTCATTAGAATTTCATTCTTGTTTGTTATCTTTGAAACAAAGAGACAAGGAAACATCATGAGTTAACTTTAATGTCCAAGCATGGAGAATGAGAGGGGTAAAAATGATAATAATTCAGGATCCAACTCATTGCAAGGTAGGTACCCATTCAAATAATAAATTGAAGATTTCAATTTCAAAATAGACGAGGCAATTACTTAGATTCAAAGGTACTCATGTCATAAATTACAAAGTTTCTTTAGAGTTTACAAGGTTTGGCTTACAAATATTTAGCTATTGCATTTAAATGTTAAGCTAATCCTAAGCTGAACCATATGTCAAGTCTTCCAAAATTTATTCCCATATCATCCACCAAAGCCTTGTTCTTATCACAAGCTTCACTCCAAAGCAAGGCAGCCCGTGTCGTCATGCTACGGATCTTCTTCGTTGTCCCGGGTTTCCATGACGCCTCATCAAAAGCTTCAAGACGATCCAAAGTGTTCTCGTTTTTTTTTTCCACCTACAAAATCAAAAGAACCATTACAAGTAAAGGCATTGAATTTAGACAAGTCATGGTAATACAAAAACAAGGGCTGAGATTTCCTTCATTTTTATATCCTTGGATTACATAAAGCAATTCTTGAACCATGATTTCCCAGCAATCAAGCTAGTTCAAAAAAAAACGGTACGACATGCTACAATGTACCTATTTCCAAGTTGCAGCAGACTTGGGGAGAACAAAACAGATGAGGCCGAATTCCCAATAGCACAATTGACCCCTTCAAACTTGCAGGAAGTTTCACACAGCAGCTCCCAACAAATTTTAGTCCAACCGCAGCAATAAGCATGGCCCTGCAATGAATCGTAACGCAACTTGATTAGAACCTCACTGTACAACAGAAAATACACATCCCACCACGTTGTGAGGTACCCAAAAAGGACAGCATCACAACAATAACAATGAACTTTTTCCTAAACCTTCAGCAGGTCTGGGTACCGTGTACGACTCATCTCCAAACCTGCATAGTGCCACAACCAAAACCCGTGTCATTTACGGCTTGCAGTGTGAAATAAGAGGATATAAAAAAAGAGAGAAAAAAGTACCTTCTCACAGCAGATACCAAGGACTGGACCCCACACAATGAAAAGAGCGTACATCATAACTACACCTCCAGCCACGACCTGCAGAAGGACAATCCATAGTGTGTTAGTCCATCATAGCCACCTCCAAATAACCGACAAAAAAAATCACGCATATGGCTACCTCAAACCGTCACAATTTCTTCTGTTCATGACCACTAAACCACGCACAAAGGGAACACCCACTCGCACAAAAACCAGTACCTGTGTATCGTACCACCAACCTTTTGCAACAGAATAATGAACCGTGAATGATGCATCCATTACCATAGAAGAGGACAGTATTAGCCACAACAGAATTCTATAGCTCAGCATAACAGAATCACTACCTCCAAATGTTCAATCAGAATTCCTAAACTAACCTCTAACAGAATTTGGATTCATTTCCTATTCTACCCTCTCACTTTCTCCATATGTGGGGATTCGATACACAACTTAAAAGGGGCTCAACCTGTAACTAGGGGTTGAAAACTTCTTTCCTGGACCGGTCAATCTCTACTTTAATGACAGACTGCAAAAAGCCACCTTCTTCATCATGTATTATGAACCATCATAAGCTAAAATCCCTTCAGATAAACACAACCAAAACCCAGACCGCTTGTAATCCAAAGCCTAGAAAAAAATTCCTCTTGATCCATCCTTCTGCCCTTAACGGAACCCCAAACTGTAAAATATCTTCACCTTCAAACGATTCCCAACCTTTAACCCTAAACTTCAAAACCCAAATTCCTTCTTCTTCAACCAACAACAAGCTAAAACTCATTTCATCGAAATTCCTTCGCTCTTCTTCAACCTATAAACTCCAAACCAACCTTCATATCCCCAAACCTTCAACAACCCATAACACCCTCTCACTTTCTCCATACCTGAGAAGAGTTTAGCGTGAGATCGTTTAAAACCAGGTGGGTTAAGACACAGTCGCGTAATCATCTGATGTTGGAGAGGGATGAAGTTATTGTAGTCGTTCCGCAGTGAAAAGAAGAATTTGTTGCTTTGATTTGTTTTTTTTTTCACGAAGAATCGCGATGGCAATTTATGGTTTTTATTTTTTTTATATTAGTTTATCCATTTTTCTGGTTTTGAAAGTTGTTGTTTTACCGTGTTGTTATGAATACTGATAAGGTGGAAGCATGTGAGCCACACCTCACTTTTAGGTGTTGTTGTTCATGGTCTGAGCCTGATGGCCCGTTTTGCTTGTTAAGCCACCATTTTTTTTAGCACCCCCACTTAGTTTCTTGTTTTATCTATTTTGTTTTAAATTTTACAAGTCTTAAAATATTAGTTATTAATGTTTCACAATTAATTTTATGATTTCTTTTCTTTTAATTTTTTGTTACATATTAATTTCGATTTTTATTTCTCGTTAGTATTTCTCCATTTTTATGGGTCAATGACGAGACCTCCAAGTTATAGTTTATCAAATTATTGACAAATAATAACAAACCCGTGACCAATTTTTTTTCAAAGTTTCATTTTCGTTTCTTATCCATTTTTATCCACTTTTTTCTTATTCTTTAGTCAATGACGACTCTAATAATTATTATTAGTCAAATTATTGATAGATGATAATTTAGTCGAGACTATTTCATTTCTGCTTCATTTCCATTATTATCGGTCAAAGAAGGAGGTTCTTGGAATCTAGCATTCTTTGGATCTTCGAGTGAATATTTCTCGAGGCACGCTCTTGAGTTATTATTCATTCAATCTTTCGACTTTTTTCAAAACATTTTTTCGATTAAAACCCTGAAAGAAGGAGATTCTTGGAATCTAGCATTCCTTGAATTTTCGAGTGAATAGTTCTCGAGGCATGCCCTTTGAGCTGTTATTCACTCAACCTTTCGAATTTTTCAAACTCAATCATTTTCCAACGTTCTCCTAAGTCGAATGCTCGTATGCATTCGCAACCCATATTTCGTACACGCATTCATAACTCCTCGTGGTTTTGATATTGGAAGCACCCTTAGGGACCAATATCATTTCTCACAATCTAACCCTTGACACGTCGTCAAGTCGGTTCCATCTTCGATCAAATCCTCGATACGTCGTCGAGCCACTTTAAAACAACTTCCTTCCTCACATTCCATTTTTCAATCTTTTCACAAACGTTTTTTAACCTTACGAAAGAGAGATATTCTTAAAATCTAGCATTCTTTGAATATCCGAATGAGTAACTCTCGAGGCATGCCCTTGAGTTGTTATTAGTTCATTCTTTCGATTTTAAAACATCCAACGCTTTTTCTTCAACCCAATTTCCGAAAGAATTAAGTTCTTGGAATTTCGCATTCCTTGAATCCTTGAGTGACAAGCTCTTGAGGCACGCTCTTGGGTTGCTTGTCAGTCACTCTTTCGTCTCAAACTCAACTTTAACCCAATTCAATCCTGTTTCTTTTCGTGGTTGTTACCACGAACTACGACTGCTGTGATTCTTCATTCCCGTCTGAATGTAAGATACGTAGGCACAAGATTGTGATGATCTTGGCGAGCTACCTTCTATCCATCCTCCCATTTCTCCGTATCCTTTTCGTGGTTGTTACCACGAACTACGGACGCTCTGATTCTTTATTCATTCTTGAATATAAGATACGTAGGCACAAGATTGCGATGATCTTGGCGAGCACACTTCTATCCATCTTCCGTTTTCCCCCCATCCTTTCCCGTAGTCGAACTACGACGCTCTGATTTCTCATTCTCGTCCGAATGAGCATACGTAGGCACAAGGGCCCCAATCCTTGGCGAGCACTCTATCCTCTAACCACCCATCTCCCCTAGCGTCTTAAACCTTTTACCCTACCAATTTTACCTTTATCATCGAGAAGAAAAACAAGTAAACCTAAACAACACTCCCCACATTTACCTTAAGAGGTTCCCGTCGAGTACGACGGACGTGAGGGGTGCTATTACCTTCCCTTCACGTAACCGACTCCCGAACCCGGAACTTGGTTGCGACAGCCCTGTTCCTATCCTTTCGTTTTAAGAGGTTTTCTCGATATTTTCCTCTCCCGTTTATTCGGGAAAAGAAAGTTCGGTGGCGACTCTGTCGAACCGTATTTCCGCGCCTTTCGCGCGAGGGTCGTTTCTCCGAAATGTCTCCGTGATTTTTCGAGGTGCAACAGCTGGCGAATCTGCTGGGGACATTGCTCCATGCAAAGAGGGAGAGTCGAGCCTATCTTTTTGTTTGTGAGGAGTGTTTGTTTTTTATTTGTTTTCTTCTCGTTTATGTACTTGTTCTCTTGTGGATTTTATTTGTGCTTGTTATCTTGGTTGCCTTTTGGTTCTTGGGATGGCATCATGAGTAAAGCTCTACGCCCGAGCTTTGGTAAAAGCAGAGAGAACACTTAGTTTATAATTGGTAATCGAGTAGTGTTAGTCACCAAGGATTCGCTCCTTGTGGGCCTAGCATGAAAGCTCCTTCAGAGGAGACCTATTCGTGGATCTTGTTGTAACACAGCTAGCCTGTTGCACGACTTGATTAATGAAGGGTCCATGATTCTGGGAACCCTTTTTAGCACCAGTTCCAATAATGGTGGTCGTTTAGTGTTAGTCTCCAAGGACTTGCTCCTTGTGGGCCTAGTATGAGGACTCTGCTTAGGAGAGACCTTATCGTCATTATCGTCGTAATACAGCCAACCTGTTGCGTGACGCTAATACGACTAGTGTCCGTGATCCTGAGAACCAAACATAGAAACCATCCCGTGAGTGGGTTTATGGGTAGAGTGTCTAGATCTTCCTGTATAGGACTCACCTGTCAGGTTTCTTTAGTCAGAAATTTTGGTTACCAACCTATTACATTTATTAGCTTCAGAGTTATTTGAACTGTGATACTGTGATCCTGGGTCTTGTATTTTGCATTGCATCTCGCATATCATTTGCATTGCACCTCATATGTTGTACATTTTGCATTTCCAATCCTTCAGCAGAATCTCATGTCTCCGTTCCTTCTTCTCCAGTAAATCAAGTTGATTCCACGACACCAGTACGCAATTAGAGCCAATACGAGACGAACGATGGAGCAGATTCAGCAAGAACAAGTGGCCATCAGAAAGGAGCTGGAATCCCTCAACAGAAAGATGGATCAGATCTTCGAAGCCCTCTCCATAACTGGAAAGGAATCAGAACAGCGAACCGCTCAACGACTGCGTCAGCAAAATCAACACAGAACGTGTAAGCCAGATAGAGTATTTGATAGTCTTCCAATGACATATGCAGATATCTTTGCTCAAATGATGGAGAAAAAGGTTATCGTTCCGAGAGATCTAGCTCCCCCAACTGTCCTTCCTGCTGATTACGACGCGAATGCTCATTGTGAGTTTCATAAGGGCGCTCCAGGTCACAACATTGAGAACTACAGGTTTTTCAAGCACAAAATTCAAGACCTGGTTGACAAGGAAGCTCTCACCTTTGATGGGAAGTATCTCACCGCCATCAACGACCCAATGCCGCCAGCCAACTAGTGCTAACATCAGATCAAGTCCAGTAAAGTCCATTCTCTAAAGAAGGCCGTCATGCTGCCATTTAATCTTTCGCATTTCTTATATTTTGTCTTTGTGTGTTTAAGTACTGTATGCTTTGAACAATTGTCATTCGTATCTGGTTTCATTAATGTACCGTTTATGCATGTTTTGAATTAGTTATGTCGTATTCACTCATTTTTCACTTATCACCGACAAGTTTATTCACTCCACTCCATTCACTGTTGTTTAGCATGATTTGAGGGAGGATGATGAAAACAAAATACCCATAATTGCAAATCGTATGCTTTCAGACAGAATCTCGTCGATGATGTACATGCATTGTTTCAATTCTCCATACACCGAAGATAAAAGGAGTTAATCCCTAGTAAACCACTTCGAGCCTAGAAGTAGCAGTTTCCTTCGGATATTCAAACCTTTACATTCAACCTGGGGCAGGGTAGTGTTCAGTTAGTCCAATCCTGCATTCGAATCACAAAGCAAAATCCAGAAGACGGTTGTTCATCAATGACCCATGCTATGGAAGTCACAACAAAATAAAAACTCAAAAGCCTGCTAAGTCAAACACCTCAGAGGGGACTTAGGCAAAATCAAGGCAATCCCGATGGATCTGACAAGCAAAGTCAATCCATGCAAAATTTAGGGATCAATCAAAACAAAAGCAAAAGAGGACCCCGAAACCCTCAACAAAAATAAAATAAGATTCAGTGGTCACCAAATCGAAAGGGGCACTGACGTCCATCAAAATAAGGTGACTGCCACGTCGAGCAAACCTTGAACCTTCAAGCTTACACCGTCACAACAAGTGTAGAAGTATCTAAGCGTAGGACTGGAGATCATTAAGAAGAAGGGGTGGGTACAAATCATACTTTGAGCCTAATATCCTTTGTTTCATTATCCGTGAACCAGACCATGTTACAACCCTCGAAAGACCTAATTGAGGCGAGGTTTCTTCTGAAAGCATACTATTGCGAGGTTGTGTAACCTGACTCCTCACATATCTTCTAATCATCAGCATTGACGTCATTATTCTTGCTATACCTTTCACGCACTAATCAAAATTAGCACAAAGTTTGGACTAACAGTCCATTCGTCCCACTATCACGACACTTCAATAAAAAACACTTTTTCAAATCTTGCATCAAACTTTGTATTAATATTACCATTTATGAATGTACAGTTTTAATTGCAAATCAGTGCTAGTTATTCAAAGATATTCCAACAAAAGGCAATTAAGGAGGAACTTGACTTTCAGTGGTTGGCATGAAGCAAGGCTACCTCAAAACTCACAGGCTGAGGCAAATCATTCAAGAGCTCGAGCAGAGGCAAACCATTACCATATTCGGACTGGGGCAATACCAATCACCCAAATAATCAAGCAGAGTTGCATCCTTCTCTGAAGCAAATTCATAAATTACCAAGTACCCAGACTTGGGGCATCCAGAGCGTCTTCTGCTTTAATCATGGCGTCTTCAACGAACTGCGTGTCGAGGAAGTCAGTCCCTCCCACCACCCGAAGTCTAATCTGTATCGACAACTACCGAAAGTCCACCATGCTGGCGTCTCCCTGCATTTCCAATTACCCGTCTGCAATCATATGCATCATACGCATCGCATTCGACCTCATAAGTATCCTGCATCATATGCATACTCCAATCATACCATACTTCCCCAACTCTTGCATCTCCGTGCGTCAGCATTTGCATTTGCACTTCCACTCATATGGAATATCCTTTATCATCCAGCATTCATATATGCAAGTCAAGGTCCAGGATCAATCTTGAAGATTTCCAATACCATCATCAGCCCGGTCAGGGGCATCTTCCACAAAGGTCGTGGATTTCTCCCACAAATTTCAGGAGCTTCAAAGCAATCATCAGCCCAGTCAGGGGCTGTTGCACCCCAAAATTTGACCAACCGGTTCCCACATCTGGTTTATCTTTCGACGCATTTTGCATTCGCATTTGCATACCGCATACATTGCATTTTCTCAGTCAGATTGATTTTATCGGGATCACAGCCCTCTGATCGCGCTTCAGATATTTTAGGCCAATACGAGGTTTTATTTTGAGAATTTGTGCTCACCCCGGTGTTTTCAGCTCTCGCTGTTGTTTTTGAGGACATTTCGGTGGCCGGTTTTTACCGTTTATTTCGTTATAGTTACGCAGTTGTTCTCTAATCGATTTAATTGGCTTCCTGGCATTTTTAGAATTTTCCCTTTTATTTTCTAGATTTTTAATAGATTTTAATAGATTTTTATAGATTTAATGGAGTTTTTCTAGATATTAAATAAGAATTTTTAATATTTTTTTATAGGATTTAATAGTTTTTTCTAGAATTTTAAATAGATAATTCTTTTTAAATAGTTTTAATAGATATTTCTTTTTCTAGATATTAAGTAGATTTTAAATGTTTTTTAATAGGTTTAATAGATCTTTTTCTATGTTGAATAGGGTTAGAAATTAATAGAGTTGATTAGAGTTTATTTTCGTTTAGAATTAATAGAGATTAATTAGCTTTTAATCATTTTTTTAGTCATTAATCCATTTATTAATCCTGTCATTAGTCTTTAATGGGCCAGGTTTGTTTTGGGGGCCCAGTGCCACATGTCAGTATAAAAGAATTCCACAGGTTTCAGTCTTTCTCTTCCACCTCATTCCTCATCTGCCACCTCTCCCCACTCAGTCTCTCTTCCACGTCTCCATTCTCTCCCACTGCCACGTTTTCATTCCCTCTCTTGGACAACTCACTGCATGCACTCCACCTGGTTCACGCATGGTAACCCACTTGTCTCTCTCACTCTCCCAGCCACACGTGTCTATCAGGGACTTCACCGTCTTCCCCTCACCGGCCGGCATGCATGCGCCGGAGGGCCACCGTAACCATCACCGGAGCTGCCGCAACGGTCGCCGGAAACTGCAATTTTCCAAAATTTCACTCAAATTATCAGATCGTTCTCTTCTTCGCCATGAGCATGCAAGGTGTTCATCTTGTTCAAGACTCATACAACCTCCATCTGTTTTTCCAGTTTTGCCAGATTCATACAAGATATTCATACACATTTCCCATATTTCTTCAAGATTGTTCAATATTCATACGGTATTTTCCAAGTTTCTTCAAGATTCTTCAATCTTCATCCAGATCCGTATGAAGTTCATCCTCTTCACATCGTTTTCCAGATTTTTTCTCCAAGATTCATCAAATCTTCAAATCCTTTTTTCCCAAATCTTCAAGAACATTCATAAACCGTCATGTTTTCGTTCATCACAATGCAACAGATCTGCATTCATCATCTTCTTACCACCTTTTTCAATGATTTTTTTTCCAGATCTACAATATCCAGATCCAACACCAAACTTCTTCAGATCTACAACGAGACTCCTTCATCAACATCACGATCTATCAACTCCAGGATCTTCACCACAGATCAGCATCAAACATCAATGAATCTTCATGCGTTTTCCCAGCTTCATTCAACAATCCCCAAGCGCTTCCCAGAAAATCTTCAAGCAAGATCCTCAACGATCATCATCTCGGATCAACATCATCCACAACGCCTCTGTTTTCCTTCGAACACCATGAACGCTGCAACGTCAACTTCCTTCGACAGGCATGGTTGTTTATATGGCTGTATTTTGCCGTTGTTTTCTTATCGTTGATTTTTAGGTGGTGTTGACATTCGAAGGACAGGATCAAGTTGAGAGTGACGAAGGTTCTGAGGGAAGATTGAAGGAGCGGAAGAAGGGAGTATTATATGGTGAGGGTTTGCTTGGATCGGAGGTAGCAAGGTTGAGACGGAGAGGTTTGTGGGGTTGACGGCGCCGCTGGTGAGCAAGGAGGAGAGGGTTTGGGTTTCTGAAGATTGAAGTGGAGGAAGGTGATGAGTCCGGGTGGGGCTCCAAATGGGCTAATGGGCTGGATTGGGCCCAATTCTTTTTTCTGATCCATACTCCTAATATCTCGTTGCACCCCCTTCTCCTAGTTTGTTTTTTTCTCCTTTTTTTGTGTGTCACGAATGGGCTGGGCCCAGCGTTTTTTTTTTTCTGAACTACACCCTCCAGTTCCTGCGAGTACCCCCCTTCTGGGCTGTTTTTTTGGTTTTTTTTTTCTTCTGTATTATGGGCTCAAGGCCCAGTGCGTTTTTTCTGCATTACACCATTTTGCAGATTGTACCCCCTCTCTTGCAATTTAATTATTTCACTTGTACCGGATGGTATGCTTGTAATAGTTTAGATTCATTTTTCCTATTTTTTCTTTTAAGAGATTAATTTTTAGGGATTATAGTATCATGCATATTTTTTAATATAGATTTAATATAGTTTTTTCCTATTTTTCTTTATAGAATATTATAGTATTTTAGATAGGAATTTTCTATGATATTTTCCATCATGCAATTTCCTTTTAATTTTCTTTAGAATATTTTCTAGTAGAATTTAATTGCCGTATTTTAGGAGTAGACTATTATTTTCATTTCGTCGTTGGATTTCTCTCCTATTTTCGTTTCCTATCCGTTTTATCTTCGATTTTATTTTTGGCTGGCCGTGTGACACGATTCAATTGGAGAATGATTTTCGATATCATTTCTCTATCTTGTCTTTGACACGGACATCAATACGCTACCTCTTAGAGTTCGATTTCTCGTATAAGTCGAACCATGACGGTCTAAGCGTTACATTGGTTCCTGGTTCGAGCGTCCTCATCAAGGATCCAGAGAGAAGAAGATTGGAATGGAGCTTGCGCGCATGTCGAGAGCCAACGAAGCTGCTTCGTTCAACATCATCATCTTATTCAAGTCTTCAGGCAACCGTTGAGTGTTGTGAGCTGCATCGTTAGATACGTAGGGAATGACAGTTGAGGAGTTTCTTCTCAATCGTCTAGGATGTCTAGTATGGTACTGTTTGGGTGACATGCGACGCATTCGCTCCTACGTCTTAGGTTCTTGCGTGTGTGTCCCGAGTTCCTTCCCGTTTAGGCGTAGGCCTGCTTCCTCTTTGTTCTCGCCCCGTGCGATCGAAACCCCTATTCTCTCGCGTTCAGGCGATCGAGACCCTTTTCTCTTGCCCCCGTGCAATCGAGACTCGTTTTCCCGTCGAACTACGTTTGCTCTGATCTCTCGTACCAGACGAGAGTACGTAGGCATAGGATGCGATATCCTAGCGAGCTCCCTTCTACCTTCTTCCTGTTTCCCTGTTTGCTGTAGTAGGCTGAACTACAGATGCTCTAATTTCTCGTACCGAGTGAGAATATGTAGGCATAGGATGCGATATCCTAGCGAGCACACTAACAACTAACTTCTATGTTCTCTCGCTGCTGTGCGATCGAGACTTTCCCGCTAACGCCTGTTATTCCTTTCTCTTGCCCTTGCGCATTTGAGACTAGACCGTAGTTCTAAGTTCCGTAGGTTCCCGTACCTCTAAAACCAACTTAATCTCTCACTCCTGTGTGATCGAGAACGCCCTGTCTACCCGTAGTTAGCCTGAACTACGTAAGCTCTGATCTTTCACGCTGTGTGGAAGTACATAGGCACGAGATGCGATATCTCGGCGAGCCCATTCCCTGTAGTTTCCCGAACTACGTTGACTCTGACTTTCTCCCTTGAGAATACGTAGGCATGGAGTGCGATGCTCGATCGAGTCAATTTTCCGTTTAGCTTTAGCAGCCATAGATAGATTGTTTTTGCATCCTTTAGACAAACCAACAAGCGTGGATCCCGTCGAGTACGGCGGACGTGAGGGGTGCTAATACCTTCCCCTTGCGTAACCGACTCCTGAATCCAGACAATGGTTGCAATGACCTTGTCTTATACCCTTTCGTCAGGTTTACTCTGAGCGTTTCCTTTTCCTCTTTTGGGATAAATAACGCACGGTGGTGACTCTTCTGTTTAGCCGGCGCCGATTTTCGCAGTAGCGACAGCTGGCGACTCTGCTGGGGACTTTCTTTTTGTAGTCTCGCCCTATTTTTCCTAGCTGTCTGGGTCATCCCCAGCAGCTGGAGACTCTGCTGGGGATCCAACATCCCCTATGCGAGTCAATCCTAGCGCTTGTTTGCTCATCTTTGGATGTTTATTGTTGAGCGTTGTATGTTGTATTTTACTGTATTTACGATTTCCGCACTTTGCTATTATCTGTTGCTGTTGTGCTGTAGGGTGGGGTGTTCCTCTGAGTGAGAAGCCAGACCCAGGCTTGAGTGCACCTTAGAATTAGTGTGGAAAATAGTGGGCGCATGCATGCTTTGTGTGTATTAGTGTCCTGCAAAATTCACGCTCGGACGAGGTTCTTCTGGTTGACTTCTTTTTCAACCCTTTGGGTTGAGGGGGTTGTTGGTTAGGAGGATTGTCGACTCCGGGGACCGATCAATTGGAAGTTGGCTAAGTGAGGCTTCTTCAGGATATGATGATGCCACACCTTCTGGGTATCGTATCATCAGTCTTGAAAGTCTGTGACACCGACGACCGCATAGGATGCCTTACCTTGTCAGATTAGGTCCATACCCGTGAGTGGGAAAGTTTTTGTAGGAAACTTGACTTCCAGCCTACCCGTCATCTTGGTCTTCTCTTCAGAGCGAACGTATCCCGTCAGCATCGCAGCAGTAATCAGAGCTTTGTGGGGGCTGTGATCTCGTGTTTGCTGCATCTTGCATTACATTTGCATAAACATTGTTGCATCATGTTGCATATCATTCTCTAGCTAGCCAGAGTCTGATCCAGCCGTTGTTTTGATTCTGAAGGTGATTCTCCGGTGATTGGCCTGAGCAATTGTTGATTGTTAGTAGACGACCAAGGGGTTGAAGCAGATTTGAACAGAATCAAGCAGTAAAGCTAGTTGAAGGTTATTGGTAGCTATGTCTGAGAGCCACTTCCAGTCTCTTAACACCTTGACAGGTTTCACTATGACGACCAATCCTCTGTATGGCTCTATGTCGGTGGAAGACCTTCTGCAAGTGAACAACGTTACTGCAGACCAATTTGTGCAACCTCCGGTTAGGGACCGAGATCGACGTGAGTCGTTTGTTGTCCGAAATGAACGCCCTCCTCTTATTAACAGTCAAGGTGTTGTTTTCCCTATGGCGAATATCCAAAGAGAGATCCCGATAGCTAGGACTGAAGACCCAAGAGCCCTTGAGTATGCTAGAAGGCTCCGAGTGTTGGAAGAAGGAGTCAAAGCCTTGAAAGTTAAAGATGCTGTCAACCTCAATGCTGCAGACATGTGTTTGGTTCCTGGCCTGGTATTGCCTCCTAAGTTCAGAGCTCCGAGATTTGAGAAGTACAGAGGAGATAGCTGTCTGAAGCAACATTTGGTGATGTTCTGCCGAAGAATGACTTCGTTTGTGCAAAACGACAAGTTGATGATTCACTGCTTTCAGGATAGTCTGACTGGGACATCTCCAGTCATGGGTGGATTTAGCCAGAGCTTTTCTGAAACAGTATGATTATAACCTAGACATGGCTCCTAGTTGCATGCAGTTGCAGGAATTTTCTCGAGAGAACAATGAACCCTTCAGGAAGTATGGTCAGAGATGGAGAGAATTTGCTGCCATAGTGCACCCACCGCTTCTAGACTGAAAGTTAACGGGCATGTTTGTAGACTCCCTGGAGAGCCTGTACTTCGAAAGAATGCTTGGAAATGCGCCAAATTTCTCTGAATTGGTAAGATTAGGAGAACGCATTGAGCATGCCGTAAAAATTGGGAAAATTCAGATTGTTTCGGGAGGTCAGGCTAGTGAAACTGAATCTCTCTGTAGCTACCAAGCTGAAGAAGGAGTTGTGATCAATGCAATCATGCCAGATGTTGAGTATCCTCGAGATGAATCAGTGAAATCTGTTGGTTCTTCATCTTATGTGTCTTGTTATGCGGGACAGACAATTGCGCCTAGGGCACCATATCCAGAACTTTATGTCGCTTCTTTCGCAAATCAGCAAACTCGTGGCCGAGGTTATCAGAATCAGCGCTCAAATCAGAACAGGCCTCGTAACAACTTGGAACGAAGGAATGCTCCTTCTCATATAGTGTCTGTGCCGTATAGCCATATTCTACCATCTTTAATCCAGAATTCTTTGGTGGAACCTAAAGCTCTTAAGCCTGTGCCAGAACCTTACCCTCCCGGGTACAATCCCCACGCTCAGTGTGGTTACCAAGGTGGATCTCCAGGGCATTCAACTGAAGATTGTAAAGCTTTTCACGAAAAAGTACAACAGTTAATCGACCAAGAGTGCATTTCCTTTAGATAAGGAATTCTGGTGGTTCATGACAATTTCTCAGCTGCCTAAGCTCGTAGATGCAGAGGTTTATTTGCAAGAAGCCAGTGGTCCAGACAGGCAGATGTCCTCAACATTGGAAGTCCTCAGACTTTTTATCATTTGCATTTGTAGTTTCTTTTCTGTTAGTTACTACTTGTTGTTAAACATTGTTTGTTTCGAATGGTAGTATTGATAAAGTGACTATGCAATTTTCTGAATTAATCATGTCGTTGTCACTCATTTATTGCATTGCACTAACACTTGCATTTTATTCACTCCACTTTATCACTATGATTAGCAAATATTGGAGGGAGGATGACGAAACTGAATACTCATAACCGATGATTGTATGCTTTCAGATAAAACCTTGTCGATGACGTACAAGGCATTATTTCAAATCCCCTAAACACTGGAGATATAAGGAGTTAGTCCATTGTTAACCACTTCGAGCCAAGAAGTAGAAGTTTTTTCGGATTTTTAAACCCTCACATCTTAACCCGGGGCAGGGTAGTTGTCAGTTAGCTTGATTGAGCGTTCAAGTCTTACAGAGGAGTGTTGCCTTTCGAGGACCAATCACATCTTATTTTTCCCCAGAGGTCGCACCTCGTCCACCACAATGGTTAAACCTCACCAATCAGGAGTGAGACAGTTGCAATCCTTTCGGAGCAATCCAGGCAACCAGGGTCGCACGACTTGTTCCAAGGAAGAAATAAGAAACCCCGCTAAGTAAAAAAGAAAAAGAAAAAAGCTGGAAAGCAAATACTTAGGCAAAAATCAGGGCATCCCACTGGACTTCAAGAAAGAAAAAATCGAAAAGAACTCAAAAGGAGTCAGTCCAAGCAAAAATTAGGGAATCAAAAGAATGAAAAAGAAAGGATATCAAAAGAAAAATCCTCAAACAAGGACAAAGTCGTGTGGATACAGACACCGAAAACGAAAGAGGAGTAACTGTCACTCTGAAAACCTTGCGAGTTCCTTAACCACTATTCAACATACCTCTCGAAGAGGCGAGCGCTTGAGCCAAGTTAACTGAACTTTAGGATCGAAGATCATCACGTAGAAGGGGTGGGTACAAATCATAATTTGAGCCAAATATCCTTTGTTTCACGAACCGTGAACCCGACCACGATACAACCCTTAAAAGACCTAATTGAGGCAGGGTTTATTCTGAAAGCGCATTATGATAAGGTTGAGTAACCTGACTCCTTCTTGATTTGCTAGTCATATCCTTGTTGTATTTTTTTCACTGATCAAATCAGTACTACGTTTGAACTGTAGTTCATTCGTCACTCACAATCATGACACGTAAATGAGTGACAACACAATTTTTCAAAATCTGCATGAACACTGCATTAAAATTACCATTCGGGAATAAACAATTTTATTTGCAGGTCAGTAGCTGACAGGAAGGAAATTCCAACAGGGAATAATCGAACAGACTTAACAATTCAGCAGTCTGGATCAGAATAGTGTATGTTGTGAAACCCTGTAAATCTGGGGCATTGACTTCCAGTGAGTTCATAATCAGTTGGTCTAAGGACAAGTCCCGAAGCATCGGTTGATTATGGGACAGTTTACTTGAGAAGCAGTTGATCAGAAGTGAATCTTCTCGAGAGCCAATCAGGGGCAATTATCCAAAATGCGGTGATTTGAGGATAGATCCTTCCAGTGTGTGATCAGATCAGGTTAAGTCGCTTCTACAAGGGGCAAGTCACTTCAGAGATAGTGAAACAAACTATGTTGATAGTTCTTTAATTGAGGTTGAATACTTTTGTCGTACAGATACCGGGGCAAGCCATCTCAAGGTCGTATTGTAGCAAGCTGCTTTCTGTTCAGAGTGAGTTTCCCAAGAGTTGGATTGGAGCAAGTTGAGTTGCACTGGGGCAAGTCGTTCAAGCAAGTTTGTTCACCCTAACAAGAGTTGAGTATCGGGGAATCGTGTCATTACCCTCATCAAAAAACCTGAACCTTCGAAAAAGGCCTTGTCGTCGTTGGATCATTATCCTATAGTTTAAACCAGTTACTTGACAGAACCTTGTAACCTTATCATTTCCCAAGCCCAGTTCTCGCCTGGCAAACCGGTAACCAGTTCTTGTTTGGTCCACCTTTCCGTAAATACCAGTTCTCGTCTGGTACCTGTTATTTTTCAACCAGTTATTGTCTGGCCAACCTTTCCGTAAACATCAGTTCTTGTCTGGTGTATGTTAGCTTTCAACCAGCCCCGTCTGGTCACCGTCTCTTTAACCTATTTGTTGCATCAGTTCTCGTCTAGTGCATGTCAGCTTCCAAACCAGCCCCGTCTGGTCATCCTTTCCTTAACCTATCATCCGGTCAGCCTCGTCTGATGTTCCAACTGTAAATCCATTCTCACCCAATAACATAACTTATTTTTGCTATCAGTTCTCGCTTGGTAGTCCATCTTTGAATGCTAGCCCCGTCTAGTATTTTCCCTTTAAAACCATTTTGTTAATAACCTATTTTCATCCGTAAACTAGAAAAATCCTAAAAATACCCGACACGATAATTCCTAGTGACTCACATGGTGTCGCGTTCCCCGATACAAAGCTCGATTGATATCGGTTTCCCGATTAATGTTAAATCAGGATTACTCTCCTCTGCAGATAGAAGTCACGTATTGTCCCCAAAATAGTTGAGATCACAGTTATTCCTCCTCAGAATAGGATCAGGAGTATCCTCAGCAGGTCAGAATGGATATCCCTGACAGCAGGGGCATTCTCAGCAGTGAGCTGTGTGCAATTAACCTCAGTTTGGGTAAGCCCCACAGGGTATAATCAGGTTGTTAAGGTTTTAGAAAGAGCATCCCCGTGCAGGGTCGTCCTTCCCTCCTCCAATAGGTTGTCATTCCTCCGGCAGGTTGATCATCCTCTATAGAGTTCGTAACGATGAATTTGTGAGCCATCCCTCAGTAGGATTGTTTCTTCCCCATGGAAGTTGGTCTCACTTTTCCAGCATTTATTTTGCTGAAATGATACCCGGTACCCCTCAGTGGAGTTGACGTTGCCTTCGGCATTTATTTTGCCAAGCGGCTTTAGTCCCGGTGTTCTCTGGCAGCTCGAGCTTGCATTTGCACTTGCATGTATCGTCATATTGGCATCTATACAAATGCATAGCATTTCCATGCCGTATGGGGCATTGCATCATTTTCAAACATATGCATTTCGAAACACAAATCAGATTGGTTAACCTTTTGCTTTCAGGCGTGTTTTCTCAGCAGGAATATGGAGTTCTAGCTCAGATCTTTTACCAGGTATTCGAGGTCTCGCCGTGAGACGTGTGATGATACGGTTCACCTTACTATTTTCCCCACAGAGTTGCTTGTTGAAGTTTCTCTTATCCGGCCGGTGGAATATTTTTCTTAAAGTTTGTTGTTCCGTCAGCGTCACAGGGTTTCATAATCAAAATTTCAGGAGTTGTCGCCTGTTGTCGAAATAGGTGCCTGGAAGTTAATTTCTGATTATCCCCAGTGGGTTTGGCTACTGCAAAGATAAGGCGGAGTTATTGTCCAGTATGATTGACAGAATTGAATTCCTATTGGGTGGAAGAGTTCTATCCCTAGTGAAGCCGCCATGATTTCTTCGTGTTGACAAAATATTATCCCCAGTAGAGTCCTCCTCAAAGTCGTTGACACGTCAGCGCTGGAAGGTTTATGGGTTAGGACCAATGGAGTTAGCTACTGCAGAGATAGGCAGAGAAACTGTATTCAGAGTGTTTTCCCGTATGGATAGGCGGATGAGGTTTCCTGTGTTTAGGCAGATGATTTTCCCGTATGGATAGGCGGATGAGGTTTCCTGTGTTTAGGCAGATGATTTTCCCGTATGGATAGGCGGATGAAGTTTCCTGTGTTTAGGCAGATGATTTTCCTGTATGGATAGGCGGATGAAGTTTCCTGTGTTTAGGCAGATGATTTTCCCGTATGGATAGGCGGATGAAGTTTCCTGTGTGTAGACAGAAATGTTTCCCCAGTGAAGTCGCCGGGACTTCTCCGTGTTGACAGAATACGGAGTCCTGATGAGGACAAGTTTTAGCATTTCTCCGTGTTGACGAAATTTGAGTCCTAACATGGACAAGTTTATGATGGGATTTCTTCGTGTTGACGAAGTGAGCGTCCTAACGTGGACAAAGTTCTATTCCTGTGTTGTTGAGATTTCTTCGGGTTGACGAAGTGTGAGTTCTGACATGGACAGATTTGCATTTATTCGTGATTTGATGAAATTTGGGTCCAGATGTGGACAAGGTTACCCCTGTGACGATAGAATCTTTATCCGTGTTGACGAATTTGTTTCTCTTCTTGTGTTAACAAGGTTAGTCTAGTTGTGGACGAAGGTGTTTTTGCAAAAATAGCTCAGTGCCTGTGGTGTCACACAGGTGATTGATGTTGAAATCAAAATTTCATCAGATAATTGACCAATTGTTGTCGTAACAGTCAGATTCAGTTCATTGGATGTTGCTTCTCAAGCAGTTTTGCAGTTTATCTCCACGGTTGGCAAATTTCAGGGTTTCTTTGGTATTCAACTGTCTCGTACCTCGATTGTTTGAAGGTTGTTCGCTCTTCACCTAGTCGGGTCCAAGCCGTTTGAATAGGGGCAGCTGTTGCACCCCAAAATTTGACCAACCGGTTCCCACATCTGGTTTATGTTTCGACGCATTTTGCATTCGCATTTGCATACTGCATACTGTCGCTACTGCGAAAATCGGCGCCGGCTGAACAGAAGAGTCGCCACCGTGTGTTATTTATCCCAACGGAGGGAAAGGAAACGCTCAGAGTAAACCTAACGCAAAACGGGGAAGGAATGGTCATCGCAACCAAAACCTGGATTCGGGAGTCGGTTACGCAAGGGGAAGGTATTAGCAACCCTCACGTCCGTCGTACTCGACGGGATCCACGCTTGTTTTCGGGTATGGATTGTTATTCTATCTATTCTACAGGTCTGGGGTTAAAAAAGAAAAGAAAATGACTCAGCAAAGTATATCACTTTATGCCTACGTATTCCCGTCTGGAACGAGAAATCAGAGTCAACGTAGTTCGCCTACCTACTGGAAAGGAGGGGAAGATTGCTCGCTAGGATATCGCATCCTATGCCTACGTACTTTCATACAGCATGAAAGATCAGAGCAAACGTAGTTCGGGCCACGTACGACACAAGTCTGTCTTGATTATTTTTATTCCTTCTGAAAAAGGGTTTTTCTGATTACTGGTCCAAGCAGACAAAAATGACGTTTTGATGAGTTCACATTCTTTTACGAAAGAAGTGTCTTTTATTGTGTTTGAAATATTTACTGTGTTTTTCTGTTTGTTTTGAGAAAGAAAAGACAGAACTCTAACCTATGGTTTAAAAGGGAATCAAACTAACCTAGTGTTATCATGCATGGGTTAAGACCTAGTGTCTATCATGCTCCTCTCTTGCACAGAGAGAAACAGAGATCCTAAGGGAATAGACGGAAACAGAAACAAAAGATATATACAGTAAAACAGTAAAATGCATGGATGCAACAATACAAGCGAGGCAAGGGAGTCCCACTCGACCTCGAACCTAGAAAACAATAGGCAAAAGTGAACAGCATTCACTTTCAACCCAACAGGTTAAACAGCAAACAATACAGTCCAGAAGACCAATCAATACATCAGAAATGAAAATAAACAGCCACAGCAGCTCTGCACCACATCAGTCTTCAAGCTTCAGCAAGCATCAATCTCCATCTCCACAGCTTTCCAGCAAGGGCTTTGGTCATCAATCATCCATCTGCAATGGCTTTTCTTCCAGTCTCAATCTCCAAGAGGAACATCAGTCAACAAGATGAAGTGAATTAATGTTAGACAGTCAATTACCTACCAAGGGTGGTTCATTAACTGTTAACATTAAACAGACAGTTTTCTCTCAAAAGTTTTCTCTTTCAAATACATTCACTGATCCTTCCAAAGGAAGGAGGTGGATATTTGAAAGAGACTTTGAATCCTAGAGAAAGGATGGATATAGACAAAGCATTCCATGTTTGAGAAACAAGCTTTCTAATCTAGAGCTCTGCCTAGCTCCTAAACCCTAGTCTCCTCAACAGCTGCTAGCAAGAATCTCCTCTTCAACTCTGGAAATTGGACTTCAGTCTCTGGATCTCCAATGGCTTCCTCATCACAAGTCTTCAGCTCCCCCAATTCCCCAGGCAATCCCAATACCCACAAAAACAAACAATAATCCCCAGAGGGCACACCACACCAGTCACACAAATATAGACAGTAATATACCAATAGCAGTAGGGGAATCCTAGTGATTTCTAAGGGATCTAATAACTACCCATAGTCCCTATAGTCCCATATCTAAAATATTCAATCTCTAAGTCCTAAGGGAAATGATTCAATTCTCCTAAGTTATCACTTAAAACCCTAATTTTGTTCATGTTATTCACACCTGATCAAATCACCTAAAATTAATTTCTAAAAAATGGGAACTAAATTGCATATTCAAGCTAATCTTATCTACTAATCAACCTAAAAATAATGGGTAAAAAATATTAAAGCAACTATTAGAACAAAAATTAACAAATTCATGTACTAAACAAAATATTATTTACACCTAATTAAAAGAAAAATATTCCAAAAATAAGAAAATGAAATGAATTATTAATTTTTTTGGATGATAATTTTCTTGACCAAATTAAGAAAATAATGCAAAAAGAACCAATTGAATATATGTATTTTATGATTTATTATGATTTTTAAAAGATTTAATGTTTTTGAGAAAAAATGAAGTGAAATAAAGTTGGCAGGGGGCGCAGCAAGTAATAAAAATCAGTTAAAAAATGAACTGGGCCAGGCGGTGGGGTTTGAAAAGCAAATGGCACTAGGCCCAGCACGTTCAGAAAACAAACACAAAATAAAAAAGGTAAAAACGGTGCAGATAGTAATTATTTCAGTTAAAATCCTATTGGGCTTGGTTTGGGGGGTGGGGATAGCAATACGAATCCAAGGCCCACGCTGATGCATAAGTGAAACGCATCGTTTTGCTTGGATATTTCCCTCCGTTTTTCTCTTTGAACATGGACCACACGATGAGATTGAAAGTCAAAGTCTCCCTCCCAAATCCACGGCTACCCTTCATCGTCCCCAAATCAAAACCCTAAAACTCAGAATTCCATATCCATGCATGAATCTTCAGGTACCTCGTGCTCCCTCAATATGCCATGAAAAGCACGATCCAAAGACCAAAATTTCTCCCCATATCCCCAAGAATACAATGGTGCACCTAGTTTTCACTGAAACATCATATCTCTCTCTAACAGAACGCATCAACATTAGGGTTTCACCATTTTCAACTGATATCGACCTCTCCAATTCTCTCTAAGTCTTGTCCTAACATACTCTACACACTATGCTGATCAACCTGAGCCATTAACCTAAGATTATTTCTCATTATTCTTGATGTTATAATCTCTAACAGAATTAGTGCACCATGATCAACATCCATGAAACTTATCCAAACTTACCAAAATCAATCATCTCACTTATCCTAACCAGTCTATACTACCAATTCCCTATAATTCTCACTAAATCAATCAATTCGAATGACATTACCAACCTGGTGTGATGATGAAAACAGCTATGGAGTCCTCTTGATCCAATGCTTGAAATGATGGGAAACTGATCAGTGAGCTTGTTCTTGACTACTGTATGCAATGAATTGGACTCAAACCTCCTGGATCTTGCAATTCCAAGTTTCTTGCTTCTTGGAGGATGGAAGTGTGTGGCACGAGTTCTGCTCCAATCTACCAAATGCTTGTGAGAATTGTGATCTAGGGATGATGAGGATGAAGATCAGATCAAGAATGGTAAAGATTGGTGAAGATTTGAGGTAGTTTGAGAAGCTTTTGCAAAATGAGAGAAATGTGTGAAACTTGTGGTTTTGAGTAAATGTGATCACCAACCATGGCATGGAGTTACTCATATCAATATATAGGTGAGGTTAGAAACTCCTAGAAGCTTGGAGAAGCTTCCCATGTATGATTTCCCTTGGATTTGGTTTATGTATCTTCCATTACAAGTAACCATGAATAACTCCCAAAATGTGAACCAAGCTCAAAATTCTACTTTAGCCAATGTTCTCAAAATTATCTTTCCATTCAAAATGACCTATAATTTCAACTCATTTGGCCAAAATATGAAAAATCTCATTTTTTAGGTCATTTTTATTCATTAAATCCAACAATTTTGAAACCTTGTGCTATGAATCTTTCCAATCTCTCATGGTCCCTTTTATAGACTCAAAATGTCATTTGGAACAAGTTTGATGTTGTAAAGTTTTCCATTTGAAGCTTACTTGTATGAGTTTTGGGCATAGGCTTGAAATGACCTGTAATCCTCAAATGACCAAAATACCCTTTGCTTGCCAAGAACATAAGTAGAGTTCCATAAATCATATGAAGGCATACTATACCATTCTAGAACTCTAAGACAATGAGGAAAAATTATTATGTTGTCCAGAAATTCATTTGAAATCTCCTTGAGGGGTGAAAATTGCTTGGAAGTCAAGTCACTTTCACAGACAAAATTTCAGATACCTCAGATGACCTGTAACTTGAAAGGACCATAACTTGAGTTCTATAAATCTCCTTGATGTCTTCCACCACTCAAATTAAAGGTCTTGAGATCCTCTACAAGTTTCATGTTGGCCAAGGATCCATTTGAAGCTTGCATTTTGACTTATCTTGCTTGGAAATTTGACCTAAACTAGGGGATTTTACACAGAAACCCTAATTTAGAAACTCCTCTTCTCCTTGATTTCTCTTGATTACTTCTTAGCATATCATCATATCCTTATTATTCATGTCAAATGATGAACCCCACATCTCTTCAATAGACCTTAATGCCTTTCAATCAATCAATTGACCTAGAGTTGACCTAGAGTTGACCCTAGATGAAACCCTAGTTGACTGTCTTCAACTGCAATTCTTGTAATCGCATCAACAACTTGTCTCCTTCTCCAAATGACTTTCTAAGTCTCCCATGATGCCCACATACTCTCCATGCTCAATTCACAGCCCACAACTTACTTTGTTGATCCTCAGATACCCTCAGATAGGAGATGGATGCACTTGCTTGATCCATTGACCTGATAGCTTTCAAATTCTTTCTGATGACTTGAATGGGATTTGAATAACCTCTTGATAGGCTTATAGAGATGAGAATAATGATTGGTCCCCTGTTGGATGGCTTGCTATGCTTATGCTATGCATATGGTTAGGCTATGTACATGACTCTATATGCAAATGCTAATGATATTGAAACATAAACCAAGTGAATAAGGTTGAGCAAATTTTAGGGTGCAACAGCTGCCCCTATTCAAGCGACTTGGACCCGATTGGGTGAAGAGCCCGGAGCCTTCAGACATTCGAGGTACGAGACGATTGAATACTAAGAACCCAAAAATTTGCCAACCGCAGCAATAAACTGCGCTCCTGCTTGGGTAACGACATTCATCGACTGAATTTGACTGTTACGGCAACCAACCGATCCGTTAGCGACATGCGGGGGATTATTTTCATTAGCCTGAAGAAGATTCTATCGTCGCAAGGATAGCACTTTGTCCACGTTAGGACGCCCGTGTCGTCAACACACAGAAATCTCAACTAAAACCTGTCCACGTCAGGACTCCACCTGCTGTCAACCTGGAAAAATTTCAGCAACTTCGTTGGGGATAATTCGTCTGCATTTCATCGGAAATAAATCGTCCATGTTAGGAATAAACTCTTCCACGTTAGGAATAACATTTCCACGTCAGGAATACGTCGTCCACGTTAAGACCCACCTTTCCACGTAAGGAATAAACTCTTCCCCGTTAGGAATAACACCGTCCACGTTAGGACTAAGACTTCGTCTAGATCTGTCCACGTCAGGACTAAGCTTTTCCACGTAAGGAATACATCGTTCCAGATCTGTCCATGTTAGGACTAAACTCTTGTCCATGTTAGGAATAACATGGTCCACGTTAGGACTAACATGGTCCACGTAAGGAATAACACCGTCCACGTTAGGACTCACCTTTCCACGTGAGGAATAACCGTTCCACGTTAGGAATAACACTGCGTCTTTCCACGTCAAAAAGCCTCTTTCCACGTAAGGAATACTATCTTTCCACGTGAGGAATCACATTTCGATTTGAATCGGTCCACGTAAGGACCCCAATCTTTCCACGCAAGGAATATAATCTCAATCTGTCCACATTAGGACTCCAACTTGATATGTCCACGTACGGACTCCATCTTTCCACGTAAGGAATCACGTCTTTCCACGTAAGGAATAAACCTATCCACGTCAGGACTCACGTTTCGTCTTGATTTGTCCATGTCAGGACTCGCCTCTTGACTTGCTGAAGAAATAAAACTTTGTCCACGTCAGGACTCGTGCACCTTCGACCCATTAGGGAAGTGAGACTTGTCCACGTCAGGACTCATATCTCAACCTACGGAAGTAATAGGACCTGTCCACGTCAGGACTTGCGCATCTCCGACTTGCTGGGGAAATAAAAATCGTCCACGTCAGGACACACACTTTGCCACCAACACGAAGAAGGATAAATTTGTCCGCGTCAGGACTCTCGTATCTTGTCATCCCAAAGAACTACAAACTTGTCCACGTCAGGACGCACATTTCACCATTACGAATAAAGCTATCTGCTGGAAATAAATGGTCCACGTTAGGACACCAACACGAAGAGTAACCAATTTCATCCACGTCAGGACTTCACACTCAATCAATACCGAGAACTCGAATCAGTCCACGGCAGGACTAACACATATTGTCAGCTGGAAGAAATGTCCACGTCAGGACTCCATGTTCCATCAATTCTGCGAAATCGAACCTGTCCACGTTAGGACTAGCACCTCTTATCAACCATGAGGAAATAAATCTGTCCACATTAGGACCCCCACTTTTCTAGCACAAAGAAAACCTGTCAAGAAAATTGTCCACGTCAGGACTCATCCTTCCATTGGTCCCAAACCACAAAACTTCTTAGTACTGACATGACAGCAATTTTGAAGCGGACTCTACTGGGGATATTTGGAAATCAAACTACTGGATGCCTGCTCTAACAACCGGCGGTAGCCTCTGAAATTCTGGTTCATGAAACCTTTTAATGCTGACGTAACAACAACTTTGAAAGAAACAAATCGCTGGTCGGACTGGAGAAGCTTCAACAAGAAACCCTGGCGGGGAAATAAGTAACTCTGCTTGGGGACAAAGAGAAACTTATCCTGATAACTCTATGGGGAGTAGTGCCAAAGCTGACACTTCGTTGAATGTCTCATGCCGAGACTTCGAATGTTTATTGATTCACCTGAGCGAGGGCTCTCTCTACCTGCAAGAGAATAATACTTGAAACAAAAGGTTAGCCATCCTGGCTTATGTTTCAAAATGCATATGTTTGACAATGATGCAATGCTCCATTCGACATGGAAATGCTACGCGTGTTTATTTGGTGCATGCAAGTGTGACACTATATGCCAATGCAATTGCAGACTCGAACTGCTGGGTACAGAAACTGCTTCAGCAAAATAAATGCTGAAGATAATGCCAACTCCGCTGGGGATAGCCAGATGCTATAGAACTATTCCGGCAAAATAAATGCCGGAAGAGGGAAGTCGACTCAGCTGGGAAATTGGGAACTCGAACCAAACACCTCACTGAAGTCACACCCTACTGGGGAATAACAGATGCGCTTCTGCTGGAAAGTGAACGGATATCACACGGTATTCTGACAAAATAAATGCCAGGACCCACACTAACTCTTCCGGGGAGAGTCTTAATCTTCGAATTCCACTGGGGAGAATGAAAATACTTGAGGAAAAGAGAACTCCACTAGGGATGGGACGATTCTCTTGGGGAAAATCAACTGACTCCGCTGGGAGAGAGTAAATGACCCTGCGGGGAAAGGTAAACTGCCTGAATACAGCTCACAAATATTAATCTTCTGAGGCTAAATCAACTCTGCTTGAGATGCACTGTCTGAATACAGCCTTATAATCTTAGAATTGCCAACTCGGCTGAGGATAAACGACTTTGTTGGAGAATGCCTTTGGATAAGCTACGACTAGCTAGGGAATTCGATCCTTCTTCAGGAGGCACATGCATGACCTGCGTGGGGGTCGAGTCTTTCGTTATTGCAATCTTTTGATCATCTTCCTCGTACGGCTATGAAACCTGCGACAACACAAACAAGACAGGACAAGCCTATGCAACCAAATCAACTCAGGTTAGTGACGTTATTTTCAGTTAATTCAAAGCTTTAGCAATTGTTGGCAAGGGCCAGTGATGTTATACCCCTGCTAGTTTCAATAAACTTAGGCGTTTTATCATGCACAAAACAGTAAAGAACCAGCATTAAGTACTGAATAACATATTTTATTGATTGGGCCCCTGAATGGGCGGAGTTTTGTACACAGGATGTAACTCCTGAAAAGAGGAAGCTACTCAAAGCAAATATACAAGTATGCACAAGAAGCATAAATATTTTGACAAATTGAATTTTGTACACATGTCGGCAACGGGATGCAGACGAACACCACGAACTGATCCTCCTATGACCCGCCCGACTCTAATGCTTTCCCGGTATTCACACTTCCGAAGAGGTTGTATCTGATAATTGACCCCTCAGGTATATTCTCCCGCACCAATGCTCCACGTAGTATCAAATTCGGACCGCAGTCATTTGCTTTTTTCAAATCCCTAACTTTTGCGTGAACCGCCCTTTACGGGTTTTCAGTTCACCGGGATACCCTTTTTTGCCGAAGCCGCCCAGTGTAGGTTTTCAACTTCGCGGGTGTACATTTTTTTTAATTTTATCCCTAACTTTTTCCCGAACCTTTCATTCTGTTTTTGGTTCACCAGGATGCCCCATTTTTGCCTGGACTCTCTTTTTCTGTCCAGCGGGTCAATTTTAAGCAAAGTATTTTTTAACTGCGTCCGAATTCACAAGCGACATAAAGTCTTCACCGTCCATAGTGGACAATAATAAAGCTCCTCCTGAAAAGACTTTCCTGACAACGTATGGCCCTTCGTAGTTGGGGGTCCACTTGCCCCTGTGGTCTGCCTGCGGCGGGAGAATCTTTTTCAGCACAAGGTCGCCCGTCTGAAAACTCCGCGGATGTATCTTCTTATCATGCGCTTTCTTCATTCGGCTCTGGTACAAACGACCGTATGCTAGAGAAGCTAGCCTCTTCTCATCCATTAAACTCAGCTGGTTCAACCTATCTTTCACCCATTCTGCCTCATCTAGTTGAACGTCTCGCAATACCCTCAGAGAAGGGATCTCAACTTCCAATGGCAATACCGCTTCCATTCCGTATACTAACGAGAACGGGGTTGCTCCGGTTGATGTGCGTACCGTCGTACGATAACCGTGCAAAGCGAAAGGTAGCATCTCATGCCAATCCTTATAGGTCACCACCATTTTCTGAACGATCTTCTTGATATTCTTATTGGCCGCCTCGACAGCGCCATTCATCTTGGGTCGGTAAGGGGAGGAGTTGTGATGCTCGATCTTGAAATTCTGACAGAGCTCCTTCATCATTTTGTTGTTCAGGTTTGAACCGTTGTCCGTGATTATCCGCTCGGGAATCCCATATCGGCAAATGATATCTCTCTTGATGAATCTGGCCACCACCTGCTTAGTTACATTTGCATAAGACGCCGCTTCCACCCACTTGGTGAAATAATCGATTGCTACTAGAATGAACCGGTGCCCGTTAGAAGCTGTCGGCTCGATCTTTCCAATCATATCGATTCCCCACATCGAGAACGGCCATGGCGATGACATCACATTCAGAGGACTCGGAGGCACATGAATCTTATCAGCATAAATTTGGCACTTGTGGCACTTCCTCGCAAACTTGAAACAATCAGTTTCCATAGTCAGCCAAAAATAACCTGCCCGCAGCAGCTTTCTCGTCATAACATGCCCACCAGCATGCGTACCAAAGGTACCTTCGTGTATTTCCTCCATGAGCAACTTTGCCTCTCTTTCATCTACGCAACGCAACAGCACCAAGTCGTGGCTTCTTCTGTACAAGACACCATCTGGATTCAAATAGAAATTACCCGTTAATCTCTTGAGAGTCTTCTGATCTTGACTGGATGCCCCAGCCGGATACTCTTTGTTCTTCAGGAAATTAAGGATATCAAAATACCACAGTTTATCATCGGATGCCTCGTCAATAGCAAATACGAAAGCTGGTCTGTCAAGCCGGGAGATAATGATTCTGGGAGCTTCATTCCAGAAGTTGACTTTGTACATGGAAGACAAAGTGGCCAGGGCGTCAGCCATTTGATTCTCCGCTCGCGGTACATGATGCAATTCAACCTTGTCAAAGAAAGGCAACAATCTCCTTGCATAATTCATGTAATGTATCAAATTGGGCTGACGTGTCTCCCATTCTCCTTTTATCTGATTCACCACCAGAGCTGAGTCTCCGTATACGTCCAGATTCTTGATTCGCAAATCAATGGCTTCTTCAAGCCCCATTATACAAGCTTCGTATTCGGCTTCATTATTGGTAACGGCAAAGGTCAATCGGGCAGTAAACGGGATATGCGACCCGTGTGGAGTAGTGATGATTGCCCCTATTCCGCTACCGTAAGCGTTTACAGCTCCGTCAAATATCATCTTCCACTTGGAACCCAACTCTGGTCCTTCGTCAGGCAACGACTCTTCACAATCTTTCATCTTTAGGTACATGATATCCTCGTCAGGAAAATCAAACCTCATCGATTGGTAATCTTCAATAGGCTGCTCCTCCAGATACTCAGACAGCACACTCCCCTTTATAGCTTTCTGCGAGACGTATTGGATGTCGTATTCAGTCAAGACCATCTGCCAACGGGCAATTCTCCCTGACAACGCCTGATTTTTGAATACATATTTGATAGGATCCATCTTCGAGATGAGCATGGTTGTATGATTCAGCATGTATTGTCTTAAACGCTTGGCGGCCCAGGCTAGCGCGCAACAAGTTTTCTCAAGCATTGAGTATCGAGATTCACACTCTGTAAATTTCTTACTCAAGTAATAGATCGCATGCTCTTTTCTTCCTGTCTCGTCATGTTGACCGAGAACACAACCCATGCTTCCCTCAAGAACTGTCAAATACATAATCAAGGGTCTCCCTGCCACTGGGGGTATCAAAATAGGAGGCTCCTGCAAATACTGCTTTATTTTATCGAACGCCTTCTGACAATTCTCGTTCCATGTTACAGCTTGATCTTTCTTCAACAGCTTGAACAATGGTTCACACGTAGCAGTTAGGTGAGATATGAACCGGGCGATGTAGTTCAACCTCCCTAAAAACCCGCGCACCTCTTTCTCTGTTTTAGGCGTCGGCATTTCTTGAATCGCTTTTATTTTAGCAGGATCGACCTCTATTCCTCTTTCGCTTACGATAAACCCCAACAGTTTACCCGATCTCACCCCGAAGGTGCATTTGTTAGGGTTCAGTCTCAGCCTGAACTTCCTAAGCCTTTTAAATAACTTCAGCAGATTCACCAGATGCTCTTCCTCCGTCTGGGATTTGGCAATCATATCGTCAACATAAACTTCAATCTCTTTATGCATCATATCATGGAAAAGAGTCGTCATCGCACGCTGATATGTTGCCCCAGCATTTTTCAAACCAAAGGGCATCACTTTGTAGCAAAATGTTCCCCAAGGCGTTATGAAAGTAGTCTTCTCCATGTCCTCTGACGCCATTTTAATCTGATTGTAGCCTGAAAATCCATCCATGAAGGAGAATACGGAGTATTGAGCAGTATTATCAACTAGCACGTCAATATGAGGAAGCGGAAAATCGTCTTTTGGGCTCGCTTTGTTCAAATCCCTATAATCCACGCACATCCGAACCTTGCCATCTTTCTTTGGCACTGGTATGATGTTAGCAACCCATGAGGGATATTTTGTCACAGCCAGGAAACCAGCGTCCCACTGTTTTTGAACTTCCTCTTTGATCTTCACTGTCATATCTGGTCGAGTTCTGCGGAGCTTTTGTTTGACTGGCGGGCATTCTTCTTTCAATGGCAGACGGTGCACAACCATATCTGTATCGAGCCCTGGCATATCTTCATACGACCAAGTGAATACATCACTATACTCTCTGAGCATTTCAACCAGTCTTCTCTTGATATCACTCTGTAGCGCGGCTCCGATACGAATATTCTTCTCAACTCCTTCCGACCCCAAGTTGATAATTTCGATGACCTCGTCGTGAGGCAGAATGGCTCTTTCCTCTTGCTTCACCAACCAAGACAGTTCTTCAGGAACGTCACTATCTTCGACAACCTCTTCTTCGGCCTGAAATACCGGATGCTCAAAGTCGGGACGAGTCATAGGTGGTTCAAGGATGTCATCTGAAAATGTTATCCTGCAAAAGGAATGGTTAAGTGCTTCAAAATGCATATAAAGCGAATAACCACGTTGCCATTTTATTGAAAAATACAAAACAAGAAAGACAGAGATTACAGTATTTGTACATGAAAAAACGCCATTTATTTAATGATTAACACGCAATGTTCATAACAACACATCCCTAAGCAAATCCTGATGCCCCGGGCAAGACATCAGATTATTCAACAATTAATAAAGCAAAGCATTACTGTTTAAGAGTCACAGGGACAAGCTCCTGAATAGACCAGTTGCACAGTCCCTGTCCTGGCGTGCTTGGTTGAATCCAGGCATCCATATCACAGTCGCTGTCTCCTTCGTCAGACTCTGAAGCAGCATTGATGGTTTCATGACATACTCCACTAGCAGAGATGGTTATTGGCCCTCTGAAACGGGGTGCCCCCACAGCAAGAGTTGATGACGATGGTTGGTACCCCAGTCCAAACCGGTCCATCTTCACAGGAATGTCCAGTACTTTGCCCCAGCCCTTTGCTTCTCCCGCCTCTACCAGAGCTTGAGCTTCTTTATACGACGAGACGGCTATCTCCGACGCTTTGCTCGGCCCGGGACCTTTGCTCTTGATACGCAACCCTTCAAATGCCTGGCAGGGTGTTTCGTGGATCTCTCCGTCGACCTCCACATATTTAAATGACGACAGATGGCTGACCAGGATGTCTTCTTCTCCGCATACGGTGACTACACTGTCTTCGACCATATATTTCAACTTTTGATGTAGGGTAGACGTGACTGCCCCAGCCCCATGAATCCAGGGTCGTCCGAGCAGGCAACTATACGCAGGCTGTATATCCATGATATAAAATTCAGTCGCAAACACCTCCGGCCCCACCTGTAGAGGCAATGTTATCGACCCAAAGACTGTTCTTCGCGTGCCATCGAATGCCCTAACTACCAAGTCACTGGGCGTGCACAAGATTCCTCTGACATCCAGCTTCATCATCGCTTTCTTGGGCATCACATTCAAAGACGATCCGGTGTCGACCAATACATGCGACATTACTGATCCTCTACACTCGACAGATATGTGCAGCGCCATATTATGATCTCTCCCTTTCGGGGTTAAATCGAAGTCAGTAAAGCCCAAGCTGTGGCCTACATTCACATGTGCCAACACTCCTTCCAGCTGATTCACGGAGACGTCTTGGGGTACAAACGAAGTATCCAGGACTTTCAACAAAGCATTTCTGTGAGCTTCCGAACACAAGAGCAATGACAAGATGGATATTTTGGACGACATCTGTTGCAGATGCTCCACAATCTTATAATCGCTTTTCCGAATCAAACGCATGAACTCTTCTACATCTTTCGATGTCGCTTCTTTTTCGCTTGCCTGCACTGGGACATTCTCAACCATCTTCCCCTTTCCTTTCGCTAGTCTTTCGGCCTCCACTTCAGGTGATATAAAGATCCTACCACTCCTTGTCATACCTCCTGAACCAACAACGTTGTCCACAGTCTCGGCTGGCTGCTTATTAACATCAATCTTTATTCCGTCACAATACACTTCCAACCCATATGACCAGGGGACTGCTTTTGTGTTCTCGTACGGGATCGGTCCGGCCTTAGTTATGGTGATCGGTGGTCGCTGGACCGGTGCTGCAATAGTGATTGTCTTCCGAGGGATCGTTACAGTGGCCACATCACTCTGATTATCTGCTACTGCCCCTGCAGGCTCTTCAATTGCTGCTCGGTCAAACTGCAATGTGCCTCCATCAATTAAAGCCTGAATGCCTTTCTTCAAATCATCACACCCCCCAGCTAGGGTCCAGCATTCTAAGCAATACTCGTCACATCCTGGATAAACACCCCCTTGCAACAATCTGCTTTTTATCTCGCTCAGCGGCGTCTTTAAATCGTCGACATTCATAATCAGATTCAACCCTTCCTCAGTCAGAATGGCGTTTGCCCCATGATTACGCATGGGTTTCTGCACTATATTCGGACCTGTCGTTCCGAAATTGATAGTCTTATTGTCCAAAAGATCCTGCACAACATGCTTAAAAGCATGGCAACCCTCTATATCGTGGCCCGGAGCCCCAGAATGAAACTCACAGTGCCTGCTTGCATCATAACCATACGGGGGAGTTCCCGTTATCGGTGCCAGAGTTCTCTTCTCTACCAAATTTAGACCCAACAGCGTCTGCAACAAATCTGCATAGGTTGAGGGAGGCTTCTCAAACACTCTTCTTGGTTTACCACCCTGGAATCTTCGCTGAGCCTGCTGTGCCCCCTGCGGTGGCTGCTGCTGCTGTTGTTGTTGAAATGGCTGCTGCTGCTGCTGCATTGGCTGCTGTTGAAACGGTTGTTGTTGTTGAAGTGGTTGTTGCTGATATGGGATAGTAACACTCGCCACCTGCTGCGGCTGATAATATTGGTTCCGACCTCTGCCTCTGCCTCGGCCCCCAAACACTGCGCTTGCCTCGCCCTGACGGCGGCCACCAAAAGCCTTCCTATTACTGCCAGATGTAGTTGATTCCTCGACTTGGAATTTTCCCTGCTTAATGTTGCGCTCAATCTTTTCTCCCATCAGAATCAAATCTGAGAAACTGGCCAGAGATGTATGAAACAACTTGTCATGGAACATGCCTGTGAATGTGCCGACGAACATGTCATTCATTTCTTTGTCTTCTAAAGGAGGGCGGACCCTAGCAGCCATGTCACGCCATCTTTGCGCGTACTCTTTAAAGCTCTCATCCTTTTTCTGAGACAACCCTGCCAATTGGACCCGGTTGGGTGCCAAGTCGTTGTTATACTTGTAGTGAGCTACAAATGCCTCTGCCAATTGCTTCCATGTCTTGATATTAGTTGGCTCCAACCCCATATACCACTCTAGGGAAGGGTCTGACAAACTATCTTGAAAAAAATGCATTAGCATTCTCTCATCAGTTGAGTACGCAGACATCTTTCTGTAATAAGCCCGCACGTGCACTTTCGGACAGGTATCTCCTTTATACTTATCAAACGTAGGAGCTTTGAATTTGATTGGCACCCTCAAGCCAGGTACCAGGCCCATTGCTGACATGTCTAAGCCCACAGCACTTTGGTTCAGGACCCCCCTCATCTGCTCTTCTAGCATTCTGATCTTCTGGGAGTTATCCATCGGCCCCTCGAAGCCTCCGCCGGAGAAAGCGTCCTCCTGCTGATCTTCTTGCCACATACCATTCCCAGCTCCATACCCATCATATCCATTATTGCGGCTAGCTCTAATCTGATTCATCACTGGGCCTCGGCCCTTGTTGCCGTACCCTTGAACACCTCCAGCAGGCCCAAAAGCCATTAACCCAGCGCCGTTTCCATTTCCGAAACCTCCGTAACCCTGATTGACCACACCATAACCATCTTGCCCAAAGCCTTGAGCATTGAAACCATATTTCCCAACGTTATCGAATCCCTGATCATTGAACCCGAATCCAGCATTATCGAAGTCGTTGCCTCCTATATTATCACCCAAGTTGGTATCACCAAGCCCAACGTTATGGACAGCAGTCTCGTTCCCAACTCCGACGTTACCGTTCCCAGCAGCGGTAGCGTTGTTGACATTAGCAGCAGGTATATTGACTACAGGTGGAGCCTCTGGCGTGGGAGTGCCATCTCCATGAACAGTATCGACTCGCACAGACTGATGATCCTCATTACCGTGACCGGCGTTTCTGACCAACAGAGGTTGCACCATGGCTTGCAAATTCTCCTGACCTTTTGCAATAGCTTCCATAGTCTGCATAAAGAGAGCTAGCTTCTCGCGCACATCTTGCATCTCGTTCTGCATTTGATCCATGATTCTTCGACAGTTGGTGCGAGTGGAATAGCGGTGCGGGTGCTGATCTGCAATCCTGAAAATACCTGATACAGAGCAGGAAATAAGATACCATCCGATGATTACCTGTAATGCAACATGAATATGAATGCAATGCAATGTGTGTCTGTGCCTTAGGGAAATTCATTCCCCGATTCTAGTGTGAAGGTGCCAGTGCAGTGACTGTGCTAGCAATACAAAGATCGGAGTTGAATCACAGAAAGCCTCATATATTACAGAGAAACCAGTGAGCCGAGAATACAATATCACTGAGAGTACAATAAAAAGGCATGACCTCAACCAACAATCCTGGTGATGGTCAGCACTATGCAAATAAAGCATACAAGTTACTATATGAAATGATCACACACTCCCATAAGTCTGGTACTCTTCTAGCAACTTCTTGATCTCCGGATGACTTGGTCGAGCCAGCAGCCCTTCAACAAGTTGGTTTCTTCTCTTGAGAACACGCCGCACGTCTTCAGCAGTTTCCTCCCATGCCCCTTCTCCAGAGCGATCCTCTAGTTTACGCTTCTGAGACACAGCTTCATCTCTGCCTTTGATGGCCTTGTTTAGTGCATTCTGGAGGCTATACCGGGTCATCACTTCTTCTTCACACTTCTTGATGCTGGACTTTAACTGCTCTTCGAGGTCGGAAATTTGCTGCTTCAACTTATCCTCCCTCTTCTTATTGTTGGTGAGCGTAGCATTCCAAGTCTTATTGCAAGAAGAGATCTCTCGGTGTGCTGCGTCGAGCGCCTTCTTTTTGGATTCCAGCATGTCATGGGAGCTTCTGAACTCTTGCCCCAGACGTTCGCGCTTCTTCCTCTCCTCAGTCAACTCAGCCCCTAGTCTGTTCATTAGCTCAATCTGCTGTTGGAAAGCATGCACGACCTTGTTTTTCTCACTGCGTATCTGGGCTAGCTCCTGCTCTAACCCTTTGTTGATCTTCATCAAGGCTTCTTTTTCCTTCACAACTTGCTCGTAGGCCTCCCTAGAAACAGTAGTGGGCTTTGCTACCGGAATGGGAACAAGGATTGGTGCATCTGGAAATGGCATCCGCAACTGACTTGCTCTCTCCTGGACCCAAACTCTGTAAGGTGCATAGGCCTGACAGTCATTCTTCCCTAACAACGGCTTCCCTCTTCGGTTAATACACGTCCAGGCATGCTGCAGCTTGGCTGATAACTCCCCCTTCAAATCACTGGTGAAGTACAGAGATTCTTGTACTTCCTCCTCCTTGGGCGGGTTCTTCAGCGCATATCCGAATTGGCGAATGAACAGAGAAGGGTTGTAATTGATATACCCTTTCCTCCCTATCAACGGCACATTAGGGTACCCAGAACAACTGAATATAAGCTCAGATCCTAGCAGGTCTCGATCAAACCATTCAACATCTTCGGAAGATAACCTCATCAGGCGCTCTGACCAGCTAGCGGTGGTTGCACTCTCCACAAAAGATCCCTTCTTGGGAAGATGACTCTTGAACCACATATTCAACAGAGGAGCACAACAGTAAACAACCTTCCCCCTTCTGTTTTCGTTCTTGTAATGCAAGGAGTGGTAGAAGTCTCCGATCAATGTTGGCACTGGATTGCCGGCAGCAAATAGATGGAAAGCGTCCAAGTCTACGAAATTGGGCAAGTTAGGAAACAACACAATCCCAAAAATGCATAGAGCCAAAATAGCATTGAAAACCACCCAACATCCGCTCTTGGCATACTCCTGAGCTTTGCCAACCAAGAAATCAAGAGAGAAACCTGAAACCCCAAGCCAAGAAGTCACTAACAATTCTGCAGCGTCCATATGCAAGGCTTTGGCTAAGTCCTCCAACTTGTGTTCAGCAGCAGAGTGAATAAAGGGAACCTTGTTCTGCACGGGTAGCTCAGTAAACTCCACATACTCCTCAATGGTGGGCCCTTGAATGAAGTCAGCAAACGTAAAGCATCTCAACGCGTGGTCATATAACTGCATCAAGGTGTACAGCCCGTTCATCTCATCAGCAGTGGACTTGCAGACTAATCTCAGTAATCTCCCATGACTCATTCTGAAACTTCTCCTAACCTCCTCATCAGCAAGAGATCTCAGACCAAGCAACGGAGTAATATCAGGTGTCGGCAGCTTATACGCAACTGTTTTCCTCAAACCAGCCATAATCAATACTCGGAAGTCTGGGCACTATAATTGGGGGAAATGCAAATGCACCTGCAGCACAGACACACGTTAATGGGATGCAATGATAATGGGTATGCAAACAATGCAATGCAAGTAACATGCAACAGGGACCAACTGCCGTAGCTGAATAGCCGGAACCATATCAAGAAGTCTCAGATAGACTCTTATAGAAGTCCTCAAACCTTGGTCTCAGATAGACCTAAAACAAAGCTCCAACAACGGTCTCTGACAGACTTCAAACCATAATTCCAACTGGTCTCTGGTAGACCTCAAATCACATCTCCAACTGGTCTCTGACAGACCTCAGGACTATCCAACTGGTCTCTGACAGACCTCATAACACCTCTCCAAATGGTCTCTGACAGACCTCATAACATGTCTCCAAATGGTCTCTGACAGACCTCATAACTCTCCATAAATACCCAGGATCTCTGATCAGGAAATAACCGGTATCTGAAGGTCTAGTTACTTGCAAAACCCCAAACCCTCTCACAGGTAGATGTCCTATTAACTGACAAAGGTACGACATCCTATGCAGTCGTCGGCGTCACAGACTTTCAGGGTTGATGATACGATTCCCAGAAGGAGTGGCATCATCATATCCTGAAGAGGCCTCACTTAGCCAACTTCCAAATGATCGGTCCCCGGAGTCGACAATTCAGCTGACCAACAACCCCTTCGACCCAAAGGGTAGAAAAAGAAGCCAACCAGAAGAACCTCGTCCGAGTGTAGATTTCATGAGACACTAATGCAAGCAAAGCCGGTACGCGCCCGCTACTTTCTACTCTAATTCTAGGTGCACTCAAGCCCAGGTCCGGCTCATCTCTCAATCATAGAACCACCCATCACACCCCGATACAGCCATAATAATCAATATACATAATGCTGGAAATAAAGGTCAGAAATATAAATCCATACAAAATCCTCGACGGGAAAACAAGCGTTAGGATTGACTCTCTTAAGGGACGTTGGATCCCAAATGCATAAGAACCATCGCAGTCCTTAGCAGCCAGGGGACGTTGGATCCCCAGCAGAGTCGCCAGCTGTCGCTACTGCGAAAATCGGCGCCGGCTGAACAGAAGAGTCGCCACCGTGCGTTATTTATCCCAACGGAGGGAAAGGAAACGCTTAGAGTAAACCTAACGCAAAACGGGGAAGGAATGGTCATCGCAACCAAAACCTGGATTCGGGAGTCGGTTACGCAAGGGGAAGGTATTAGCACCCCTCACGTCCGTCGTACTCGACGGGATCCACGCTTGTTTTCGGGTATGGATTGTTATTCTATCTATTCTACAGGTCTGGGGTTAAAAAAGAAAAGAAAATGACTCGGCAAAGTATCGCACTTTATGCCTACGTATTCCCGTCTGAAACGAGAAATCAGAGTCAACGTAGTTCGCCTACCTACTGGAAAGGAGGGGAAGGTTGCTCGCTAGGATATCGCATCCTATGCCTACGTACTTTCATACAGCATGAAAGATCAGAGCAAACGTAGTTCGGGCCACGTACGACACAAGTCTGTCTTGATTGTTTTTATTCCTTCTGAAAAAGGGTTTTTCTGATTACTGGTCCAAGCGGACAAAAATGACGTTTTGATGAGTTCACATTCTTTTACGGAAGAAGTGTCTTTTATTGTGTTTGAAATATTTACTGTGTTTTTCTGTTTGTTTTGAGAAAGAAAAGACAGAACTCTAACCTATGGTTTAAAAGGGAATCAAACTAACCTAGTGTTATCATGCATGGGTTAAGACCTAGTGTCTATCATGCTCCTCTCTTGCACAGAGAGAAACAGAGATCCTAAGGGAATAGACGGAAACAGAAACAAAAGATATATACAGTAAAACAGTAAAATGCATGGATGCAACAATACAACCGAGGCAAGGGAGTCCCACTCGACCTCGAACCTAGAAAACAATAGGCAAAAGTGAACAGCATTCACTTTCAACCCAACAGGTTAAACAGCAAACAATACAGTCCAGAAAACCAATCAATACATCAGAAATGAAAATAAACAGCCACAGCAGCTCTGCACCACATCAGTCTTCAAGCTTCAGCAAGCATCAATCTCCATCTCCACAGCTTTCCAGCAAGGGCTTTGGTCATCAATCTTCCATCTGCAATGGCTTTTCTTCCAGTCTCAATCTCCAAGAGGAACATCAGTCAACAAGATGAAGTGAATGAATGTTAGACAGTCAATTACCTACCAAGGGTGGTTCATTAACTGTTAACATTAAACAGACAGTTTTCTCTCAAAAGTTTTCTCTTTCAAATACATTCACTGATCCTTCCAAAGGAAGGAGGTGGATATTTGAAAGAGACTTTGAATCCTAGAGAAAGGATGGATGCAGACAAAGCATTCCATGTTTGAGAAACAAGCTTTCTAATCTAGAGCTCTGCCTAGCTCCTAAACCCTAGTCTCCTCAACAGCTTCTAGCAAGAATCTCCTCTTCAACTCTAGAAATTGGACTTCAGTCTCTGGATCTCCAATGGCTTCCTCATCACAAGTCTTCAGCTCCCCCAATTCCCCAGGCAATCCCAATACCCACAAAAACAAACAATAATCCCCAGAGGGCACACCACACCAGTCACACAAATATAGACAGTAATATACCAATAACAGTAGGGGAATCCTAGTGATTTCTAAGGGATCTAATAACTACCCATAGTCCCTATAGTCCCATATCTAAAATATTCAATCTCTAAGTCCTAAGGGAAATGATTCAATTCTCCTAAGTTATCACTTAAAACCCTAATTTTGTTCATGTTAATCACACCTGATCAAATCACCTAAAATTAATTTCTAAAAAATGGGAACTAAATTGCATATTCAAGCTAACCTTATCTACTAATCAACCTAAAAAGAATGGGTAAAAAATATTAAAGCAACTATTAAAACAAAAATTAACAAATTCATGTACTAAACAAAATATTATTTACACCTAATTAAAAGAAAAATATGCCAAAAATAAGAAAATGAAATGAATTATTAATTTTTTTGGATGATAATTTTCTTGACCAAATTAAGAAAATAATGCAAAAAGAACCAATTGAAAATATGCATTTTATGATTTATTATGATTTTTAAAAGATTTAATGTTTTTGAGAAAAAATGAAGTGAAATAAAGTTGGCAGGGGGCGCAGCAAGTAATAAAAATCAGTTAAAAAATGAACTGGGCCAGGCGGTGGGGTGTGAAAAGCAAATGGCACTAGGCCCAGCATGTTCAGAAAACAAACACAAAATAAAAAAGGTAAAAACGGTGCAGATAGTAATTATTTCAGTTAAAATCCTATTGGGCTTGGTTTGGGGGGTGGGGATAGCAATACGAATCCAAGGCCCACGCTGATGCATAAGTGAAACGCATCGTTTCGCTTGGATATTTCCCTCCGTTTTTCTCTTTGAACATGGACCACACGATGAGATTGAAAGTCAAAGTCTCCCTCCCAAATCCACGGCTACCCTTCATCGTCCCCAAATCAAAACCCTAAAACTCCGAATTCCATATCCATGCATGAATCTTCAGGTACCTCGTGCTCCCTCAATATGCCATGAAAAGCCACGATCCAAAGACCAAAATTGCTCCCCATATCCCCAAGAATACAATGGTGCACCTAGTTTTCACTGAAACATCGTATCTCTCTCTAACAGAACGCATCAACATTAGGGTTTCACCATTTTCAACTGATATCGACCTCTCCAATTCTCTCTAAGTCTTGTCCTAACATACTTTACACACTATGCTGATCAACCTGAGCCATTAACCTAAGATTATTTCTCATTATTCTTGATGTTATGATCTCTAACAGAATTAGTGCACCATGATCAACATCCATGAAACTTATCCAAACTTACCAAAATCAATCATCTCACTTATCCTAACCAGTCTATACTACCAATTCCCTATAATTCTCACTAAATCAATCAATTCGAATGACATTACCAACCTGGTGTGATGATGAAAACAGCTATGAAGTCCTCTTGATCCAATGCTTGAAATGATGGGAAACTGATCAGTGAGCTTGTTCTTGACTACTGTATGCAATGAATTGGACTCAAACCTCCTGGATCTTGCAATTCCAAGTTTCTTGCTTCTTGGAGGATGGAAGTGTGTGGCACGAGTTCTGCTCCAATCTACCAAATGCTTGTGAGAATTGTGATCTAGGGATGATGAGGATGAAGATAATATCAAGAATGGTAAAGATTGGTGAAGATTTGAGGTAGTTTGAGAAGCTTTTGCAAAATGAGAGAAATGTGTGAAACTTGTGGTTTTGAGTAAATGTGATCACCAACCATGGCATGGAGTTACTCATATCAATATATAGGTGAGGTTAGAAACTCCTAGAAGCTTGGAGAAGCTTCCCATGTATGATTTCCCTTGGATTTGGTTTATGTATCTTCCATTACAAGTAACCATGAATAACTCCCAAAATGTGAACCAAGCTCAAAATTCTACTTTAGCCAATGTTCTCAAAATGATCTTTCCATTCAAAATGACCTATAATTTCAACTCATTTGGCCAAAATATGAAAAATCTCATTTTTTAGGTCATTTTTATTCATTAAATCCAACAATTTTGAAACCTTGTGCTATGAATCTTTCCAATATCTCATGGTCCCTTTTCTAGACTCAAAATGTCATTTGGAACAAGTTTTATGTTGTAAAGTTTTCCATTTTAAGCTTCCTTGTATGAGTTTTGGGCATAGGCTTGAAATGACCTGTAATCCTCAAATGACCAAAATACCCTTTGCTTGCCAAGACCATAAGTAGAGTTCCACAAATCATATGAAGGCATACTATACCATTATAGAAATATAAGACAATGAGGAACAATTCTTATGTTGGCCAGAAATTCATTTGAAATCTCCTTGAGGGGTGAAAATTACTTGGAAGTCAAGTCACTTTCACAGACAAAATTTCAGATACCTCAGATGACCTGTAACTTGCAAGGACCATAACTTGAGTTCTATAAATCTCCTTGATGTCTTCCACCACTCAAATTAAAGGTCTTGAGATCCTCTACAAGTTTAATGTTGGACAAGGATCCATTTGAAGCTTGCATTTTGACTTATCTTGCTTGGAAATTTGACCTAAACTAGGGGATTTTACACAGAAACCCTAATTTAGAAACTCCTCTTCTCCTTGATTTCTCTTGATTACTTCTTAGCATATCATCATATCTTTATTCTTCATTTCAAATGATGAACCCCACATCTCTTCAATAGACCTTAATGCCTTTCAATCAATCAATTGACCTAGAGTTGACCCTAGATGAAACCCTAGTTGACTGTCTTCAACTGCAATTCTTGTGATCGCATCAACAACTTGTCTCCTTCTCCAAATGACTTTCTAAGTCTCCCATGATGCCCACATACTCTCCATGCTCAATTCACAGCCCACAACTTACTTTGTTGATCCTCATATACCCTCAGATAGGAGATGGATGCACTTGCTTGATCCATTGACCTAATAGCTTTCAAATTCTTTCTGATGACTTGAATGGGATTTGAATAACCTCTTGATAGGCTTATAGAGATGAGAATAATGATTGGTCCCCTGTTGGATGGCTTGCTATGCTTATGCTATGTAGATGGTTAGGCTATGTACATGACTCTATATGCAAATGCTAATGATATTGAAACATAAACCAAGTGAATAAGGTTGAGCAAATTTTAGGGTGAAACACATACATTGCATTTTCTCATTCAGATTGATTTTATCGGGATCACAGCCCTGTGATCGCGCTTCAAGCATTTCAGGCCAATACGAGGTTTTATTTTGAGAATTTGTGCTCACCCCTGTGTTTTCAGCTCTTGCTGTTGTTTTTTAGGACATTTCGCTGGCCGATTTTTACTGTTTATTTCGCTATAGTTACGCAGTTGTTCTCTAATCGATTTAATTGGCTTCCTGGCATTTTTAGAATTTTCCCTTTTATTTTCTAGATTTTTAATAGATTTTAATAGATTTTTATAGATTTAATGGAGTTTTTCTAGATATTAAATAGGAATTTTTAATATTTTCTTATAGGATTTAGTAGTTTTTTCTAGAATTTTAAATAGATAATTCTTTTTAAATACTTTTAATAGATATTTCTTTTTCTAGATATTAAGTAGATTTTAAATGTTTTTTAATAGGTTTAATAGATCTTTTTCTATGTTTAATAGGGTTAGAATTAATAGAGTTGATTAGAGTTTATTTTCTTTTAGAATAAATAGATATTAATTAGCTTTTAATCATTTTTTTAATCATTAATCCATTTATTAATCTTGTCATTAGTCTTTAACGGGCCAGGTTTGTTTTGGGGGCCCAGTGCCACATGTCAGTATAAAAGAATTCCACACGTTTTAGTCTTTCTCTTCCACCTCATTCCTCATCTGCCACCTCGCCCCACTCAGTCTCTCTTCCACGTCTCCATTCTCTCCCTCTGCCACATTTTCATTCCCTCTCTTGGACAATTCACTGCATGCACTCCACCTGGTTCACGCGTGGCAACCCACTTGTCTCTCTCTCACTCTCCCAGCCACATGTGTCTATCAGGGACTTCGCCGTCTTCCCCTCACCGGTCGGCATGCATGCGCCGGAGGGCCACCGTAACCATCACCGAAGTCGCCGCAACGGTCGCCGGAAACTGTAATTTTCCAGAATTTCACTCAAATTATCAGATCGTTCTCTTCTCCGCCATGAGCATGCAAGGTGTTCATCTCGTTCTTCATCCATTTCATCAGATTTTCCAGATCGCGTGTTCATCTTCTTCGTGAAGATCTTCAAGACTCATACAACCTCCATCCGTTTTTCCAGTTTTGCCAGATTCATACAAGTACTTCATACACATTCCCCATATTTCTTCAAGATCGTTCAATGTTCATACGGTATTTTCCAAGTTTCTTCAAGATTCTTCAATCTTCATCCAGATCCGTATGAACTTCATCCTCTTCACATCGTTTTCCAGATTTTTTCTCCAAGATTCATCAAACCTTTAAATCCTTTTTTCCAAATCTTCAAGAACATTCATAAACCGTCATGTTTTCGTTCATCACAATGCAACAGATATGCGTTCATCATCTTCTTACCACCTTCTTCAATGATTTTTTTCCAGATCAACAATATCCAGATCCAACACCAAACTTCTTCAGATCTACAACGAGACTCCTTCGTCAACATCACGATCTATCAACTCCAGGATCTTCACCACAGATCAGCGTCAAACATCAATGAATCTTCATACGTTTTCCCAGCTTCGTTCAACAATCCCCAAGTGCTTCCCAGAAAATCTTCAAGCAAGATCCTCAACGATCATCATATCGGATCAACATCATCCATAACGCCTTTGTTTTCCTCCGAACACCAAGAACGTTGCAATGTCAACTTCCTTCGACAGGCGTGGTTGTTTAGATGGCTGTATTTTACCGTTGTTTTCTTATCGTTGATTTTTAGGTGGTGTTGACATTCGAAGGACGAGATCAAGTTGAAAGTGACGAAGGTTCTGAGGGAAGATTGAAGGAGCGGAAGAAGGGAGTATTATGTGGTGAGGGTTTGCTTGGATCGGAGGTAGCAAGGTTGAGACGGAGTGGTTTGTGGGGTTGACGCCGCCGCTGGTGAGCAAGGAGGAGAGGGTTATGGTTTCTGAAGATTGAAGTGGAGGAAGGTGATGAGTCCGAGTGGGGCTCCAAATGGGCTAATGGGCTGGATTGGGCCCAATTCTTTTTTCTGATCCATACTCCCAATATCTCGTTGCACCCCCTTCTCCTAGTTTGTTTTTTTCTATTTTTTTGTGTGTGTCACGAATGGGCTGGGCCCAGCGTTTTTTTTCCTGAACTACACCCTCCAGTTCCTGCGCGTACCCCCCTTCTGGGCTGTTTTTTTGGTTTTTTTTTCTCTGTATTATGGACTTAAGGCCTAGTGCGTTTTTTCTGCATTACACCATTTTGCAGATTGTACCCCCCTCCCTTGCAATTTAATTTTTCCACTTGTACCGGATGGTATGCTTGTAATAGTTTAGATTCATTTTTCCTATTTTTTCTGTTAAGAGATTAATTTTTAGGGATTATAGTATCATGCATATTTTTTAATATAGATTTAATATAGTTTTTTCCTTTTTTTTTTATAGAATATTATAGTATTTTAGATAGGAATTTTCTATGATATTTTCCATCATGCAGTTTCCTTTTAATTTTCTTTAGAATATTTTCTAGTAGAATTTAATTGTCGTATTTTAGGAGTAGACTATTATTTCCATTTCGTCGTTGGATTTCTCTCCTATTTTCGTTTCCTATCCGTTTTATCTTCGATTTTATTTTTGGCTGGCCGTGTGACACGATTCAATTGCAGAATGATTTTCGATATCATTTCTCTATCTTGTCTTTGACACGGACATCAATACGCTACCTCTTAGAGTTTGATTTCTCGTATAAGTCGAACCATGACGGTCTAAGCGTTACATTGGTTCCTGGTTCGAGCGTCCTCATCAAGGATCCAGAGAGGAGAAGATTGGAATGGAGCTTGCGCGCATGTCGAGAGCCAACGGAGCCGCTTCGTTCAACATCATCATCTTATTCAAGTCTTCAGGCAACCGTCGAGTGTTGTGAGCTGCATCGTTAGATACGTAGGGAATGACAGTTGAGGAGTTTCTTCTCAATCGTCTAGGATGTCTAGTATGGTACCCTTTGGGTGACATGCGACGCATTCGCTCCTACGTCTTAGGTTCTTGCGTGTGTGTCCCGAGTTCCTTCCCGTTTAGGCGTAGGCCTGCTTCCTCTTTGTTCTCGCCCCGTGCGATCGAAACCCCTTTTCTCTCGCGTTCAGGCGATCGAGACCCTTTTTCTCTTGCCCCCGTGCAATCGAGACTCGTTTTCCCGTCGAACTACGTTTGCTCTGATCTCTCGTACCAGACGAGAGTACGTAGGCATAGGATGCGATATCCTAGCGAGCTCCTTTCTACCTTCTTCCTGTTTCCCTGTTTGTTGTAGTAGGCTGAACTACAGCTGCTCTGATTTCTCGTACCGAGTGAGAATATGTAGGGATAGGATGCGATATCCTAGCGAGCACACTAACAACTAACCTCCCTGTTCTCTCGCTGCTGTGCGATCGAGACTTTCCCGCTAACGCATGTTATTCCTTTCTCTTGCCCTTGCGCATTTGAGACTAGACCGTAGTTCTAAGTTCCGTAGGTTCCCGTACCTCTAAAACCAACTTAATCTCTCACTCCTGTGTGATCTAGAACGCCCTGTCTACCCGTAGTTAGCCTGAACTACGTAAGCTCTGATCTTTCACGCTGTGTGGAAGTACGTAGGCACGAGATGTGATATCTCGGCGAGCCCATTCCCTGTAGTTTCCCGAAATACGTTGACTCTGACTTTCTCCCTTGAGAATATGTAGGCATAGAGTGCGATGTTCGATCGAGTCAATTTTCCGTTTAGCTTTAGCAGCCGTAGATAGATTGTTTTTGCATCCTTTAGACAAACCAACAAGCGTGGATCCCGTCGAGTACGACGGACGTGAGGGGTGCTAATACCTTCCCCTTGCGTAGCCGACTCCCAAATCCAGACAATGGTTGCGATGACCTTGTCTTATACCCTTTCGTCAGGTTTACTCTGAGCGTTTCCTTTCCCTCCTTTGGGATAAATAACGCACGGTGGCGACTCTTCTGTTTAGCCGGCACCGATTTTCGCAGTAGCGACAGGGGAAATCTTCTGCAATTGTGGGTTTCTCCCACAAAATTCGAAGTTATTCAAAGCAAGATTCAACCTAATCAGGGGCATCTTTTAAAGACCATGGGTGTTTCCCATGATGTATTTCAACATCGTGGTTGATCAAATCTTCAAATCAACATTCAGCCCAGTCAAGGGCATACCATTCAAGATCGTGGGCGTTCCCCGCGAAGTTCTTCAACCTTTTGTTGGGCAAATCGAAGAAGTTCAGTGCAAGATCCAGCCCGAGCAGGGGCATCTTCAGCAAAACCGTGAGCGTACCTCATGAAGTTGTTCAGCCTTTTGTTGAGCAAGACAAGACATCAAGACAAACTCAGCCCAGTCAGGGGCATCCTCTTTAGAATTCATGGGCGTAACCATGAAATCATTTCAACAAAGTTTTGATCTCCAAGCAAGACGGTGGGCGTACCCCGTTGTTTCATTTCAATCCAATCTTCCTCTTGGGTGTTCCCCAATGAGTCGTATCCAGCAAGCATGACCGTTGTTAATTGCCTTACTATCATCCTTTTGGTGATAGCTGAACTTCGTCATTTCAACCCAGCCTGCATCCTTTTGGTGTTGGTAACCTTCAATTTGTGTCGTTCTACCATTCTTTTGGTGATAGCGGCCTATTTGTTTGTGTTTCGCTCCGTCATCCTTTTGGTGGGGGGTCTGTCACTTGGATTGGTGACAGATTGTGCGATATTTGTTTGTGCTTCGCTCCGTCATCCTTTTGGTGGGGGGTCTGTCACTTGGATTGGTGACAGATTGTGCGATATTTGTTTGTGTTTCGCTCCGTCATCCTTTTGGTGGGGGTCTGTCACTTGGATTGGTGATAGATTGTGCGATAGTTTGTTTGTGTTTCGCTCCGTCATCCTTTTGGTGGAGGGTCTGTCACTTGGATTGGTGACAGATTGTGCGATATTTGTTTGTGTTTTGCTCCGTCATCCTTTTGGTGGGGGGTCTGTCACTTGGATTGGTGATAGATTGTGCGATAGTTTGTTTGTGTTTCGCTCCGTCATCCTTTTGGTGGGGGGTCTGTCACTTTGATTGGTGTCATATTGTGCGATGTTTGTTTGTGTTTTGCTCCGTCATTCTTTTGGTGGGGGGTCTGTCACTTGGATTGGTGATAGATTGTGCGATAGTTTGTTTGTGTTTCGCTCCGTCATCCTTTTGGCGGGGGGTCTGTCACTTGGATTGGTGATAGATTGTGCGATAGTTTGTTTGTGTTTCGCTCTGTCATCCTTTTGGTGGGGGTCTGTCACTTGGATTGGTGTCAGATTGTGCGATATTTTTTTGTGTTTTGCTCCGTCATCCTTTTGGTGGAGGGTCTGTCACTTGGATTGGTGATAGATTGTGCAATAGTTTGTTTGTGTTTTGCTCTGTCATCCTTTTGGTGGGGGGTTTGTCACTTGGATTGGTGATAGATTGTGCGATAGTTTGTTTGTGTTTCGCTCCGTCATCCTTTTGGTGGGGGGTATGTCACTTGGATTGGTGTCAGATTGTGCGATATTTGTTTGTGTTTCGCTCCGTCATCCTTTTGGTGGGGGGTCTGTCACTTGGATTGGTGATAGATTGTGCGATAGTTTGTTTGTGTTTCGCTCCGTCATCCTTTTGGTGGGGGGTCTGTCACTTGGATTGGTGTCAGATTGTGCGATGTTTGTTTGTGTTTCGCTCTGTCATCCTTTTGGTGGGGGGTCTGTCATAGTCATTAATGTCAGATTATGCGAGTGTTTTGCTCTATCATCCTTTTTGTGGTGGTAGTCGTGTGTGTTTTACCCCATCATCCTTTTGGTGATGACGACTTTCTGCCTATTATTTACGGTTGACTCAGAGGTTTACATCACCCAACATTTTCAATTCCCAAGCATTTCTTTTCTTTTCGGACAAATTCAGGGTTTTCTTTATATCTAATTGATTTCTACCTCGTAGGAAAAAACGTTGTAGGAGTTCATCTTACTCGGTCTAAGTTAATTAGATAGGGGCATCTGTCATACCCCAAATTTGTCCTACCCTATATATTATTGTCACCTGTACATTCGCCCACTAACATTATTCTAAAATCCAAAAATATGTTCCCTCTGCTTGTGGTTCAAGGTTGTGTAAGGTGACTCAGGCAAGTGATGAGTATTATTCAGTGGTTTTGACCTAATCTCGGTTATGCAAAGTTTGGTTCTAAGATTAAGGTTTGGGTATGATTCATTCAAGTGGTGCAGGTTTGAGCCTTTAATTAAGGCTTATACCTATTTAAGTTAGCTGTGGGTAATTCAAGTTCTCAGGCTGCATCAAGACAAATGCTCCATAATTGAAAATCATTAGAGTCTGATTCAACGGTGAATTAAGAGTTTTTGGGAAGTATACTAAAGTTCATACTTCAAGTTTAGATCCTTTGATTTTAAAGGGATTCTCTCGCTTTATAAAATTCATAACGAAGTTTCGTTCTTTTAAAGCTTAGATGGCAAAATTCAAGTATTGAGTATGGGGTGAGTTCGAGTTATGCTCATTTTAAGTAAAGGGATTTAAGAAAGTTGAAGTTAAGTTCTCATTAGAATTTCATTCTTGTTTGTTATCTTTGAAACAAAGAGACAAGGAAACATCATGAGTTAACTTTAATGTCCAAGCATGGAGAATGAGAGGGGTAGAAATGATAATAATTCAGGATCCAACTCATTGCAAGGTAGGTACCCATTGAAATAATAAATTGAAGATTGCAATTTCAAAATAGACGAGGCAATTACTTAGATTCAAAGGTACTCATGTCATAAATTACAAAGTTTCTTTAGAGTTTACAAGGTTTGGCTTACAAATATTTAGCTATTGCATTTAAATGTTAAGCTAATCCTAAGTTGAACCATATGTCAAGTCTTCCAAAATTTATTCCCATATCATCCACCAAAGCCTTGTTCTTATCACAAGCTTCACTCCAAAGCAAGGCAGCCTGTGTCGTCATGCTACGGATCTTCTTCGTTGTCCCGGGTTTCCATGACGCCTCATCAAAAGCCTCAAGACGATCCAAAGTGTTCTCGTTTTTTTTCCACCTACAAAATCAAAAGAACCATTACAAGTAAAGGCATTGAATTTAGACAAGTCATGATAATACAAAAACAAGGGCTGAGATTTCCTTCATTTTTATATCCTTGGATTACATAAAGCAATTCTTGAACCATGATTTCCCAGCAATCAAGCCAGTTCTAAAAAAAAACGGTATGACATGCTACAATGTACCTATTTCCAAGTTGCAGTAGACTTGGGGAGAACAAAAAAGATGAGGCCGAATTCCCAATAGCACAATTGACCCCTTCAAACTTGCAGCAAGTTTCACACAGCAGCTCCCAACAAATTTTAATCCAACCGCAGCAATAAGCATGGCCCTACAATGAATCGTAACGCAACTTGATTAGAACCTCACTGTACAACAGAAAATACACATCCCACCACGTTGTGAGGTACCCAAAAAGGACAACATCACAGCAATAACAATGAACTTTTTCCTAAACCTTCAGTAAGTCTGGGTACCGTGTACGACTCATCTCCAAACCTGCATAGTGCCACAACCAAAATCCGTGTCATTTACGACTTGCAGTGTGAAATAAGAGGATATAAAAAAAGAGAGAAAAAAGTACCTTCTCACAGCAGATACCAAGGACTGGACCCCATACAATGAAAAGAGCGTACATCATAACCACACCTCCAGCCACGACCTGCAGAAGGACAGTCCAGAGTGTGTTAGTCCATCACAACCACCTCCAAATAACCGACAAAAAAAAATCACGCATATGGCTATCTGAAACCGTCACAATTTCTTCTGTTCATGACCACTAAACCACGCACAAAGGGAACACTCACTCGCACAAAAACCAGTACCTGTGTATCGTACCACCAACCTTTTGCAACAGAATAATGAACCGTGAATGATGCATCCATTACCATAGAAGAGGACAGTATTAGCCACAACAGAATTCTACAGCTCGGCATAACAGAATCACTACCTCCAAATGTTCAATCAGAATTCCTAAACTAACCTCTAACAGAATTTAGATTCATTTCCTATTCTACCCTCTCACTTTCTCCATATGTGGGGATTCGATACACAACTTAAAGGGGGCTCAACCTTTAAGTAGGGGTTGAAAACTTCTTTCCTGGACCGGTCAATCTCTTCTTTGGTGACAGACCGCAAAAAGCCACCTTCTTCATCATGTATTATGAACCATCATAAGCTAAAATCCCTTCAGATAAACACAGCCAAAACCCAGACCACTTGTAATCCAAAGCCTAGAAAAAAATTCCTCTTGATCCATCCTTCCGCCCTTAACGGAACCCCAAACTGTAAAATATCTTCACCTTCAAACGATTCCCAACCTTTAACCCTAAACTTCAAAACCCAAATTCATTCTTCTTCAACCAACAACAAGCTAAAACCCATTTCATCGAAATTCCTTCGCTCTTCTTCAACCTCTAAACTCCAAACCAACCTTCATATCCCCAAACCTTCAACAACCCATAACACCCTCTCACTTTCTCCATACCTGAGAAGAGTTTAGTGTGAGATCGTTTAAAACCAGGTGGGTTAAGACACAGTCGCGTAATCATCTGATGTTGGAGAGTGATGAAGTTATTGTAGTCGTTCCGCATTGCAAAGAAGAATTTGTTGCTTTGATTTGTTTTTTTTCACGAAGAATCGCGATGGCAATTTATGGTTTTTGTTTTTTTTTTTTTTAAATTAGTTTATCCATTTTTCTGGTTTTGAAAGTTGTTGTTTTACCGTGTTGTTATGAATACTGATAAGGTGGAAGCATGTGAGCCACACCTCACTTTTAGGTGTTGTTGTTCATGGTCTGAGCCTGATGGCCCGTTTTGCTTGCTAAGCCACCATTTTTTTAGCACCCCCACTTAGTTTCTTGTTTTATCTATTTTGTTTTAAATTTTACAAGTCTTAAAATATTAGTTATTAATGTTTCACAATTAATTTTATGATTTCTTTTCTTTTAACTTTTTGTTACATATTAATTTCGATTTTTATTTCTCGTTAGTATTTCTCCATTTTTATGGGCCAATGACGAGACCTCCAAGTTATAGTTTGTCAAATTATTGACAAATAATAACAAACCCGAGACCAATTTTTTTTTCAAATTTTCATTTTCGTTTCTTATCCATTTTTATCCACTTTTTTCTTATTCTTTAGTCAATGAAGACTCTAATAATTATTATCAGTCAAATTATTGATAGATGATAATTTAGTCGAGACTATTTCATTTCCGCTTCATTTCCATTATTATCGGTCAAAGAAGGAGGTTCTTGGAATCTAGCATTCTTTGGATCTTCGAGTGAATAGTTCTCGAGGCACGCTCTTGAGTTATTATTCATTCAATCTTTTGACTTTTTTCAAAACATTTTTTCGATTAAAACCCTGAAAGAAGGAGATTCTTGGAATCTAGCATTCCTTGAATTTTCGAGTGAATAGTTCTCGAGGCACGCCCTTTGAGCTGTTATTCACTCAACCTTTCGACTTTTTCAAACTCAATCATTTTCCAACGTTCTCCTAAGTCGAATGCTCGTATGCATTCGCAACCCATATTTCGTACACGCATTCATAAATCCTCGTGGTTTTGATATTGGAAGCACCCTTAGGGACCAATATCATTTCTCACAATCTAACCCTTGACACGTCGTCAAGTCGGTTCCATCTTCTATCAAATCCTCGATACATCGTCGAGCCACTTCAAAACAACTTCCTTCCTCACATTCCATTTTTCAATCTTTTCACAAACGTATTTTAACCTTACGAAAGAGAGATATTCTTAAAATCTAGCATTCTTTGAATATCCGAATGAGTAACTCTCGAGGCATGCCCTTGAGTTGTTATTAGTTCATTCTTTCGATTTCAAAACATCCAACGCTTTTTATTCAACCCAATTTCCGAAAGAATTGAGTTCTTGGAATCTCGCATTCCTTGAATCCTTGAGTGACAAGCTCTTGAGGCACGCTCTTGGGTTGCTTGTCAGTCACTCTTTCGTCTCAAAATCAACTTTAACCCAATTCAATCCTGTTTCTTTTCGTGGTTGTTACCACGAACTATGACTGCTCTGATTCTTCATTCTCGTCCGAATGTAAGATACGTAGGCACAAGATTGCGATGATCTTGGCGAGCTACCTTCTATCCATCCTCCCATTTCTCCGTATCCTTTTCGTGGTTGTTACCACGAACTACGGACGCTCTGATTCTTTATTCATTCTTGAATATAAGATACGTAGGCACAAGATTGCAATGATCTTGGAGAGCACACTTCTATCCATATTCCGTTTTCCCCCCATCCTTTCCCGTAGTCGAACTACGACGCTCTGATTTCTCATTCTCGTCCGAATGAGCATACGTAGGCACAAGGGCCCCAATCCTTGGCGAGCACTCTATCCTCTAACCACCCATCTCCCCTAGCGTCTTAAACCTTTTACCCTACAAATTTTACCTTTATCTTCGAGAAGAAAAACAAGTAAACCTAAACAACACTCCCCACATTTACCTTAAGAGGTTCCCGTCGAGTACGACGGACGTGAGGGGTGCTATTACCTTCCCTTCACGTAACCGACTCCCGAACCCGGAACTTGGTTGCGACAGCCCTGTTCCTATCCTTTCGTTTTAAGAGGTTTTCTCGATATTTTCCTCTCCCGTTTATTCGGGAAAATAAAGTTCGGTGGCGACTCTGTCGAACCGCATTTCCGCGCCTTTCGCATGAGGGTCGTTTCTCCGAAATGTCTCTGTGATTTTTCGAGGTGCGACATCCAGCAACTCTCCAATCTGAGATTTCAACTCGGCTAACTCCACTGCCGACATCCTGTACGGCGCCATAGAAATAGGCCTCGTACCAGGGACAAGATCAATGCTAAACTCAACCTCTCTCCTCGGAGGCAACTCTATAATATCATCCGGAAACTCATTCACCACAGCTAACTCATCCAGCCTTGTCTTGTTGTCAACAGACAGTGATGCAAATAAAGGAAACACCTGCGCTTCCTCCTCCAACAAGGTTCTCAATTCCTTACCAGACAAGGAATCTGCCAACGCTTCCTCTTCAGGAGTCAAAAACAATAACACTTTCCAAAAACAATCGATGTACACTCGGTTGAACTCCAACCAGTTCATACCAAGTATAACATTCAAACCACCAAGTGGCAAACAGATCAAATCCACACCGAAGTCTCAGCCAAAGATAGTAAGTGGACACTTCAAACACACTAGCGAAGTAGTTACTAAACCAATCGAGGGAGTTTCAATAGTCATCTGTCGCTCAAGAGTAGTCGGCACCAAACCTAACCTCTTCACACAATCAACAGAGATAAACGAGTGGGTCACACCCGTATCAATCATAGCATTCAAAGGAATGTTATTGATAAAACAAGTACCTTTGATCGAACTTTCTCCATCTTCCGCTTGAGTTCCCACAACTGCAAATACTTTACCCGCCACCTGAGGCGCCTGAGCCTTCCTCGGCTTCTCACAATGAGTACTAATGTGGCCCTTCTCACCACAATTATAACAAGTAGGCATATTAGTCCTACAATCCGCCATCACATGGCCCAGCTTCCCAAACTTGAAGCACTTTTTCGCATCAGGAAGACAATCATTGGCACGATGAACCATGCCACCGCACCGGAAACACTGCATACCAGCCAACGCCCTACCCTCTCTAGGCTTCCTATCAACAGCACCCTTGAACTTCCCCTTACCAGTCGGAACACTGTAAGGAGTACCACCGTACCTTTGTTTACCCTTACGATCACTTGCCGCTATGTAGTGTGCGATCCTCGCACGATTATCGTTATCATAGATACGACTCCTACTCACCAACTCAAGATAGCTCCTGATTTTCTGACATGCAATTCCCATCTTGATCTCTGGCCTCAGCCCATTCTCAAATTTCAGACACTTCGAAGTTATAGCTTCCTCAGTATTGTAATGAGGACAATACTGAGCCAGCTCCTCAAACTTAGCCGCATACTCGGCTACCGACATACTGCCCTGTTTCAATTCCAAAAATTCCACCTCTTTAGCACTTCTGACATCTTCTGGAAAATACTTCTCCAGAAATCCAGACCGAACCACCTCCCAAGTAATCGGAGTCCCCAAAGCTTCCATCCTCTGACGACAATTATCCCACCAAGCCTTGGCCTCCCCCTCGAGCATGTAAGTACCGAACCTCACCTTCTGCTCGTCACTGCACCCCATGGTTCTGAATATCTTCTCAATTGCCTTCAGCCATTTCTGTGCAGCTACCAAATCCAGAATTCCACCTTCAAACTTTGGTGGCTTGTTGCTCTAGAACTTCGTCAGGTCTCTAAATTGAGCTCCCGTAGCCAGATTCTGGTTGGCCACTACTTGTGCCATAGCCTGCATCGCCGTAGCCAATGCCACGTCATTTTTCCCAACCATTCTACTCAATAACAATCCAGGTTAATAGAAAACAAGCAACTCTATCCTATAGACAAACTCAACACACTACACTGGCCGGACGGACCGACCTGCTATGATACCAACTTGTAACACCCTGTTCCCAAAATAAAATAAAACAAACAATTAAAACACATATCAGAGTTTCTTTCCTAAACGGGATGCCACAATACACATCAAAGTTTCCACAAATATTTTTCCAAATAATTTAACTGAATTTTTCAATAAAATTGCAGCAGAAAAAGATATGGTCTGTCATAACACAAAATATTATATACATACATCATCCATATCCATCACCATCATCATCATCATCATATGTACCAAAAACAGATACGCCACAGGGGCACACACATCAACATCGATAGTAAAACTCCCAAAACGCCCCGGTGTTATGTATCAGAGCAACCCTACAGAGACACAACAATCCAACAAGCTAAACACCTGGATTGTCTGTACTTCCGAAGAAGCACAGACCACAACAGCAACAAAAGGGTGAGAATTACGATTAAATAATAATGGTATACTAGTACATGAAATAAAAGGCAGAAATCAATAATAATACTATTTCATATACATATCATCCGGACTCACAGTCCTACCATCAACCATAATATACAATCACGTAACAAATGCGCTCACACAACTTTTAACATACGGTACCGACTCACAATCACGATGGGCATCGGGCCCTCAACCCTCCTCACAGGAGCACATATCAATGATGGGAACTTGGCCATCAACCCTCCACAATGGGAGCACCATAACAATACCGATGGACACCTGGCCATCACCCTCCACAACGGGAGCACATCTCCAATGGACGCCTGGCCATCACCCTCCACTATGGGAGCACCTCATTAACATCGATGGAAACATGGCCATCACCCTTCCCACCGGGAGCACAACACCTTAACATCGATGGACACATGGCCATCACCCTCCCCACCGGGAGCACAACACATTAACATCGATGGACACATGACCATCACCCTCCCCACTGGAAGTACAACACATTAACATCGATGGACACATGCCCATCACCCTCCCCACCGGGAGCACAACAACAATACCGATGGTCACTGGGCCATCACCCTCCTTTACGGGAGCACACAACAATATTCACACGCATCAAACATCTAGCACACCAAGTGCACATCGATCCTATTGATCCACCCCTCACACAACATATACATATACACGACGCACAAGGCGTACCGATCCCAAGGATCCACTCACATCATAAAATACATACATAACCAGCACACAAAGTGCGTCGATCCCACGGATCCGCTCACCACACAACTTATCACATACTATGCATACAAGGCATGTCGGTCCTACTGACCCAAATACATCACATAACCGCACACAATTGCAACGCATAATAAGCGTATCGATCCTCGCAGATCCACTCACCACAACACACCAACAAAACACGCTCAAGGCGTCACGATCATACTGATCCTCACATCTCACACACAGTACACTCACGGTTCACACATCTCACGTACACATCCACAAAGGTTCATACCTAATGGGTAATCCACCAATTATGCCTCTTGCAATAAACGCCGGCCAAACAGCCCTACAACCACCAACTTACGCTCGCATCAGCATCTCCAGCAAGCCTCTCATTGCACAAGACCAATGAGGGTCCAAGTCCACAGCGGAACAACACAACAACAGCAGAAAAATAGAAAACTGTTGATGGGCTCGCTGGCACATTCGCCCGGCGAAGCCCCGCAGCGAACACTCGCTGCCATTCGCCTGGAGAAACCTCTGGCGAAGCCAGACAAAAGCTTCTGCCAGGATTCGCTGGCTAGTTCGCCCGAAGAAGCCAGGCGAAGGCTCTCCCCTTCATTCGCCCAGCGAATACCTGCGTACTCAGAAAAATTCTGTGCACCAGAATCTTCATCCACTCCCGATTCCGCCCGATTAAATCAAAACTCGCAACTAACAACATGCTACAACTGAGCTACGGGTCTATTCCCGATTCTATCCAATAAAACACATCATCTGCTCAAATTATCGACTTCTGGCATAACTCCGAAACTACTCAAAAACCCCAAATTCATTCAACCCAAAATTCCCAGCACATGCAAACGAATTAATCATCAAACAACACAACATTCACATCAATAACAGCATGCAATCGACATCAAACATCAAGAAATCTATGGGGATTAGGGATTTCCCCCTTTCTACCGATTAATCATGCATTTACCGAATTTAACCGATTATTCTCCCCCCTTACCTCAATTCAAGCTTTGATGATGAACAAGCTCCTCAATCCACACGATTTTGCTTGCTCTTACTTTGCTTTTCTAATCGTGCACTTCCTCCTCTTGTTCTTGTTCTTCATACACGTTCTCTTTCTCCTTCCAAATCTATTTTTCACCAAATGCCAAGTTTACCCCTCATCCCTAAGTAATACAACTTATTTTCCATTTTCCCAAATAATATTTTCTTCATATGTTTCTAAATTCACCAATAATCCATATTTCTTAATTTTCCAAAAATCCAATTTATTAAATTTCCCTCATAATACATTAGTATTAATCATCACATTTTATCACTATATATTACCACTATGAGTTCTTTATCCTCAAAGTAAATCCACACAAATACACCAACAAATTCAAAAATAACACCGGAACCCGAAACTGATTAAAACGGGCGTTACATCCTTCGCCTGGCGAACACGCCAGCAAAGGCTGATGTTGGCTACTGTAATGGTTCGCTACCCACTCGTTGGGCTTCGCCTGGCGAACCTTCACTTCTGCTCGCCTGGCGAACGCTAGCGAATCTGCGAACCCAGAACCCCAACAAGTCCAAAATCACAAAATCATCACAAAATCAACCGATTCAATCCCAACCAGTTCCAGTAGTTTTAGCCCAACATTACCCGACTAAACTACTCCATTTATTCCGGATTCTAACCGTTCAAACATCGATTCTTACCGATTAATCCATTTTGACCTAAAATGGAAAAAGATGGAAAACTCTCCAACAAATCCAAACACACACATACATAATCATAGACATCGATAAGATAATAAGATTTCACACCCTTACCCGATTAAATCGTATCCTAGATGTTGTTCTTGATGATTCTCCAAGTTTTTTCTCTTCTCCCTTTCCTTCTCTTCCTTTTCTCTTCTTTCTATTTCTATCTCTCCTCTTACCACTTATATTTCTTTCTATTCTATTTCCCTCAAAATATCTACTAAATCCATTTTCTCACAAAATATCCAACTTAACATTAAATACTAAATGTCTAAAATACCCTCCAATCTATTTCCCCGAAAACTCTCAAAATCGGTAAAATAGCCTAATATGCAAACATAACATATTAACACCTAAATTCCACAATTAAAATAATAATCATCCAAATAAATCAAAAAGATTCAACAAAAATGGGAAATTAGAATCAGGGCGTTACATATCACCCTTTTCTTTCGCCCCCGTGCGATCGAGACTCCCTTTTCTCTCGCCTCCATGCTATCGAGATCCCTTTTCTCTCGCCCCCGTGCGATCAAGATTGTTTTCTCATAGTTAGCTGAACTACAACTGCTCTGATTTCTCATGGCAGATGAGAATATGTAGGCACAAGATGCAATGTCTTGGCAAGCACACTAACAACTAATTTCCTTTTTTCTCTCGCTTCCGTGCGATCGAGAGTTTCCCACTGACAACTAATCTCCCCTTCTCTTTCCCTAGCGCAATCGAGACTAGCCCGTTGTTCTAAACCCTTAGGTTCCCCGTACCTTTTTTTAACCCATAACATACTACGTCCGTTCTACAGCAAATAGGTAACGCCTAAGTCTCCAATGGTCGAGCAACAGTACACCTAACTGCTAGAATGTGTGCACTAGTATCGTCTATCTTTTCTCTCGCTCATCGTGCGATCGAGATCTCTACCGGTAGTTAGCCCGAACTATGTTTTGCTCTGATTTCTCATGCCAGATGAGAATACGTAGGCACAAGACGTGACGTCTTAGCGAGCAATCCCCCTCATAGTTTCCCTAACTACGTTGACTCTGACTTTCCCATTGCACAAGAGAATACGTAGGCATAGGGCGACGATGCTCTATCAAGTAAGTTCTTTCCGTTTAGCTTTAGCAGTCGTAGATAGTTTTTTTTCACCCATAGACTAGACAACAAGCGTGGATCCCGTTGAGTACAACGGACGTGAAGGGTGCTCATACCTTCCCCTTGCTTAACTGTCTTTTTCCCTTTTTCGTAGGTTTTCTCTGATCGTTTCCTTTCCCTCTCTTTGGGATAAATAACAAACGGTGGTAACTTTTCTGTCCTTGTCGGCCCCCTCTTCGCAGCGATGTGACACCAGGTAAAGGAATTATTAGTGAGAGAACTAGGGAAATAATTTATCCTAAGGCTCTCATCATTAGCTATTTCTCCGGCTTCAATTATATACTGAGCCACATGTTCAACAGTCGATTCCGTCGTGTCCCCTGAGAATTTAGTGAATTTAGGCACCTTCATCCTAGTGGGTAATTCTGACTGGAGAATATAATCCATTATCGGTGATGTGTAATTTGGCCTAGTAAAACCAGTGTTTACCCCATTTCGAGCCATTATCCTTTCAACCATGGCTGCTAAGTTATTGTCGATAGCCATGTTGTTACGTCGAACCTGTTGGATAACATTGTCTACATCTTAGTTTCGATTTACTATGATTACTCTCGGGTCTCTTTCTCCCGGGATTGGTATCTGATCCCTTGGTGGTTCGACTCTGTGTGGTTCGAGCCTGGGGAGTTTGACCCTCCCTTGATCCACAGTAGTTGCATTCCTAACAGCGGTTGGTACACCCATGAATTCAGCCAGCCGTGTTAATTGTATTGCTAATTGTTAGTTGGTTTGAGTAGTATTTGGGTCAAAGGCTGAAAGATTTCACCCATAGTCTGGGACAAAGTTTTAACCATTTACAAATTGCTCTCATCCATTTGCTGTCTCAAATACGCTATCGAAGTATTATTCAGATTGGGGCCTGTCGCTACTGCGAAAATCGGCGTCGGCTGAACAGAAGAGTCGCCACCGTGCGTTATTGATCCCACGGGAGGGAAAGGAAACGCTCAGAGTAAACCTCACACAACACGGGAAAGGTATGGTCGTCGCAACCAAAACCTGGATTCGGGAGTCGGTTACGCAAGGGGAAGGTATTAGCACCCCTCACGTCCGCCGTACTCGACGGGATCCACGCTTGTTTTCGGGTATGGATTGTTATTCTATCTACTCCACAGGGTTAAGGGTTAAAAGAAAAGAAAATGACTCGACAAAGTATCGCACTTTATGCCTACGTATTCCCGCCTGGAACGAGAAATCAGAGTCAACGTAGTTCGCCTACCTACGGGAAAGGAGGGGAAGGTTGCTCGCTAGGATATCACATCCTATGCCTACGTACTTTCATACAACATGAAAGATCAGAGCAAACGTAGTTCGGGCCACGTACGATACAAGTCTGTCTTGATTGATTTTATTCCTTCTGAAAAAGGTTTTTCTGATTAGCAGTCCAAGCGGACAAAAATGGCGTTTTGATGAGTTCACATTCTTTTACGGAAGAAGTGTCTTTTATTGTGTTTGAAATCCTATCATATTTTTTCTGTTTGTTTTGAGAAAGAAGAGACAAAACTCTAACCTACGGTTGCAAAGGGAATCAAACTATCCTAATGTTATCATGCATGGGTTAAGACCTAGTGTCTATCATGCTCCTCTCTTGCACAGAGAGAAACAGAGATCCTAAGGGAATAGACGGAAACAGAAACAATAGCAAACAGACAATAAAGCAGTAAAATGCATGGATGCAACAATACAAGCGAGGCAAGGGAGTCCCGCTCAACCTCGAACCTAGAAAACAATAGGCAAAAGTAAACAGGATTCACTTTTAACCCAACAGGTTAACCAGCAAACAATACAGTCAGGAAAACTAATCAATACATCAGAACTGAACAACAACTAAAATTAACAGCCATAGCAGCTCTGCATCATCACCTATCTTCAAGTCATCTCCAATCAGCCATAAGCTTCAGCAAGCCTCAATCTCCATCTCCACAGCCTTCAAGCAAGCTCTTTGTCCTCAATCTTCAGTCTACAATGGCTTTTCTTCAAATCTCAAACCTCCAGGATAAGGGATCAATCACAAGAGTGAATTGGGTGTTAAGCAATTAGTTGGCTACCAAGGGTGGCAAACAAACTGCTACTAACACATAAGATATTTTCTCTCAAGAATTCTATCCCTTAGACAGTAGCACCAAGCCTTCCAAAGGAAGGGGGTGAGTGTCTTAGAGAGACTCTGCATCACAGAGAAGAATGGAGGCAATCAAGACCTTCCATGTTTGAAAATCAAGTTGACTACTCTAGGGCTCTGCCTAACTCCTAGATCCTACAAACTTCAACAGTGTTGCACCCCAAAATTTGGCCAACCGGGTCTCGTATATGGCTCGATGTTTCGACGCATAATCGCATTCGCATCTGCATATTGCATACAGTGCATTTTTCATTTATTTTGATTTTATCGGGATCACGGCTCTCGTCTCGTGTTTCAGGTGTTTTTAATCAGTTTAGATAGGTAGAATCGTATTTTTGGGATATTTCGGTGCCCGTTTATTTTTACCGGCCATTTTGGCGCGCTCTCGCGGTGTTATGTGTCGTTCGGTGCTTATTTTTTTCCTCTGGGAATTATTGTGATTTTTCTGGATTTTATTGGCCATTTTTAGATTTTTAATAGATTTTTAATCATTTTAGAATATTAATAGGATTTTTAATAGTTTTAATTCTTTTTAAATAGTTTTTAAATAGTTTTAATAGTTTTAAATCATTTTTAGGGTTTTTAATAGTTTTAATTCTTTTTAAATAGGTTTTTAACCATTTTTAGGATAATATAGAATTTTTAGAATATTAATAGGATTTTTTAATAGTTTTAATAAGCTTTTTAATCTTTTTGATATAGATTTTTTCTTATTAAATAAATAGTTTTTGTTAATAGAAATTAAATGTTTTTAATTTTAGATATAGAATAATAATAGATTTTTTCTTTTATTAGTAAATAGCTTTTAATAAATAATATAGTTTTTTCATAGAATTTAATATAGTTAATTAGGATTTATAGAAATTAATTAGATTAGTTTTCAGATTTAATTAATTGGGTTTAGTTTAGTTAATTAGGTCTAGTTAGTGTAACTGGGCTAATTCATTTCATTTACAGTTTTTTAGGGTTTATTATCTTTTTTCGTGGGCCCACTTCGCAGGCCCAGAGTTCAGTTTTTGTCCAATTCAAAGTCCAGCTTTTTCCAGCAATTGCCAGAAAGTTCTAGAACGTTCCAGAAAGTCTCAGTGTTATAAATGCCAGCTCGTCCACGTGTGAAGAAGAGAGAGGACCCCACGCTTCATCATCACACACACGCCACGCACCCTCAGCCTCCTTCACCTCACTGCCACGCCAGTCCCCACGTGGCAACCATGCACTCTCTCACCCCACTATCCCCACCACGTGGCTTCATCCCGTCCTCCCTCCCCTTGCATGCGGGCCACGCGGCAACCACCAAGTCCTCGCCTGAATACCCACCGGCCGGCATGCATGGCCGGCGGCCACCATCAATCCCACCGGAAACCCAAAAACCCAGAATCCACCTCCAACTGATCATCATCTCCGATCATCATCATCAATAGCCGCCGGAGATACCGCCGGAAATTTCAAGTCATCACCGGGAAACTCATCAGTTCATCATTTTTCAGAAAGTTCAGATTCTTCATCATCAAGAATCATCATCCCCCAATCATATTCCTTTCATCTCCGATCGTCCTCAGAATCGACCTTCATCAACAACCGTGGTTTTCCCAGCATTCTTTAAGGAACTTCATCTTCTTCAGGAAGATCTTCCAAATCGTCAACCGAACGTCAACATTCATCAAGGTCCATGAATGTTCATCACCATTCATAATATTTCCAGAAAACTTCAAGGTTCTTCAGAAAAACCCAGGTCCTTCATCGTCGAGTGCACCATCTCCAGAACGAAGCTTCAGCGAATGTCATCAAGAATCTCCAACAGTTCTAGAACTTCATCATCTTCGTTCTGATTTCTGGAACCGTTCAAGATCCGTTAACATGCAATCTTCATGGATCTTCAATTATTTCTCAGGTTCAACCGTTCAGCAAGAATACTCAGCTTCACCTTCATGTTCATCGCGATCTCCAGAATACTCCAGACATTTCCAGAATTTCGTTCATCAAACATTCACTGAACATCTCCATCAACACTATCAATATAGATCCATTCGTCCATTTTCAGGGTTTGTCTTCAACGATCTTTGATCAGATGACAAGAAACATTCCAGAACCTTCAACGTCTTCTTCAAAGTTCGTCGTTCTTGCAAGAACATCACAGGTTCTTCTTCAACTAACCCAGAATCTTCAAGAATCTCGTCATCATCAGAAATTCCAATAATTCTTTTCTTTGGATGTTTCTGGAGTTTGGTTTGTGAAAGAGATATGGAGAGAGAGGTGGATACGAAAAGAAGATAAAAAGGTTGATTCTGAGAGAGAAAGCTGAAACGGAGAGAAGTGAGGGACGGCGCCGTTTGGGGTAGGTGAACAGTAAGAGGAGAGTAAAGGGAATTAGGGTTTCTTTTCTGCTGAAGTGGAAGAGGATTGGCTCGTGGGCCTTGGGCCCAATGCATTTTTCACCTACACCCCCGTTTTTCCATATTCCCCCCCCCCCCCCTCCGTTTGATGTCTGATTGGGCTAAGCCCAAGGTAATTGGCCGATGCACCCTCGTTTCAACTCCACACCCCCTCCCAAGTTTTTCTGGCTGAGGCCAGCAAATGCGCTGGGCCCAATTTGCTGTGTTCTTTTTATTTTTTTCTGCTTATCACTCCCCTGTACCAGCACACCCCCCTCCCTTGTATTTTTTGTTTTTCTATTTTTTTTATATAGTTTAATTGTTTCATATGTGAGAAAAATAAATAGAAAAATGTATTAAAAAAAAAGAGAAATAAAAAATAGAAAAAGAAGAAAGTGAAGAAAAGTATAAAGGAGAATATATTGAGGAAAAAATAGTAGAAAAAGATGTGTTGGAAGAAAGTGGAAAAAGAAATGAATAAAAAGGGGAAAGAAAAGTATATTGAAAAGGAAAAAGAATGTTTTGAAAAAGAAATATTGAAAAAGAATGTGAAAAATATAGTGAAAGAGTATGAAAAAATATTGAAAAAGAATATGTGAAAAGAATGTGAAAATATTTGAGAAAGTGAAAAATACATGAAATAGTGTGGAAAAAAGGAAAAAATATTAGTTTAATATTTTTTAGAGTGTATTTCTTCATAGAGATATTTTACGCACGATTTTAGGATAGTTTAGAAGCCCACTTGTTAGGGGGCTATTTTCCATTCGATTTTTCAGGATAGGATAGGATAGTATTTCCTAGGAGATTATTATTTTCAGTATTCAACTCATTGTAATCATTTTTCAGAAGATTAATAAAACGAGATTTGAGCTGTGGTCCCGAAGTAGTCGAACTACAGCTGCTCTGATTTCTCGTACCAGACGAGAATATGTAGGCATAGGATGCGATATCCTAGCGAGCACACTAACAACTAACCTTTCGTTCTCTCGCTGCTGTGCGATCGAGACTTTCCCGCTGACGACTAATTGTACCCCTCTTTCTCTCTTGCCCAAGTGCATTTGAGACCAGCCGTAGTTTTGCCCATAGGTTCCCGACCCTGTGAAACCAGTTGTTTTTCTCACTGCTGTGTGAGAATGTTTTGTTTAGCCGTAGTTAGTCTGAACTACGTAAAGCTCTGATCTTCCGTGCAATGTGGAAGTACGTAGGCACAAGACGCGAGGTATTGGCGAGCCAATTTTCCCTGTAGTCCCGAACTACGTTGACTCTGACTTTCTCTCTTGAGAATACATAGGCATAGAGTGCGACGCTCTATCGAGTCAATTCCCTTCCGTTTAGATTTAGCAACCGTAGATAGATTGTTTGCATCCTTTAGACAACCCAAGCAAGCGTGGATCCCGTCGAGTACGACGGACGTGAGGGGTGCTAATACCTTCCCCTTGCGTAACCGACTCCCGAACCCAGGTTTTGGTTGCGATGACCATACCTTTTCCCGTTTTTTGCGAGGTTTACTCTGAGCGTTTCCTTTCCCTCTGTCGGGATAAATAACGCACGGTGGCGACTCTTCTTTCAGCCGGCGCCGATTTTCGCAGTAGCGACAACTGGTGACTCTGCTGGGGAACGATAGTTTCCTAGGGATCCAACGTCCCGAAAGCGAGTCAGTTTTGGGATCCAACGTCCCTTAAGAGAGTCAATCCTAGCGCTTGTTTGCTTGGCTATTGGGGCTTATTTATTGATATTATCTGTTGCTGTTGGGGTGTTACGGGTGTTCTATGATTGAGTGAGAAGCCGGACCTGGGCTTGAGTATGCACCTAGATATAGTTGCGGAGAAGTAGTAGACGAACCTGTCTGCTGAGCAGGCACAGTTCCCTACGAAAATCTGCGCTCAGACGAGGTTCTCGCAGAGGTGCTCCTTTCCGGTCCTGAGGATCTGAGGGGAGTCCAGACGTGAGGATTGTTGACTCTGGGAACCGATCATTTGGAAGTTAGCTAAGTGAGGCCTCTTCAGGACTCGATGATGCCACTCCTTCTGGGAATCGTATCGTCAGTTCTGAAAGTCTGTGACGCTGACGACCACATAGGATGCCGTACCTTATCAGATATAGGTCCATACCTGTGAGTGGGAGGTTTTTTTTGTGCAGGAAACTTGACATCCAACCTACCCGTCATTCTGGTCTTCTCTTCAGAGCAAGCGTACTCCGTCAGCCGTGCAGCAGTATTTAGATTGTGTGGGGGCTGTGATCCCGTGTTTGTTGCATTGCATTGCATTTGCATAGGCATCTTCGCATCATGTTGCATACCATTCGCCAGCTAGTCAGAGCTCTTATCCAGCCGTTATTTTGGTTCTGAAGGTGAATATTGAAGACGACCAAGAGGTTGAAGCAGATTTAAAGTAGATTTGAGCAGAATCGAGCATCGAAGTCAGCGGAAGACCATTGGTAGCTATGTCAGAGAGCAGCTTCCAGTTTGTTGATACCTTGTCAGGTTTCACCGTGACGTCCAATCCTCTGTATGGATCTCCGCACGACGAAGACTTTCCGCAAGTAAACAACCTTACTGCAGCTCAGCTTGTGCAGCCATCTGCTGAAGACCAAGGTCTGCATGAGCAGTTTGTTACCCGAGGTGAACGTTCTCCTTCTGTTGATGTCTCAGACTACCAGGGTTTTGCCTTCCCTGTGCCAAAGCCCCGAAGAGAGGTCCCGACAGCAAAGAATGAAGACCCATTAGCTCCCGTGTATGCTGAAAGGTTTCGTGCATTAGATGAGAGATTCAAAGCCTTGAAAGGTAAAGACGCTGTTACTCCTAGTACTGCAGATATGTGTCTGGTTCCTGGCCTAGTGTTACCTTCGAAGTTCAGAATGCCGAGGTTTGAAAGGTACAAAGGAGATAGTTGCCCGAAGCAACATTTGGTGATGTTCTGCCGAAGAATGACTTCGTTTGTGCACAACGACAAGCTGATGATTCACTGCTTTCAAGATAGTCTGACTAGGGCACCTCTGAGTTGGTATATGCAGTTAGAGCGTGATCAGATCCGATCATGGATGGACTTAGCCAATGCCTTTCTGAAGCAATACGACTATAATCTTGACGAAGCTCCTACTCGCGTGCAACTGCAAGAATTGTCCCAAGGGAACAATGAATCTTTCAGAAAGTATGTTCAGAGATGGAGAGAATTTGCTGGTAGAGTGCAACCACCGCTCCTAGACCAAGAGCTGAAAGGCATGTTCGTAAACTCCTTGCAGAGCCCGTACTTCGAAAGAATGTTTGAAACCGCACCAAATTTCTTTGAGTTGGTAAGGACGGGAGAGCACATCGAGTATGGTGTAAAGACTGGAAGAATCCCGAATGTTTTAAGAGGTCAGGCCAGTGAAACTGAATCTCTCTATAGCTCTCAATCTGAAGATGAAACTATGATCAATGCGGTCCTGACAGATGTTGGATATCCTCAAGTCGAATCGGTGAAATCTGTTGGTTCTCCATCTTCTCAGCGGTCAGTATCTTCTGTGTCTCGTTATTCTGGACAGACAACTGTGCCTGGGGCACCCCGTCGGGAACCTTATGTCACTCCTCTTGCAAGTCCACGAGCCCGTGGCCGAGGTTATCAGAATCAGCGTCAGAACCAGAACCGACCTCGTAACAACTTGGAACGAAGGAACGCTCCTTTCCATCCAGTCCCTGTGCCGTATAGCCAGATTCTTCCGCGTTTGATTCAGAATTCTTTGGTGGAACCAAAAGCTCTCAAGCCCGTGCCAGAGCCTTACCCTCCAGGATACAATCCCCACGCTCAGTGTGGTTATCATGGTGGATCTCCAGGGCATTCAACTGAAGAGTGCAAAGCTTTCCAGGCGAAAGTGCAGCAGTTGATTGACCAGGATCGCATTTCCTTTCGAGAAGGATTTCTGTTTGTTCATCCCAACCGCTCAGCCGTCTAAGCTCGTAGACTCGGAAGGTATTCCCCAGCAAAAGCCAGTGATTCAGACGGGTGGGCGCCCTCAGCATTGGCAGTCCTCAGACTTTATATCATTTGCATTTGTAGTTTCTTTTCTGTTAGTTACTACCTGCTTTTAAACATTGTATGTTTCGAATGGTGATAATAATAAAGTGACTATGCATTTTTCTGAATTAATCATGTCGCTGTCGCTCATTTACTGCATTGCACTGACACTTGCATTTTTATTCACTCCACTTTATCACCGTGACTAGCAAAGATTGGAGGGAGGATGACGAAACTAAACTCATAACCGATGATCGTATGCTTTTAGATAAGACTTTACCGATGACGTATAAGGCATTGTTGCAAATCCCTAAACACTGGAGATATAAGGAGTTAGTCCCTTGTTAACCACTTCGAGCCGGGAAGTAGAAGTTTTTTTCGGACTTTTTAAACCCTCACATCTTAACCCGGGGCAGGGTAGTTGTCAGTTAGCTTGACCAAGCATTCAAGTCTTACAGAGGAGTGTTGTCTTTCAAGGACCAATCAGTTTGCACCTTTCAAGAGGTCAAAACTCACCAATCAGGAGTGAGACCGTTATAATCCTTTCGGAGCAATCAAGACAACCAGTGTCACACGACTTTGTTCCAAAAGAAAGAAATAAGAAAGCCCGCTAAGTAAAAAAGGAAAAGCTAGAAAGCAAATACTTAGGCAAAAATCAGGGCATCCCGCTGGACTTCAAAAGAAAGCGAAAAAAAATCGAAAAGAACTCAAAAGGAGTCAGTCCAGGAAAAATTAGGGAATCAAAAGAATGGAAAAGAAGGGATAAGAAGAATTTTCCCCAGCAAATCACAAAGTCGTGTACACAGACACCGAAAGCGAAGAAGGAGTAACTATCACTCTAGAAGAAAAGCTTTGTGAGTTCCTTAACTGTGGGTCTTACCATTCAGCATACCTCTCGAAGAGGCGAGCGCTTGTGCCAGGTTAACTGAACCTTAGGATCGGAGATCATCACGTAGAAGGGGTGGGTACAAATCAAAATTTGAGCCAAATATCCTTTGTTTCACGAACCGTGAACCCGACCACGATACAACCCTTAAAAGACCTAATTGAGGTAGGGTTAGTCTGAAGCGCATTACGATAAGGCTGAGTAACCTGACTCCTTCATGATTTGCTAGTCACATCTTTGTTGTATTTTTCACTGACCACATAAGCACTACGTTTGAACTTTGTTTCACTCGTCACTCACAATCATATGCATGTAAATGAGTGACAGCTCAAATTTTTTTCAAAATCTGCATAACCACTGCATTGAGATTACCATTCGTAAGCAGACGATTCCAATTGCAGGTTAGTAGTTAGCATGAAAGAAATTCCAACAGGGAGTAATCGAACAGGACTGAGTAATCCAGCAGTCTGAACCATGATGGCGTATGTTGTGAAGACCTGTGAATCAGGGGCATTAATTTCCAGTGAGTTCGGAATCAGTTAGTCTGAGGACCAGTCCCGAAGCTTCAGTTGATCAGGGGAATTTTGTTTGAAAAGCAGTTAATCAGAAATGAGTTTTCTCGAGAACCAATCAGGGGCAATTATGCAGAACGTTGAGATTTGAAAGCAGATACTTCCAGTGGATAATCAGATCGGGTTAAGTCGCTAGAACGCTCATTCAGGGGCAAGTCATCGCAGAGAATGTTGAAATCAACTGGGTTGTTAGGTGTTTAATTGGAGATTGAATTCTGTTGTCGTACAGATACCGGGGCAAATATTCTCGAAGTTGTCTCGTAGCAAGCTGTTCAGAGCAAGTATTCCCAAGAGTTAGACTGGGGCAAGTTGCATTGTACTGGGGCAAGTTGTTCAAGCCAGTCTTGTTACCCCCAGCTGAGTGCACTGGGGCAAGTTGTTTAAACCAGGCTGTTTATCCCCAGCCGGAGTTGAGTATCGGGAAATCATGTCAGTACCCTTATCAAAACCTGAACCTTTCAAGTAAGGAAAACGCCGTGTTTCCGTGGGATCATTATCCTACAGTTTAAACCTGTTGCATGTCAGTAACCAGTCATTTCCAAAGTCCAGTTCTCGCCTGGCAAACCGGTAACCAGTTCTCGTCTGGCCCACCGTCTGTAAGCATCAGTTCTCGCCTAGTGCAGTTTACCGTAAGCATCAGTTCTCGTCTGGTACATGTCATTTGTAACCAGTTCTCGTCTGGTCACCGTTTCTTCAAGTGTTGTATCAGTTCTCGTCTGGTACATGTTGTCGCATAATCAGTTCTCGTCTGATCATCGTGTGTTTTAACCTATGTGTTATACCAGTCCTCATCTGGTGTACGTCAGCTTTCAGCCAGTTCTCGCCTGGTTGTCTATACCTCAGTCCGTTATCCAGTCAGCCCGTCTGATGTCCAAACCAAATCAATTCTCGTCTGATATCCAGAACCCGTAAGTCAGTTCTCGTTTGACAACCTAACGTGTTTCCCTATCGGCTCTCGTCTGGTAGTCTACCCTGAATGCTAGTTCTCGTCTAGTATTTCTTATATCTCCCACTGTGTACATAATCCACGTTTATTCTAAACCAGAAAAAGCAAAAACCTAAAGGTATCTGACACAGTATTTCCCAATGACCCGCATGTTGTCATGTTCCCCGATACGAAGCTCGACGGATGCCAGCGCTCCGAGTAATGTTTGAATTCCTTGTGGACGTTGTTAAATCAGAATTGCCACTCTTCAGCAGATGAAAGTTGCTTATTATCCCCGGAAGAGTCGAGATCGTATTTTACCCCGTATCAGAGTAGGATCAGAAGGATCCTCAGCAGATTAAGATCGACATCCTTGATAGTAGGGGCATTTCCAGCAGTGTGCTGCGCGCAATCAACCTCAGTTTGGGTCAATCCCCCACAGAGTACTATCAGTTGTCAATGGTTTGAAGGAAGCATCCCCAAGCAGAGTTGTTTTCTTTCCCCAGTAAAGTCACTGAAGCAGGATTCTTTCCCCAACACCGGGTCACAAGTGCAGGTTTCGCAGGAAGCTCCTCTCATACCGAAGTATGCAGTAACTGATGGTGCCGGACTGAAGCCTCCCGCGGAATTGAAATTCCTCTGCAGAGTTGTACTCTCCCCCGAAGTCAGATGATTCTTTCTTCCCTAGCAGATATTGAGCAACTGATGCTGTATTTCCCCCAGAGTCGCACTCTCTCCAGCGAAGTAGAATGATTTCTCCTTCCTCAGCCGAGTTTGCAGATGTCCAAGAGAGTCGAGTCCTCGGAAGTTAATCAGATCATGATTGGTTTTTCCCCAGCGGAGTGTGGAGCAGCTGAAGTTGTTTCCCCACAGAGTGGTTATCCCCAGAAGAGTTAGCCGAGACGGCCGCACAGTTTATTCTCGCGATGGATATCATCAAGCCTGGTTTCTCGTAGAGCTTCGTTCCCCCGCAGCAGTCAACTGAATTTGTTTTCCCTGCAGCAGTCAACGGAAGATCGATTCCCCAGACAGAGTCCAGTTGATATTGGCATGCAGTTCTCTCCTCAGCAGGATGATTCCTCTATCTGAGTAGTGTTTTCTCCTTGGCAGGAGAATTTCCCCTTCGGCATTTATTTTGCTGACGGGATCGCATCATTGTGCATGACTGCATAGCATTTAACATTGCATAGCATTGTGCATGATTGCACAGCATTTAGCATGAATGCATATCATTCCCACCATGTGGGGCATGGCGCAGAAGCATACGCATCATAAGCATGATCTAGGTTACTATCATTCTTGTTTTACAGGTGTTCCACCAAGAGACCAGTTGCTCAGGACGATTCCTGACGTTCTCCCCAGCAGGGCCGTTTGCTTAAGATGATTCTTAAGACCTCAGTACAGCTTCCCGAGTTGTTTGCTCAAGATGATTCTTGAGCTCCCCAGTAGCGTCCCCAGCAAGAGTTGCCCAGGAAGATTCCTGGAATACCCCGCAGAATAAAGTCTCCAGAATGGTTATCGGTTCAGGATGATTCTTGAAGGTGCCCGACGGAGTTGTTTGTTCAAGATGATTCTTGGAGTCCTTAGCAGCGTGGAATGTCTGCTCCAACAGCAGTGTCTAATCTGAAGAGTGACTTCGTAAATGCCTGAAGGCGATATCAGAAGGTTCCTGTGAGTTCAGATTTCCTTGTTGATGAATCAACGGATGGCTGAAGACAAGGTTCCAAAGTTTGTAGATATAACAAGATGATCCGAGTTGGCCTTAAGACCAAGTCAGTCGTCCCGAGGTGATGACTGATCGCGATCAAGTGAATAGTTTCTCTTCTGACTGAAGTCGAAGATGTTTCTCCAGCTGAAGCGGAGTTTTGCCTGAAGGCAAAGTGTTTGAATCCCCGTAGAGTCATGAATGGCTCAGGATACCATTTCTCTGACTGAAGTCATAGATTTCCCAAGCTGAAGCGAAGGTGCCTAAGGGCAAGGTTATCCCCAAGGTCATGAATGACCTAGGATTCATTTTTCGGACTGAAGGCCGAAATATATCCCTGACTGAAGTCACGGATGCTCTATAGCAGAGGCGGAGTTGCCTGAAGGCATATCCATGTATCCTTGAAGGCCAAGGACCATTTCTTCAGACTGAAGTCGAAGATACCTCCTGCAAAGTTTACATCCTTGAAGGCCAAGGATGTCTATCTTCAGAAGAACTTGAAGATTCTCCAGCGGATCTGGAGTGGCCAGGGGCCAGGGTTTCATCTATCTTTAGAAGAACTTGAAGAGTCTCCAGCGGATCTGGAGTGGCCAGGGGCCAGGGTTTCATTCATATTCAGAAATACTTGAATATTTTTTCTAGCTGAAGCTGGAAATGGCCAGGGGCCAGGGTTTCATATATCTTTAATGTTGAAGTTCTACAGTGGTCAGTTGTGCAGCAGTATTCCGATGTTCGTCATGGTGATGAGGGTGAACCCCAGATCAGAGTGTGCTCGGTTAAATCTCTCATTCCCAGCGGAGTAGTTTCAAATACGCAAGTGTACCTTTTGTTCCATTTACCAGGGGTGAACCCCAGGTCAGATTATGTTTGTTCGACGGCGAGGTTGAACGTTTGGATTTGACGGCGAGGTCAGATCATGTGTTGTTCGACGGCGAGGTTGAACGTTTGGATTTGACGGCAAGGTCAGATCATGTGTTGTTCGACGGCGATGTTGAATGTGTCCGACGGCGAGGTTGGATGTTTATTCGACGGCGATGTTGAATGTGTCCGACGGCGAGGTTGGATATTTGTTTGACGGCGAGGTCAGACTCTTTAAATCCCCAGTAGAGATGATGTTTGTACGATGGCGATGTCGAGTGTCTCTAAGAGGATGTTTGTTTCCGACGGCGATGTCAGATTCAGTATTCCAGCGGCGATGTTGGGCATGTCAGGGTGATCCAGTCTTCTGACGGCGATGTTAGGTGATGCAGATCCTTTAGTTCTCCAGCGGCGATGCGGGGTATTCTGTCAGATGTGTTTCTCCAGCGGCGATGCGGGGTATTCTGTCAGATGTGTTTCTCCAGCGGCGATGCGGGGTATTCTGTCAGATTTAGTTCCCCAGCGGCGATGCAGGGTATGTTGATTATCCGACGGCGATGTCAGATGTAGTTCTCCAGCGGCGATGCGGGGTACTTTGTTCAGAGATGTATTTTCTCCAGCGGCGATGCGGGGTACTTTGTTCAGAGATGTATTTTCTCCAGCGGCGATGCGGGGTATTTTGTTCAGTATTGTATTCTCCCCAGCGGCGATGCAGGGTATGTTGATTATCCGACGGCAATATCAGAAGAATTTAACGTGGATAACTGACGGCGATGTCAGATCAGTATTTCCCCAGCTAGTTGTCGTGCAGCTAGTATAGCAGTATTCAAAGACTTATTCTCCGCAGAGTATCGTGTGCTTGAGCAGTTGGCAAATTTTCGGGTTTACCGGTATTCAACCGTCTCGCACCTTGATTGGCTGAGAGTCGTTCGCTTCTCACCCAGTCAGGTCCAAGCCGCTTGAATAGGGGCAGCTGTTGCACCCCAAAATTTGGCCAACCGGGTCTCGTATATGGCTCGATGTTTCGATGAATAATCGCATTCGCATCTGCATATTGCATACAGTGCATTTTTCATTTATTTTGATTTTATCGGGATCACGGCTCTCGTCTCGTGTTTCAGGTGTTTTTAATCAGTTTAGATAGGTAGAATCGTATTTTTGGGATATTTCGGTGCCCGTTTATTTTTACCGGCCATTTTGGCGCGCTCTCGCGGTGTTATGTGTCGTTCGGTGCTTATTTTGTTCCTCTGGGAATTATTGTGATTTTTCTGGATTTTATTGGCCATTTTTAGATTTTTAATAGATTTTTAATCATTTTAGAATATTAATAGGATTTTTAATAGTTTTAATTCTTTTTAAATAGTTTTTAAATAGTTTTAATAGTTTTAAATCATTTTTAGGGTTTTTAATAGTTTTAATTCTTTTTAAATAGGTTTTTAACCATTTTTAGGATAATATAGAATTTTTAGAATATTAATAGGATTTTTTAATAGTTTTAATAAGCTTTTTAATCTTTTTGATATAGATTTTTTCTTATTAAATAAATAGTTTTTGTTAATAGAAATTAAATGTTTTTAATTTTAGATATAGAATAATAATAGATTTTTTCTTTTATTAGTAAATAGCTTTTAATAAATAATATAGTTTTTTCATAGAATTTAATATAGTTAATTAGGATTTATAGAAATTAATTAGATTAGTTTTCAGATTTAATTAATTGGGTTTAGTTTAGTTAATTAGGTCTAGTTAGTGTAACTGGGCTAATTCATTTCATTTACAGTTTTTTAGGGTTTATTATCTTTTTTCGTGGGCCCACTTCGCAGGCCCAGAGTTCAGTTTTTGTGCAATTCAAAGTCCAGCTTTTTCCAGCAATTGCCAGAAAGTTCTAGAACGTTCCAGAAAGTCTCAGTGTTATAAATGCCAGCTCGTCCACGTGTGAAGAAGAGAGAGGACCCCACGTTTCATCATCACACACACGCCACGCACCCTCAGCCTCCTTCACCTCACTGCCACGCCAGTCCCCACGTGGCAACCATGCACTCTCTCACCCCACTATCCCCACCACGTGGCTTCATCCCGTCCTCCCTCCCCTTGCATGCGGGCCACGCGGCAACCACCAAGTCCTCGCCTGAATACCCACCGGCCGGCATGCATGGCCGGCGGCCACCATCAATCCCACCGGAAACCCAAAAACCCAGAATCCACCTCCAACTGATCATCATCTCCGATCATCATCATCAATAGCCGCCGGAGATACCGCCGGAAATTTCAAGTCATCACCGGGAAACTCATCAGTTCATCATTTTTCAGAAAGTTCAGATTCTTCATCATCAAGAATCATCATCCCCCAATCATATTCCTTTCATCTCCAATCGTCCTCAGAATCGACCTTCATCAACAACCGTGGTTTTCCCAGCATTCTTTAAGGAACTTCATCTTCTTCATGAAGATCTTCCAAATCGTCAACCGAACGTCAACATTCATCAAGGTCCATGAATGTTCATCACCATTCATAATATTTCCAGAAAACTTCAAGGTTCTTCAGAAAAACCCAGGTCCTTCATCGTCGAGTGCACCATCTCCAGAACGAAGCTTCAGCGAATGTCATCAAGAATCTCCAACAGTTCTAGAACTTCATCATCTTCGTTCTGATTTCTGGAACCGTTCAAGATCCGTTAACATGCAATCTTCATGGATCTTCAATTAATTCTCAGGTTCAACCGTTCAGCAAGAATACTCAGCTTCACCTTCATGTTCATCGTGATCTCCAGAATACTCCAGACATTTCCAGAATTTCGTTCATCAAACATTCACTGAACATCTCCATCAACACTATCAATATAGATCCATTCGTCCATTTTCAGGGTTTGTCTTCAACGATCTTTGATCAGATGACAAGAAACATTCCAGAACCTTCAACGTCTTCTTCAAAGTTCGTCGTTCTTGGAAGAAAATCACAGGTTCTTCTTCAACTAACCCAGAATCTTCAAGAATCTCGTCATCATCAGAAATTCCAATAATTCTTTTCTTTGGATGTTTCTGGAGTTTGGTTTGTGAAATAGATATGGAGAGAGAGGTGGAGACGAAAAGAAGAGAAGAAGGTTGATTCTGAGAGAGAAAGCTGAAACGGAGAGAAGTGAGGGACGGCGTCGTTTGGGGTAGGTGAACAGTAAGAGGAGAGTAAAGGGAATTAGGGTTTCTTTTCTGCTGAAGTGGAAGAGGATTGGCTCGTGGGCCTTGGGCCCAATGCATTTTTCACCTACACCCCCGTTTTTCCATATTTCCCCCCCTCCGTTTGATGTCTGATTGGGCTAAGCCCAAGGTAATTGGGCGATGCACCCTCGTTTCAACTCCACACCCCCTCCCAAGTTTTTCTGGCTGAGGCCAGCAAATGGGCTGGGCCCAATTTGCTGTGTTCTTTTTATTTTTTTCTGCTTATCACTCCCCTGTACCAGCACGCCCCCCTCCCTTGTATTTTTTGTTTTTCTATTTTTTTTATATAGTTTAATTGTTTCATATGTGAGAAAAATAAATAGAAAAATGTATTGAAAAAAAAGAGAAATAAAAAATAGAAAAAGAAGAAAGTGAAGAAAAGTATAAAGGAGAATATATTGAGGAAAAAATAGTAGAAAAAGATGTGTTGGAAGAAAGTGGAAAAAGAAATGAATAAAAAGGGGAAAGAAAAGTATATTGAAAAGGAAAAAGAATGTTTTGAAAAAGAAATATTGAAAAAGAATGTGAAAAATATAGTGAAAGAGTATGAAAAAATATTGAAAAAGAATATGTGAAAAGAATGTGAAAATATTTGAGAAAGTGAAAAATACATGAAATAGTGTGGAAAAAAGGAAAAAATATTAGTTTAATATTTTTTAGAGTGTATTTCTTCATAGAGATATTTTACGCACGATTTTAGGATAGTTTAGAAGCCCACTTGTTAGGGGGCTATTTTCCATTCGATTTTTCAGGATAGGATAGGATAGTATTTCCTAGGAGATTATTATTTTCAGTATTCAACTCATTGTAATCATTTTTCAGAAGATTAATAAAACGAGATTTGAACTGTGGTCCCGAAGTAGCGGAACTACAACTGCTCTGATTTCTCGTACCAGACGAGAATATGTAGGCATAGGATGCGATATCCTAGCGAGCACACTAACAACTAACCTTTCGTTCTCTCGCTGCTATGCGATCGAGACTTTCCCGCTGACGACTAATTGTACCCCTCTTTCTCTCTTGCCCAAGTGCATTTGAGACCAGCCGTAGTTTTGCCCATAGGTTCCCGACCTTGTGAAACCAGTTGTTTTTCTCACTGCTGTGTGAGAATGTTTTGTTTAGCTGTAGTTAGTCTGAACTACGTAAAGCTCTGATCTTCCGTGCAATGTGGAAGTACGTAGGCACAAGACGCGAGGTCTTGGCGAGCCAATTTTCCCTGTAGTCCCGAACTACGTTGACTCTGACTTTCTCTCTTGAGAATACGTAGGCATAGAGTGCGACGCTCTATCGAGTCAATTCCCTTCCGTTTAGATTTAGCAGCCGTGGTTAGATTGTTTGCATCCTTTAGACAACCCAAGCAAGCGTGGATCCCGTCGAGTACGACGGACGTGAGGGGTGCTAATACCTTCCCCTTGCGTAACCGACTCCCGAACCCAGGTTTTGGTTGCGATGACCATACCTTTTCCCGGTTTTTGCGAGGTTTACTCTGAGCGTTTCCTTTCCCTCCGTCGGGATAAATAACGCACGGTGGCGACTCTTCTGTCAGCCGGCGCCGATTTTCGCAGTAGCGACAAACAGCTGCCAGCACAAAATCTCTTCATCAACTCTGGAAGTTGGTCTTCAGTCTCTGATCTTCAAAAGGGCTTCATCATCACAAGTCTTCAGCTCTCCCCAAATCCCAAACAAACCCAATACCCACACAGACAAATTATAATCCCCAGAGAGAGCACACCACACAGTCAAACAAATATAAGCAGTATACTAATAGCAGTAGGGGAATCCTAATATTTTCTAAGGGATCTATTAACTACCCATAATCCCTATAGTCCCATACCCCAAATATTCAATCCACAACTCCTAAGGGAAATGATTTAATTCTCCTATGTTATCTCCTAAACCCTAGTTTTGATCATGTTATTCACACCTAAACAGATCACCTAAAATTAAATCCTAAAATCATGAATGAAATTTTATGTACAAGCTAACATTCTATACTAATCAACCTAAAAAGAAGGGATTAAAAATGTACAAGCATTTAATCAAACTAAAATCACCAAATTCATGCATTAAACTAAGTGTTATTTACACCTATTTAAAAGAAAAAATATGCCAAAAATATGAAAATGAAATGAACTATTAATTTTTTTGTATGATAATTTTCTTGACAAAATTATGAAAAGAATGCAAAAAGAACCAATGAAAAACATGTATTTTACAATTTGTTATGATTTTTTTAAAGATTTAATATTTTTGAGAGAAAATAAAATGAATTAATATGAATGGAGGGTGCAGCAAGTAAAGAATTCAATTAAAACAAGGAAACAGGCCAGGCAGTGGGGTGTGAAAAGCAGCTTGGCACTAGGCCCAGGAAGCAAACAGAAAACCAACAAAAATTAAAAACGAGGAAACGGTGTGAATAGCAAGAATTACAGTTCATTTGCATTGGGCCTGGTTTGGTAGGGTGTGATTAGCAAGCGAATGTGAGGCCCAGTCTGATTACTTAAATGAAACGGTGCGTTTCATGGTTTGAATTTCCCTCCGTTTTCGTTCTTCAATCGTGGCCGTTGGTTTCAATTCCCAGTCAATAGTCAAAAGGCAATCGTGTGGCTCACGAGTCATCTTCAACCTCCAGCTAACCCTAACCTCTGAAAACCCTAGCCATGCATGAACTTTACACTCCTCTGTTCTCCCTCATCTCTCCATGGATGCCTTCGACTCCAAGAGCAAAGTTGCTCTAAAAACTTGCCTCTACACAGCCATGCCAATAGTTCATCCTAAAACTGGCTCAAGAAGCAAACCCGATAGGTACAACAATCCTGATCCACCATTTTCAACTGATATCAAACCTCTCAATTCTCTCCAAATCTTGTCCTAAACTCATCTACACCTTGTGTTGATCACAACAAGCTAATGAACTAGGATTTTCGTGCAATATTCAAAGAGATACAAACCCTAACAGTTCTTGCACTCCATGATCAAGCTCCATGAAAACTCTCCAAACTCACCAAACTCAGTCATCTATCCTATCTTAACAATTCTATGCTATCAAAACCTAATAATTCTACCTAAAACATGCAATTCGAAGGATGAACATACCTGGTGCAAAGTGAAGAAAACAGCTATGTAGTGTGCTGATCCAAGGCTTGTAATGATTGGAAAATGATCCCAGAACTTGATGATGATTTCTGTATGCAACAAATGATGCTCCAAGGCTTTGAATCTCCCAATTCCAAGATTCTTGCACTTTGAATGGTGAACTTGCACAGCTCGAATCCTCCTTCAATTTACCAAATGATTGTGTTAATTATGATCTATGGATGATGATGATGAAGATCAGATCAAGAATTGTGAGAATTGATGGAGATTTGGGAGAGTTTGAGTTGGTTTTGCAAATTGGAAAAAGTGTGTGAAACTTGGTGTTATGAACAATATGAAGCACCAAACATGGCATGAACCTCTTCATATCAATATATATGTGAGTTTAGAAACTCCTAGAAGCTTGGAGAAACTTCCCATGTATGACTTCCCTTGGATTTGGCTTATGTACCTTCCATTATAAGTAACCATGAGTAACTTTCAAAACTTGAACTAAACTCAAAATTCCACTTTAGCCAATGTTCTCAAAATGATTTTTCCAATCAAAATGACCTATAATTTCACCTCATTTGGCCAAAGTATGAAAAATCTCATTTTTTAGGTCATTTTTATTCATTAAATCCACCAATTTTGAAACTTTGTGCTATGAATCTTTCCAATCTTTTATGGTCACTTTTCTAGACTCAAAATGTCATTTGAGACAAGTTTGATGTTGTAAAGTTTTCCATTTGAAGCTTACTTGTATGAGTTTTGGGCATAGGCTTGAAATGACCTGTAATTCTCAGATGACCAAAATACCCTTTGCTTGCCAAGACCATAAGTAGAGTTCCACAAATCAGATGAAGGCATACCATTCTAGAAAGCTAAGACAATAAGGAACAACTCTTATGTTGACCAGAAATTCATTTGAAATCTCCTTGAGGGGTAAAAATGGCTTGGAAGTCAAGTCACTTTCACAGACAAAATTTCAGATACCTCAGATGACCTGTAACTTGCAAGGACCATAACTTGAGTTCCATAAACCTCCTTGATGTCTTCCTCCACTCAAATTAAAGGTATTGAGATCCTCTACAGGTTTCATGTTGACCAAGGATCCATTTGAAGCTTGCATTTTGACTTATCTTGCTTGGAAATTTGACCTAAACTAGGGGATTTTACACAGAAACCCTAATTTAGAAACTCCTCTTCTCCTTGATTTCTTCTTAGCATATCACCATTTCCTTCTTCACATGTAAAATGAAGAACCCCACATCTCTCCAATAGACCTGAATGCCCTTCAATCAGTCAATTGACCTAGGGTTGACCTAGGGTTGACCCAGATGAAACCCTAGTTGACTGTCTTCAGTTACATCTCTTGTGATTACACCAATGACTTGTCTCCTTCTCCAAATGACTTTCTAAGTCTCCCATGATGTCCAGATACTCTCCATGCTTCCAATTCACAGCTCACAACTTCTTTGATGGTCCTCAGATGCCCTCAGACAGGAGGTAGATGCACTGCTTGATCCATTGACTTTCCAACTTTCAAATTTTTTCTGATGACTTGAATGAGATTGAATTAGAATACTAACCTCTTGATAGGCTCCTAGAGATAAGAATAATGATTGGTCCCTGCTGGATGGTTTGCTATGCTATGCAGATGGTTAGGCTATGTACATGCCTCTATATGCAAATGCTAATGATACTGAAACATAAACCAAGTGAATAAGGTTGAGCAAATTTTAGGGTGCAACAGCTGCCCCTATTCAAACATTCGTGGTACGAGACGGTTGAATACTAGGAACCCGGAAATTTGCCAACCGCAGAAATAAACTACGTCCCTGCTTGGGGGAACGACATTCATCAACTGAATCTAACTGTTACGGCAACCAACTGATCCATTAGCGACCGTGCTGGGGATGACTCGTATGCATTTCATTAGGAATAAATCGTCCACGTTAGGAGTAAACTCTTGTCCACGTTAGGAATAACATTGTCCACGTTAGGACTCACCCTTCCACGCAAGGAATAACCGTTCCACGTTAGGAATAACACCGCCCCTGTTAGGACTCACCTTTCCACGTAAGGAATAAATCTTTCCACGTGAGGAAACCAACTCGTCTTTTCTGAGTCTGTCCACGTCAGGACTGAACTTGCTTTTCCATGTAAGGAACTAAAGCTTCTCTTCTAAATCTGTCCACGTCAGGAATACATCGTCCACGTTAGGACCCACTTTTCCACGTTAGGAATAATAATCTTCTTGATTTGTCCGCGTAAGGACTCCCATTTTTCCACGTAAGGAATACTTCTTCATCTGTCCACGTAAGGACTCCAGTCTGATATGTCCACGTAAGGACTCAATCTTTCCACGTAAGGAATAAATCTTTGTATCTGTCCACGTTAGGACTAAACTCTTCCACGTTAGGAATACATTCTCTTTTGATTTGTCCACGTAAGGACTCAACTTTCACCTCGCTTGGTCCACGTAAGGACTCCAATCTTTCCACGTAAGGAAACCGTATCGTCTTGATTTGTCCACGTCAGGACTCACCTCTTGACTTGCTGAGAAAATAAAATTTTGTCCACGTCAGGACTCCTGTACCTTCGACCCGCTGGGGAAATAGGACTTGTCCACGTCAGGACTCATACTTTGCCAACAACACAAAGAAGGATAAATTCATCCACGTCAGGACTCTCGTATCTTGACAACACGAGGAACTATAAACTTGTCCACGTCAGGACGCACATCTCACCATTAGAGATATCTGGCTGGAAATAAATGGTCCACGTCAGGACACCAACACGAAGAGTAACCAACTTTGTCCAAGTCAGGACTTCACCTTCGATCAATACCAAGAAATCAGATCCATCCACGTTAGGACTAACACATACCGTCAAACTGGAAGAAATGTCCACGTTAGGACTCCACATTCCAACAATTCTGAAAAATCGAACCTGTCCCCGTTAGGACTAGCACATATCGTCAACTGAGGAAATTACGTGGACCCCACTCTTTTTAGCACGAAGAAAACCTGTCAATAAAATTGTCCTCGTCAGGACTCATCCTTCCGTTGGTCCACAAACTTCTTATCACTGACGTTACAGTAACTTTGAGGCGGACTCTACTGGGGATATTTGGAAACCAAACTACCAGACGCCCGTTCTGATAACCGGCGGCAGCCTCTGAAATTTTGATTCGTGACCCCTTTGATGGCACATAACTTCGCCTGGAGATGAGGAGAAATTCTTCGCGACAAATCTGCCGGGGAAAATAAGAGAAATTCAAACAAATAACTCTGCTTAGGGATAAAGGGGAAATTTTGCCTAATAACTCTGTGGGGAATAATGCCACAAAAGACATCGTCGCTGTCTGTCTCACGCCGAGATCTTGAATATCTGGTAATTCACTTGAGCAAGAGCTCTTTCCACCTGCAAGAGAAACAACACCTGATTTATGTTTCAGAATGCATATGTTTGCCAATGATGCGATGCTCCATTCGACATGGAAATGCTACACTTTTTTTTTTGTTTGGTGGATGCAAGCATGGTCCTATATGCCGATGCACATGCAGACTTGAACTGCTGGGATACAGAAACTGCTTCAGCAAAATAGATGTTGAAGTTAATATCGACTCCGCTGGGGATAGCCAGGTGCTACAGAATGGTTCCAGCAAAATAAATGCTGGAAGAGTGAAGTTGGCTCAGCTGGGAAGTTGGGAACGTAAACCCATCACCTTATTGAAGTAACGCCCTGCTGGGGAATATATCTCTGCTGGAGAATGGCAGATGCGCCTGGTATGATCGAACTTCTGCTAGAGAGTGAACAGGTATCACCCGATATTCTGACAAAATAAATGCCAGGGCGCACCTAACTCCGCCGGGGAGAGTCTTAATCTTCGAGTTCCACTGAGAGGAATGAAAGTACTGGCTAAAAAGAGAACTCCAGTGGGGAAGAGTAGTTGACCCTGTGGGGAAAGGTGAACTTGTCTGGATACAGCTCACAAATATTAATCTACTATGGCTAAACCACTCTGCTTGAAATAAGGGAATCCTTCTGGGGGACACCATACTATCTGAATACCGCCTACAATCTTGGAGTCACCAAACTTTGCTAAGGATAAACGACTTTACTGGAGAATGCCCTTTGGATAAGCTACGACTAGCTGGGGGAATTCGATCCTTCTTCGACTCAGAAACACGACCTGCGTGGGGATTGAGTCTCTTTCATTACTGCAATCTTTTGATTGTTCTCTTCATGCGGCTATGAACCCTGCAACAACACAAACAAGACAAGACAAGTCTATGCAACCAATCTATTCAGGTTAGCGTTAGTGACATCAGTTTTAGTTAATTCAAAGTTTTAGCAATGGTTGGCAAGAGCCAGTGACGTTATGCACATGCTAGTTTCATCAAACTTAGGCGTTTATTATGCACAAAACAGTGAAGAGACAGCATCAGGTACTGAATAACGTATTTTACTGATTGGGCCCCTGAATGGGCGGAGTTTTTGTACACTGGATGTAACTCCTGAAAAGAGGAAGCTACGCACAACAAATACACAAGTATGCACAAGAAGCATAAATATATTGACAAATTAAATTTGTACACATGTCGGCAACGGGATGCAGACGAACATCACAAACTGATCCTCCTATGACTCTTCCGACTCTAATATTTTCCCGGTATTCACACTTCCGAAGAGATCGTATCTGATAATTGACCTCTCAAGTATATTCTCCCGCACCAGTGTACAATGTAGTATCGAATTTGGACCGCAGTCATTTGCTTTTTCAAATCCCTAACTTTTGCGTGAACCGCCCTTTACGGGTTTTCAGTTCACCGGGATACCCCTTTTTGCCGAAGCCGCCCAGTGTAGGTTTTCAACTTCGCGGGTGTACATTTTTCTCAATTTATCCCTAACTTTTGCCCGAACCTTTCATTCTGTTTTTGGTCCGCCAGGATGCCCCATTTTTGCCTGGACTCTCTTTTTTCTGTCCAGCGGGTCAATTTTTAAGCAAAGTATTTTTTAACTGCGTCCGCATTCACAGTCGATGTAAAGTCTTCCCCGTCCATGGTGGACAATAATAAGGCTCCTCCTGAAAAGAATTTTCTAACAACGTATGGCCCTTCGTAGTTGGGGGTCCACTTGCCCCTGTGATCTGCCTGCGGCGGGAGAATCCTTTTCAGCACAAGGTCGCCCGTCTGAAAGCTTCACGGATGTATGTTCTTATCATATGATTTCTTCATTCGGCTCTGGTACAAACGACCATATGCTAGAGAAGCTAGCCTCTTCTCATCCATCAAACTCAATTGGTTCAACCTGTCTTTCACCCATTCTGCCTCATCTAGTTGAACATCCCGCAATACCCTCAGAGAAGGGATCTCAACTTCCAATGGTAATACTGCTTCCATTCCGTATACCAACGAGGACGGGGTTGCCCCGGTTGATGTGCGTACCGTCGTACGATAACCGTGCAAAGCGAAAGGTTGCATCTCATGCCAATCCTTATAGGTCACCACCATCTTTTGAACGATCTTCTTGATATTCTTATTGGCCGCTTCGACAGCGCCATTCATCTTGGGTTGGTAAGGGGAGGAGTTGTGATGTTCGATCTTGAAATTCTGACAGAGCTCCTTCATCATTTTGTTGTTCAGGTTTGAACCGTTGTCAGTGATTATCCGCTCGGGGATCCCATATTTGCAAATGATATCTCTCTTGATGAACCTGGCCACCACTTGCTTAGTTACATTTGCATATGACGCCGCCTCCACCCACTTGGTGAAATAATCGATTGCTACTAGAATGAACCGGTGCCCATTAGAAGCTGTCGGCTCGATCTTTCCAATCATATCGATTCCCCACATCGAGAATGGCCATGGCGATGACATCACATTCAGAGGACTCAGAGGCACATGGATTTTATCAGCATAGATTTGGCACTAGTGGCACTTCCTCGCAAACTTGAAACAATCAGTTTCCATAGTCAGCCAAAAATAACCTGCCCGTAGCAGCTTCCCCGTCATAGCATGCCCACCAGCATGCGTACCAAAGGTACCTTCATGTATTTCCTCCATGAGCAGCTTTGCCTCTCTTTCATCTACGCAACGCAACAGCACCAAGTCGTGGTTTCTTCTGTATAAGACGCCATCCGGATTCAAATAGAAATTACCCACTAATCTCCTAAGAGTCTTCTGATCTTGACTGGATGCCCCAGCCGGATACTCTTTACTTTTCAGAAAATTAAGGATATCGAAATACCACGGTTTATCGTCGGATGCTTCATCAATAGCAAACACAAAGGCAGGCCTGTCAAGCCGAGAGATAACGATTCTGGGAGCCTCATTCCAGAAGTTGACCTTGTACATGGAAGACAAAGTGGCCAGGGCGTCAGCCATCTGATTCTCCGCTCGCGGTACATGATGCAATTCAACCTTGTCAAAGAAAGGCAACAATCTCCTTGCATAGTTCACGTAATGTATCAAGTTGGGCTGACGTGTCTCCCATTCCCCTTTGATTTGATTCACCACCAGAGTTGAGTCTCCGTATACGTCCAGATTCTTGATCCGCAAATCAATGGCTTCTTCAAGCCCCATTATACAAGCTTCATATTCGGCTTCATTATTGGTAACTGCAAAGGTCAATCGAGCGGTAAACGGGATGTGCGACCCGTGTGGAGTAGTGATGATTGCCCCTATTCCGCTACCGTAAGCGTTCACAGCTCCATCAAATATCATCTTCCATTTGGAACCCAACTCTGGTCCTTCGTCTGGCAACGGCTCTTCACAATCTTTCATCTTTAGGTACATGATATCCTCGTCAGGAAAATCAAACCTCATCGATTGGTAATATTCAATAGGCTGCTCTGCCAAGTACTCAGACAACACACTCCCCTTTATAGCCTTTTGCGAGACGTATTGGATGTCATATTTAGTCAAGACCATCTGCCAACGGGCAATTCTCCCTGACAACGCCTGCTTTTCGAATACATATTTGATAGGATCCATCTTCGAGATGAGCATGGTTGTATGATTCAGCATGTATTGTCTTAGACGCTTGGCGGCCCAGGCTAGCGCGCAACAAGTTTTCTCAAGCATTGAGTATCGAGATTCACAATCAGTAAATTTCTTACTCAAGTAATAGATCGCATGCTCTTTTCTTCCTGTCTCGTCATGTTGACCGAGAACACAACCCATGCTTCCCTCAAAAACTGTCAAATACATGATCAAGGGTCTCCCTGCCACTGGGGGTATCAAAATAGGAGGCTCTTGCAAATACTGCTTTATTTTATCGAACGCCTTTTGACAATTTTCGTTCCATGTTACAGCTTGATCTTTCTTCAACAACTTGAACAATGGTTCACATGTAGCAGTTAGGTGAGATATGAACCTAGCAATGTAGTTCAACCTCCCTAAAAACCCGCGCACCTCTTTCTCTATTTTAGGCGTCGGCATTTCTTGAATTGCTTTTATTTTAGCAGGATCGACCTCTATTCCTTTTTCGCTTACGATAAACCCCAACAGTTTACCTGATCTCACCCCGAAGGTGCATTTGTTAGGGTTCAGTCTCAGCCTGAACTTCCTAAGCCTTTTAAATAACTTCAGCATATTCACCAGATGCTCTTCCTCCGTCTGGGATTTGGCAATCATATCGTCAACATAAACCTCGATCTCTTTATGCATCATATCATGGAAAAGAGTCGTCATCGCATGCTGATATGTTGCCCCAGCATTCTTCAAACCAAAGGGCATCACTTTGTAACAGAATGTTCCCCAAGGCGTTATGAAAGTAGTCTTCTCCATGTCCTCTGGCGCCATTTTAATCTGATTATAGCCTGAGAAGCCATCCATGAAGGAGAATACGGAGTATTGAGCGGTATTATCAACTAGCACATCGATATGAGGAAGTGGAAAACCATCCTTTGGGCTTGCTTTATTCAAATCCCTATAATCCACACACATTCGAACCTTGCCATCTTTCTTTGGTACTGGTACGATGTTAGCAACCCATGAGGGATATTTTGTCACAGCCAGGAAACCGGCGTCCCACTGTTTTTGAACCTCCTCTTTGATCTTCACTACCATGTCTGGTCTAGTTCTGCGAAGCTTTTGTTTGACCGGCGGGCATTCTTCTTTCAATGGCAGGCGGTGCACAACCATGTCTGTATCGAGCCCTAGCATATCTTCATACGACCAAGCAAATACATCACTATACTCTCGGAGCATTTCAATGAGTCTTCGCTTGATATCGCTTCGCAGCGCGGCTCCGATACGAATATTCTTCTCAACCCCTTCCGACCCCAAGTTGATAATTTCGATGACCTCTTCGTGAGGCAGAATGACACGCTCTTCTTGTTTCACCAACCAAGACAATTCTTCAGGGACGTCACTATCTTCGACAACCTCTTCTTCGGCCTGAAATACCGGGTGCTCGAAGTCGGGACGAGGTGGTTCAAGGATGCCGTCTGAAAATGTTATCCTGCAAAAAGAATGGTTAAATGCTTCAAAATGCGTATAAAGCGAATAACCAAGTTGCCATTTTATTGAAAAATACAAAACAAGAAAAACATAGATCACAACATTTGCACAAAAAAACTCCTTTTATTTAATGATAAACACGCAATGTTCATAACAGCACAGCCCTAAGCGAATCCTGATGCCCCGGGAAAGACATCAGATTATTCAACAATTAATAAAACGAAGCATTACTGTTTAAGAGTCACAGGAACAAGCTCCTGAATGGACCAGTTGCACAGTCCCTGTCCTGGCGTGCTTGGCTGAATCCAGGCGTCCATATCGCAGTCGTTGTCTCCTTCGTCAGACTCTGAAGCAGCGTTGATGGTCTCGGGACATACTCCGCTAGCAGAGATGGTTATTGGCCCTTTGAAACGAGGTGCCCCCACAGCAGGTGTTGATGACGACGGTTGGTACCCCAGCCCGAATCGGTCCATCTTCACAGGAATATCCAGCACTTTGCCCCAACCCTTGGTTTCTCCAGCCTCTACTAGAGCTTGAGCTTCTTTATATGACGAGACGGCTATCTCCGATACTTTGCTCGGCCCGGGACCTTTGTCCTTGATGCGCAACCCTTCAAATGCCTGACAGGGTGTTTCGTGAATCTCTCCATCGACCTCCGCATATTTAAATGACGACAGATGGCTGACCAGGATGTCTTCTTCTCCACATACAGTAACCACGTTGTCTCCTACCATATATTTCAACTTCTGATGCAGGGTTGACGTGACTGCCCCAGCCCCATGAATCCAAGGTCTTCCGAGCAGGCAACTATATGCAGGCTGGATGTCCATGATATAAAATTCAGTCGCAAACACCTCCGGCCCCACCTGTAGAGGCAATGTTATCGATCCAAAGACTGCTCTTCGCGTGCCATCAAACGCTCTGACTACCAAGTCACTGGGCGTGCACAGGATCCCTCTGACATCTAGCTTCATCATCGCTTTCTTGGGCAACACGTTCAAAGACGATCCGGTGTCGACCAATACATGCGACATTACTGATCCTCTACACTCGACAGATACATGCAGCGCCATATTATGATCTCTCCCTTTCGGGGTCAGGTCAAAGTCAGTAAAACCCAAGTTGTAGCCTGCATTTACGTGTGCCAACACTCCTTCCAGCTGATTCACGGAGATGTCTTGGGGTACGAAGGAGGTATCCAGGACTTTCAACAAAGCATTTCTGTGAGCTTCAGAACACAAGAGCAACGACAAGATAGATATTTTAGACGGTGTCTGTTGCAGATGCTCCACAATCTTATAATCTCTTTTTCGAATCAAGCGCATGAACTCTTCTACCTCTTTCGATGCCGATGCTTTTTCGCTTGCCTGCACTGGAACGTTCTCAACCATTTTTCCTTTCCCCTTTGCCAGTCTTTCGGCCTCTACTTCAGGCGATATAAAGATTCTACCACTCCTTGTCATACCTCCGGTACCCACAACATTATCTACAGTCTCGGCCAACTGCTTATTAACATCAATCTTTATTCCGTCACAATACACTTCCAACCCATATGACCATGGGACTGCCTTTGTGCTCTCGTACGGGATTGGTTCGGCCCTAGTTATGGTGATCGGCGGTCGCTGAGCCGGTGCTGTTATAGTGATTTTCTTTCGAGGAATCGTTACAGTGGCCACATCACTCTGATTATCTGCTAATGCTCCTGCAGGCTCTTCAATTGCGGCTCGGTCAAACTGCAATGTGCCGCCATCAATTAAAGCCTGAACGCCTTTCTTCAAATCATCACACCCCCCAACTAGGGTCCAACACTCCAAGCAGTACTCGTCACAACCTGGATAGACACCCCCTTGCAACAATCTGCTCTTTATCTCGCTCAGCGGCGTCTTCAGATCATCAACATGCATAATCAAATTCAAACCCTCCTCAGTCAGAATGGCGTTTGCCCCATGATTAGGCATGGGCTTCTGCACTATATTCGGACCCGCTGTTCCGAAATTGATAGCCTTATTGTCCAATAGATCCTGCACAACATGCTTGAACGCATGGCAACCCTCTACATCGTGGCCCGGAGCCCCAGAGTAAAACTCACATTGCCTGCTTGCATCATACCCGTACGGAGGAGTTCCCGTTATCGGCGCCAGAGTTCTCTTCTCTACCAAGTTCAACCCTAACAACGTCTGTAACAAATCGGCATACGTTAAAGGAGGCTTCTCAAACACTCTCCTTGGTTTACCACCCCGGAATCTTCGCTGGGCAGGCTGTGCCCCCTGCTGTGGCTGCTGCTGCTGCTGTTGTTGTAGTTGTTGCATTAGTTGTTGCTGTTGAAACGGAATAGTAACACTCGCCACCTGCTGCGGCTGATGATACTGGTTTCGACCTCTGCCCCGGCCTCTGCCTCGGCCTCCAAACACTGCGCTTGCATCTCCCTGATGGCGCCCACCAAAAGCCTTTCTGTTACTGCCAAATGCAGTTGATTCCTCAGCTGGGAATTTTCCCTGCTTAATGTTACGTTCAATCTTTTCTCCCATCAGAATTAAGTCTGAGAAACTGGCCAGAGATGTATGAAACAACTTGTCATGAAACATGCCTGTGAACGTGCCGACGAACATGTCATTCATTTCCTTGTCTTCTAAAGGAGGACGGACCCTAGCAACCATGTCGCGCCATCTTTGCGCGTACTCTTTAAAGCTCTCATCCTTCTTCTGAGATAGCCCTTGCAATTGGACCCGGTTGGGCGCCAAGTCGCTGTTATACTTATAGTGAGCTACAAATGCCTCTGCTAGTTGCTTCCATGTCTTTATGTTAGTTGGTTCCAATCCCATATACCACTCGAGGGAAGGGCCAGACAGGCTATCTTGAAAGAAATGCATTAGCATTCTCTCATTAGTTGAATACGCAGACATCCTTCGGTAATAAGTCCGTACGTGCACTTTCGGACAGGTGTCCCCTTTATACTTATCAAACGTAGGAGCTTTGAACTTGATTGGCACCCTCAAGCCAGGTACCAGACCCATTGTTGACATGTCCAACCCCACAGCACTTTGGTTCAGGACCCCCTTCATCTGCTCTTCCAGCATTCTGATCTTCTGGGAGTCATCCATCGGCCCTTCGAAACCTCCGCCGGAGAAGGCATCCTCCTGCTGATCCTCTTGCCAGGTACCATTACCAGCTCCATACCCCCCATATCCATTATTACGGCCAGCTCTGGTCTGATTCATCACCGGGCCTCTCCCTCCATTGCCGTACCCCGGAGCAATTCCAGCTGGTCCAAACGTCATTAAGCCAGCGCCATTTCCATTTCCGAAACCTTCGTAACCCTGATTAGTCATACCATAACCGTCTTGCCCAAAGCCTTGGGCATTGAAACCATATTTCCCAGCATTATCGAATCCTTGATCATTGAACCCGAATCCAACATTGCCAAAGCCGTTGCCTCCCATATTATCACCCAAGTTGATATCACCGAGCCCAACATTATGGACAACAGTCTCGTTCCCAACTCCAACGTTACCGTTCCCAGCAGCGGTAGCGTTGTTGACATTAGCAGCGGGTATGTTAACTACAGGTGGAGCCACTGGTGTGGGAGTACCGTCCCCATGAACAGTGTCGACTCGCACAGACTGATGATCCTCATTTCCATGCCCAGAATTCCTTGCCAACAGAGGCTGCACCATTGCCTGCAAATTCTCCTGACCCTTTGCAATAGTCTCCATGGTCTGCATGAAGAGTGCCAACTTCTCACGCATATCTTGCATCTCGTTCTGCATTTGATCCATGATTCTTCGACAGTTGGTGCGAGTGGAATAGCGGTGCGGGTGCTGATCTGCAATCCTGAAAGTACCTGGTATAGAGCAGGAAATAAGATACCATCCAATGATTACCTGTAATGCAATATGAATATGAATGCAATGCAATGTGTGTGTCTGTGCATTAGGGAATAACATTCCCCGATTCTAGTGTGAAGGTGCCAGTGCTAGCAATACAAAGATCGGTGTTGAATCATAGAAAGCCTCATATATTACAGAGAAAACCAATAAGCCAGGAATACAATGTCACTGAGTACAAAGAAGGACATGACCCCAACCAACAATCTTGGTGATGGTCAGCACTATGCAAATAAAGCATACAAGTTAATACATGAAATGATCAAGCACTCTGATAAGTCTGATACTCTTCTATTAACTTCTTGGTCTCTGGATGGCCTGGTCTGGTAAGCAGCCCTTCAACAAGTTGGTTTCTTCGTTTGAGCACACGGCGCACGTCTTCAGCAGTTTCCTCCCATGCCCCTTCTCCGAAGCGATCCTCTAGTTTACACTTCTGAGACACAGCTTCATCTCTGCCTTTGATGGCCTTATTCAGTGCGTTCTGGAGACTGTACCGGGTCATCACTTCTTCTTCACACTTCTTGATGCTAGACTTCAACTGCTCTTTGAGGTCGGAAATTTGCTGCTTCAACTTATCTTCCCTCTTCTTATTGTTGGTGAGCGTAGCATTCCAAGTCTTATTGCAAGAAGAGATTTCTCGGTGTGCTGCGTCAAGCGCTTTCTTTTTGGATTCCAGCATGTCATGGGAGCTTCTGAACTCTTGCCCCAGACGTTCGCGCTTCTTCTTCTCCTCAGTCAACTCAGCCCCTAGTCTGTTTACTAGCTCGATCTGCTGTTGGAAAGCATACACGGCCTTGTTTTTCTCACTGCGTATCTGGGCTAGCTCTTGCTCTAACCCTTCATTGATCTTCATCAAGGCTTCTTTTTCTTTCACAACTTGCTCGTAGGCCTCCCTAGTAACAGTGGTTGGCTCTTCCACCAGAATATAAGCAGGGACTGGTGCTGCTGGAAATGGCATCAATAACTGACTTGCTCTCTCTTGGATCCACTCTCTGTAGGGTGCATAAGCCTGACAATCGTTCTTCCCTAACAGTGGCTTCCCTCTTCTGTTAATACACGCCCAGGCGTGCTGAAGCTTCGCTAGCAACTCACCCTTCAAGTCACCTGTGAAGTACAGAGATTCCTGTACTTCTTCCTCCTTTGGTGGGTTCTTCAGCGCATATCCAAACTGGCGAATGAATAGAGAAGGGTTGTAATTGATACACCCTTTTCTTCCTATAAACGGAATGTTAGGATACCCAGAACAACTGAAAATAAGCTCGGACCCCAGCAAATCTCGATCAAACCACTCAATATCTTCCGAAGATAGTCTCATCAGGCGCTCTGGCCAGCCAACTGGGACTGTAGCCTCTACAACAAATCTTCTCTTAGGAAGGTGGCTCTCAAACCACATACCCAGCAATGGTACACAAAAATGAACATTCTTCCCTCTTCCCTTCTCATTCTTGTAATGCAGTGAGTGGTAGAAATCTCCGAGCAAGGTAGGTACAGGATTACCAGCGGCAAACAAGTAGAAGGCGTCAAAGTCCACAAAATCCGGTACATTGGGAAACAATACTATGCCATAAATGCACAGAGCCAACACAACATTGAAGGCAATCCAGCACCCGCTCTTAGCGTACTCCTGGGCTTTACCAATCAAGAACTGGAGCGAGAAGCCTGGAACTCCACGGGAAACAGTAGTCAACAGTTCAGAAGCATCCATATGCAAAGCTTTTGCCAAGTCCTCCGGCTTGGGCTTAGCGCCAGAATGAATGAATGGAACCTTGTTCTGCACTGGTAGCTCAGTAAATTCCACATACTCTTCAATGGTAGGCCCCAGAATAAAATCAGCAAACGTAAAACATCTCAATGCGGGATCATAGAATTGCATCAAGGCATACAGCCCATCTAACTCCATCTCCGTGGGTTTGCGCACCAATCTCAATAATCTTCCATAGCTCATTCTGAAGCTCCTACGAACATCCTCATCAGCCAGAGAGATCAACCCGAGCAGGGGAACAACATCAGGAGTAGGCAATTTGTAAGCAACTGTCCTCCTTAAGCTGGCCATGACCAATCACTCAGAAATCCGGACACTAGAACTAGGGAAATGCAAATGCACCTGCAGCACAGACACACGTTAGTGAAATGCAAATGGTAATGGATATGCAGTAATGCAATACAAGCAACATGCAACAGGGACCAAATGCCATAGCCGAATAGCCTGAACCATATCCGGAAGTCTTAGATAGACCCTTCAGAAGTCCTCAAACCCTGGTCTCGGATAGACCTCCTACAAAGCTCCAATACTGGTCTCTGATAGACCCTCAACATAACTCTAACTGGTCTCTGGCAGACCTCAGATCATATCTCCAACTGGTCTCTGACAGACCTCAGAACTCTCCGACTGGTCTCTGACAGACCTCAGAACTCTCCATAAATACCCAGGATCTCAGATCAAGAAATAAACCGGTAGTCTGAAGGTCTAGTTACCTGCATAACCCAAATCCTCTCACAGGTAGATGGCCCTATAACTGGCACAAGGTACGGCACCCTATGCGGTCGTCGGCGTCACAAACTACCAGGGTTGATGGTACGATTCCCAGAAGGAGTGGCATCATCAAATCCTGAAGAGGCCTCACTTAACCAACTTCCAAATGATCGGTCCCCAGAGTCGACAATTCAACTAACCAGCAACCCACGCCAACCAAAGGAAGGGGCAGGAGGCCAACCAGAGGAACCTCGTCTGGGTGTAGATTTCGCGAGACACCAAGGCAAGCAAAGCAAGCGGGCGCCCACTAATCTCTACTCTAAGTCTAAGGTGCACTCAAGGCCAGGTCTGGCTTCTCACTCAATATCAGAACACCCGTCACACCCCAATACAGCAATAATAATCAATATATAATGCTGAAAATAAAGGTCAGAAATATAAATCCATACAAAATCCTCGACGGGAAAACAAGCGTTAGGATTGACTCTCTTAAGGGACGTTGGATCCCAAATGCATAAGAACTATCGCAGTCCTTAGCAGCCAGGGGACGTTGGGTCCCCAGCAGAGTCGCCAGCTGTCGCTACTGCGAAAATCGGCACCGGCTGAACAGAAGAGTCGCCACCGTGCGTTATTGATCCCACGGGAGGGAAAGGAAACACTCAGAGTAAACCTCACACAACACGGGAAAGGTATGGTCGTCGCAACCAAAACCTGGATTCGGGAGTCGGTTACGCAAGGGGAAGGTATTAGCACCCCTCACGTCTGCCGTACTCGACGGGATCCACGCTTGTTTTCGGGTATGGATTGTTATTCTATCTACTCTACAGGGTTAAGGGTTAAAAGAAAAGAAAATGACTCGGCAAAGTATCGCACTTTATGCCTACGTATTCCCACCTGGAACGAGAAATCAGAGTCAACGTAGTTCGCCTACCTACGGGAAAGGAGGGGAAGGTTGCTCGCTAGGATATCATATCCTATGCCTACGTACTTTCATACAGCATGAAAGATCAGAGCAAACGTAGTTCGGGCCACGTACGATACAAGTCTGTCTTGATTGATTTTATTCCTTCTGAAAAAGGTTTTTCTGATTAGCAGTCCAAGCGGACAAAAATGGCGTTTTGATGAGTTCACATTCTTTTACGGAAGAAGTGTCTTTTATTGTGTTTGAAATCCTATCATATTTTTTCTGTTTGTTTTGAGAAAGAAGAGACAGAACTCTAACCTACGGTTGCAAAGGGGAATCAAACTATCCTAATGTTATCATGCATGGGTTAAGACTTAGTGTCTATCATGCTCCTCTCTTGCACAGAGAGAAACAGAGATCCTAAGGGAATAGACGGAAACAGAAACAATAGCAAACAGACAATAAAGCAGTAAAATGCATGGATGCAACAATACAAGCGAGGCAAGGGAGTCCCGCTCAACCTCGAACCTAGAAAACAATAGGAAAAAGTGAACAGGATTCACTTTTAACCCAACAGGTTAACCAGCAAACAATACAGTCAGGAAAACCAATCAATACATCAGAACTGAACAACAACTAAAATTAACAGCCATAGCAGCTCTGCATCAACACCTATCTTCAAGTCATCTCCAATCAGCCATAAGCTTCAGCAAGCCTCAATCTCCATCTCCACAGCCTTCAAGCAAGCTCTTTGTCCTCAATCTTCAGTCTACAATGGCTTTTCTTCAAATCTCAAACCTCCAGGATGAGGGATCAATCACAAGAGTGAATTGGGTGTTAAGCAATTAGTTGGCTACCAAGGGTGGCAAACAAACTGCTATTAACACATAAGATATTTTCTCTCAAGAATTCTATCCCTTAGACAGTAGCACCAAGCCTTCCAAAGGAAGGGGGTGAGTGTCTTAGAGAGACTCTGCATCACAGAGAAGAATGGAGGCAATCAAGACCTTCCATGTTTGAAAATCAAGTTGACTACTCTAGGGCTCTGCCTAACTCCTAGATCCTACAAACTTCAACAGCTGCCAGCACAAAATCTCTTCATCAACTCTGGAAGTTGGTCTTCAGTCTCTGATCTTCAAAAGGGCTTCATCATCACAAGTCTTCAGCTCTCCCCAAATCCCAAACAAACCCAATACCCACACAGACAAATTATAATCCCCAGAGAGGGCACACCACACAGTCAAACAAATATAAGTAGTATACTAATAGCAGTAGGGGAATCCTAATATTTTCTAAGGGATCTATTAACTACCCATAATCCCTATAGTCCAATACCCCAAATATTCAATCCACAACTCCTAAGGGAAATGATTTAATTCTCCTATGTTATCTCCTAAACCCTAGTTTTGATCATGTTATTCACACCTAAACAGATCACCTAAAATTAAATCCTAAAATCATGAATTAAATTTTATGTACAAGCTAACATTCTATACTAATCAACCTAAAAAGAAGGGATTAAAAATGTACAAGAATTTAATCAAACTAAAATCACCAAATTCATGCATTAAACTAAGTGTTATTTACACCTATTTAAAAGAAAAAATATGCCAAAAATATGAAAATGAAATGAACTATTAATTTTTTTGTATGATAATTTTCTTGACAAAATTATGAAAAGAATGCAAAAAGAACCAATGAAAAACATGTATTTTACAATTTGTTATGATTTTTTTAAAGATTTAATATTTTTGAGAGAAAATAAAATGAATTAATATGAATGGAGGGTGCAGCAAGTAAAGAATTCAATTAAAACAAGGAAACGGGCCAGGCAGTGGGTGTGAAAAGCAGCTTGGCAATAGGCCCAGGAAGCAAACAGAAAACCAACAAAAATTAAAAACGAGGAAACGGTGTGAATAGCAAGAATTACAGTTCATTTGCATTGGGCCTGGTTTGGTAGGGTGTGATTAGCAAGCGAATGTGAGGCCCAGTCTGATTACTTAAATGAAACGGTGCGTTTCATGGTTTGAATTTCCCTCCGTTTTCATTCTTCAATCGTGGCCGTTGGTTTCAATTCCCAGTCAATAGTCAAAAGGCAATCGTGTGGCTCACGAGTCATCTTCAACCTCCAGCTAACCCTAACCTCTGAAAACCCTAGCCATGCATGAACTTTACACTCCTCTGTTCTCCCTCATCTCTCCATGGATGCCTTCGACTCCAAGAGCAAAGTTGCTCTAAAAACTTGCCTCTACACAGCCATGCCAATAGTTCATCCTAAAACTCGCTCAAGAAGCAAACCCGATAGGTACAACAGTCCTGATCCACCATTTTCAACTGATATCAAACCTCTCCATTCTCTCCAAATCTTGTCCTAAACTCATCTACACCTTGTGTTGATCACAACAAGCTAATGAACTAGGATTTTCGTGCAATATTCCAAGAGATACAAACCCTAACAGTTCTTGCACTCCATGATCAAGCTCCATGAAAACTCTCCAAATTCACCAAACTCAGTCATCTATCCTATCTTAACAATTCTATGCTATCAAAACCTAATAATTCTACCTAAAACATACAATTCGAAGGATGAACATACCTGGTGCAAAGTGAAGAAAACAGCTATGTAGTGTGTTGATCCAAGGCTTGTAATGATTGGAAAATGATCCCAGAACTTGATGATGATTTCTGTATGCAACAAATGATGCTCCAAGGCTTTGAATCTCCCAATTCCAAGATTCTTGCACTTTGAATGGTGAACTTGCACAGCTCGAATCCTCCTTCAATTTACCAAATGATTGTGTGAATTATGATCTATGGATGATGATGATGAAGATCAGATCAAGAATTGTGAGAATTGATGGAGATTTGGGAGAGTTTGAGTTGGTTTTGCAAATTGGAAAAAGTGTGTGAAACTTGGTGTTATGAACAATATTAAGCACCAAACATGGCATGAACCTCTTCATATCAATATATATGTGAGTTTAGAAACTCCTAGAAGCTTGGAGAAACTTCCCATGTATGACTTCCCTTGGATTTGGCTTATGTACCTTCCATTATAAGTAACCATGAGTAACTTTCAAAACTTGAACTAAACTCAAAATTCCACTTTATCCAATGTTCTCAAAATGATTTTTCCAATCAAAATGACCTATAATTTCACCTCATTTGGCCAAAGTATGAAAAATCTCATTTTTTAGGTCATTTTTATTCATTAAATCCACCAATTTTGAAACTTTGTGCTATGAATCTTTCTAATCTTTTATGGTCACTTTTCTAGACTCAAAATGTCATTTAGGACAAGTTTGATGTTGTAAAGTTTTCCATTTGAAGCTTACTTGTATGAGTTTTGGGCATAGGCTTGAAATGACCTGTAATTCTTAGATGACCAAAATACCCTTTGCTTGCCAAGACCATAAGTAGAGTTCCACAAATCAGATGAAGGCATACCATTCTAGAAAGATAAGACAATAAGGAACGACTCTTATGTTGACCAGAAATTCATTTGAAATCTCCTTGAGGGGTAAAAATGGCTTGGAAGTCAAGTCACTTTCACAGACAAAATTTCAGATACCTCAGATGACCTGTAACTTGCAAGGACCATAACTTGAGTTCCATAAACCTCCTTGATGTCTTCCACCACTCAAATTAAAGGTATTGAGATCCTCTACAGGTTTCATGTTGACCAAGGATCCATTTGAAGCTTGCATTTTGACTTATCTTGCTTGGAAATTTGACCTAAACTAGGGGATTTTACACAGAAACCCTAATTTAGAAACTCCTCTTCTCCTTGATTTCTCTTGATTTCTTCTTAGCATATCACCATATCCTTCTTCACATGTCAAATGACGAACCCCACATCTCTCCAATAGACCTGAATGCCCTTCAATCAGTCAATTGACCTAGGGTTGACCTAGGGTTGACCCAGATGAAACCCTAGTTGACTGTCTTCAACTGCATCTCTTGTGATCACACCAATGACTTGTCTCCTTCTCCAAATGACTTTCTAAGTCTCCCATGATGTCCAGATACTCTCCATGCTTCTAATTCACAGCTCACAACTTCTTTGATGGTCCTCAGATGCCCTCAGACAGGAGGTAGATGCACTGCTTGATCCATTGACTTTCCAACTTTCAAATTTTTTCTGATGACTTGAATGAGATTGAATTAGAATACTAACCTCTTGATATGCTCCTAGAGATAAGAATAATGATTGGTCCCTGCTGGATGGTTTGCTATGCTATGCAGATGGTTAGGCTATGTACATGACTCTATATGCAAATGCTAATGATACTGAAACATAAACCAAGTGAATAAGGTTGAGCAAATTTTAGGGTGCAACAGGGCCCTGTGTGGAATATCCCAAACCTACACTTTGGGGGTTTCGACCGATGTTCACCTCAGACCCTGATCCTTGTAATGGCGAAGCCATTGCATTATCTGAGAATATTGGGGGGCATTCTGGAGGCCTTGCATTATGGTCATTGGTATTCCATATGGAGGGTTTCTTGGTAATAATTGTGAAAACCCTGGAGGGACAAACTGTCTAGATGTCGAATTTCCTCCTGCGGAGTTTGGGAATTTGATGCTTGAGGTCCAATATATTCTAACACCGGCTGGGTGTAAGTCCTTATGCTTGTTGACCCAACCCCTAACACTGATGGTACTGGTTCAAATCTTGTTGAAGGTGCTATTTGCTCCCCAGTTAAAGGTATTGAGGGTAGAACCACGTCATTTCTCAATCCTTCGTGAGGACCAACGGTGCTAGGCTGAGGGTTAGAACCATCTCCTCGAGGATTAGGATTATTTGGCTGATTTGCATCTGTCGCCATATCCCTAATATATTTTCTTCTTGGTCTTTCTTTGTTTATAACGGCGATTTTTCCACTTCTTAGTAACATGTAACGAATTTTTACGAAAGATGAATAAAACTACAATTTTGCGAACTTTTGCAAAACTAAGAAAAAACTCTTTAGCACTGTCCCACTGGGCGTGCCTTTTTATTTCCCTTGAAAAATTGAAAACAACCGCTGATCTTCCAAATCTAACTTTGGTGACTCACAGGATCGATCATATTGATCCTAGGACATGTGCTAAGAATTATATTTTGAACTAGTCTATCTAACCTATACACTTCGACAATGTTTCAGTAAAAGGCTTAACATAAAAGAGTTGTTCGAATAAAGAGAGAAGATAGAGATTTGCAAGAAATGAAGTAAAGAACTTTAAAAAAAAGTTTGGCAAAATAGAATAAAATGCTTAGAAGGGGTAGATTGCAAGAAAATCAAAGGAAAGCTTTTTAAAGTTAAGCAAGTAAATTAAACTTCATTGAAAATAAAGATGGTGTGTTTACATCACATACATTCTCCTTGAACTCATTTCTCTACACTCAGGTACTTTGATTAAATTAGGGAGTGACTTGTACAAATTGTAAATTACAACACACTGAATTCTATGTCTAAATCTCTTATTTATAATAGTAAAAATAACTACCAATAACCTCCTAAAACCATCATCTTTCGACAAGTGTCATAGTGCATGCAATCACTTGCTAATCAAACGACACTTGTCCTGCTTAGTCATGGGAAAGCATAACTACTCCCTCCATTATTTGAATTTCAAAAACCTTCACTAGTCTTCAGCCAATGTCTCGGTCGAAGTCCATTTTCCTTTATGTTTGGAAATTTCTCTAAGTCCTAAAACACTTGAATTCCCATTCGAAGGTCTCCTTGCTCGAAACCTCATTCATTCTAAAAAGACTTTAATATTTTATTATTTAAATATTTTAATCTATACCTGAGGCGTCGAATTTGTGAGCTAATAGAGATGTCAACCAACGTTTGAAGTTACTAGTCAAAGTCTGTGAAAGGAGCGGTTGTGATGTAAAGTTGACATGAGACTATGATGGTTGTATGCGTATAGAATTGTCTGTTGATTGGAATAATAAAAAAATCTAAAGGGTAGAAAGGATGCCAATTGGCATCCATCAGAGCTAACACGGAGGGAGTACATAACCCTTCACCCCCTTCAGCCTTTTCTCATTTCTCTCTTCTTTTTCTCTCTTGTCTTTCTCACACTCTCCCTTCTCTCTTCCATGTGTCGCAACTGCGAAAAGGGCCGGCGAAAACAAACAGAAGAGTCGCCACCGAACATTATTTATCCCAAAGAGAGGGAAAGGAAAAGATCGAAGAAAACCTGAAGAACGGGAAAAGACAAGGTCATCGCAACTAATCTTGGGTTTGGGAGTCAGTTACGCAAGGGGAAGGTACGAGCACCCCTCACATCCGTTGTACTCAAAGAGATCCGTGCTTGTTGTCTAATCTATGGGTGAATGTTATCTAAATGCTACTTCTAAAAAGGGGGAAGGAAAAGAAAAAGGACTCGATAGGATATCGTCGCCCTATGCCTACGTATTCCCTGGTGCAATGGGAAAGTCAGAGTCAACGTAGTTCGGTAAACTACGGGTGAGATGAGGAAGGTTGCTCGCCAAGACATAGTCGTCTTGTGCCTACATATCCTCATCAGATATAAGAAATCATAGAAAATGTAGTTCGGGAAACTACGGGACATGGGTCTCGATCGTATTGGGGCGAGAGAAAGGGTTCAGATGAACATGTTGGTCTCGATTGTGTAACACCCCTTTTCTATACCCCAAAATAAACAAATATTCACATAGTATAAAAGGGGCGAGTCACATTACGCATGAAATTAAAACATTCAACACCTGCTCAACAATTGATATGCAACAGTAGGGTAACTTTGCAACAAAGGAACTTAGTCATTACACCCACATCTCAATATTTAGAATAAAAGAGGAAAATCTAAACATTGAATAACATCAAACATATATACATATATATAACATCCAGTATAATTCAACAACACAAGAATGTACATCATTATGCTTCACATGCAAAATGACTCAAGACACTCTTAAAATGCATACATATTTACAATATATTCATGCATTCATCTCATACTATCACATACAATCTATATACATTCACATCAATTACGCCAAATGATAACGAGTATCGCTTTACCACCTAACATTCCTCGACTAAACTACGCAATTTATTTCGAATTCTAACCGTGAAAACATCGCTTTCTATCAATTTAACCAATTCTACCTAAAATGGAAATATGTGGAAAACAACCAAAACAATCCAAACAAACACATACATAATGATATACATTGATGAGATAATAAAGTTTCACACCATTACCCGATTAAATTGATTCCTAGAAGTTGTTTTGAAGATTTCCAAGCTTTTTCTCTTTTTCTTCTCTTTTCTCTTCTTCCTCTTTCTTTCTCTCCTTTTTCTTCTTCTTTTTTCTTTTCTCTCCTCTTTCACTCTTATATCTTTCTATTCTAGTTCCCTCTATTACCATTTCTCTCAAAACATCTAACTTAACATTAATTAAGATATATCTAAAATACCCTCCAACCTAATTTCCCCAAAACTCTCAAAACGATAAAATAACACAATATGCAAACATAACATATTAATACACCAATTTCACAAATAAAATAATAATCACCCAAATAAAATAAAAGACTCAACAAAAATGGGAAATCAGAATCGGAGCGTTACAACTCTCCCCTTCTTTAGAAATTTTCGTCCTCGAAAATATTATCTGATTCAAACAACTCAGGATACGACTCTCGCATCCCACTCTCTAGTTCCCAAGTCATATTGTCTTCCGAAGCGCCTCCCCACGCTACTTTCACAAGCGCAATATCTTTGCCTCTTAGCTTCTTAACTTCACGATCCAAAATCCTAATCGGTAAAGCTTCAACCGTAAGGTTATCTCTCACTTTAACCTCGTCCATAGGAATAACATGTGATGGATCCGGAACATACTTCCGAAGTTTCGAAATATGGAATACATCATGCAAATTCAAAAGATTCGGAGGCAACACCACATGGTAAGCCACAACACCAACTCGTGCAGTAATCTGATACAGACCAATAAAACAAGAAGTCAACTTCTTCGACTTCAAAGCACGACCTACACCTGTAACCGGTGTAAGTCTCAAAAACACATGGTCGCCTTCTTAAAAATCAAGATCTTTCCTTCTCTTGTCATGATAGCTCTTTTTCCTACTTTGAGAAGCTTTCATCTTTTCTTGAATAAACTTCACTTTCTCTGTCGTTTGTTGTACCATCTTCGGTCCAACTATCGACCTCTCACGGGTTTCATGCCAACACAAAGGTGTTCGACATCTCTGACCATACAAAGCCTCAAATGGTGCCATACTTATACTTGAATGAAAACTGTTATTGTAGGTGAACTCAATTAACGCCAAGTAACTATCCCAAGCACCACCTTGCTCGAGAACACAAGCATGTAGTAAATCCTCCAACGATTGAATTGTCCTCTCGGTTTGACCATCCGTTTGCGGATGATAAGCCGAACTCAATCTTAGCTTAGAACCCAAATCCTTTTGTAAACTCTCCCAAAACCTCGATGTAAATCTAGGATCTCTATCAGATACAATACTCTTAGGAACTCCATGTAACTTCACAACCACAAGAACATAAATCTCGGCTAACTTCTCCAAAGGATAACTAATATCAATTAGAATGAAGTGAGCAGATTTAGTAAGCCTATCCACGATTACCCAAATAGCATTATGACCTCTTTGCGTATTCGGCAATCCCGTAGCAAAATCCATCGATATACTATCCCATTTCCACTCTGGAATGTCCAACGGCTGCATCAATCCACTAGGCATTTGATGTTCCACCTTAGACTTTTGACAAGTTAAGCACGAATACACAAATAGAGCTACACCCCTCTTTAATCCGGACCACCAAAAGATTTTCTTCAAATCTTGATAGATTTTATTCGCTCCCGGATGAATACTTAAGTTACTTCGGTGTCCTTCTTCCATTATCATCTTTTTCAACTCCGCATCATCGGGAATACAAATACGACCGCGGAATCTCAAAACTCCAAAATTATCAACCTTGAAATCCTCATTCTCATTCATCATTAAATCAACGAACTTCAAATCCAACTTTTGCTTTTCACATACGATTGCAAGAAAATCATTCGTAACATGTAGCATACCAAGTCTCACACTTCTCGGCGTCATTTCACAAACTAAACTCAAGTCTCTAAAATTCTCCAAAAGTTCCCATTCTCTCATCATCAATGCGTACATATGTAACAACTTCCGACTCAAAGCATCGGCCACCACGTTTGCCTTACTCGGATGGTAATTCAAACCAAAATCATAATCCTTCAAAAGTTCTAACCACCTTCTTTGTCTCATGTTCAATTCTTTTTGATCAAATAAATATTTCAAGCTCTTGTGATCACTAAAAACTTCAAATCTTGCACCATAAAGGTAGTGCCTCCAAATTTTCAAAACAAACACCACGACCGCTAACTCTAAGTCATGTGTAGGATAATTCTTTTCATGAACTCTCAATTGTCTTGAAGCATAAGCCACAACTTTTCCATCTTGCAATAAAACACCACCTAAACCTGACAAATAAGCATCACAATAAACCATAAATGGTTTTGTCGGATTTGGCAAAATCAAGATCGGTGTCGTCGTCAACCTTCTTTTTAGCTCAATGAAACTCTTTTCACAATTATATCCCAAATGAAAGCCTTTCCTTTACGAGTCAATTGCGTTAACGGAAATGCCAACTTTGAAAATCCCTCAATAAACCTCCGATAATAACCCGCCAAGCCCAAAAAGCTTCGAATCTCTGTAACCGATCTAGGAGCCTCCCATTGCATCTCCGCAACAATCTTGGATGGATCAACACTAATACCACTACCGAAAATAACATGTCCAAGAAAACCTACTTCCAACAACCAAAATTCACATTTCGACAACTTAGCATACAATTGTTTCTCTTTCAAATTTTGTAACACAATCCTCAAATGCTCTTCATGCTCCTCTTGAGACTTAGAGTAAATCAAAATATCTTTGATCAACACAACCACGAAACGATCTAATTGTTCATGAAAAACACGATTCATGTATTCCATAAACACACTCGACGCATTAGAAACCCCAAATGGCATCACAGAATATTCGTAATGGCCATACCTTGTCCTAAAGGCTGTCTTTTGAATATCCTCTCCTTTCACACGAATTTGGTGATATCCCGGTCTCAAATAAATCTTGCTAAAAACACCCGCACCAACCAATTGGTCCATCAAATCATCGATCCTTGGAAGCGGATACTTGTTCTTAATTGTCGCCTTATTCAATTGTCGATAATCAATGCATAACCGTATACTCCCATCCTTCTTCTTTACCAACAATATCAGAGGACCCCAAGGAGAAACACTTGGCCTTACAAATCTCTTGTCCAACAAGTCATTCAATTGCTTCTTCAATTCTACCAACTCCGATGTCGACATATGATACGGTGCCTTCGAAACCGGTCTAGTACCCGGAACTAGATCAATAGAAAACTCAACTTCTCTCTCCGACGGTACATCTGTAATATCCTCCAGAAACACTTCTGGAAAATCACACACCACTGGGAACACATCGAGCTCAACTTTACTCTCCACCGACAATGATGCAAACAAACCGAACAATTGAGCCTCGTCCGCTAAAAGTTTCTTCAATTCTTTAGTGGATAGGAAACTCACATCTTCATCATCTTCCAAAGAAGGAAACTTCACTAACTTGTGGTAGCAATCTATATGAACTCGATTAAATTGCAACCAGTTCATACCTAATATTACATCCAATCCCTCCAACGGCAAACACACTAAATCCATAATGAAGTCTTTACCATACATAGTAAAAGGACAACTTACACACACCAAAGACGTAGTTACTGACCTCGAAGCGGGAGTCTCAATAACCATGTCACCACCCCAAGAAGTCACGAACAAATTCAAACGCTTAGCGCACTCATGAGAAATAAACGAATGAGTCGCTCGAGTATCAATAATAGCAACTAAAGGCGTACTATTAATAAAACATGTACCTTTAATCAAACGATCTACACTAGTAGTGTCTGACCCAGCTAATGCAAACACCTTTCTGCCCGCTTGAGCTTGTTTCGGCTTAGTACACTTAGTACTAATGTGACCCACTTCTCCATAATTATAGCACTTCACTATATTCCTCCAACAATCGGTAGTAGCATGCCCAAGGCCTCCACAGTTAGAACATTTCACTACGGTCTTCGCACACTCAAATGATTTATGACCCAACTCACCACACTTGTAACACTTAACAGAACCAGAACCTCCTCCTCAAGATCTCTTATAAAAGTTTCCCCTATGCTTTCCTTTATCAACGGGTGTGACATAAGGTCCACTTCTAGCTTGTTGCTTTCCCTTCCTCTCATTCAAACTTTTGTAATGTGTAGAACGAGCCTTGCTATCTTCCTCGAAGATTCTACAATATTCCGTTAAATCCGTAAACCTTCTTATCCTTTGATATCCCACAGCTTGCTTAATCTCGGGATGCAAACCATTCTCATATTTAATACACTTTGAGAACTCAGCAGTAATTGCAGCATAGTGAGGATGGAATTGAACCAACTCCATAAACTTAGCAGTATAGTCCATCACGGACATACTACCTTGTTTCAGTTCAAGGAACTCCATCTCCTTCTTCCCTTTCACACTTTCAGGGTAATACTTCCTCAAGAACTATGTACAAAATAAATCCCAAGTTATCTCTTCATCATCCACCTCAAGAACTTGACGCATACCGACCCACCAATCGTCGACTTCTTCCTTCAGCATGTGAGACCCAAGTCTCACCTTATTCCCCTCCGCACAGCCCATGACTCTAAAGATCCTTTCAATCTCTTTCAACCAAATTTGAGCACCAACGGGATCAAATCTTCCTTTGAAGACCGGTGGTTGATTCTTCCTGAACTCGTCATTAGCATTCACGTTCGGTGCACCTTGCATTGCCCTGGCCATTGCTTCCAAAGCAGCAACCATCGCATTATTGTTCCGACCAGCCAAATTCCGATTATTCCCAAAAATAACAACAAGGTTAAATAACCGTTCAACCATCACAACAACAAGACAGACACAACTGACTCAACACTGGCTTTGATACTACTTAATGTAACACCCCTTTTCTATACCCGCAAATAAACACATAAATAACTATTCACATATTAAAAATTTCGTTAGAGTATAATTATAAACATAGTATAAAAGAGGCGAGTCGCATTAAGCAAGAAATTAAAACATTCAACACCTGCTCAACAATTGATATGCAACAGTGGGGTAACTTTGCAACAGAGAAACTTAGTCCTTACACCCACATCTCAATATTTAGAATAAAAGCGGAAAATATAAACATTTAATAACATCAAACATATATACATATATATATAACATCCAGTATGATTCAACAACATAAGACATGTTTTCATAAACATTCACCAACAAGATACATATACAAATGTATCACAAAAGAATAATGAACATCTTAGCTACCCGGTGCTACATATCAGAGCCGACTGACCAAAAGAATGAAGACACGCTTCATAAAAAGACCTACAACATATCTACTCTGTAATGCCTCATAGAGCACCATAAAACTGCAAAAGGGTGACAAATATTATCATAATAACAATGCATATAATTATATATATATACATATATATATATATATATATATATATACATATATATATATATATATATATATATATATATATATATATATATATATATATATATATATATATATATATATATATATATATATATATATATATATATATATATATATATATATATATATATATATATATATATATATATATATATATATATATATATATATATATATATATATATATATATATATATATATATATATATATATATATATCATAGCATAAAATACACATATTCTACATTCTCACCACAAATCATCACAACCCACTCATATACATCACAACGTGTGTGTATATATATATATATATATATATATATATATATATATATATATATATATATATATATATATATATATATATATATATATATATATATATATATATATATATATATATATATATATATATATATATATATATATATATATATATATATATATATATATATATATATATATATATATATATATATATATATATATATATATATATATATATATATATATATATATATATATATATATATATATATATAAAACCAAGCATATTCATCATGCATACTTTCACAATTCTTATCATTCCACATAAACATACACATTTATGTTTATTCACAAATGCACAATTATAAAGATGATAAATACAAATCATAGAGACCGACTCACGACTCTATGCAAATGCAATGCGGTACCGACTCAATCATCTCAAGTTCACTCAGGAACTTATTGGAACCATCGCTCGTTACCAATGTAACTCTCCGTCGGGCCTACGATGTTCGCCCATTGCTCACACCTCACATAGGCACACAATGTTTATGGATTGCTCATACCTCACACAGGCACACAGTGTTTATGGATTACTCACACCTCACATAGGCACACAATCGTTTGTAATCATCGCTCACACCTCACATAGGCACACGACGTTACAACTGATTCTCATTAGAATCACACAACACAAGAATGTACATCATTATGCTTCACATGTAAAATGACTCAAGACACTCTTGAAATGCATACATATTTACAATATATTCATGCATTCATCTCATACTATCACATACAATCTATATACATTCACATCAATTACGCCAAACGGCAACGAGCATAGCTTTACCACCTAAACGACAACAAACTCTATCACAATTATCATGCATTTACATTTAATTTAAGCAATGCATTTATTTGCCGAAAGGCCACAATTCACAATAAATTCCACAATCTAGGATTCATGCCATACGGCTACCCACAACATATCATATAACAGCACACAAGCTACACGTTTTGGAGAAGGTTGATCACAATCCGAGTCGAAGAATCGATATTGGATGATAATAGAGAAAAATGCTATGCTGTCATGCTCGCTAGGCGAGCATAATGGTTCGCCTAGCGAGTCCTTCGCTACTTCACTCACTCCAGCGAGTTTGGGCCTTTTTGATTCTGTCCAAGTCTGGGAGTGTTCGCTGGCAGCTTGCTGTGTGCTCGCTTAGCGAACACTTCGCTACCTGTAACAGCCCAAATTTCATTAAATAATTAATTGTAGTAATTAATTTATTTAGTGGGATTTTATCAATGTTGGAAATTAATTTTTATTAATTGGGATTAATAGAGAATTAAGAAGGAATTGGAGAGGAAGGAAAATGAAGGAAATATATAAGAGAGAAAGAAAAGAAAAGAAAGATAGAAAACATTTGGAAAGAAAGAGGAAAGAAGAAGAAAGGAGAGAAAGAGAAGAGAAGAAGAGGAAAAGTGGAAATCATCAAGAACCAACATCAAAGCTCCGATTAATCGAGGTAAGGGTGAGAAATGTTTCTATTTGATCATTGTATGATGTTATGTATGTTGGGTTGGGGTTTTGGTAGAGTTTTCATCACTTTCCAATTAGGGCAAAAGTTGGAATAATCGGTAGATTGATGATTTAATCGGTTGAAACTGAGCAATAATGCCGTAGAATAGTTGGGGAACATGTGTTGATGCTGTTTGTACTGATTTTGTTGTGTGAGAAGTTGGATGATGGTGGATGGTGGAGGTGGAACAGAATAGGGTTCTGTTCTGCGCAGGTTCGCTGGCTCTCGCCAGGCGAGCGAAGGCGAAGCTTCGCCAGGCGAAGCCTAGCGAATGTTGGCGAATAATTATATTTAAGTCCCAGTAGACTTCGCTGGTGGGCTCGCCAGGCGAAGTGGGATGGCGAAGGTTCGCCCAGCGAAGGTGCTGGCGAATGGTGGCGAATGAAGTCAGTAGCTACTGACTTGGGCTCGCTGGGAAGTCTCGCCAGGCGAAGCCTAGCGAGTGTTCGCTGAGAGAGTTCGCCAGGCGAAGGCCAGGCGAAGGTTCGCTGCGAGGGTTCGCCAGGCGAATGAAGGCGAATGTGGCAGTACATTTCCTTTGCTGTGTTATCCAAATGGTGATTGTTTGGTTGATTCGTATATGTTTATACTTCTATGTTATGAATGAGTATGTGAACTATTACGATAACATGTGCTGTGGGTAGCCTTCGGGCGTGAATCCTAGAGTTGTGGATGTTTGATTGTTGTGTACAATTATGTAATGAGTATGCGTGAGAACATTTTGAATATGTGTGCATAACTTATAATTGTATGATTGGTATTGTAATGAGAATACCTTGATTTTTGTGATAATTAGAGACACATGGGAATACAATGAGAAATGTATGGGTATCGTCTAATGAATTGCGAGTGCATATATGTATGCGATTGTGGTGTGAATGCATGGGAACATATGTGATATGTGTGCATTGTTGTCGAATATGATGATGTGTGAAATGAATACATTGATAAATGTTTGATATATGTTGTATGTACAATCATTGTGTAATTCTTGAAGTGATGAATTATGTAAATGCATGAGATTAAGATGTCGGTCTTAAGTGCATTTGTTGTGGTTGATTGTACATGCATCATTTAGTCAAGAGGCAATGTCTGTTAGTTTCGTGGAAACTAGTGGCTTGTCCCAAACCTAGAAGTGTGGGTTTGAAGGCTTAGAGGACGGGCCTTTGTGGTTATCGGTCTAGAAGTGTGGACCCGGTTTAATGTAAAAACCGAAAAAAGATAACGGGTTATCGGTCTAGAAGTGTGGACCCGGTTTAATGTAAAAACCGAAAAAAGATAACGAGAGTCGGTACCGCATTGCATGAGTTGCATTGAGTTGTTGAGTCACATTGATATATGACATTTGCATGAAGTGATGCTTATGTGTGGATGATGAGATTGTGGAAATTGTAAGTGTATACATAATGTGGGAATGCTTGTGGATATCCATGTTTGTATATATACATGTGTGGTAGTATATATGACTAAGAGAATGAAGTGTGGTGAGAAATGTGAATATGTGTTATATGATTACCTATATATATATAATCTTATGCTTTGATTATTATGGTTATATTTCTCACCCTTCTGCTGTTTTATAATGCTCTATGAGGCATCGCAGATTAGGATGCTGAAGTCCTTTTGTGAAGAATAGTCTTCATTCTTTTGAGTCTACTGCTCTGATATGTAACACCGGGTAGTTAGACTAGTGCAGTCATTCTTTTGTGATACATTGCGGTGTATCAGCTGATGTGGTTTTGTAATCTAACTGATATGATATATATTAAATTGGATGGCTTATGTGTACGTGAGTTAATATTTGGAACTGATTAAATGATTTTATCTTCCGCTTAAATTGAAAATGTTACATATTTTATGGAGCAAATTGTGAAAGTGTTTTATTGGTGAAATTGTGGCATTCTTCTTTTATACCTGATTATAAAACCTTTTTACTCTGATAACTTATATGTGCTTAATTGTTTTATATGCATTTATTTGGGGTATAGAAGGGGGTGTTACACTACCTCACTCTCCAGTGATTCCCCTAGCGAATACTTCGCTACTCAAACCCTCAATTATCCAAAAATGTGAAAAGTCACGAAATCACCCGATTTCAGTCAAACAAGTTCCAATAGTCTCGGCCTAACATTCCTCGACTAAACTACGCAATTTATTTCGAATTCTAACCGTGAAAACATCGGTTTCTATTGATTTAACCAATTCGACCTAAAATGGAAATATGTGGAAAACAACCAAAACAATCCAAACAAACACATACATAATGATATACATTGATGAGATAATAAGATTTCCCACCCTTACCCGATTAAATCGATTCCTAGAAGTTGTTTTGAAGATTTCCAAGCTTTTCCTCTTTTTCTTCTCTTTTCTCTTCTTCCTCTTTCTTTCTCTCCTTTTTATTCTTTCTTTTTCTTTTCTCTCCTCTTTCACTCTTATATCTTTCTATTCTAATTCTATCCATTACTATTTCTCTCACAACATCTAACTTAACATTAATTAAGAAATATCTAAAATACCCTCCAACCTTATTTCCCTGAAAACTATCAAAACGGTAAAATAACACAATATGCAAACATAACATATTAATACACCAATTCCACAAATAAAATAATAATCACCCAAATAAAATAAAAGACTCAACAAAAATGGAAAATTAGAATCGGGGCGTTACAGATTACACTGGGGCAAGAGAAAAGGGAAGTTAGTTGTTAGCGTGCTCGTCAAGGATAAGAATCCCCGTGCCTATGTATCCTCATTAGGGAGTAAGGAATCAGAGCGTCTGTAGTTCGAGCTACTACAGGAAAACAGGATCTCGATTGCACCGGGGCGAGAGAAAAGATCCTAGGCCTGAAACGCCTTAACAGAAGTGAATTGACCCTTTTTTTAGATGCGTACTGCACTAAAGTCTATGACATGAGAGCGAATGCATCGCATATCGCCCATGGGGCATACGCTAAACACTCTAGACAAGCGAGGAGAAACTCCCCACTCATCATTTCCCAGTTACTTAAGGCACGTGACACACAATACTCATCATGGTTATTAAGTGTTTTGATTATCGTTTTGAGAAAGAAGAGAAAGACGCACATAAGGTCTAAGGGGAAACTGGACCCTAACTGTTATCGTACAATGTGACCCTAAGGTCAGGATTAGGAGGGAAGCTAACCTAATGTTGTCATGCTTGGATTGAAAGCTTAATGTCTCTCCTACCTCAGGCTTAATCGGAAATTAAGTTGAGCTAGGAATCCTAAGGGATCATGTGAATACAGGGGTAATCAACAAGTAAACACGAAGCATCACAATCATAAACAACATCAAGTATTGAAACTCAAATTAATATCCAAGAACAAAGCAAATATATACAAGTGTCAATAAAGAAAAGTACTCACAAACACACTCGAGAATTAATAGAAACTAGAATCGAAATCAAGAATTAAAATCAAGGTTAATGTTAAAGGTCAAGATTAATTTCTAAAATCTAATTCTAATTCTAAATTAAAATAATTCAAAGTTAAAATCTAACAAAACTTAAATCTAATTAAAAATTAGTCCTAAGTTAACATTAAAGTTAAAGTCTAATTAGGTCAAGATTAATTTCTAAATCTAACTCTAGGATGGGGCTTGAAGGCCCAATCCTAGTTATCATGAATCTTAACAAAAACAAGAAACCAAAACTCAGCCGTGCCCTCACTTCCAGTAGCGCGGTGTTCTCCTTCACAGAGCCATTATCTCTGATTTATTCACTTTCCTCTCTACTTCACAAATTCTCCATCGCAACGCCAATATTCTCCTCTCTCCAATTCCAAATCTATTTGCGTCAACACCTCCAACGGCTCACTCTCATCTTCTCAATGATATCCTACCTCTCCACTCATTGCGCCGCGAACCTCAATTCAGATTTTGACCCGGTATGTAGTTGCGACTCCAATTTCTCTGCTTTTTTTCTGAATCTTCTTCTCCTTCTCTGTTGTTGTGAATTATTTTGAGGGTTTGAAGTTTAAATGAAATTGGTTTATGAAGGTTTGATTTGAAGAAATATTTGGGTTGATGATGGTGTAGACCACTGAGGCTTATCGAAGGTGTTTCGATTTAGTTTGTGATTGAGGGAGAGGATGAAGATAAAGGTTTCGGTTCGAGGTGAAAGTTGAGAAAAGGACGGGAATTTCGGCAGCAATTACTTGGCTCTCTTGAATTCCCAAAAAAAAATTTTTGAAAGAGAAGGGTTCCATTTATAGCAGAGGAATTGTGGAACATATTTTTTCGTACAACAAAATTGATGTGTACTATATGAATCGTGGGAAATGTTTATTGATGCGAAACAGTTTTGTGATGGTTTGGCAATGTTGGCCTTGTTGGAAAATTCTGCAGGTGGCATTCGTAGTTTTGTCGTGTTATGCTCTTGTGGATAAGTCTCGGTTTTGCAGGGATTGTGGCTAGCGATACAAGTTGCATTTTAGTGATCCGTTTGTGGCGTGGGCCAGGATGAAGTGGGTCCAAGAGGTGGCTATTGCATAATGTTGAAGAGAGATGAAAAAAGTTTGTTTTTTGTACGGTTTGTGAGCTAGCTTGATTTCATATTGTGGTTTTTGTGGTGCCGACATTACGACATGATATGGAGTTTTTGTGTGCAGAATTTGGTGTGGTTGTAGACTTGGTGGGGTAGAATTGAGACAGACTTGTACAAATTGGCAAAGTAGCCGTTGTTGTACGGTTTGGGTGTTGAATTGGTGTGGGGTGGCAGGGAAAGTGACGTGGGTGGATGAGGAGGTAAGGGCTAACGTGCGCGAAAGGGTGGGGAGGTCCACACCTCTGACTTTGGTTGTTGTTAGATACATGTTTTGTGGGGTGTATTAAAATGAATATAAATTCTAAACAAAAAAGGATATTGACAAGAATTTGTCTAGAAGATGGATTTATGATTTGATGATGGTTTTAAGTTTTAAAAATTAAAAACTAAAATGGTTTTCTGAATTTGGACTAAAAAGTGATATGGTGATGGAAAATGGTTATTTATGATGAGTTGTATATAAATATGGATTATGGTTTTGGAAGTGGTTCACAAAAATGAATATGACATGAATGGATTCAAATGTAGACATTGAACTCGAAAATGGTTAAAACCTAGATTTTATAAAGGGATATATACAAGATGGATAAAAAAAAAGAACATGGATATAGTTACGGTTTTATGAACTCGTGTTTTGAATTCCCCATAACTCACATGACTGGTCTTGACCTGTCTAATTTCAGTCAAATTCCCAATCCACACCAAAATCACATCCTCAATAAATCCCAAAAATTGAAATAGTAAGCTCAAACGATCACGACATAATGCCCTTCAAATCAAACCACAAAATGCTTTGTCCTGACGGTCACAGATCCCCTTAACGTGACACTATAATCCCCTGATCTTCAACTAAAGATAGTCCACAACTCAACCTTGAATGAGAAACCCTGATCCTCCTTGAAATACTCTAATGATGAAATGACTTGATCTGAGAAGGAGTTAAATCTTGATTCACACTAATGAAATCCTGACCCGATGTTTCTGATGAACCCTCCTGACGCACCTCTCTGAATATAGGAAACACCGATAACAAGAAAACCCTTAGATTCCATGACTTAGAAGATCAATGCAAAGTATGATTATGAACTATGACCTAATGGAGATGCAAATGAACGTGAAGCGAAAGCCTGAAAAGTTAGAAAAAGCGATGGAAAATTTTGGGGTGCAACACCATGCTCTCACCTCTCTCTAGTTTTTTTAACCTTCGGTCACCCTCAATGGCCTCCGATCGTGATGACCACCTTCCATGCTCTCACCTTTCTTCATCTGAAATCTCTTTAGTTTATATAGGGTTAGAAATTAGATCTTAGAATTAAATTTGGTTAGATTGTTTTTTTTAGAAAATTTTGATCAAATTGTGATTTGGTGTAAATTCTGATTATTTGATTTGGTTGTAAATTAATTTTATTGATGATTTTTTAGATCTAGGTTTTCCAATTGTAACGTATCTCAATCTGAGTGAAATTTTTATTTCTGACAACTTTGATTTTGGTTTTGATCTGACTCCCCTCCTTTCTGCGCAAAGCTAGGGTTTCTAATATTAAATATTAAATCAGTAATTTTAATAAATAATAATCAAATATAATTGACCAAAACTTTTAACAAATAATTTGTAACCTTGACCAAATAATTTTGGGACTTTCTTTAGTCAACAACTTTGACCAAATAATTTGTAACTTTAATAGTAATAATCATAATAATGCTAATAAATACCCAAAGAGATAATTAACCCAAAAACTTTTTAATATCAAACTTAAGTTAAAATATTCTTATCAAATATAATAATAAAAATACGCCCCTCCCTTAATTATTAATTAAAAGCCTGATTATTCTCTAATATTAATATGAAATGTTAATATTAGTATAATTAGTCTTTAGTTTAATACCAATAATAATAATAATAATAATAATAATTCAATAACTAATAATTAACCACAAAATAAACTTAATATCCTGATTAACAATAATTTTAAAATCCGACCCTCCTCTAATTATAATTAATCTTAAATTAATACTAATAATAATAATAATAATGATAATAATAATAATAATGATAATAATAATAATGATAATAATAATAATAATAATGATAATAATAATAATAATGATAATAATAATGATAATGATAATGATAATAATAATGATAATAATAATAATAATAATAATAATAATAATGATAATAATGATAATAATAATGATAATAATAATAATAATAATAATAATAATAATAATAATAATAATAATAATAATAATAATAATAATAATAATAATAGATATTCAAAAACATGACAGGGAAAGGGAAAGGGAGAGGGCGAGGGCGGCCGCCGAAGAATACGGTGCCTCCGCCATCAACAACCCCACCGATGTCACCTGCACAACAACAATTAGAGTTGAGAAACCATCTGGAGAGCAACACTAGCTTAACTGAAGAAGGGATTCTGGAAGTTGAAACCCTAGATGCACGTACTAGAAAACCCAATCAAGAAGAAATGGAAACCGCCACTCAACCGATTAATGCAATACAAGCTGTGATACCTAAGCAACCTGAGAATGGAAAACCTATCCATGAAGGAGCATCTGAGGAAGGTCGCAAGCTATGGGTAGATGTACTGAAGGATAATCGAAATCCGACAAAGGGTAGGGCGATGAAATTCATCGCACCCCAAGTTGTGAATGAAAAATTGGAAGTTGTAATTGAAGACGAAGACATTATCTCTGAAGTTAAATTTTGGGAATCCTCCTTGATCCTCTATACAATGGGAGTTGACCTTAGCATGAATGCAGTTAAGAATTTCATGACCAGGAACTGGAATTTTGTTTAATTGTCGGATATGTATTACAATGATGAAGGTTATTTTATTCTTCGATTCAAGTCATTCAAGGATCGTGATGAAGTGCTATTGAGAGAACCATACATGATAAGAAACATCCCTCTGCTGATTCGAGAATGGAGGCCAGGTTTCAAGGTCAAAGATGAAATCCTGCGAACATTACCGATTTGGGTGAAATTGCCTCAACTACCCATCATTCTGTGGGGTGATACAAGTTTAAACAAGATAGGAAGTGCCCTTAGAAACCCCATCATGACAGACGAATGTACGGCAAACAGACTCAGAGTATCATATGCGCGCATACTTGTGAAAATGGACATTACAAAGGAACTGCCACAAATAATTACCATTAGGGATAATGAAGGAGAGAAAATCCAACAACCTATTGAGTATGAATGGAGACCCCTGTTCTGCATCAAGTGTCAAAAGGTTGGTCATAGCTGTGATAAACCCAAAGGCACACAACAATGGAAACCTAAACCTGCACCACAACATGTAGACTATGTGAAAACTGTGATGGACAACACTACTAAAAGGATTCCTAGGACTGAAGGAAACAACAACATTGTAGGAGACAAGGTTAATTCCCCTGCTGTGGAGAACAATGCTAATGGAAATACATTAGGTGAGTGTCCCACTGATCTGGTGAGTAAGGTTGCTGATCCACCTCTAGAAAATGGAGTGAACATTATTGAGCAGGTTGAGGCAGTTATGGAGAAGTGGATAGAAGTAATAACAAGTGGTAAGGATAGAGGTAAACCACAAGACAACCCCAACAGTATAAATAAGATTGTTTGTGCCAATGGCTTTGAGGCTCTTGAGATTTCGAAGGATCTTATAGAGTCTCAAAATACTGGCCAATGATTACATCTTGGAACGTGAGGGGGCTGAATAAAGTAGGGAAGTTAAAGGAGATTAGCTCCCGTCTCTTTAACCTTCACCCTAAGATTGCAATTTTACTAGAGACAAGAGTAAAGCATGACAAGGCAAGGAAAATCAGAGATCAGCTGAACCTCAAAGGCCAATACCATGACAATTACAATGAACATTACAATGGCAGAATTTGGATCAACTGGGATGAGAGAAAATGTGATGTCAGAGTGATAAAATGCACTTCACAGATGATACACTGTGGTATCCATGATGTCAATGGAGTGTTTCAAACTTGGATGACAGCTATCTATACAATGAATCAACTAGAGCAAAGAAAGAAACTGTGGGAAGAACTGAAACATATCCATGACAGTCAACAGGGTCCATGGTTCCTTATAGGCGATTTCAACAATGTTACCAAATCTATGGACAGAATTGGTGGTAACCTGGTGACTGACAGAGAGGTTGAAGATCTCAGAAATTTGATGAATCATGCTAGCTTGTATGAGAAGGATAGCACGGGCGACTATTTTACATGGACAAATAAACATTCTATAGGTACAATTTACTCAAAAATTGACCATGTTCTTGGTAATATAGATTGGCTGTAGGATAGTATGGATTTGAAGCTGGAAATTCTCCCTCCTAGTATCTCTGATCATTGCCTGTTAAGTTTGAATGCTGAGAAGATTAACAGAGGAGTGCACAAGAAATTCAGGTTTACTAATAGTGTGGTGCAAATACCAGAATATCATGACACTGTCAAACAGAGCTGGAATAAGAAAATCACAGGCAGACCTATGGCTAGACTGTGGTTTAAACTGCTGAGATTACAAGCTCCCCTTTGCAGATTGAGTAAACAAATTTCAAACCTCCATCAGACCATTGCCCAAGCAAGGAATGAATTATTACAAAACCAGGAAAGTCTCATTATGGATCGTATGAACACTGAGACTATTGAGAAAGTTAAAACCTATACTGATAATTTGATCCAGCTTCAAGAATTTCAGGACCAAATGCTGAGACAGAGGACTAAGATTAATTGGCTTAGAGAAGGCGATACGAATTCATCATTCTTCTATGCTTACCTCAAATCCAGAACTACAACCACACATATCAGCCAACTTTATAGAGAGGATGATACTTGTATACATAAACAGGAGGACATAGAAAGGGAGGTATGTGAGTTTTATGGGAAACTGATGGGCACCAGGGAATCCAGAATTAATATGATAGATATTGAAGTCATGAGGGAAGGGCCTCAACTGTCCATGGAACAAAGAGCTGATCTAATTTCACCAGTATCTGTTGCTGAAATCACTAATGCATTAAAAGGGATAGGAGACCTCAAGAGCCCAGGTATTGACGGTTACGGTGGAAAAGTTTTCAAAGCAAGCTGGGACATTATTGATAAGGATGTTATTGAAGCTGTTACATAATTCTTTGAGCAGAATATGATTTATAAAGCTTTCAACGAAACTACCATTACTCTTATTCCCAAACAGTCGGACGCCAAAACCTTGAAAGATTATAGGCCTATTGCTGGTTGCACCACAATTTACAAAATCATATCCAAGATTCTCACAACCAGACTTAGGAAGGTTTTAGGCAACATCATCAGTAAAGCGCAGGCGGCATTTGTTCCAGGCCAGAAAATCCATTCTCACATCTTACTAGCTATGGAGCTGTTAAAAGGTTATAACAGGAATACAGGTTCATCTACAAAAAGCATATGACATGGTTGATTGGGGCGCTCTCGAAAATATTCTTAGTGAAGTTGGTTTACCTAAGAAATTTGTAGATTGGATTATGACCACTGTGACTACAGTTTCTTATCGCTTTAATATCAATGGCCAGTATACTGATAGGATCAATGCTAGAAGAGGAATTAGGCAGGGGGACCCATTATCTCCTCTCCTGTTTGTGATCATCATGGAATATCTCAACAGGTTACTTCTCAAGATGCAAAGGAATCCATAGTTTAACCACCATGCTAAATGTGAAAGGCTGCAAATAACTCACTTAACCTTTGCTGATGACCTTTTGTTGTTCTCTAGAGGTGATCATGTGTCTGTGGAAATACTTTATTCAACTTTGAACAAATTCCTGGATTCTACAGGTTTGAAAATAAACCCTTCCAAGAGCAGGGTGTATTTTGGTAATGTACCTGCGAGTGTCAAGTGTGGCATCCTCCATCTAACTTCATACAAAGAAGGGTCTTTCCCTTTTAGGTACCTTGGTATCCAGTTGACGAGTAAGTGTCTTGCTGTGATCCATTACATGCCGCTGTTGGACAGATTACTTAGCCGGATAACTCACTGGAGCTCTAGATTGTTGAGTTATGCAGGTAGGCTGCAACTCATCAAGAGTGTGCTCTATGCTATCACAACCTACTGGATGCAATGCATTTGGTTTCCAAAAATGGTGATCAACAAAATCAATGCTATATGTCGCTCCTTTCTGTGGTCAGGTGGTAATAATATAAGCAGGAAAAGTCCAGTAGCGTGGGAAAATGTCTGTAAACCACATGTGCAAGGCGGACTAAATATGATGAATTTGGAAGTGTGGAATAGTATGTTTGTGATAAAACTTCTCTGGAATATCTATGCAAAATCTGATGATTTGTGGGTGCTTTGGATACATGCTTACTACTTGAGACATGAAGATATTCTGACTAGAATGGTTAAGGGATCAGACTCTGGAATTTTCAAAGCGATTCTAATACAAAGGGACAAGCTAATGACCATACAAAGTACATGGGATGCTATGCTGCAGATGGGTAAATTCCATGGGAGGAAATTGTATCAAAGCCTCCTACCTATTACTCCTAATGTTCCATGGGCCAAATTAATCCTTCACAATAGAGCTAGACCCCGGGCAATTATTACTCTCTGGACGATCTGTCATGGAAAGCTAGCAACCAAGTCAAGACTGTTCAGATTTGGCATGATCAACAATAACAAATGTGCTTTTTGCAATGAAGAGGAAACCATTGATCACTTATTTTTTTGTTGTGTGGAATTGAAGCAAATATGGAGTGGTATTCTTCAGTGGTTGGGCATTCAACACACTCCAAAAAGATGGCAAGAGGAAATGCAATGGGCTCTGAGCAATTATGGTGGGAAAGGCTGGCAATCTGATCTGGTTAGGCTTGCCCTTACAGAAACTCTTCATGAGATCTGGCTTTATAGAAACGAAGCCTGTTTTAATCATAGAACTGATAATAGGAATTGCCTTGATAGAATTATTTACAATATAATGTATAGAGGGTGGACTAGTCCAAAGCTTAGACCACGTATAGCTAGGTTTATTTTGCCTTAAGGTAGTTTGATTGTTTTGTGGGCTGGATCATTTGATCGCCTTGGTTTGTATGGTTTTTTGAATTAATGCCAAAATTTCTTGATTCAAAAAAAAAAAAAATAATAATAATAATAATAATAATAATAATAATAATAATAATAATAACCAAATACTTATGATAATCTTACTTATTTATAATTAATTACTAATTGATAATATTTTACATTTGACTAAACTTTAATTAATTAAACCAAACTCTCTAATATGCCCTTTTTAAAACCTCTACTAAATTATAATAACCTAAATAATACAAATAAATCTTTAAAAAATGTTTACAATTTTTATTTATTTAATCCTAACCAACAACACTTAACTTTCACTTAATAATAAATCTAATAAACTTACTCAATTTAATGATCTGATCAAAACCTCAGTCTCCCTAATAAATTTAATACCCCAACAAATTAAAACTAAATGGTTTAAATAATCACTTTATCTAGAACCTTCTCTAAAAGTGATCAATTCCTAAAAAATAATCAATATTAATATTTAAATTATATTAATTCTAGAAATACATCCCTTATACCTGATTAATTCTAAAAGGAGCCTAAAAGTACCAATGCTCCCAAAAGCCCATATTGATATGTGTTAGAGACCCCAACATCTAAACAATACCCCTAACGAGCATCAAATCACAATTGTTCATGCCCAAAACAGTAACTAAAGTAAAAAGTCAAATTGTCTCCCTTTGAATTTTTAGGTCATTGGAAGAATTAGATGACTACAAATTATTGGTCAAAATTTAGGGTATGGCACTATGCAAACTCAATACACTAATGAAATAATGAATTTTGTGGATGTTGAGTCAAAACGTCAAGAATATGAAGAAACATATTTTCAACTTTCCCCATAAGCTGTTAGTGGCTAATTTTCCTCTAAAACATTGAAATTCAAAGGATTTCTTAATGGTCTATTAGTAATAGTTCTCATAGATACATGCATCACTCACTCTATTCTCCAACCTCGTATAGCTTAAAATCTCAAAATTCTAAGCACACTGATACCCAATTTTTCTATTATGGTTGGAAATGGCTTCAAATTACTTTGCTCGGGCCTATTTCTTCAAGTTCCCATCACACTACAAAATAATCAATTTTTCAAACATAAAAAAGAGAAAGAAAGAAAGAAGAGAGTGAGTGGGAAGCTTAACTTGGTCACGACATCTCAGGTAGGTGTCTCCTTTCACTCTTTATGTTGTATGTGTGATGTATGTTTGCATGTGCTTGAATTTGGTTAAAGTTTGAATATGTTTAGTTGGGTTTTGGCCGAATCAGTAAGGGTTTGGGTTTGATTTTTGGTTCTAAAATTCTGTTTATGTTTATGCTTCTGACATTTGATTTAGGTTCATGTTGTTTCAATCTATCGTTTTGTACAAGTTTGGTGTTGATCTGGGTAGTCCAAGTGTGTTTCTGTGTTTTGATGGATGAAGGTGGTCAGAGATTATGATTATTAATTTTCTCTTGGTGGTAATTATGGTCGTCTAGGGTGGGTTCTTTATGGTTGGCATTAAGTTAGGTTTCTTTTTTGTTTAGGTTAGGGTTCATAAGCTATTAGAGTTCTTAGTGTTTAGGGTTAAGTTTCTAAGTGTTTAGGGTTAGGGTTCTTCATGTTCATCCAAGAACATGAAGAACACAGTGGTTTTCTGGGGTTCCTATGGTGGTCATGTGTTACCTCTCTTATTCTTTTTCAGTAGAGGAATTTTGATTTCCTTAGTCCCCTCGTCATCAAAAAGCGTAACAGTTTCTTGTATAACCCTCTTCTTTTTCTTCTTTTGTCGAAAGTCAGAAGATTCAGCAAAGGCTTTCCCCGCCCTTTGTTCTACAAAGTTGGCATACGACTCTAATAGCTGCATACGGAAAATGTTTAGGAGGATAGATTGAGGAGACTGTAGGCTCACTTCACTGATTTTTAACTCTGACTCTTTCTAGGGAGACTAGCAAGTTTCAACAGAACCTCAATAAGATGAAATAGACATATAAATGCAGAAAAGTGAAAAAGCAAATATTACAAACCAGAGTTTCTTCACTATTCGAAGCTACAACATCCTTGTTGCCTCTGTTTCTTTGTCTTGAGGGCCCCATGCCAGAAGAATTCTCTGCCTTCTTTTGACCACGAAGGAGAAAACCTAAAGATTAGGACAATGACATAAAAGTAAAGGAAAATAAGGTAAAAATTCTACCTGTAAAGTTTCTGCAGTACTTGTCCCTGAGAGATAGCAGTCGATGATTTTGGATTATGGGGGAGACCTATGAAAATTCGATGAAAATAGATTATAACTGAATATGAAATTAATACAAGTTAAAGAAAAATATATCCTAAGTCGTCAGAAATTACCATTGTTTTTCTTCTCCATGTCTCGTAGAAAGGAGAGAGAATCATCCAGGACTTAGACCATAAGGGTAGGATTTGCCACACTTTCATAGTAAAGGGCCCACCAGTCCTAGAACACTTGGGTACAATGGAAAGAAAAGAAGATTTCAAAAGGACCGGGGATTATCTCTTTCTTCTTATAGAAACTATGACAACTCTCAAGCCATTCCTCACTTGGTGCATTGGTGGAACAGAAACAAGTCTCTACCTTAGGGATTCATGCTTTTAGGGAGCGGTTGGCTCAAACCGAACTGTCTAGCCACCAACTTTGGCTGGTAAGTAGCTGCTCGTATCCATGATTTATAGGAGGTAATCCTTGTCCATAGAGCAGTAGGATAGAAGCATGCCAACAAAGTATCATGTATTTCCCTCTCTTCATTGCATGAGGGGTTTGGAAATGGTTTTCCGGACTATGCAGGTCTATATTCTCTACTAGAAAAAGGTGTCATAGTCGAGAGAAATGTCTTACATCTTGAAAACATGTCAAAGTAAGTCTCAAAAATTTCTTTAGACACAACTTTATCATCATCCAAAGTCAGTTGGGTGAGCCTTAGGCCTTCGACTCCTACCTTTGAGTTAGGAGGAACCCTAATTTTTAGGGAAGGTTTGAAAATGGCGTTGAGCAACAACTACATGTGCCATATGAGGCCACCCACCTGAAGGCTTTCAGGATTTGTTTGTTTACCTGAGGTCTTGAGATGCTAACCTTAGAGATTCATACAAGCCACATAAAATAAGCTTGTTGAGGCATATTTTTCTCCCGTCATGAAGTTGGGTGGCCATGGGGACAAATTATTTAGCCACTTGAATGGATCAAGAATAGAAAACAAAATAGGCAAACTAGTAAGTCAGGAAGGCGATATGTTCATGGTCACTCACACGATAATTCGAAGCATGATGATATTCGATGAATGCGCTATAGGTTATACTAGTGATAACAAACCCACATTTTGTTTTTATTTTTGGCTTAAATGGCTCTTCAGTTGGTAAAAGACCGACAATAGTAGTAATATCAAAGAGTGTTGGGGTTATCATCCGACAGGGAAGGTGAAATGTGTTGGTGGAGGTATCCCACAAACACATGGGTGCAATAACCATGTGGTAGTTGTATTTGGGGCCAACTTTTGAGAGTTGTATCGGGTCAAAAATATCCAAATCGTTCCAAAAATGCTTATTCTTTTCTTAAACCATATTCAACCATCGGATGTAAGAGTCATCCCTAGTCAGAGGAAATGAATGGAATACCCTATTTTTGAAGAAACTAAAATCAAAGGGTTCATCCACGAATACCAAGGGCTCAAAAGATGGGTAGCAAGGACTTAACACATGGGGTTTCTTAATACGTCTAGGAAGGGGACACATGAAAGCGAAACTAGTACCTAGAACAGAGTAGCGAATTAATGCATCCACATCCTAGACATTTCTTCTCCCATCTTTCATGGGAGGTTCAGGGACGTAAGTACGATCATTGATTAATATATGTTCTTCAATGGTAGCGGCTAAGGGAGCAAGTGGGGCAGGTCTGAATTTGAGAGGCATTGTTGATTCACAAGTTTTGAAAAGAAATGTGATGGAAAATATTGCAGAAATCTCTGAAAGCTTTATAGGTTTTTTTCGTTTAATTTTAGAGAAGGAAATGGTAAAAGAGAAAAAACTTAGGATGAAACATCTAAATAGTAAAATGGAAGAAAATGTGTCAATTTTTTTCTTCAAATAATTTTGGACACGTGTCACGTGCAGATCAACAGTTAGCACTAACAGGTTACAGGGAAAGATGAAAATAAAAAATTAAGCACTTTTCTTTTTTCTCATTTAAGTTATTGGTGCATTAATCTCCTAAGAAATAGGGGATGATGATGAGCCGCACGCATGTCTGTGACGTGATTATTTGGAAGAAAGTGATAATGATGACCCATGAATAAAAATAAATAATGATAAATTGTCTAGTTGATGTGACGTGTACAAGATAGTTCAACAGTATTAAGGGTTTACAAAAAGTCAACAAAGAATATGTTAGCCTGGAATTTTAAGTTGGAGAAAAAGTCAACTAAGAATGCTATGTGGAGAGAATGTTAAGTACTAATATTTAATGACTAGATTTGACAGGTCAAACATGTCGACTGAAGCGTCACCACTAGCATGTTGGACATGATTTGGAAGAGTCTCAGGAACATATCTTTAAATGGTTTGGAAGAGTCTTAAGAGCCAATCTAACTAATCACTCGACATCATGTCGAGGTCAAAGCTTTCAACAGACATCGAAGACTTAGAAGATTTCAGAGACTTGAAAGATTATAGTAACACTAGTTTAACACAAAAACTACCTTCGACAAGCAGATAATTATATGCTTAGAGCAGTTACGAACGTAGGATAATATTTTTTAGCACTTTGTAAGTTCTGACAATGTGACAGTGCTTCTGAAGACTAAGTTGCATGTTCTTAAATACGTTTCTATTTTTTAGGAATAAGCTATTGAAGACAATTTTCTTTAATTTAATATAAATAGCAGGTTCATACATTGTAATCAAGGTGGCAAAATTCATATACTTCTTTATAGAAATGGAGTATCCGAGTCAAAAAGCGAAACATTTTGTGAGTAACATGTATGAGTTTGCGTCTCTTTCTTTCATTGTTTTTATGTTTCCTTAATTGAAACACTTTTTTATTCTTGTCTTTTACTACTTTTGTTTAATGCTATTTATTGTCTATTTTATTTATTTTAAATCATGTTTTTACGTTATTAAAGTTTGCCTTCACTTTGTCTGGATACTATTCACAATCACTTTGCACGTATACACTTTCTTATACACGTGTTTTATACAAATTACTTCTGAAATTTTTCGAATTAATCTCACTGATTAAAGGCTAAAACTCTTGCAAACAATAATATAATAGATATTAAAAAAAGTCAAGACAAATACTTATTACTAACAATTATAAAAACCACGATACTATAAATAATACATAAATTCTTTAATATATTTGTACAATCACTAAATTACTTTTTTATTTAAATAATAAATAATTTAAAAATAAGTGATAAGATAATTATTATACAAATTTTAAAAAATTTAATTAAAAAATATAGTAAACAAAATCATTAATTAAAATTCAATCACAACAATATAATATTTATTAAAATTAAAATCATATATAATACTTCAACTGACTTTTTTTTTTATAAGCACTTCAAGTGAGGTATATTTCTAGTTTGTCTGAAAACTCGTATATGGTTTTACTATTGAAAGCAGTCATGTGCATGTGTTGATTAATTTGTCAGAGTAGAAAAAATTATCAAAAGAATAAAATAACAAAATTGTTCATAAACTAAATATCAAGTTAATGTTCAGACATGTTCCCTAGGTTTAGGTTTTGAAATTAATTACCAAAAGAATTGTAGTGTGACCATTTATACCTTTTGATGTAACTATACAATCTATATATCTATTGATTCTTCTAAAGCTAGACATTTGATTATTACAAAATCTGGTTTCTTTACGAGGATTAAATTCTACACATGGTTAAACTGGATGAAATATTTGTCAGTTCTAACTTTATTTAGTATTTTCTTTCACACTCATTCACAACTTTGATCTAACATAATGCGAATATTATTACAGCCAATAAACCAACTTAGAAATTGCGTCAAAAAAAAAAAACATGATTATTTTTCTTCAACGGTACTGAAAAAAACACACACAAAAAAAATCATTGTAATAATTAAACCCTAATCAAATGCCATCAGAGGAAGAAGAAGGGCCATGACCAAATCCAAAAGTTTTGGCATGATCTTTCAGCGACCTCTTGTGTTTGAAATCTGAACCACAGATACAAAGCCAACGCTTACCACAATTTTTCTCATGAGTTCTCCAATCACCCTTCACAGCCAAACACTTTCCACATTTTCTACAAGTAAAGCTTTTCGAACCGTGCTTCCTCTTGTAGTGTGTCTGCAATGTTCTGAAATCTTTCAACGGCTTCGCTCTTGGATTCTCAATGTTATTCTTACATCCTTCTGAACAGCAGTAGCATGGAATGTCCAACAACAGTCGTGGATGCTTTCTTTTCAACGAGTCTGGTCCTCTTTGATACTGTGAACCGTGTCCCCACATATGCATCTGAAACAAGTTTGAAAGTATAATTAGGGTTCAAAGTTTATGAATATTTCAGAATCTTAATAATAAGAAAACTACTACACCTGAAGGTTGTTGTAGCGGTTGAATGTTTTGTGACAAACGGAACAAGAGAACTGGCTGAAACCAATGTGAATCTGCTCTTCAGTTGGTATCCAGTAATTGCTTGGAGCAGAATTTGGAACATTCTCAGTTGGTGTTTCGGTTGAACTGTGGGGGAGACCAATATGTAAGGCCACTGTGACATCTTCAGCTTGATTCAAACAAGATTTAAGAGTCCCATTTTGTTGAAAAGATTGTTGAGGAGTGGAATCTAAGAAGCTACTTAGCAGTGGGAGAGGTTGAAGATCGTTGTGATTCATATTATAGTACGATGTCAAGGAGTTGAAAACGTGAATGATAGAACAATAATAATAATGACTGTTGCAACAGTATATAAATTGGAATGTAATAAAAGATAGAAAAGAGGATGAGTGAAAGAAATTGTGTGATAGGTTGCTGGAGAATATTACAGTTGAATAAAAATGACCTTTGTGAGAATGTCATAATTTTCTACTTTCTTGTCTACTCTCTCTATTTTAAGCTTGCATAAGAAATAACATTAAATATGTGGACCCTAAAAATCTAAACTTAGAAAATGTTTCATAACAGTCAATTTTAATTGCATGGGAATAATTTTTTACACATTTGAATTCCTCAGAGCACATTTGAATTCTGACATATTCTTAGTACTAGGTTGACACTCAATTTATAGACTTTATGGTGAATTTATTTTTCCCTACATAAGAAGGTTAAAATTCACCACAAATGCACTAATGAAGGTTAGCTTAATCTTTATACAAAATATTAGTTGTTACAAGCATAGTTCCTCTCACTACCAACCAGCAGACATCATCCGGCTGGTCTTGCGGTATATTGAAACCGGCGAGCGATGACCTACTCCTTCAATTCTTATTTATAAAATTTTTTTAACATTTTAAATTTATTGAGTAGTTAATACATTAAACTTATATATAACCTAAATATATTATTTATTAAATGAATTTAAAAAGTCAAAATTTACTTATAAAAAAGAATGAAGGAAGTATAAAACTCTTGAAAAAAACTTGAAAAGAGTCCCAAAACATTCTTTTAATTCTTCCAACTATGTCTAACTCTTTACAAATTGCAGCTTGAAATAGAGTTGAGTTCCTGCAAAGCCACGGTAACTAACATATAACAAATAAAAAAACAATAAAATTTCCCTGCAAATTTGAATTTGATCCGCCAACAAAATTGAGACAAATGAGCTATTATGTTGTTAGATTTCACTACTTATAAAACCCCAATCCAAGCACAAACCGAACTCCACACTTTTCTGCTCACCATGTAATTTATAAACAAATGATATTATGTTTCATCCTCATTAAACATGTCAAGCTGTGCTTACCTTCAATGACTCTGCGTTTAGTTAATTGACTCATGGTGAGAAGCCTCCAGAAAATGGGTTTTTAGCAAAAGGCTTCAACTTTATAAGTATCTTAGTTTCTTACAACTACAAAATATACATTTCATAATATCGTTTTACTATAGTCATTTAGTTCATTGTATTAATAACTTATTTTTAGACATTTTTTTATTTATTAGAAGATATTTCACCACAGTCAAACATAATAACCATATTGAAATGACAAACTTAGAATCCTAACACGAGAATTTTTTTCGTTTTTTGTTACAAAATGGACGTGCCACTTATAATCTTATATTTATCACTATGCCAAAATTAATTTTTGGCAGCACTAAATAGACAGTGCTTTTACCCCAAAGCGCTGTTATAAATTTTAAAAAAACTATGAAAAAAGTGCTGCTAAAGGCTATTTTTAGAAAGCGCTTTTGAAAAGCGCTGCTAAAGGCCTTACGTAGGCTACACTTTAGAAAGCGCTTTTGGAAAGCGTTGCTAAAGGCTCCCTTTAGAAAGCGCTTTTGAAAAGCGCTTCTAAAGGTCATTCCTAAACTCAACCATAGAAAGCGCTTCTGAAAAGCGCTGATATAAGCCTATGAAAAGAAAGCGCTTTTAATGAAAAAACGTTGTTAAATTGAATACATAAGAAAACGCTTTCTAAAAGCGCTGCCTTAGGTTGTTAATTTCGAAAAAAATAAAAACAGAAACACGTTAATACTCTAGAACCCTAACTTTCTGGAAAAAAAACTTTGATACTCTCTCTCTCTCTCTCTCTCTCTCTCTCTCTCTCTCTCTCTCTCTCTTGTTTCTACTCCCTCCGTCGTATCTCCCTCATACAAGGCTACTCCCTCTCTTCGGTTTCCACCCCCTCCGTCGTAACTCCCTCCGCTGACCGTATCTCCCTCTCTTCGCAACTCTCTTTGCCGTAAATCCTACTGTTTCATTTCGTAACTCCTTCATTTTGAGCAACGTATTTCTTCTTTTTCTTTTTTGAGTTCACAAGTCATATAATAGATTGTGATGTTGTTGTTATTTGAATTCAGTTGAAAATTGAATGACATTGTTGGTGAATTAGTGTTGAAGATGTGAAACTAATTATATAAATTGTTGGAATTAATTTATGAGTTTGTTTGTTGTTGAAAATATTGAAATGAGACATTGATAGTGTTTATGTGTGTCATACCCCAAATTTGTCCTACCTTTTCAAAATTTTCATTTGTCCGACTTAATTTTTTATTTACCTCGCTTGTACAGCGTAACGTATTTTTTTTCCAGCAAAAATAAACATTTTTCACTTTCTAGCCCAATGAATTTGCGAAACATGGCATTTTTTGTATTTATCATTATTTTTGTTTTATAATTTTATTTTTTATAATTTGTTAATATAATATAATAGTAAGGTTATAATATTAATTAATTAGAAATTAGATTAGATTTTTTAACTAGAATTTAAATTAGAATTAAAATAGAATTTGAATTAGTTAATTAGAATAGAATTAATAGCTAGAAGTTAGAATTTTAATTAGACTAAAGAATTAGAATTATTTAATAGAGTTAGAATTAATTATTAATTAATTAAACAGAAAAATTAAAAGAAAAATTAAAAAAAAAATGTAAAAAGAGGAGGACACGGTTGAAAATTAGGGTTAGGATGAGTATATAAAGGGTGGGAATCACTGTTGACAATCCCAGATGAAGAAACCCTAAATTCCTCATCGTTTCCAAATTGCAAACCTAAGCTGTCGTTTCCTTCTTCCCCTTCACCTTAGAAATCCGACCACCGAACCCTTCTCCTTCAACATAAACCTTTCCGCCGCCGTAATCCTTCAACCGCAAAAACGACCCACCATCATCAATCTTCTTCCGCTACCCTTCCCCTTCACGTGCGTTTTCGTTTCCCTTTTCATCTTCAAAATCATCACTTCATCTTCTCCTAATACTTTTTTTCTCCGAGAAACACCTCAACGCCACCACAAACTTTAAAACTCTTCCGCTCCGCCACCATTATCAATGTTCCGCTCACCACTAAACATCCATATTCATCTCCCTTTCGTTTTTCCGTCACCACCACCAAAAACCCTATCTAAGATCCGACGCGATGATGTGGAATCAGTGACACCTTCGACTCTGCAACACGAAATCAACGGCACCATTGTTTCATTTCGAGACCAACCGCGACAACAACAACTCATGTTTGATTGTGTTCTGTTGATGTCAATTTCGTAAAAGGTTATGCTGCTATCCTCTTCATATGCGGGTTTCAAGAGGAGAATATCAGAGGGGATTACGTGCTAGAAATAAAACGTTGTTCGATGATGTTGTATCGATTCGCGTTGACTATGCTACATCCCGGACTCAGTTTTGCATCACTTCAGTAACGCTTTAACATGACGGCAAAGATAACAAATAATACTCAGCAGCAACTCTAACCTTTAACATGATGACAAAGATAACAAATACTACTTAACAACAACTCTAACCATTCAACGACGCTTCGTCTTTGCGGTAATTTCGGAATCAATTATCCTGTATATTAATGTATCATTACTACTACTATTATGATCTTGAAAATTCTAAATGTTGCTTGATTGTTCATCACCTATTTGTCTGCATATATGTGTGTCTGATTCATTTACGCGAGTTATGAACTCGGGGGTTCTTGTGGATTAGCATTTGGTTGCTGTTTGTTTCATATCTGAAGTTTGTGTATAGACTGTTAGCACTACCTTGCGGTAAATGTTTGCATTAAAGTTATGCTGACACGTTGATTCATCTTTACGTTTTCGATTTGGTTATGTTACACATGATTGTATGTGTGAGTTTGGAAAAGAAACACCGCTGCTGTAAGTAGTTCATGATAACACATTCGACATTATGGTAACTTTGTGCTTCAAATATTCAGTTTCATTTCATTGTATAGTTTGCGCATTTGATTTTCACATAACTCTTTTGTACTGTTGCTGTTACGATTTATTAGTTGGGGTGTATGAGTTTTGGTCCAGTTTGTTTACATGCGGATTTTAGTAATGATAGTGTGAGCTGATATGCTGCTACGTTCTTTTTTTTTTCTTTTGCTATGACAGCACCGTTGGAAAAAAATTTCACTATTTTCTTTGCTTGTCTAAAAATCATAAAGTAAATTAAGTGACATTCCTAATGTTTCAAAATCCTAATCCAAATACATATAATATTGAAGCTTATAGAGGAATGAGAACTGGTAAATTTTGAGAGTTGAATTTTGTTGGTGCAAAGGTGAATAAATGATGAACAGAGGAAATATTCTATTAAAGAGGATGACGACTACACAACTCACTTAAAACATTACAATGATTGCAACCCTATTTATAAGCTAAAACTAGGGTTACTAGAATAAGATAAAATACTAAAATACCCTCTAACAAACTTAGGGGCTATGTAATAGTACAACTAAATATGAATTACTTCAAATACCATCCCTTAATTCATATTCCATCAAAACTTGTAACACCAATTCCATCCTTTAGTCTGAGAAATTGATCAGTCTTGATAGCTTTCGTCAGAGCATCTGCCAACTATTTCTGAGTGCTATAGTGTACAACTTCTAACACTCCACTCTGAACTTGATGTCTCAGAAAATAATACTTGGTCTCAATATGCTTGCTTCTCCCATGTAACACTGGGTTTCTGGCAAGATTGATTGCAGACTTGTTGTCAATCATCAGCTTCAGAGGTTTGTTTATTTTAATCTTCAGATCCTGCAACAGATTTAGAATCCACACAACTTTGCATGCAGTAACAGCACCTGCAATGTATTCAGCTTCACAGGTTGATAACGCCACAACAGGTTGCTTCTTGGAACACCAAGAAATGGGACCTCCCAGAAATTTGAACAAGTACCCAGAGGTACTTCTTCTGTCAACTCTGTCTCCACACCAATCAGAATCTGAATAACTCAGAAGTTCTGACTCATTCTTTCTTCCAGAAGGAAATAACACTCCATACTTCAGAGTTCCCTTGATATACCTCAGAATCCTGACAGCAGCTTGGTAATGGGACCACTTAGGTTTACTCATGAACCTACTAACCATCCCAACAGAATAGCAAATATCAGTTCTGGTATTGCACAGATACCTCAGAGAACCAACCAATTGTTTGAAGGTTGTAGCGTCCACATCCTTTCCATCAGAGTCAGAATCCAGTTTCTGATTTGTATCAGAAGGTGTGACAGCAATCTTACAATTCTTCAGTTCAAATATCTTCAGAAGTTCTAATTCATACTTGAGCTGATGCAAAATAATACCTTTCTCAGAATATCTGAACTTCATCCCTAGAAAGTATGTCATTTTGCCTAGATCAGTCATTTCGAATTCATTCATTAGAACTTTCTTGAACTTGGCTATCTCCTATTCAGAACTTCCAGTCAGCAGTATGTCATCAACATATAAACACACCAGAGTCATATTGCCTTCAGAAGTATGTTGAACATAAACACCGTACTCCATCTCACATTTCTGAAAGCCTTGCTTCTTGAAAAATGAATCAATCTTCTGATTCCAAGCTCTGGGAACTTGTTTCAATCCATATAGAGCTTTGTATAATATGTACACCACCCCTTCCTGATTCTTTTTCACAAATCCAGGAGGTTGTGACACGTAAAATTCTTCTTCTAATGGACCGTTCAGAAATGCAGATTTTACATCTAAATGCATCAGAGGCCAATTCCTGTTAGCAGCTATTGCAATCACCATTCTGATTGTTTCATGTCTTGCTACAGGTGCAAACACTTCAGAATAATCCAGCCAAGGTTTCTGTAGAAATCCTCTGGCTACCAACCTTGCTTTATGTTTGCCAATTGAACCATCTGACTTTAACTTCTGCTTGAAAACCCATCTGACGCTGATAGCTTTCTTGTCTTTTGGAAGTTATGTCAGCTTCCAAGTCTTGTTTCTCTCTATAGCATCAAGTTCTTCTTTCATGGCCTTCAGCCAGAGCTTCTGCTTAAGAGCCTCTTCTGTACTTATGGGTTCAAAGTCTACTATCATGGCACACTGAATAACTTCTCCTTTAGAGTCTACTTCAGTGTCTTGCAGCATGTCAAATTTTGCATATCTTCTGGGGACGTTTCTTATTCTTTATGGTCTCTGAACTTGTTCAGAGTCTTGAGCTTCAGACTTTCTAGCTTCAGATGATTGACTTCCTCCAGAGCTTTGACCATCTTCAGAGTCTGGCATATTTCCAGAGTCTGAATTGCCACCAGAATCTGGATTGTCATCAGAGTCTAGATCATTAGAGTCACCTTCATCTTCTGAGTCTTCTCCAGAGTCTGAATCACTATCAGAGTCAGAGTCAACGTTAGAGTTTACTCCAACTTCAAAAATTCTTAACTCTGACCTTTCTTCAGAAGTTCTAACATCAGAATCAGATTGAGACTTATCCCAATTCCAAACTTCTGATTCCTTCACAATCACATCTCTGCTAAATTCAATTTTATTGGTTTCTGGACAATAGAGCTTGTATGCACCTGTACTGTGGTACCCTATCAGAATAATCACTTTGCTTCTATCATCCAGCTTCTGTCTTTTGGCTTCTGGAACGTGTTTATAGCAAACAGAACCAAACACCTTCAGATTACTAACACTTTGCTTATCTCCAATCCACTTATGTATTGGAACTATTTCCTTCAACTTCTTCGTAGGACATCGGTTGAGTACATACGTTGCAGTGGCAACAGCTTCTCCCCAGAGCTTCTGAGGAAGCTTCTTCTCCTTTAGCATGCTTCTCACCATATCAAGCAAAGTGCGGTTTCTTCTTTCAGCAAGACCATTGTGTTGAGGGGTATAAGGAGAAGTAACCTCATACTCAATTCCATTCTCCTCACAGAACTTCTGGAACTCTTTGGAGTTATACTCACCTCCACCGTCAGTTCTAAGAATCTTCAACTTCTGACCACTCTGATTCTCAGCCTTCATTCTGAACTTCTTGAATTCATCAACACCTCATGTTTAAACTTAATAAGGGATACCCATATCATTATTGTGAATTCATCAACAAATAACACAAAGTATTTATTCCCTCTAATCGATGCTACTGGAAATGGACCACACACATCAGAATGTACAACTCCCAAGGCATGTTTTGCTCTTCGATCAGCTTCTAACGCAAATGACAATCGTGGTTGTTTTCCTTCCATGCAAATTTTGCATGACTTTTCAGGTTTCTTAATTGCAAAAATTCCATGTACCAACTTCTTTGAATTCATATGTTTTAAGCTTCTGAAATTCAAATGACCGAATCTTCTGTGCCACAACCCACTCTCCTTCTTAGCACTTGTAGCACTAAGACATTCTGAGTCTGCAGTTTTGACATTCACCTTGAATGTTCTATTCCTTCCCTGTTCTGACTCCATAATCAACTTCTGATTGTAGTCATACAGCTTAAGAAGATTGTCCTTCATGGTAACTGAAAAACCTTTCTCAATTAATTGTCCCACACTCATCAGATTGCTTCTGATGCCAGGTACATACCACACGTTCTGAATCAATGTTGTTTTCCCATTGTTCAGAATCACTCTGACATTTCCGATACCTTCTGCATTAAGATATTTGTCATCAGCACATCTGATCTTTGTTCTCTTTTCAGAGTCAAAGTCAACCAGCCATTTCTTGTTTCCAGTAAGATGATTTGAACAGCCAATGTCCATATACCACCAGTCTATCAGATCTATATCATCAGATTCAGAGGCCATTAATAGCACAGATTCGTCATCAGAACTTCTGGCTATATTTGCTTCTTCTGATTTTCTCTCCTTGTTTGACCAACAATCTCTAGCAAAGTGACCAAACTTCTTACAACAGTAACATTGGATTTTCTTCTTGTCATACTTATCTTTTCCCTTCTGAGCATTCTTTTGTCTATCAGAGGTTGAGCTTTCTGACTTCTGACCACCATCAGACCTTCTCCTGGCTTCTAACTACTTCTGATACTTCCTATTAGAAGTTACTTTCAGAGCCTGTTGCTCTACTTCTTTTTCAGAAGTTCTCTCAGTCAAACGCAACTCTTGCGCTTCTAGACTGCTCTACAACTCTTCAATTCTCATGGTGCTCAGATCTTTGGAATGTTTTATTGCTACCACAATGTAATCAAATTGAGAGGTAAGAGATCTCAATAATTTCTCCATGATTGCTTCTTAAGAAAGAGTTTCTCCACACGCCTTCATCTCATTAGTGATCAGAATCATTCTGGAGATGTATTCAGAGACTTTCTCATTATTCTTCATGTTGAGATTCTCATATTGCTTTCTCAAAGACTGAAGCTTCACCTTCTTCACTAATGCGTCACCACCATAACATCTCACCAGTATGTCCCACGCAGCCTTTGCTGTCGTTGAATCTACAATCTTCTCAAACACATTTACATCCACACATTGATGAATGAAGAACAATGCTTTCTGATCCTTCTTCCATACTTCCTTCTGCGCGTTTTTTTGTTCATCCATCGCATTTGCTGCTACCGGAACATAACCATCAGTGACAAGATCTAGAACATCTTGAGCACCGAACAGTACACGCATTTGGATCATCCAATTATTCCAGTTTTTACCATCAAATACTGGAAGTTTGGTGTTCATGTTGTCGTTCCCGTTCATCTTCTACCTTACACAGTACACTCAGATTTCTCACACAGTGTTTCCCAACCCACAGAATTAAAATTTTGATCAGATTTGTTCAAGATTCAATACGAATCTAAGAAACAAAATCAAACACACAAGGCCTCACGTTCACTCGTGTTTCCCTTGTTTCCCAATGAATCCGAACCGGAGCTTTAGATACCAATTGTTGGTGCAAAGGTGAATAAATGATGAACAGAGGAAATATTCTATTAAAGAGAATGACGGCTACACAACTCACTTAAAACATTACAATGATTGCAACCCTATTTATAAGCTAAAACTAGGGTTACTAGAATAAGATAAAATACTAAAATACCCTCTAACAAACTTAGGGGTTAAGTAATAGTACAACTAAATATGAATTACTTCTAATAAATTTCATGCTGAGTTAATGTGAATGTAGTATACAGAATTTTTATGGCATCATTATATGTTGGATTACATTGCGTTTATTTTGCCGGTTGTTCTTTTTCATAATAAAGTGGATTTTGGTTTAATTACTATTAGCTTTAATTAATATTTGTTCTATTATTCTTATTATTCTTGCTATTATTACAAATAAATCAATGTTTTTATCTTTGGACTAAATTTGTATTTTATTAAACCCATCTTGTTTTGTTATTAGCACCCCGTTGCATCTTCTTTTGATTAGAATGAATTTTGTTTTCATGATAATAATCATAATATAAAATATATTTTTTAATACTATTGGAATTAAATTATTGGTTATTAGTCATTACTTGTCAATCTTACTACGTCATGAGAAATCGTTTTTTTTTTTAAAACATTTAATCATTTTCAAACCCGACTAAATATTTTTTAATGTAATTAATCTAATTTTTTTTAATTAACGAAGGTAGTGGGCTCTTAGGGTCTAGCACTCTTTGAGTCCTTGACAACCGCTCTCGAGGCGCACCCCCTTGAGTTGTGGTTGTTCCGTCTTTCGATTTCCAAATCGTTTTTTCACTCAATTAAAATTTTTAAAATTTTTTTATTAATTAGATATTTTATAAGAAATTCCAATTATTCCTTCTTTAAAAATATATAAATCTCAAAATTATTACTAAATAAGTATTTTAAATATTAAAAAATTATACTTTATTAATCAAGTTAAAACCTTTTTTCTAAGATATTAATTTTTTTTTCAAAACCATTTTCAAAAATAATTATCGATTCGTCGAGCCATTTTTTATCCTTGTAAGTCGAGTGCTTTCAAAGCCTCGCCGTCAAACTTTGATCACCATACACAATATTTAAAGCTTAATCCTGAGCTTACTTACAGTGACACCTATTTGATCAATTATTTCTAGTTGGTCACTTAGAAGACTAGCCCACTTTGCTAGTGCACACGTTTAAAACCCAAATTCAAACCTCGACTCACCTCGAGTATTTTTCTTCAAAATCAACTTAACTTTTCGAGTAAACAATGTAGATATCGAGCTCTTGAGGTCTAGCACTTCTTGGGTTCTCGAAGGATTGCTCTCAAGGTGCACACCTTGGATTGTGATCATTTTGATCTTACATTTCTAGAATACATAGCGCGCCTAAATCCGAATACGCTAATCAATTCAAATTATTTTCTTAATTAAATTACGAAAGAATAGAGTTCTTGGAGTCGCGTATTCCTTGAATTCGAGAGTGACCACTATTGAGGCGTACGCCCTGAATAGCGTGTCATTCGAACTTTCGTTCCTAAAACACTTCCCCTAATTATTTGGAAAATTACAGTCACTGTCCAACAAACATATTTCGTAATTAATGGAATGAAAAAGGTGTCGTTGGGATCTAGCATTCCAACGATATCCTGACTAATTGGTTACGAGGTCGACGTCTCGCTTATCGAATTGTTGTCATTCCTCTTAAATATACAACCCGTCTAACTTCGTTTCTCACCCTCATGCGATCGAATCTAAATCTCCCTCAATTCAAACCTTAATACGCATCTAAACCATCCATCAAACAAAAATTTCGAAGTTAATCGAATGAAAATGGTGTCGTTGGAATCTAGCATTCCAATAATGCCCCGATTAATTGATTACGAGACTGACGTCTCGTTTATCGAATAGTCATCATTCTCCATCAAATTACCTAACCAAACTCTTTTTTTTCGCTCCTGCGCGATCGATACCCTAGATACCTATTCAACCTAACTCTCTTTTCTCACTCCCGTGCGATTGAAACTTTTCAAACACTAAATTCCTCGCCCTCGTGCGATTTCCAACCCAAATACTTTTCCAAAGAACATTGTTTAGTCCCTTCTTCCGTGCATATGAACTCGTGTTTCAGCCTCCCCTAACAAGCAGACAAGCCAATGTTTAGCAGTTAGAATGCAACCTAAACCCTCGTTTGACTCAGATACACCTTTTCCCAAAGAACATTGTTTAGTCCCTTCTTCCGCACATATGAACTCGTGTTTCAGCCTCCCCTAGCGAGCAGACAAGCCAATATTTAGCAGTTAGAATGCGACCTAAACTCTGGTTCGACTCCAATACACCTTTTACCAAGAACATTGTTTAGTCCCTTCTTCCGCGCATATGTGTCACACCCTAATTTTTGACCTTAAGATCTCACCTCCTTGTGCATTTCTTGTGTGGCATATGTTTTCTTTTGTATGTTTTTATTATGGCTAACCATTTGTGCAGATGCAGCGATATCAAACGTTAATCCCCACAGTCAAGCGCTTCAAAATATAATCATGCTGATTTAAGGATTCTAAGATCTTTCTATTTCCGATTTCAATTGGATTATATGGGATCAATAGCTGACAACTACAATGTAGCCTGAGATGATTCATGAGTATTATGTCATTGCGATTCCAATTATCACCTTGAAATCTATCATCCCAAGTTCAGGTTGGATTAAAGCCCAAATTAGTGCAATTTATATTGATTTAGCTTCAAAGATCAAAGTCAAGCTTACGAGATTTTCAAAAGGAAGTCTATATTAATATGTTGAAGGTTTAATCTTATTCAATCTCACAAATAATTCATACTACTAAAGATGCCACATGTTTTCAAAGTAAAGACTCATACCACACGAAATAGAATCTCGCAAAACTTAATTCATGGCGGACTCTTGTCAGACTTGTGCAAGGATGCTTTGTGGAATTATTTTGGTCGAATCCAATTATATTTCAGGATATAACCATTGGATTTCAACTAGATAAGTTTCCTTTAGCATAAAGTGGGACTTTTTCTTTTGTTTCAATTACTAAATAGAAAGGTGTTTCCAAGCAGTGAATTCTGGTATAGTTGTTACGGCTGTTCACATCTTGAATTCATTTAAAAACACGTGAAGATTACATACTATTCAAATTCATTCAAAGCTACAAGTTTAAGATAATTGAAGCTACAGGATTCTGAGATCCATGCTACACATCTCAAAATTAACGTCTAAGGTTTTCCTCCATAATTTCCACGCCTCCCGGCAATTGTTGTGATGCTGCCTATAATTTACCATTCATGTAATAATCTCTACCACAAATCAAAGCACGTATGCATACCATATTTGGAAATAGATTGGATTAAGAAAGTCATGATCTTTAAATACCAAGCAAGATTTTTCATACTGATACAAGAAATCAAATATACATGGCAAGTTACATATCATTTCTTATGCAAACTATCTCAAACAAGCGTCCCTATTCAGTGGTTAATAATTTTTGAATGCCCCTGAGTGTTACAAGCAAGTTAAGAATAAGCTGAGCTTTTCATGAAGACCAAGTTGTTTTCCTGCTGTGAGTCGCACAGAGAGTGTAAGGAGACCTTCAATGTACGGTTACAACCGAAACTTTCCAAGACGGAAAGCGGCGCACTTGCCAGCATCAATCGAGAAGACTGAGGGAGGGCTGGAGGTTGGCAGCCGTGGGTGGCTTCCTTCCCGTAAGTTTCAGCGGTGGTCACGAGGCATTGCCACACTTCGCCGCTCGCAGCCAACCCGTAATCTACAATGAGGAGAGGTCACAACATTATCAAATGAGTCCGACAATGATACAGTATATTAAATTAAAACAGCCTTCATTCTTCAATGCGGTAAACCCCCACCAATATTATTCATTAAACCGCAACTGACAACCCTGTATCGCAAGCAGCCAAAGGCACTCATGTGGCCACACCTGCTGCCGATGCTCCTTCATCATCGGCTGCTACTTCTTCGATACGAGCTATAAGCCAGAACATAATTCTTCCAATTGCAACTGGACAGAATATCTACCTCCTAAGGATATCAAACACTATATAATAGTATGACCGGGGAAAGCCAGTGAGAGAAACCTGAACAGTTGACCTTGGTCGAACGACAAAAGCAACAACACAGTTAGTCTGTTCAGCAGTCTCAAATTCAGTCACAGCCTTCTACCCACCCCCAGTTGCAGCAAGAAAACCTCAAGCTTCCTCCTAAACCCGTTACGCCTTCCGCCGGTGCAATACAAGATTCCTCTCTAGGAACCACAAGAGCACCCTTGGAGTTAACCAGCCTCAAGCCTGTCATGATTCCATAGTCATGGCGTAGCAGTAGTGTCAAGCTGGACGTACGCCTCTAAAACCGCAGACCTGTCACGACAACATTTTCAGAGTCAGTTCCTTTACTCGGGATGAACATCCTAAAAGAGCATCCACAAGGATTTGATATAAGGATAAGAAGTTATGTCACTATAGAAGAAGCAGAAAACTAGAGAGCAAGATTGATGTAGGCTTACCCCTTTTATGATGAATGTCAGCAGCATTGTTGTGTGTCGGCACAAAACCGTTGCTACTGGGCTGATGCCAATGTCTAAGCACTGATTCGAAGCTTACAGGGATAAATTATTCCAAGTACAAAGTAACATTTGAAGTGTTTTGAACCTACCACTGAACTAAATGCCGCGTGCATACCCTTTCTGTTTAATGATACACACTATCAGCGAAAACAACACTTCGCCATCCTGTTGAGAGAGCTCCAGTCCATCATTTGTCTTGGCCTCATAGTTTGCATATGCCGCAACACCGAAGATTAGCAGGGAAGAAATTCCATGGTTTATTCTCACCCTAGTATAGCAAGGAACACATGAACAAAGCACATCAGTGGGATACAAAAATTCAGAGCTACGCCACATTCATGGAAATAGAATGCACTTACGGTAATTCATGAAGTAACCCGCGGCCAATTGTTGTGCCCTCAAACCTCCAACGCCAGCAGGGGAGGATTACTACTACGCCAGAACGGTCCCATTACCCAAGAGTGTACCTCATGAGACGAACAACCTGACAACGCGCTTTTGAAAGTGATCATCAAGCTTTCGACCTTCAATGTTACAGGGAAAGACAGAAGCAATGGTAATTCATATGACTTTGCACTTCTACCTAATAATATCATGGAATGCTGCTCTGAGCCCGAACACGTTGAAGCTTTCAAATGAGAATGTTGGAAGCAATGGAAATTCAATACGAGTTCCAGGAGGGGTAGGTATCACGAAGCCTTCTGACCTGTCAAAACAAATATCAGAATATGTCTCAAAGGAATAATGGCATATTAGAACTCCACCAAATCTCTCAGACAATGTTGAATGAAAAAGGAAAGGTAGTTATTGACCAAAATCTTCTCAAAACCATAACCAAGACATTCCTCATTTTCTTTCCCAAAACGCTCAGACAAGGTAGTTTAAAATTGGAAATGATTTCAAGACCTCATTCGATAGCTAATTCGGAACGGCCTATATAAGAGGAGAGGAAATTGAGATTCAAACAGACAACCATTCATGAATCCGGAAGAGACCCCCAAATTCACCCAAACCTAAATACGGAAGTTTGTAGAAAAGAAGGACTTATCTTCTCAAAACTCCTCCGCGAACCTTCGACAAAAACATTGTCGTCGGAATCCCCAAAATCAAACCTCCGCCATCCGGATTCATCCATAGCCAAAGCCTGCAAACCATTGAAACTGTTGAGCTTTCTTGGCTAACGTTTACCCTATTAATTTTGTTGATTTTTTTGTAGGAAATATAAAGGAGAAATTGAAGAAGAAAAAGGAAAGGAGAAAACCCTGATACCACGATCCGAGATCAACGAGAAAAAAAATCAAAACTCATCTGAGTGGTGTCTTCCATCGTTGCCGTCATCAGAAACTCCCCCACCTCGTTGCGGAGCCCGAAATTACCGTCGAAAACTTGCTAAGACCATCTAGCCATGATTTTAACTGACATTGACAATTTATTTGTTTTACTGGCTTTGTAGGAAATGAGAAGCTGGAGAAGATGAAGGAGGTACGAAGAAGGGAGGGAGAACGGCGGAGACGAAGGGGAGAAGATTTGGGATTTAGGGATTTATTTTTTGCAGTTTTCGTTTTCGCTATTGTAGTAATCTCACGTACACACACTCACAACTACCATCACATACCCGCGTCACACACAATCCAGCGCCCCACTAACTATCCCCCTTATCTGCAATTTAATCCACTATAATCACCTTTTTTTACTAATTAACTTAATTAACGTTTTATTTAATCAACTTAAATTAAAATCAAATAAAAAATTTTCTTAATTAACTTTTCCCAACCTTTTTATTAATAAACTCAATGGTATTAATTTATTTATCAAATTCAATGATCTCATTTTATTTAATAAGATATTTTGTTTATATCCTAAATAATAAAAATCCATTTCATATTTGAAATAATTTTTAAAATAAATAATAATAACCAACCTTTGTTATAATTTAAATTAATTCAAATATTCTTTATCTAATAAATCTTTTACTAACTAAAACCTTTTATTAAAAGATATTTTTCTCAGTAAGCCAACTTATTAACCTTATCAATTAATCTAAACTTTTATCTAAAACTAATAAATCAAACCATTTTTCCATAAAATCAAATCAACCCAACATTCCTCCCAAATCCAATCAACTTCCTTATAAAATCAACCATACAATTAAAATCAATCAACAGTGTAAAAATACAATCTAATCGTGCACACCCACTTCACGACACATTCACTCTCACACACTTCAGCGCTTTCATGCGTATGTGTATGTTTACCTATTTGCCCTTTACTTTCCGCAATTTATTTATCGCAATTTACATTGTCGTAATTTACATTATCGCATCGCATCCGTCCAAAGGAAGAATCTGCGCATGATCTCAACAATTGTGCGTATGCATTCACATTTGCATCATTTTTCCACATGATCCTTGATCCCATTCAAGTTGATCTCTAGGACAGATCCTACCCCATAGGAGGACCTTTGTCTTTACTTTACAACTTAGAAAAAACACAAACAACACAATACAATTTATTCCAACACATTAGAGAAAGATGTTAATCATCTTAAGTGAGATAGAATCTCCACCCCACAACAATACAATCAACATGTAGGGACTTTGCCTTAAGAGAGGTAAAGGCGTACTCGTCAAACAATCGGAGTAATTGAGCCCTTTTCTTAAGACGATGCAAAGACTATTTTCCTACAACCTGTGGCGGTTACATCTCCCCTAAAATGATAAAGCATCTCTTCTCCTAAACCTAATCAATCAACTACCCTAAACCCGTAGGAACTTTGACCACAGTCAAAGAACTCCTCCAACCCTTTAGGGGAACTACAAATACTCTGATTCCACTCCCGTAAGGATATGTAGGCATAAGATGCGATATCTTATCGAGTATACTTAGAAATAAACCACTAGGTCTTTCAAACCTTAAGCAGATAATCCTTAGCAATAAACAAACATAAAACAAGAGGTTCCTGTAGAGGACTACAGAAACTTAGGATGCTAGCACCTTCCCTAAGTTTAACCGACCCCCGAACCTAAAACTCTCTAGCTTGCATTTGCATTGCATTGTGGAAATTTTGATCTTTATCCCTTCCTTTGGACAAATCAAACTTCGGTTGCAAAATAAATTAAATATTCAAACTAATCAATAGTTTGGTATCCGACTTTCACCGCGACAATATGAACTCGTGCTTCAGCCTCCCTAGCGAGCAGACAAACCAATGTTTAGCAGTTAGAATGCGACTTAAACTCTCGTTCGTTTACAAACCCACTAAGTCGTAGTTGTCCGAACTACGGACGCTCTGATTCTTCATTCTCTTCTGAATGTAAGATACGTAGGCACAAGATTGCGATGATCTTGGCGAGCACAATTCCACAATTCCCCCCTTTTCTCCGTAGTCCCACGAACTACGATGCTCTAACTTTCCCATTGCACAAGGGAGTATGTAGGCACAAGGGCCCCAATCCTTGGCGAGCACCCTATCTTAAAACCACCAATTTCCCCCTATAGGTGAAACCTTAGAAGAAAATAAACAAGCATAGCTAATTTTTCTCTCGAATCGAATCAAGAGGTTCCCGTTGAGTACAACGGATGTAGAGGGTGCTAATACCTTCCCTTTGCATAATCGACTCTCGAACCTAGAATATTGGTTGGGATGACCATATTCTTATCTATTTAAAGGTTTTATCGATATTTTCCTATTCCTTCCTTGGAATGAATAAAGTTTGGTGGCGACTCTGTTCAAACGTTTTTTCCGCGTCCATCGCAAGAATCGTATTTATCGAGGTACGACAATGTGGTTGTTGTGAGAATTTAATTTTGAAATTATTTTTTTAGTAAGGTTGAAGATGATGAATAGTGATATTTGTGGTGAATTTATTTTAAAAATATTGGTGTTAATATTGTAAGTTGATGTTGAATGTTAGTGACGAATTATTAAAATTAATTGATGATAATGACATTGTTGATGGATAATTGTATATGCTTTTGATTAGCTGAATTTTGTGGCAAAACATTGGAGTATGTATGAATGTCATAACTGATGTTATCACATACATGAAGAGCGTTCTGCAGGTAAGTGAAGTTGGATGTCATGACTGAATGTCATGACTTCGAGCATATGACATCAGGGCGCACAGTTTTAGTTTTTCTATTATTAGCTCAGGCTATACTTCAGGAAACATTTTAGGGAGCCTAGTTATCTTAGGCGACATAACAGGCACTTCTAAGGATAACTAGGAATGCCCCTGACTCAATTAGATGTGCGCAGCTTCATGAAGAGAGGTTTATCTTGGGTAAACCTAATTCCTCCATCAAGGCCCAAAGCAAGTCTGCTGCTATAAATAACAGAAGGATCATTACTAATAAAGAAGAGCTTCTAGAGAGAGATTTGAGAGTGTGGTTTGTGAGTGAAGAAATTTGTTCTTCACATGTTTTTAGGAGTCTTAGGATTCCTTGTAGGCCAAGCAATTGTCTGTTGAATGATTGCTCTAGTATAGTGTTAGTGAACTGGTGTGTTCATTGTGCCACTCAAAGCTTTTAAGCAAGAGTGTTGTGTCTCTTGATCAAAGCTGTGAAGCAAGATCAAGGTGTGTTTGAAGTGTGTCTTCATATCTCAATTGTAATTATATATTGATATCACTGTGGTGATTGAGGGGGAGTGAGTGGGAAACTTTGGTCTAGTGTTAGGCTGAAGTGTTATTGGGTAGATCTTAAGTGAAGAGTGCAAACTAGTTGTTTGACTCTGAATTAATTCTACTAATAGTGAATTTCCTCCCTGGCTTGGTAGCCCCCAAATGTCGGTGTGGTTGACACTGAACTGGGTGAACAATTACTCGTGTTATTTACTGCTTTCCATTTACTCCAGTAGTCTGTGTTATAGTGGATATCATAACATCTGTGATAACATCCAATGTTGTGTAGCCATAATTTCAATTGGCATCAAGGCAGGCACCCTGCCTGTTAATTTCTGGGTGAGATATAGGGAAGATAAATTCTGGTACTATGGACAAGGATATAGGATTCACAAATAGACCACCAATTCTGGATGGATCCAATTATGACTACTGGAAACCTAGGATGATAGCCTTCTTAAAGTCTTTAGACATCAAGGCATGGAGAGATGCAAACTCAGGATGGGAACATCCAGTGAAGAGTGATAAAGATGGAGTATATGTGCTTATACCTGAAGAAGATTGGACCAAAGAGCAAGAAGCCTTAGCTCTTGGAAATTCTGAGGATTTGAATGCCTTATTTAATGGTATTGACAAGAATATTTTCAGTCTGGTACATCATTGTGAACTGGCCAAAGAGGTTTGGGATACACTTAAAACAACCCATGAAGGAACCTCTAAAGTCAAGATGTCAAGATTACAAATGCTAACCACCAAGTTTGAAAATCTGAGAATGAAGGAGGATGAGACTATTCATGACTTCTACATGAACATTCTTGAGATTACCAATACCTCAGATGCTTTAGGAGAAAAGATGTCTGAAGTAAAGCTTGTGAGGAAGATTCTAAGATCTTTGCCTAAGAGGTTTGCCATGAAAGTCACTGCTATTGAAGAAGCTCAGGATGTATGCAACATGAAAGTGGATGAACTCATTGGTTCACTCTAAACTTTTGAGATGGGATTGTGTGATCAGGTTGAGAAGAAGAACAAAAGCATAGCCCTTGTCACAAATTCAGCAGAAGGCTCTGATGAAGATAATGATGGAAGCAAGGAGAATCTCTTAGAAGGTGTAGCTATGCTTGGAAGACAATTCAACAGACTCATGAAAATGGTAGATAAGAAAGGTATATTTAATGTCAATAACATCTCATCTGACATTAGCAAAAGAGCCAAGTCTGAAGAAAAGTCCAACTAAGACAAAGGAGCTCAGTGTTATGAATATGAAGGATATGGGCACATTAGAGCAGAATGTCCCACCTATCTCAAGAGGCAAATGAAGGGCCTAGAAGTTACTTAGTCTGATGGAGACTCAGAGAGTGGATCAGATGAAGAATTAGCCAAACATGTCACTGTTCTGAACAATGTATGCATATCTGATGGTGACTCAAGTGAAGATGACCTGACCTTTGATGAACTTGCAGCTTCATATGAGAAGCTTTGCATCAGAAGTGGAGACTTATATCGGCAAGGAGAGCAACAGAAGAAACTCATAAGGGAGTTAGAAGCTGAGAAGATGGAGCATCTTGCAACAATAGAGTTTCTCAAAAGTGAAGCCAGCTTGTTGAAATCCAATCTGGAGAAAATCTCAAAATCCATAAGGATGCTGAACCCTGGAACTGACACCCTAGAAAAAATTCTACAAAGTGGTCAGACAGCAGGTAACATGTCTGGTCTGAGATTTGTTGGTGAACAAAAACCCATCTTGGGGGCCAAGAAGCCAAAGATTAAAAATCAGAGGTCAACCCTGATGTCACGACCAATGTCACAACATCAGGGGAATATAAGTAAAAACCTGACCAAGAATAAATTCCAAGGGTATAGGTGCTACTACTGTGGAAGACTTGGACACATTAAACCTTTGTGTTTCAGGCTGCATGGATTTCCTAGTCACCCTTATCAAGGCAAATCCAAACAGGGTATTCATTCCAAGAAACAACATCAAGTTAGACCAAAAAGGGATGCTCGGGTCAAGAAACAACAATGGGTTGCCAAGGAGATTGCTCTAGTAGCTCATACATCTCTTAGGATGTCAACCCAAGAAGACTGGTATTTTGACAGTGGTTGTTCTAGACACATGATTGGAATGGAGAATCTTTTGATGAACCTCAAACCTCATACCTCAAGCCATGTAACCTTTGGTGATGGAGCTAGAGGAGAATTCATAGGTGTTGGAAAACTAGATTGTCCTGGTGTTCCAAAACTGGAGAATGTCATGGTGGTTAAAGGACTAACTGTGAATCTTATAAGTATTAGTCAACTTTGTGACCAAGGACTCAATGTCAACTTCACACAGGGAGAATATGTTATCACAAATAGAGATAAAAAGGAAGTCATGAGGGGAGCTAGGTCTAAAGACAACTGCTACTTGTGGGAGCCTCAAACCTCAAGTAACTCCACTATTTGTTCTATGGCCAATGAAGAAAAGAAGGATCAAATAAGGTTGGAGAAAGGTAGACATCTTCAAAGGATGAAGAAGACCATAACCAAGGAATTAGTAAGAGGAACTCCTAAGTTTCCTCTAGAGGAAGAACATGCTATGGTAAATGTGAGACTGATAGGCAAGCCAACGAAGGACATCCAAAGAATGGTCGTCCAGATTTACTATACTAAAATTTGATGGAGCCAATGACAAATGATCATAAAGGAAGCAATGTCACTCAGGATGTCATGACCTTGTACTGTGACATCAAGGGTAACATCAATACAAACTCAGGACAAGCTAAAGGAGTCAGACATGGGGATAACAAGCATCAATTGAGAAAGGTTTGTGTGAAGGTTGGAAACACTGATCTACATAGTGTTGACATGGTTACCAGAGGTCTCAAGGCGACTCACTTTGAAAATTCACAAAGCAAGTTGCGGACATGTCTTTATGAGAGGATATAGCAATTAATGGTGACTGGGAATTGTATTTTGAATATTAATCACATTCTGATTGGCCAAAATATTAAGTTCCCTCCACCTTTGCCAGCGAATCCCTCTAGCCCCTTTACTCTATCAGATTGCCACTGTGGTTGCTCATACAAAATCATATCCTTGCATACCTCATACAACCACCACAGAAAACCTCATCTTCTACAACTAAAGTCACCAACAATGTCTCAACAACAAACTCCCAAAACTACCAAGCATGACTCAGATCAACACAAGAGCATCTCCCTGGAGGATATTCTGGATGTCATTCCTCTAAGAATGGCCTTTGGAAGAGGAAATAAAGCCTAAACTTCAGCTCCTTCACATGCAGAACAAGAAGGTAAGAATCCTGAACCTTCCATGGACAACTATAATAGAATGGAGGACTCTACCTATGATGTCGAGTCTGTCAATGAACTAGTTTTCAAAATCCTCCATGAAGGTCATAATGTACATGGAATCACCATTCCTCTGTCTAGGGCTTATCCTTTCCCAATCTCTAATAAGAATCATAAGGATAATTCTGAGTTTTCCTTTGTTAAGACTAACCCTAACATAGAGAATCTAGAAAATCTAGCTAGCTATGTGGTACAAGAGGGAGGTCAGGATGATGGCCAAAATAATGGTGAAACTAAGAGCACTGACAATGAGGAAGAGATGAATGAAGCTTCTGGAAATGGTGAACATGTTATAGATGTGTCATCAGATGATGAACTCATCAAAAATGTTGCTCCTAGTATAGCCAGGAAACTAGTGAACAAGAAAAGAAAAGTTGTACTTGAAGAAAATCCTTCCAAAATTCAGAGAAAAAGGACTCCTGTTGGCCCATCCAAACCATGGAGGAAGGTATCAGCTGCATCCAAGAAAAGGAAAATTATTGATAGTAACATTGAGTCTGATAGTGATGTTGTAAGAGATGTCCCTAACATATTCAATTTAAAGAAATCACATGGTAAGAAAACTCTAAAACCTATACCAGCTGCACCTCTGGACAACATCTCCTTTCACTCTATTCACAGTGTAACCAAATGGAGATATGTCTATCAAAGGAGAATAGCCCTTGAGAGAGAATTGGGGAAGGATGCCTTGGAGATCAAGGAGGTAATGAATCTAATCAATAAGGCTGGACTGATCAAGACAATCTCTGGATTTTCCAACTGCTACGAAGGTCTGGTAAAGGAGTTCATTGTAAACATACCTGACTCAATCTCAAATAGAAACAGCAAGGAGTTCATGAATGTGTTTGTCAGAGGAAAATGTGTGCAATTCTCTTTTGCTGTGATCAACAGATATCTGGGGCGAGCAAATGATGGTGAGATGGAATTGGTTGCTTCAGACAACCAGGTTTGCAAGATCATCACTGCAAATCAAGTCACAACATGGCCATCCAAAGGGAAGCTGTCTGTAGCACTGCTTAGTATAAAATATGCCATTCTTCATAGAATTGGAGCTACTAATTGGGTGCCTACCAACCATACATCCACCATTGTTGTTGGACTAGGCAAGATCATTCATGCCATAGGTACTAAAGTTAACTTTGATTTTGGCCTATACATCTTTGATCAGACTGTTAAGCACTCCACAACCAGTGATATCAAACTACCTATTGCCTTTCCCTCCCTCATTTGTGAAATAATCCTAAATCAATACCCCAGCAAGAGGGAGTATGCACTGTCTCTGCACTTCAAATTCTTTGTAGGGAGACATGTCCCTGATATGGTTTTCACTTCTGATGAGAAGGCCAACATCTCTAAAGAAATAATAATTTTTCAATTAAAGGAAACATGTAGGGACTTGGGAGAAACCATTAGTACAGCAACTGCAAGAAAGATCAAGCTAGAATCGTTGATTCAAAGCCTTGAAATAAATACAACTGATATTGATGGGGTGGGTATGTCAGGTGAAGATTCTGATAAGAATGTCTCAACCGGTGCTAATGACATTGGTTTCAGTTCTGCCTCTGAGGAGGAAGAGTGATGAGCTGATAGACTGCTGTGGGGCTCAGGCTGCTGGCTGCTGAGTTGATAATGGTGTGCGACTGATGTGATTTTAGTTGGTCCTTTGGTTAAAAGTTTGTTATGACAGCATGAGTTTTACTTGTGATGCTTTCCATGAGCAGTTTTTTTGTAATGATCCCAAACTTTTGTAATGTTACTCATTTTGATCTGCACTATTTAATTAGTTTTGATCTTAATTTGTGGCTAAAAAGGGGAAGAAGTGTCAGGTAGTAACAATAGGTTCACAGGTGGAAGAACAAGTGAAAGACTTGGTTAAGTTGATGTTGCTGATGTCAGAATGTGTGAGTTCCTAATGAGTGTAGGAATGTATGTTAGATATGTATGTGTTCCTTGATGGAACCTAGTAGTAGGATAGCTGCTAGTTGTGTGTATCTGCAGGGTGTTTGCAGAATGTATGTGTGTGGTTGTGCATCTTTTCAGGGGGAGTAGCACAGGATGTAACAGGTGAAAGTGTTCTTCAGGATGTCATCCTGAATGCCTTGACATCCAGAAAACCTGGATATTTATGTGTGACTGCAGGTTGTGTACATCTGATGTGGTACACATCAGTGGAGGGGGAGTAACTCAGAATGTTACTCAAAACATTGTGACATATGTAGTGTTGACTAACATATGATTGTGTGTGAACAAGTTGATCCTGAGAAGCTGAGAGCTAACAATGCGAGTGTGTTTTAGCTATATTTCCTGCATGAGAAATTATATAACTTATGCTGTTTGTAATCTCTGAGACTGTAATAGAGTGTTTTAGCCAAAAATTTGCCAAAGGGGGAGTTTGTAGATGCGTTTGATTCGCTGCATTTTGTGGCAAAACATTGGAGTATGTATGAATGTCATAACTGATGTTATGACATACATGAAAAGTATTCTGCAAGTAAGTGAAGTTGGATGTCATGACTTCGGGTGTATGACATCAGGGCGCGCAGTTTTAGTTTTTCTGTTATTAGCTCAGGCTATACTTCAGGAAACATTTTAGGGAGCCTAGTTACCTTAGGCGATATAACAGGCACTGCTAAGGATAACCAAGAATTCCCCTGACTCAATTGGATGTGTGCAGCTTTATGAAGATAGGTTTATCTTGGGTAAACCTAATTTCTCCATCAAGGCCCAAAGCAAGTCTGCTGCTATAAATAACAGAAGGATCATTCCTAATAAAGAAGAGCTTCTTGTCGCTACTGCGAAAATCGGCGCCGGCTGACAGAAGAGTCGCCACCGTGCGTTATTTATCCCTCAGAGCGGGAAAGGGAACGCTCGAAGTAAACCTCGCAAAAAAACGGGAAAGGTATGGTCATCGCAACCAAAACCTGGGTTCGGGAGTCGGTTACGCAAGGGGAAGGTATTAGCACCCCTCACGTCCGTCGTACTCGACGGGATCCACGCTTGCTTGGGTTGTCTAAAGGATGCAAAACAATATATCTACGGCTGCTAAATCTAAACGGAAGGAAATTGACTCGATAGAGCGTCGCGCTCTATGCCTACGTATTCTCAAGAGAGAAAGTCAGAGTCAACGTAGTTCGGGACTACAGGGAAATTGGCTCGCCAAGACCTCGCGTCTTGTGCCTACGTACTTCCACACTGCATGGAAGATCAGAGCTTTACGTAGTTCAGGCTAACTACGGCTAAACAAAACATTCTCACACAGCAGTGAGAAAAACAACTGGTTTCAAAGGTCGGGAACCTATGGGCAATACTATGGTTTGGTCTCAAATGCACTTGGGCAAGAGAGAAAAAGGGTACAAGTTAGTCGTCAGCGGGAAAGTCTCGATCGCACAGCAGCGAGAGAACAAAACGTCAGTCGTTAGTGTGCTCGGTAGGATATCGCATCCTATGCCTACATATTCTCGTCTGGTACGAGAAATCAGAGCAGATGTAGTTCGGCTACTTCGGGACCACAGCTCAAATCTCGTTTTATTAACATTCTGAAAAATGGTTACAGTGAATACTGAAAATAAATCTCCTAGGAAACACTATTCTATCCTATCCTGAAAAATCGAATGGAAAATAGCCCCCTAACAAGTGGGCGTTCTAAACTATCCCTGAAAAGATGTAAAATAATCTCTATGAAAAATATATCCTAAAAGAAAATGCACTCTAAAAAATATTAAGCCTACTTTAATATTTTTTTCTCTTTTTTCTTCTTTTCTTTTCAACTATTTTTTCCTTTCTTTCAAAATATTTTGCATACATTTTTCACATTTTTCTATGTCTTTTCGTCTCTCTTCAATATATTTTTCTCCTTCAATATATTTCTCTATTTATTTTTCTCTATTTTTCCTTTATTGTTTTTTTTCTTTTTTCAACTATTCTTTTTCTTTTAATATATTTTTTCACTATTTCTTTCAATATTTTTCTATTTTTTCTTGAATATTTTTCCATATTTCTTTTCTCTATTTGTTTCTTCTTTTTTTTATAATATTTTTCTCCTCTTTCTTTCTTTTGCAATTTTCTTTTTCTATTTCTTTTTTCTTTTTCAATATTCTCTTTTCTTTTCAATATATTTCCTTTTCTCTTTCTTTATTTTTTTCTCAAGTGTTCTTTTATTTATTTATTTTTTTATATGAAACAATATATGCAAAAATATAAAAGAAAAGAAAAATAAGGGGAGGGGGTATCCTGGATTACAGGGGGATAAAAAAGAAAATAAAATAATAAAAAAAACTGTAACTGGGCCCAGCCCATTACATGACAAAAACGGGGGAGGGGGTATGATGCTGAACTGGGGTGTTGACAGCAAAACATTGGGCTCAGGCCCAGAGTTCGTCCAAAAAACTGGAGGGGTATGTTGATCCCAAAAACGTAATTGGGCCCTGAGTTGGTAGGCCCACGATCCTTCCCCTCCTTCCTTCCCTCCATCTCCTCACTCAGAAACCCTAACCTAACCTCAACCGCCGCCGCCGTCTTCCTCTCAGACTCATCTCTCTGATCACTCTTACCTTCTTCTCCTTTTCAATCTTCGTCTCTACTCTCTCTTCTTCTCCGATCCTTTGCTCAACTTTTCTTTCCTATGAGAACTGAAACCAGACGATGAACAAAACCTAGCAGACTCACAATAATCCAAACGATCCTTATGATTCTCATTGACGGATATTGGTGAAGCTTTGAAGTTCATGCGCGTTGAAGATCGATGATGGAAGTGTGAGTCCTGAAGAGGTGCATGAATCTGGAAAAAACGATTAGAGAGATTGTTGAAGATCTAGGGATCTTTTTGAAGGAAATCTCGAAGAGGTTGTTGAAGGTCTAAAGAAGACGAAGTTCAATGGTGAACTGAAACGAGTTGTGGAGGTTTGATGACGAGATGAAGTTTCTTGAAATTTCTGGACGAACTGAATTTCTGGTGATGATGATTCTTGAAGGTGTTCTTGGTGCTCATTTCTGGAAATAGACGAGTGCTCTCCGCCGATGAACACTTGAAGGCTCTGGGGAAATATTGTGAAGACGATGGTGGTATGAAGAACCTATGAGTCTTCTGGAGACTTGATGAAGAACCGAACGGTGATGAACGTCAATGAAGAACGATGAAGTTCTTGAAGCGAAATCTGGAAAAGATTGATGGAGGTCACGAAAAATGGATGAAGATCTTGATCGGTTTCTGGAAATATCATTGGTGAGGTTGATCGGAAGAGGTGGAGAAGATGAATGTTCATCGGATTCTGGGATTTTTGGGTGTGGGAGGTTCTCCGGCGACGGGTAGGGCGGTGGTCGCCGGCCATGCATGCCGGCCGGTGGGTATTCAGACGAGGACTTGGTGGTTGCCACGTGGCCCACATGCAAGGGGAGGGAGGACGGGATGAAGCCACGCGGTGCTGGTGAGTGGAGAGGCTGTGTGCATGGCTTACGCGTGGTGTCCTCGTGGCAGGGAGAGAGGGATTGGTGAGAAGTGAGGTGTCGCGTGATGGTGAAAAAAACGTGGGGCCTCCCCTGGACTAACACGTGGCTACGAAGCTTTATACCACTGAGAATTGCTGGAACGCTCTGGAAGCTTCTAGACAATGCTGGAAAAACTGGACTTTGATGGAAACTTGGACCCTGCGAGTTTGGGCCTTGCTGAATGAATTGGGCCTACACGAAAAAACAAGATAAAACCCAAAAACTGCATAACAATGGATAAGGGACCTATTAAAACTAATGAATCTCAATTAAATGGATTAACAAAACTTGATTAAAATGAATTACCAAGGAAAAACGTGATTAAGAACTGATTAATGGCTAATTAAATCCTAAACTAATAAACCACCTATTGATTAAGCTAGTCCTAATTAAAACTAACCTAAAACTCTATTAATCCTAATTAACTTCTAAACTAATAAGGTTCTAATAATTCCACTAATCTAAAAATTAAACTAATAAATTCCTAATAAAACCTATATTACCTATTTAAATTCTATAAAAGAAAATAAAAAGAAAAACCTATTTATTTCTATTAAAAATGCCATTAAATTCTATACTATCTAGAAAGAATATATTCAAAAATCAATTAATATTCTAAAAGAAAATCTATATATTCTATAAAATGATTTAAAAGCTATTAAGAAAAACATATTGAAAGATGCTATTTATTTCTATAAAATTCTATATTATCCTAAAAAAAATCTATAATATTCTAAAAAATGCTAAAAATGATTTAAATCTATTTATTATATTCTAAAAATATCTATTTTATCCTAAAATGATTAAAAATCTATTTAAAAAGAATTAAAACTATTAAAAATCCTATTAAATCCTAAAAATAGCCAATAAAATCCAGAAAAATTACAATAATTCCCAGAGGAACAAAATAAGCGCCGAACAACACATAACACCGCGAGAGCGCACCAAAATAGCCGGTAAAAATTAACGAGCACCGAAATATCCCAAAAATACGATTCTACCTATCTAAACTGATTAAAAACACCTGAGACGCGAGACGAGAGCTGTGATCCCGATAAAATCCAAACAAATGAAAAATGCACTGTATGCGATATGCAGATGCGAATGCGGTCATGCGTCGAAACATAGGACCAGATACAGGACCCGGTTGGTCAAATTTTAGGGTGCAACAACTGCCCCTATTCAAGCGGCTTGGACCTGAATGGGTGAAGAGCGCTCAGCCTTCAAACATTCAAGGTAGATGACGGTTGAATACAAATGGAACCCTGAAATTTGCCAACCGCAAGAATATACTGCAAAGCTGCTTGAGGAATAGCTTCCAATAAACTGAAGTCTGGTTGTCACGGCAACAACTGGTCGATTTTCTGATAAAATTTTCTTCTCCTTTTCAACACCTGTGTGACGCCACAAGTATTGAAATAATGCTTCAGAAAAGCAAACGACTTGATTCCCATCTCTCTCATGGGATCAAATCCGGTCAACTCACAGTTCACTGCGAACTTGAGGACAATTCTCCTGGGGAATTCTGAATTGAACTGCCTGGCACCTATTCTGACGAAGGCGGCAGCTTCAGAAGTCTGATATATGCCAATCTTCGTTGTTGTTGTTGTTTTTTCCGATGCTGACGTAACAACCAAATGTGAAGAATCACTCCGCTGGGGGAGACGAGAAGCTTAACCACACCACTCTGCAGGTGAACAAATTCGAAATCCAATAGGTAACCATCCTGGTCCCTGTTTCGACATGCGTATGCTGGATAATGATGCAATGTCCTATATGATATGTAAATGCTATACATTCTGTTTGAAAATGCGATGCCCAGACGGCATGGATACACTATATGCTTGATAGATGCAATAACGATATATGCAAATGCTAATGCAGGCTCGAGCTGCCAGAGAACACCAGGTCTGAAAACCACTTGGCAAAGTAAATGCCGAAGATAGGCGTCAACTCTACTGGGGATGAACTGCAGTCACAGAATCGTCTCAGCAAAATAAATGCTGGAAAAGGGAATCCAAATCCGCTGGGGATGACCGTCCTGCTGGAGAAAGCAACCCTGCTCGGCGACTTCATTGGGGAAAGAAAGAACTACTCGGCTTGGGGATACTCCCTTCAAACCAACGGCAACTGAATGTACTCTGCGGGGATTGACCCAAACTGGGATTGATTGCGCGCATCACACTGCTGGAAATGCCCCTACTATCAAGGATATCAATCTTAATCTGCTGAGGACACTCCTGACCCTATTCTGATACGGGGTAAAAATACAATCTCGACTCTTCCGGGGATAATACGCAACTTTCATCTGCTGAAGAGTAGCAACTCTGATTTAACAACATCCACAATGAATTCAAACATTACTCGGAGCGCTGGCATCCGTCGAGCTTCGTATCGGGGAACATGACAACATGTGGGTCATTGGGAAATACTGTGTCAGACACCTTCAGGTTTTTGTTTTTTCTGGTTTAGGATAAACATGGACTATGTACACAGTGGAAGATATAGAAAATACTAGACGAGAACTAGCATTCAGGATGGACTACCAAACGAGAGCCGATAGCGAAACATGTTAGGTTGCCAAACGATAACTGACTTACTGGTTCTGGATATCAGACGGGAATTGATTTGGTTTGGACATCAGACGGGCTGACTGGATAACAGACTGAGGTATAGACAACCAGGCGAGAACTGGCTGAAAGCTGACGTACACCCGATGAGAACTGGTATAACGCATAGGTTAAAACACACGATGATCAGACGAGAACTGGTTACGCGACGACATGTACCAGACGAGAACTGATACAACACCTGAAGAAACGGTGACCTGACGAGAACTGGTTACAATAAACTACACCAGACGGGAACTGATGCTTACAATAAACTGCACCATACGGGAACTGATGCTTACGGAAGGGTGGGCCAGACGAGAACTGGTTACCGGTTTGCCAGGCGAGAACTGGACTTTGGAAACGACTGGTTACTGACATGCAACAAGTTTAAACTGCAGGATAATGATCCAACGACAGCAAGGCCTTTTTTTGGAAGGTTCCAGACATGATTCCCCGATACTCAACTCCGGCTGGGGATAAACAGGCTGGTTGGGATTGCTTGCCCCAGTATACTCAGCTGGGGAGAAAAAGATTGGCTTGAACAACTTGCCCCAGTATAATTCAACTTGCCCCAATCTAACTCTTGGGAGTACTTGCTCCGAACAGCTTGCTACTGGACAACCTTGAGACTACTTGCCCCGGTATCTATATGACAACAGAATTCAATCTCCATTAAACAATTGGCAACCCAGTTGGTTTCAACACTCCCTGAATGAGCGTTCTAGCGACTTAACCCGATCTGATTATCCACCTGAAATATCTGCTTTCAAATCTCAACGCTCTGAATAACTGCCCCTGATTGGCTCTCGAGAAAACTCATTTATGATTAACTGCTTTTCAAACAAAATGCCCCTGATCAACTGAAACTTCGGGACTTGTCCTCAGACTGACTGATTCTTAACTCACTGGAAGATAATGCCCCTGGTCCACTGGGCTTCACAACATACACCATTCTGATTCAGACTGCTGAATTACTCAGTCCTGCTCGATTATTCCCTGCTGGCATTTCTTTCATGCCAACTACTAACCTGCAATTAAAAAATCGTCTGCTTACGAATGGTAATCCTAATGCAATGGTTATGCATATTTTGAAAAAATTTGAGCTGTCACTCATTTACATGCATATGAGTGACGAATGAACCAACGTTCAAACGTAGTGCTTACGTGGTCAGTGAAAAATACAACAAGGATGTGACTAGCAAGTCAAGAAGGAGTCAGGTTACTCAACCTTATCGTAATGCGCTTCAGACTAACCCTACCTCAATTAGGTCTTTTAAGGGTTGTATCGTGGTCGGGTTCACGGTTCGTGAAACAAAGGATATTTGGCTCAAATTTTGATTTGTACCCATCCCGTCTACGTGATAATCTCCGATCCTAAGGTTCAGTTAACCTGACACAAGCGCTCGCCTCTTCGAGAGGTATGCTGAATGGTAAGAACCACAGTCGAGGAATTCACAAGGTTTTTCCGAGAGTGATAGTTACTCCTTCTTCGCTTTGGTGTCTGTGTACACGACTTTGTGATTTGCTGGGGAAAAAATTTCTTTCTATCCCTCTTTTCATTCTTTTGATTCCCTAACTTTTGCCTGGACTGACTCCTTTTGAGTTCTTTTCGATTTTTTTCGATTTCTTTTGAAGTCCAGCGGGATGCCCTAACTTTTGCCTAAGTATTAGCTTTCTCAGTTTTTCTTTCTTTTTACTTAGCGGGCTTTTTTTCTTTCTTTTGGAACAAAGTCGTGTGACACTGGTGGTCTTGATTGCTCCGAAAGGATTGTAACTGTCTCACTCCTGATTGGTGAGGTTTGACCTCTTGAAAGGTATACACTGATTGGTCCTCGAAAGACAACACTCCTCTGTAAGACTTGAATGCTCGATCAAGCTAACTGACAACTACCCTGCCCCGGGTTAAGATGTAAGGGTTAAAAAGCCCGAAAGAAATTCCTACTTCTCGGCTCGAAGTGGTTGACAAGGGATTAACTCCTTATATCTCCAGTGTTTAGGGGATTTGAAACAATGCCTTGTACGTCATCGGTACGGTCTTATCTGAAAGCAATACGATCATCGGTTATGAGTTTAGTTTCGTCATCCTCCCTCCAATCTTTGCTAGTCACAGTGATAAAGTGGAGTGAATAAAATGCAAGTGTTGGTGCAATGCAGTAAATGAGTGACAGCGACATGATTAATTCAGAAAAATGCATAGTCACTTTATTATTATCACCATTCGAAACATACAATGTTTAGAAGCAGGTAGTAACTAACAGAAAAGAAACTACAGATGCAAATGATATAAAAGCTTGAGAACTACCAATGCTGAGGCGCCCGCCTGTCTGAATCACTGGCTTCTTCTGGGGAACACTTTCCGAGTCTACGAGCTTAGACAGCTGAGCGGTTAGGATGAACAAACAGAAACCCTTCTCGAAAGGAAATGCGATCCTGATCAATCAACTGTTGTACTTTCGCCTGAAATGCTTTACAATCTTCTGTCGAATGCCCCGGAGAGCCACCATGATAACCACACTGAACGCGGGGATTATACCCAGGAGGGTAAGGTTCTGGAACTGGCTTGAGAGCTTTAGGCTCCACCAAAGACTTCAGGATCAAAGATGGTAGCAACTGGCTATACGGCATAGGCACTGGGTGAGAAGGAGCTTTCCTTCGTTCCAAGTTGTTGCGAGGTCTGTCCTGATTCTGACGCTGATTCTGATAACCTCGGCCACGAGTTCGCTGCTTTGCAATGGAAGCGACATAAGATTCCTGATATGGGGCTCTAGGTACGGCTGTCTGTTCAGTATAACAAGCCACAGGAGGTACTGATCTCTGATAAGATGATGAACCAACAAAATTCACTGATTCGCTTCGAGGATATTCAACCTTCGGCATGACTGAGTTGATCACAACTTCTTCTTCACTCTGATAGTCACAAGGATATTCAATTTCACCAGCCTGATCATATGAAGTAATCTGAATTTTCCCGATCCTTATGGCATACTCAAGGCGTTCTCCTAATTCTACCACGTCAGAGAAACTTGCCGGAATTCCGAGCAATCTTTTGAAGTACGGATATTGTAGGGAATCTACAAACATGCTTGCTAGCTCTTGGTCTAACAGCGGTGGACGCACTCTAGCAGCAAATTCTCTCCATCTCTGGGCATACTTCCTGATAGGTTCATTGTCCTCTTGAGACAACTCTTGCAAATGCATGCGATAGGGAGCTATGTCTAGGTTATAATCGTACTGCTTCAGAAAAGCTCTGGCTAAATCCATCCATGACTGAATCTGATTCCTCTCTAACTGCATATACCACCTCAAAGATGCCCCAGTCAGACTATCTTGAAAGCAATGAATCATCAACTTGTCATCTCGCGCAAACGCAGTCATCCTTCGACAGAACATCATCAAATGCAGCTTCGGACAGCTATCTCCCGTGTACTTCTCAAATTTCGGCGCTTTGAACTTGTAAGGCAACACCAGGTCAGGAACCAAACACATGCCTACAGCATCCAGGTTAACAACATCTTTGGCTTTCAAAGCTTTCATTTGCTCTTCCAACACTTGGAGTCTTCTACCCTTTTCAAGAGCTCTTGGATCTACCATCCCGGCCATTGGAATATCTCTTCGGTAATTCATCACAGGGAAAGCAACACCTTGATTGTTAACAGGAGGAGGACGCTCATTTCGGGCAACAAACTGCTCATGTCGATCTTGGTTCTCAACAGAAGGCTGTACAACTTGGTCTGCAGTAACGTTGTTCACTTGAGGGAAGTCTTCCATAGAATCATACAGAGGGTTGGACGCCATAGTGAACCCTGTCAGGGTGTTAGGAGACTGGAAATTGCCTTCAGACATAGCTACCAATAATCTTCAGCTGACTTCAATGCTTGATTCTGCTTAAATCTACTCAACCCCTAGGCAGGTCTTCTGACAATCAACAGTTGCTCAGTCCAAACTCCGGGTAGTAACCTTCAAGAAACAAAGGCTGGATCAGAACTCTGGCTAGCTGGAGGATGATATGCAATGCAACACTGATATGCACATGATCTGCAAAATGCAGCAAACAACGGGACCACAACCCCCACACAATCTGAATACTGCTGCGCTGCTGACGGAGATGCTCCCTGAAGAGAAGACCAAAGTAACGGGTAGGTTGGAAGTCAAGTTTCCTGCACAAAAACCCCCCTACTCACAGGTATGGACCTATATCTGACAAGGTACGGCATCCTATGCGGTCGTCAGCGTCACAGACTTTCAAAACTGACGATACGATTCCCAGAAGGAGTGGCATCATCGAGTCCTGAAGAGGCCTCACTTAGCTAACTTCCAAATGATCGGTTTCCAGAGTCGACAATCCAACTAACCAGCAACCCAAGCCACCCAAAGGGTGGGTCAAGAGGCCAACCAGAAGAACCTCGTCTGAGTGTAGATTTCGCGGGACACCAAGGCAAGCAAAGCATGCAGGCGCCCACTAATTTCTACTCTAAGTCTAAGGTGCACTCAAGCCCAGGTCCGGCTTCTCACTCAATCATAGAACACCCGTAACACCCCAACAGCAACAGATAATATCGATAAATAAGCCCCAATAGACGAACAAACAAGCGCTAGGATTGACTCTCTCTTAGGGGACGTTGGATCCCACATGCATAAGAACTATCGCAGTTCTTAGCAGCCAGGGGACGTTGGATCCCTAGCAGAACTCGTATAGGGAACTATCGCAGTCCCCAGCAGAGTCGCCAGCTGTCGCTACTGCGAAAATCGGCGCCGGCTGACAGAAGAGTCGCCACCGTGCGTTATTTATCCCTCAGAGCGGGAAAGGGAACGCTCGAAGTAAACCTCGCAAAAAACGGGAAAGGTATGGTCATCGCAACCAAAACCTGGGTTCGGGAGTCGGTTACGCAAGGGGAAGGTATTAGCACCCCTCACGTCCGTCGTACTCGACGGGATCCACGCTTGCTTGGGTTGTCTAAAGGATGCAAAACAATCTATCTACGGCTGCTAAATCTAAACGGAAGGAAATTGACTCGATAGAGCGTCGCACTCTATGCCTACGTATTCTCAAGAGAGAAAGTCAGAGTCAACGTAGTTCGGGACTACAGGGAAATTGGCTCGCCAAGACCTCGCGTCTTGTGCCTACGTACTTCCACACTGCATGGAAGATCAGAGCTTTACGTAGTTCAGGCTAACTACGGCTAAACAAAACATTCTCACACAGCAGTGAGAAAAACAACTGGTTTTAAAGGTCGGGAACCTATGGGAAATACTATGGTTTGGTCTCAAATGCACTTGGGCAAGAGAGAAAAAGGGTACAAGTTAGTCGTCAGCGGGAAAGTCTCGATCGCACAGCAGCGAGAGAACAAAACGTCAGTCGTTAGTGTGCTCGCTAGGATATCGCATCCTATGCCTACATATTCTCGTCTGGTACGAGAAATCAGAGCAGCTGTAGTTCGGCTACTTCGGGACCACAGCTCAAATCTCGTTTTATTAACATTCTGAAAAATGGTTACAGTGAATACTGAAAATAAATCTCCTAGGAAACATTATTCTATCCTATCCTGAAAAATCGAATGGAAAATAGCCCCCTAACAAGTGGGCGTTCTAAACTATCCCTGAAAAGATGTAAAATAATCTCTATGAAAAATATATCCTAAAAGAAAATGCACTCTAAAAAATATTAAGCCTACTTTAATATTTTTTTCTCTTTTTTCTTCTTTTCTTTTCAACTATTTTTTCCTTTCTTTCAAAATATTTTGCATACATTTTTCACATTTTTCTATGTCTTTTCGTCTCTCTTCAATATATTTTTCTCCTTCAATATATTTCTCTATTTATTTTTCTCTATTTTTCCTTTATTGTTTTTTTTCTTTTTTCAACTATTCTTTTTCTTTTAATATATTTTTTCACTATTTCTTTCAATATTTTTCTATTTTTTCTTGAATATTTTTTCATATTTCTTTTCTCTATTTCTTTCTTCTTTTTTTTATAATATTTTTCTCCTCTTTCTTTCTTTTGCAATTTTCTTTTTCTATTTCTTTTTTCTTTTTCAATATTCTCTTTTCTTTTCAATATATTTCCTTTTCTCTTTCTTTATTTTTTTCTCAAGTGTTCTTTTATTTTTATTTTTTTTATATGAAACAATATATGCAAAAATATAAAAGAAAAGAAAAATAAGGGGAGGGGGTATGCTGGATTACAGGGGGATAAAAAATAAAATAAAATAATAAAAAAAACTGTAACTGGGCCCAGCCCATTACATGACAAAAACGGGGGAGGGGGTATGATGCTGAACTGGGGTGTTGACAGCAAAACATTGGGCTCAGGCCCAGAGTTCGTCCAAAAAACTGGAGGGGTATGTTAATCCCAAAAACGTAATTGGGCCCTGAGTTGGTAGGCCCACGATCCTTCCCCTCCTTCCTTCCCTCCATCTCCTCACTCAGAAACCCTAACCTAACCTCAAGCGCCGCCGCCGTCTTCCTCTCAGACTCATCTCTCTGATCACTCTTACCTTCTTCTCCTTTTCAATCTTCGTCTCTACTCTCTCTTCTTCTCCGATCCTTTGCTCAACTTTTCTTTCCTATGAGAACTGAAACCAGACGATGAACAAAACCTAGCAGACTCACAATAATCCAAACGATCCTTATGATTCTCATTGACGGATATTGGTGAAGCTTTGAAGTTCATGCGCGTTGAAGATCGATGATGGAAGTGTGAGTCCTGAAGAGGTGCATGAATCTGGAAAAAACGATTAGAGAGATTGTTGAAGATCTAGGGATCTTTTTGAAGGAAATCTCGAAGAGGTTGTTGAAGGTCTAAAGAAGACGAAGTTCAATGGTGAACTGAAACGAGTTGTGGAGGTTTGATGACGAGATGAAGTTTCTTGAAATTTCTGGACGAACTGAATTTCTGGTGATGATGATTCTTGAAGGTGTTCTTGGTGCTCGTTTCTGGAAATAGACGAGTGCTCTCCGCCGATGAACACTTGAAGGCTCTGGGGAAATATTGTGAAGACGATGGTGGTATGAAGAACCTATGAGTCTTCTGGAGACTTGATGAAGAACCGAACGGTGATGAACGTCAATGAAGAACGATGAAGTTCTTGAAGCGAAATCTGGAAAAGATTGATGGAGGTCACGAAAAATGGATGAAGATCTTGATCGGTTTCTGGAAATATCATTGGTGAGGTTGATCGGAAGAGGTGGAGAAGATGAATGTTCATCGGATTCTGGGATTTTTGGGTGTGGGAGGTTCTCCGGCGACGGGTAGGGCGGTGGTCGCCGGCCATGCATGCCGACCGGTGGGTATTCAGACGAGGACTTGGTGGTTGCCACGTGGCCCGCATGCAAGGGGAGGGAGGACGGGATGAAGCCACGCGGTGCTGGTGAGTGGAGAGGCTGTGTGTATGGCTTACGCGTGGTGTCCTCGTGGCAGGGAGAGAGGGATTGGTGAGAAGTGAGGTGTCGCGTGATGGTGAAAAAAACGTGGGGCCTCCCCTGGACTAACACGTGGCTACGAAGCTTTATACCACTGAGAATTGCTGGAACGCTCTGGAAGCTTCTAGACAATGCTGGAAAAACTGGACTTTGATGGAAACTTGGACCCTGCGAGTTTGGGCCTTGCTGAATGAATTGGGCCTACACGAAAAAACAAGATAAAACCCAAAAACTGCATAACAATGGATAAGGGACCTATTAAAACTAATGAATCTCAATTAAATGGATTAACAAAACTTGATTAAAATGAATTACCAAGGAAAAACGTGATTAAGAACTGATTAATGGCTAATTAAATCCTAAACTAATAAACCACCTATTGATTAAGCTAGTCCTAATTAAAACTAACCTAAAACTCTATTAATCCTAATTAACTTCTAAACTAATAAGGTTTTAATAATTCCACTAATCTAAAAATTAAACTAATAAATTCCTAATAAAACCTATATTACCTATTTAAATTCTATAAAAGAAAATAAAAAGAAAAACCTATTTATTTCTATTAAAAATGCCATTAAATTCTATACTATCTAAAAAGAATATATTCAAAAATCAATTAATATTCTAAAAGAAAATCTATATATTCTATAAAATGATTTAAAAGCTATTAAGAAAAACATATTGAAAGATGCTATTTATTTCTATAAAATTCTATATTATCCTAAAAAAAAATCTATAATATTCTAAAAAATGCTAAAAATGATTTAAATCTATTTATTATATTCTAAAAATATCTATTTTATCCTAAAATGATTAAAAATCTATTTAAAAAGAATTAAAACTATTAAAAATCCTATTAAATCCTAAAAATAGCCAATAAAATCCAGAAAAATCACAATAATTCCCAGAGGAACAAAATAAGCGCCGAACAACACATAACACCGCGAGAGCGCACCAAAATAGCCGGTAAAAATTAACGAGCACCGAAATATCCCAAAAATACGATTCTACCTATCTAAACTGATTAAAAACACCTGAGACGCGAGACGAGAGTTGTGATCCCGATAAAATCCAAAGAAATGAAAAATGCACTGTATGCGATATGCAGATGCGAATGCGGTCATGCGTCGAAACATAGGACCAGATACAGGACCCGGTTGGTCAAATTTTAGGGTGCAACACTTCTGGAGAGAGATTGGAAAGTGTGGTTTGTGAGTAAAGAACTTTGTTCTTCATGTGTGTTTAGGAGTCTTAGGATTCCTTGTAGGCCAAGCAATTGTCTATTGTATGATTGCTCTGGTTTAGTGTGAGTGAACTGGTGTGTTCATTGTGCCACTCAAAGCTTTTAAGCAAGAGTGTTGTGTCTCTTGATCAAAGTTGTGAAGCAAGATCAAGGTGTGTTTGAAGTGTGCCTTCATGTCTCAATTGTAATTGTGTATTGATATCACTGTGGTGATTGAGGGGGAGTGAGTGGGAAACTTTGGTCTAGTGTTAGGATGAAGTCTCATTGGGTAGGTCTTAAGTGAAGAGTGCAAACTAGTTATTTGACTCTGAATTAATTCTACTAATAGTGAATTTCTTCCCTGGCTTGGTAGCCCCCAGATGTAGGTGTGGTTGACACTGAATTGGGTGAACAATTACTCGTGTTAGTTACTGCTTATTATGAACTCCAGTAGTCTGTGTTATAGTGGATGTCATAACATTCGTGATAACATCCACTATTGCGTAGCCATAATTTCAATAATCATTAGCGATTACTTTGTTTTGATATAATTGTTGATTGAAAATTATAATAAAATTAATTGTTAATTGTTGAGGTTGAAGATGATGAATATTGATGAAATTAATTATTAATTATTGAGGTTGAAGTTGCTATTGAGTTTAAATGTGGAATTGATAATTTTGGTGATTGTTTTATGCTCGAAATGATGATTCTTTGTTGGATAGAACTTTGAAGTTAATTGAACTTAAGTCATGAAGTTGTTTTTTGTGACTTACTTGAGTTGAAATATTAAGTGTTGATGTGTCATTTATGATGAATCAAAGTATATCATGTTACTTGAATTAATGTGATTGAATTTGCGCGTTGATGCCATGTTGCTTAATTGAAGGAAGTCTTGATGTTCACTAAATTTGATTCTTGAGACTTTGAATTGTTTCTCCGATATATCTTGTTTGTCCTATTATATACTAAATTTGACCTGTTATATTTAGTAGACCATCAGTTACTAACTTAGTGAATTTGCTATAGGGGTTACTTGTGAAGAGTGAAATTCTGATCGTTTTCAAGAATCTTACATTGTGTGGTTCCAGAAGTTGTTGACTTCTCTACAGGTAATTAGTTGTTCTTTTGCTATAGTTGCATGAATAATTAGTGTTTTTGTTTAGCTTACTTAGTAAAACCATGGATAAAAAACGGATGTCTTCTAATCGATTGTCAAAAGAGTACAAGAATGAGGTATTAGAATTCGTTAAGTTTGTTGTTGAACGCGCCAAAGACCTCAGTAGAATCACATGCCCTTGCTTAGGTTGTTGTTATGGGCTTCGGATTGACGCAGTTCAGTTGGAATCGTATTTAAAAAGGCATGGAATTGATTGAAGTTATACATGTTGGATATTACATGGTGAGATAAGTAACGAGAATGTTGAACTGGGGGATAATATGACCTATGCTTCAAATGACAATGGCATAGATACATACGATTGTGATCGAGCCGAAGAGATTGTAGAAGCATTTGAAGAAGATCTTGAGGATTTTCCCAAAATGTTTGAGAGGTTGGTAAGTGATGCAGAGAAACCGTTGTATAAAGATTGTACTAAATTCACAAGATTGTCTGCGATATTAAAGTTGTACAACTTAAAGGCGGGCAATGGATGGTCGAATAAAAGTTTCATAGTGTTATTAGCCCTTATGAAAGATATGCTTTCGGAGGATAATATTCTTCCCAATCGAATCTATGAGGCCAAAAAAATGTTGTTCTCTATTGGCATGAGCTATGATAAGATACATGTTTGTCCAAATGATTGTATTTTATTTCGAAATAAATATGCATCGTTAAATGAGTGCCCTAAATGCGGTGTCTCTCGATGTATGAAAAAATTGTCTCCAACAACAGTCTTATGGTATTTTCCTATAATTCCGAGATTTAGATGCATGTTTCATAGTGAAACCGATGCAAAACACTTGACTTGGCATGCAGACGAAAGAATTATAGATGGAAAGTTTCAACATCCGGCAAATTCACCAAAGTGGATGAAAATTGATAATGATTATCCTGATTTTGGTGAAGAAGCAAGAAACCTTCGCTTGGCATTATATACTGATGGAATGAACCCACATGGTCTTCAAAGTATCTCACATACGACATGACCATAATTATTATGATTTATAACCTACCTCCATGGGTATGCATGAAGCGTAAGTACATGATGTTATCTATGTTAATTTTTGGGCCTAAACAACCAGGGAATGACATAGACGTATACTTGACACCTTTAACCGAATACTTAAATATTTTGTGGGAGAACGATGTGGAGGTTTATGATGGATATAGGAAAGAAAGTTTCAATTTGAGGGCGATGTTGTTTGGCACATTAATGATTTTCCAGCATACGAAAATCTAATAGGGTATAGCATTAAAGGTCAACGTGCGTTTCCTATTTGTGAAGAAAACACAGATTGGACGCGATTGGAATTTTGTCAAAAGAATGTCTTTCTCGGTCATCGTAGATTCTTAAATTCAAATCATCACTACTGTGGATGGAGAAAAACATTCAATGGAAATCCAGAACAAGGTAGAGCTCTACCTACATTAATTGGTGACCAAATTTTTGAAAAGGTGAAAGATGTGAGTACTCAGTTTGACAAGCCTTTTGCACATATGCTTGTCAAACCTGGGTGGAAGTAGAGGTCAATTTTTTTAATTGCCATATTGGAAGTCGTTTTTGAATTTTTTTTAATTGCCATATTGCAAGTGGATCTTAATAGGATGGGATACAAAGATGAGCCTTTTATTCTATCCTCTCAAGCCAAACAAGTGTTCTATGTCAGTGATCCGACAAGTACGAAATGGTCTATAGTGCTTTTATCTAACAAAGTAATTGTTGATAACATTGGAGATCAAGGTGATATTGATGTTGATAATGAATCGTATATTATAAATGATCAAGATAAGAATATTAGAATGAATGAATCATATATTAGTAATGATCATAATGAGGGAATTTGGATCAATCCATCCGTTTGTGTTGTTAAGAGACAAGTAAATTATATTCCAACTAAGAAAAGAAAGAAATGTTAGTGAAAAAGGTACTAGTAAAATTATATATTCTATCATTCAATAAAATTATATATTTGTCATTTTTTATATTCAATAGATTATGGATTATGGATTTTTATAGTTGTCATTTCATATTTATGTTTTTCTTTATTACAGGTCAGATGGCTAGTAACGAGGAACACTCACGTCATACTTATAAGAATGATGGAAATGAATCAGTTCATGATCTGGAAAGAGGTATTTCACGAGGAATAACTATTATGAAGGAAATCATTCATGAAAAAGATAAAGGAATAAAATATGACGTACATTGTAATGCAACGAACCAACTAGTTGAACTTAACGGTGCAATGATGATAAGTTACACTGGTGCACTTGTTCGTTCGTAAATTCCAATCACTTGTGATAATTGGAGAACTCCATCATTGAAACCCACTAAAGAAAGAATATGGAGTGAGATACAGGTACCATATGTGATGTTATTTGTTTTTATTGACGATTATGTTTTTAAATTACTTATACTAATGCACTCTATGTATGTTTTTATGTGGAGGTCTTTTAACATTGGTGACGATCGAAAAAAATACTGTCTAATTGGCCGGAAGAAGACTCAGAGGGTTTCGAGCATTTTTAACAAAAAAAATTTCTTAAGGATGCACAAGGAAAATTTATTGAAGCAGACATCCAAAAACGTATGCAGACTTGATTTCACCTGAAGAATGGGAAACGTTTTTAGCCAAACGAATAACCCAAGAATTCCATGTAATGCTAATTTATCATGAACATTGTATTATATACTTGTTCCACAGGTGTTCTGATATGACTTACACTACAAGAAAAACCGCATATAGTTAGGGGTTAAACCCCTCACTAAAGCAAAAAAATCCATCACAAAACATCAATTTGCGAGGGGATAGACCCCCTAGCTAATCGGGGCATCGCAAATTATTGGCTAAGGGATAAACCCCTCGCAAATTTGGCTAGGGAATAAGCCCCTCGCAAAATGTCATGAAAAACATTTAGTCTATTGCATTGTAGACATAGACACAAACTAGTGTCACAGAGTGACACAGACGTGTCAAATCATTTGCGAGGGGGTAAGCCCCTAGCTAATGTACCTGCTTTTCGAATTTAGTAAGGGGTAAAACCCCTAGTTGTATGTGTCAAAATTTTGCGAGGGGTAAAGCCCCTAGCAAATTGCCCTGCGTTTTGGAAATTGTGAGGGGTTTAACCCCTAGCTAATGATTATAATATTGTTTTAAATTTATAATTATATTATTTTAATTATATTTTTTTTATATTGTTATAATTAGAATAATAATATAATTATATAATAATTTTTTATTAAAATTTATAATTATATTATTTAATTATATTATTATAATTAGAATAATATATAATTATATAATAAAATTTTATTAAATTTATAATTATATTATTATAATTAGAATAATATAATTATATAGTAAAGAAATATATATATTTTAATGTAATTATATAATAAATAAACATATACTTTTAAATTTTGTAAAATATAATAATTTATAATTAAAAGTGCAATAAAATTAAATATCGACATCCATCATCAAAATAAAAATAATTCATGACAAAAATAAAATAAAATATAAAAATACATATTAAAAGTTTTATATTTTAATAAATTTAATCAACTTCTTCATCATCCTCCTCATCTTCCTCATATCTTTCTCCCACACCTTGAATCATATGCAAGGCGATAAATTGTTCAAATTTCAATGCGCGCTCATTTGCAATCCGCATTGGTTCCTCATACTTCGCTGTTTTCCTCCTCAATTCTTCCTTCATCTCTGCTGGTCTTCTCCTCATTTCCTCCATTACTACTTGTCTAGTTGTTGCCTTACATACTGCCTCGGTCTGCACCAAATTTCTCACAGTTTCAAGCATATCAGCGGTTAATATAGGCAGACGTGATGATCCTTCTCCATCATCAAGTCTCATCATGAAAGTCCTATCACGCCGCTTAATTGTTTTGGCATACCCTCCAGCACCATACACCCTCTATTTTTCCTCTTCCCACGAGCAGCATCATACCAAGTCTGAAAATCTAGACAAGGATTCACAGGGTATCCTTGTGGTGGTGGAGGTAACTCAGGATGCCCAAATAAAGAAACTGCAAGTTTTCGATCATACTCCTCCTATAAAAGAAATTTAGATGTTATAATAATTTAAATAAGATGACTAAATGGAAGAATCACTAAATAAGATGTTATAAAAGAAAGAAATAAAATGATTAAATTTTAGCAAAACTTGCTTGAGTGTCCTTTGAGCGTTTATCGACAAACTCCTCATTTATCTTGATATGAGTCTCTAAATGGATCTCATTAAGCATCGAAGTTCTACCCAACTCATCACGCTAATAAAATAAAACATAAGTGAAAAAATAGTTAGTTTTAATCTAAAGAAAAAATAATATATATTTTATTATACTAGCATCAAACCAAAATCAACTTATATTAATATCAATTACATCTAAAGTCTTGAGAAAAAAATATGTACCTTTTGATGCTCCCTTAAATTTGTAGCTCCTTTTAGATAAAATTTGAGAGCTTTATTATCAATAAAATACATACAACAAAGCAAATAAATAAAAAAATTAATTAATATATTTAAGAAACAAAATTAATTACAAAATACGAAAATAATATAACATAACATAAATATTTACCTAGTATCAGCACACGATTATGTTCTTCTGTATATCAAAAATAAAAATTTGATGATATGGAATGAGAAGAAAAATGGTGGAATGTAAAAGATAGAAAGAAGAAAGGGTGAGAGAAGATGTATAATGTAAACTAGTATTATTATATCAGTACGAATTTGAAGTGGTATTTAATGCGTGCATTTGCGAGGGGGAGCCCCACGCCATCACAATGGTCATATTGACGTGCCAAATGACTGACTGCATGTGTGGCACGTGGACACACATTGCGACGGGGTACTCCACGCAGGCTACAAAAATTGATTTTGCGAGGGGCTACCCCTAACCAGCTTTAACATATTGCAGACTCTTTACTGTCATGTGGCAGCAGAATAAATGCTTTTGCAGGTGGATTTGACTAAAGTATGTCAACTGGTGAGGGGGTGCCCCTCACAAATTGCACATCATATACTGGTGACGGGTTGACCCCTCGCAAATAACCTCAATTCCCACCCAGTTTTTGCGCTGACCCCTAGTAAAACCTTGTTTCAAATTTCAAAATATTTTCCCTCCTTGTTTGCAAGGGGTATCCCCTAGGAAGTGTTATTTATTTTTCTTCTATTTTGTGGTTTGCGAGGGGTTTAACCCCAAGCAACATGGTTGTTTTTAGTGAGGGGTTTTCCCCCTAACCCATGCCCCTAGCTAATATCATGTTTTCTTGTAGTGTTAAACTTGTTTATCCTAGATGTGAGTGACATAAATCGCCAACGAGCCTCAAAACCCACGTATCCATACAAAAAAAGCATTTGGGATATGCACGCTTAAGCCAAAAAATAATAAGTGTATATAAATGCTATTATATACTTGTTCCTCATGTGTTATAATTGATCTTATCATTTGTCTTAATGTGTAGTTAGAAGAGGAGAAAAGTGAAGAAACATTTCTTCTAGAACATGTTTTGTGGAAGTCTACTCGTATGGGTAAGGATAGAGTTGTTAAGGAAGATGTTCAACAAGTTTTTGAGCAATGTGTAAGTATAACATTATTTCTTTAATTAAATCAAAATTTTATTAACATATAATATTTATGCTTTTTAATCCCCACTAATCATTTTCGATATGCATATGAATTTTAGGAGAATCTATCTCAGTCTTTAACTCTAGCTGAAGACCATGATTGTAGGAGCATACTAAGTCGAGTATTAAATGTTTCTGAATATTCTGGTCATGTGAGGGGTAAGGGATTTGGGGTCACTCCAACAAGCTTGTATAAACATATAAAGAGTAAAAGTCCGAGTAATAAACAAGTGATGAAATCGTTGGAGGAATTAAAAGCTCAAATTCGTGAATTGCAAAAGGATAAAGAAAGATATATGCCAGAAAGGCGTGGTTCAGAGTTTAAAGATACTAGTGACAAAGATAGTATCAATTGTAATTTTCAACAGAAAATTCCCGAGGTAATTATATATATTATTATGGAATTAAATTAGCACAATTTTTTAATTGACATACATACACATTAACAATTTCATATTTATTATTGGTTTAGGGTATTTCACCTTATCAGTTTATTTATCATCACCGACTTATCGCATGGTTGGCAAGGAAAAAGTGCATAACACTTTGGGAGATGTACTTCACCATAAAATGCTCCCAGCTGGATTTTTGAAAGTATCAATTGATATTGCTTTAGAGAAGATGCGTTATTACCTATACCGTTAGAATTACATCTCTATAAAAGGGGAAGCAGGGGACCTCAGAAAAGAGCCGCATTCATACAACGAAGTGCTGCCAAATTTATTTCCAGAGCATACTTTCCAGTTTTATATTCTTATTTGTTTCTCTTTACTTCTTCTGTATTCCATTTTCATTCTTCTATAATTTCTACTTTATTGTACGATCAATTTGGCACAAAGACCAGAATCCTGCCAACATCTGTGGAGGATCTGCCCAAAGGCCAATTGGAATATTTACAGGTTTCTCATTTCAATCGATTCCAGTTTTATTATAATGCAAATTATTATTTATTGTTTTTATTTATGTTTTATCTTTCCCAAATCCATGTCTAGCTAAATTTAGGTAATCGATATGTAGTAATAATTCGAAAGGGATTTGATAACAACCGGTTGAAAAACTTTCTTTTCAAAAGCAATTTATGGTCTGAGTGTTTAAAATTAATTTACGAAATAAACTTCGTCGCGAAAGCGAGAACTTATTTAAAAGTAGTTTTGCCACGAAAGTGGGAAATTAATTAAGATACGAACCAACAAGCGAAAGCTGAGGTAAGATCAGATAGTAAACACTAGTCATCCATTTTAATAACAGCGAAAGCACTTTAAAATGAATTAGAACTTAGAGATTTCCAAAAAATAATTTAAACCCCGAATGGGATACGAAAGTGTACGTTTGGCCCTTAGAATTATGATTAGCGTCAATAACCATCGTGAGGCGAGAGTCTTCAAATCACCATTTTCTGCTTAAATAAACTTTGAAAATTATTTCATACACCGGTAACTTGTCAAATCCCTGAAGAACACAATTACTGCATATCGATTCAATCAATTATAACCTAAGTAGCATTCTTAGTTCCCTTTTAGTGACAATCTTATTCCCTTAAACATATTCTACCTAGCTAAACATAGTAACTCCCGAGAACACTAGTTTGATTACGAGTCCCTGTGGGATCGATATCTATTATTACTACGCGATAGACTGTGCACTTGCAGTTAGGTTGTATTAGACATAGAAAGTCGCGATCAAGTTTTTGGCGCCGTTGCCGGGGACCCGTTTAGTCAATAGTGTAACCTTCTGTTACGCCGTATAGACTAGGTTAACAATTTTCATTTTTCCTTTACTAGTGCTGTCGATTGTATGCCAAGTAATCGCTCACAAGGCGATATCTTGAAACCTTCAGTCGCAGAACTAGAACGCTTCTTACATTTAAGAAGCCGAATCATTGAGTACCAACTCAAACATAACATTCCTGATCCTCTCACTCCCATTCCCAAATCCGAAGAAAAATCAAGCATGGCTGAAGGACCTCCAAACAAACCGCTGAAGGCATACGTTACACCCTCTCAGATGGAGCCTAGAAGTAGCATTGCTGCCCCAGCTATTACCCGAAATGATTTTGAGCTGAAACCTTCATTGCTGTCAGCTGTACAACAAAACTAATTCTCAGGAAGCGCAACTGAGGATCCGAACGAACATCTAACGAAGTTTGTACAATACGCGGACACAGTGAAAGCAAATGGAGTAACTCCAGACGCGATAAGACTTCGCCTTTTCCCATTCTCGCTTAGAGACAGAGCGTGGACATGGTTACAATCTTTACCATCCAACTCTGTTACGACGTGGGAACAATTGAAGAACGTCTTCTTAGCGAGATATTTTCCGCCAAGCAAAACTGCTATGCTTAGAGCTCAAATCAACGGATTTCGACAAAAAGATACTGAATCTCTTTACGAAGCATGGGAACGATTCAAAGATATGATGAGAACATGTCCTCACCATGGTCTAGAAGACTGGGTGACAATCCATACTTTCTATAATGGGCTTCTATACAATACTAGATTGACAATAGACGCTGCCGCGGGCGGTGCACTTATGGATAAGCCATATGATGAAGCCTATCAATTAATCGAAAACATGTCACAAAACCATTGCCAATTGGGAGGTGAACGCACTCCAACAGAGAAAACCACAGCGAAATGTGGGATGTACGAGATCAGCAACCTTGAAAAGTTCAACGCTAAAGTAGATGCTCTAGCACAGAAGATTGATAGCCTGATCGTTAACCCCACTACGACCGTCGCTGCCGTAACTCCAAATTGCGAGTTATGCGGAAGCACCACTCATAATGCGCCCGAATGCCCATTGCTAGCCGGAATCCCACCAGACCAGGTAAATTATGCTCAAGGAAATCCTTATGCAAATACCTATAACCCAGGTTGGCGAAATCATCCAAACTTTTCCTACAAAAGCGAAAATGCATTGCAAATGCCTACTGCTCCACCAGGATATCAGAAATCAATCAGCTGCCGCTCAGAATGCACCTAGGAAATCCAACCTCGAATTGATGATGGAAAAATTCATAGCTACTCAAGCTCAAACAAACAAAGAATTCCTAAATCAAAACATACACACTAGCGAGCAAATTAAACAGTTGACAGGAAAAGTAGACGCTTTAGCCACCCACTACAAAATGTTAGAAACACAGATATCACAAGTGGCTCAGCAACAAGCCTCTACTGCCGCACCTGCTGGCACATTTCCTGGACAACCCGAACAGAATCCAAAAGGCCAAGCAAATGCTGTAATACTAAGAAGTGGAAAAGAATTGGACGAATCGATCGATCCGAGGAGCGAAAACTCAGCCATGTAACAAAAACCAACTGAACAAGCAGAAAAGGAATCCGAGTTAGAGAAGAAGGAAGACAACGAGAAGGAGGATACCGCAAGTGAAAAAACTCAAGCACCTCCAGCGCCATATAAACCACCTATCCCTTATCCTCAAAGATTAATAAACTCCAAAACTTCAGGACAGTTTAAGAAATTTGTAGAGCTCCTTAAACAGCTGAATATTACTATTCCTTTTACAGAAGCGATAACTCAAATGCCGTCATACGCTAAATTTCTCAAAGAAATCCTGTCGAATAAGAGAAAGATCGAGGATAACGAAACAATTACACTTACTGCAGAGTATAGCGCTATTATTCAAAACCGCATGCCTCCTAAATTAAAAGACCCAGGTAGTTTTTCCATACCCTGCGTCATAGGAAAGTTCGTAATAGACAAAGCTCTATGAGATTTAGGAGCCAGTATCAGTGTTATGCCTTTATCTATATGCAAAAAGCTGAATATGGGAGACCTCAGACCAACCAAAATGTTTGTTCAATTAGCTGACCGATCAGTAAAATACCCCGTCGGAATACTGGAAAACGTTCCAGTACGCATATGACAATTCTACATTCCAACCGACTTCATAATCATGGACATAAAGGAGGATACTGTAACCCCAATTATCCTAGGAAGACCGTTCCTAGCTACAGCCGAGCTATTATAGACGTGAAGAAAGGAAGGCTAACATTCGAAGTAGGAGAAGAAAAGATAGAGTTCATTCTCACCAAGTTCTTACAAGCACCAACCATTGACGATACCTGCTATTTAGTAGACGAAATTGACGAATGCATAAGAGAACTTGAAAATGAAGAGACCACGTATTCAGAAATAATAAAAATTCAAATACCCGATATTTCTGAAGACGATGATTGGCGTAAACCGTATAAAGACGACAGCCTAAATGAAAGCTTAGCACTGACCCCAAACCATATGCCAGGTCCGAAGAACCCATCTTTAGAACTCAAAACATTACCCAAAAACCTTAGATATGAATTTCTAGACGATGAACTAAAAATACCAGTGATAGTCAACGCCGACTTAGGACAACCACCGCGTTAGGCTATAACATAAGTGATCTAAAAGGTATAAGCCCTTCGATCTGTATGCATCGAATTACAATAGAGGAAGACTCTAAAACCTCTCGAGAGCATCAGAGAAGACTGAACCCCATCCTGAGCACTGTAGTCAGAGATGAAGTAAAGAAATTGATAGATGCAGGAATCATCTATCCGATCTCCGATAGTGAATGGGTCAGCCCAGTTCATGTCGTACCAAAGAAAGGAGGAGTCACTGTAGTTAAAAACGAAAAAGACGAATCAATAACAAAAAGAGTCGTGACTGGAAGCAGGATGTGCATTGATTATAGGAAGCTTAACAAGGCCACACGCAAAGATCATTTCCCGTTACCCTTCATAGACCAAATGTTGGAAAGATTAGCCAAACATTCATATTTCTGCTATCTAGATGGTTATTCAGGATTCTTCCAAATTCCCATTCATCCTTATGACCAAGAAAAGACTACATTCACCTGTCCCTATGGTACTTTTGCTTACCGCCGAATGTCGTTCGGACTCTATAATGCTCCAGCAACCTTCCAAAGATGCATGATGGCAATCTTCGCAGATTTCATAGACGACATCATGGAAGTATTTATGGATGATTTCTCGGTATGTGGACAAAGTTTCAAAGGATGCCTACAAAACTTAGAAATGGTATTAGAACGATGTGTAAAAGTAAACCTCGTCCTAAATTGGGAAAAATGCCATTTTATGGTCCGACAAGGAATAGTTCTAGGACATGTCATATCAGATAAAGGAATTGAGGTAGACAAAGCTAAAATAAAGATTATAAAAGATCTCCAACCTCCAAAATCCGTACGAGAAATACGGAGTTTTCTAGGACATGCCGGTTTTTACCGAAGATTTATAAAAGATTTTTCAAAAATCACAAAACCTCTGACCGGCCTGTTGATGAAAGATGCTGAGTTCGTTTTCGACGACGACTGTCTAAAAGCATTCGAAACATTAAAATCAGCCCTTATCACTGCACCAATTATGCAACTGCCCGATTGGCGACTACCGTTCGAAATCATGTGCGATGCGAGTGATTCTGCCGTAGGCGCAGTTCTAGGACAAAGGAAGGACAAGAAACTCCATGCCATCTACTATGCCAGTAGAACCATAGATCTTGCCTGAATGAACTACGCTACCACAGAAAAGGAACTTCTAGCAGTTATATTTGCGCTTGACAAATTTCGTTCTTACTTAGTAGGAGCAAAAATTATCATATACACAGACCACGCTGCCATAAGGTACCTAATAAGTGTCGCTACTGCGAAAATCGGCGCCGGCTGAACAGAAGAGTCGCCACCGTGCGTTATTTATCCCAACGGAGGGAAAGGAAACGCTCGAAGTAAACCTCGCACAAAACGGGAGAAGGTATGGTCATCGCAACCAAAACCTGGGTTCGGGAGTCGGTTACGCAAGGGGAAGGTATTAGCACCCCTCACGTCCGTCGTACTCGACGGGATCCACACTTGTTTTCGTCGAAGAGGATTGTATTCTATCTACACTAATGGGTTAAGGGCTAAAAAGAAAGAAAAAGGTGACTCGGCAAAGTATCGCACTTTATGCCTACGTATTCTCGACTGGAACGAGAAATCAGAGTCAACGTAGTTCGCCTACCTACGGGGAAGGAAGGGAAGGTTGCTCGCTAGGATATCGCATCCTATGCCTACGTACTTTCATACAGCATGAAAGATCAGAGCAAACGTAGTTCGGGCCACGTACGACACAAGCTGTCCGAATGTTTTTTATCCTTCTGAAAAGGTTTTCCTGATTAAAAGTCCACGGCGGACAAAATGACTCTTTTGATTTGTTCAACTTCTTTTACGCCAGAAGTGTCTTTTATTGTGTTTGAAATCTTATTGTGTTTTTCTGTTTGTTTTTGAGAAAGAAGAGACATAACTCTAACCTATGGTTGAAAAGGGAATCAAACTAACCTAATGTTATCATGCATGGGTTAAGACCTAATGTCTATCATGCTCCTCTCTTGCACAGAGAGAAACAGAGATCCTAAGGGAATAGACGGAAACAGCAACAATAGCAAATATACAATAAAGCAGTAAAATGCATGAATGCAACAATACAAGCGAGGCAAGGGAGTCCCACTCAACCTCGAACCTAGAAAACAATAGTCAAAAGTGAACAGGATTCACTTTCAACCCAACAAGGTAAACAGCAAACAATACATCCAGGAAAACCAATCAATACATCAAGAAATGAAATACAGCAAAAAGAACCAGCCACAGCAGCTCTACATCAATATCCATCTTCAAGTCATCTCCAATCAGCTACAAGCTTCAGTCAGCAGCAGTCTCTATCTTCACAGTCTTCGAGCAAAGATCTTGAGCACCAGTCCTCAGTCTACAACGGCTTTTCTTCAAGTCTCAGGCTCCGGGATGAACATCAGTCAACCAGATGAAGTGAATGAATGTTAGACAGTTAATTACCTACCAAGGGTGGTTCATCAACTGTTAACATTAAACAGAAAGTTTTCTCTCAAAAGTTCTATCTTTCAAATACATTCACTGATCCTTCCAAAGGAAGGAGGTGGATATTTGAAAGAGACTTTGAATCATAGAGAAAGGATAGAGGCAAACAAAGCCATCTATGTTTGTGAATCAAGTTGCTAGACTAAGCTCTTCCTAGCCCTAAATCCTATAGTCTTCAACAGTCTTCTATCAAACAGCATCTTCAATGAATTTGAACTTGATCTTCCATCTTGAGTCTTCAATGTGCTTCATCCACAAGGTCTTCACAAGGTCCTCAATTCAATCTTCAAAGGTCCACACCCAAAGGAGAAGAAAAGGAAGCAAAACAACACAAACTATGCCCTAAAGGCCACACAAATGATCAATCAATTCAAAAATCAACCAAAAATAGCATATAGTAATATAAATTCCTAATATAAATTCTAAGGGATCCTATTTAACTACCCTTAAGTCCCATATATTCCCCATAGACTAACTTGTCCTAAAAACCCCAAAAATAAAATGTTGAAGTTCAAGTATACTACTTAAAAACCCTAATTAAACTATCCTAAGTTCAATTATCTAAACTAATCAAATTTTATTCTAAAAAATCTAGTAATAAATTCTGGGAATACTACAATTCAATATTAATCACCACAAAAAAGAATGGGCAAAAAATCTATTTCTAAGGTCATGAACAAAAATGTACAAGTTCAAGTGTGAAATGAATTAAGGAAAAGAATGCATTATTTTGTAAAATATGTGGAAAATGCGAAAAAAATATAAAATGCAATTTTTATATTTTTTTAATTTTCTAGACATGCTAAGGAAAATATTAAAAAAGAATGAGTGAAAAACATGCATTATTTATTTAGTTATGAATTTTGGAAGATGAGTAAAATAAGATGCAATTGAAAAAGAAAATAAAAATAAATAATTGAATCACGGCCGTCCGATGGAAGTCTTGGTCAAGACTTTTAGGAGCATCCAACGGCCCTCCCTTTTCTTCTTCATGTAAAACCCTAACCAAACCAGAATTTCCACTCCATGCCATGATCTTCTACTCCCTCTAGCTCACTCGTTTCTCCATGAAAACATCCGAAATAAAGACCAAAAACGATCCTCTTCTTGCCCTCTATCCAACCATGTCCATATCTCCTCTTGAAACCACCTAGAATGTGCAAATCGAAACCCCCAATCCATGGTTCCACCATGAAAGCTTGACATGCAATTGTAACAAACCTTGAAAATAATTGTAGCCACGTGTTCTACATGTTACACTGAGTATACTAAACTATAGCACATGCTTTTAATCTTCATATATCAACCATTCTTGACCAACCAAGAATTGACACCACATCTTGAACCTCCATGGATTGACCTTAAACTCATAAATGATCCTTAAGTGGTCTCTATCATGAATATCACAACAACTAACCCTAACCATGCATAATTATGGTGATTCGAATCAAAACGTATTCTTACCAATTGGATATGGTGATGATGGTTATCCCTCGTTTCAGCCCTTGCCAATGGTGCCAAATGATCTTTATATGATGGTGATGATGCTGGTGAAGAGAACTCGTGTTTATACCTCTTGAAAGTGCCAATTTGAAGCTTCACGCCTCTTGGAGTGATGGAGAAGAACTCATGATCCAGCCACGGTTTGAGGTGCCTTTTTCTTGCTTTTCAATCCACAACAATGGAGAATGATGATGATGATGATAGCTAGCACAAACAATGGAGTTTGGGAGAGATGGGAATCAAAATGCAATTTTGGAGTTATGAGATGAAAGTATGGTTTGCAAGCAACTAGAATCACCAACCATGGCATGATCTCACCCTTGGGTATTTATGGAAGTGAAAGGAAAGATCTAGAACATATGAGAAGCTTCCAAGGAAGTTCTAGAACTTCTCACGTAATGAGAAATTCAAAAATACTATTTTTAGTAAATCTCATAAAACTCATGATAAGTCTTCAAAATACCCTTATATGAGATATACATGTGAGAACAAGGCATTTTAAGCAAAATTAAGGCTTTGGCAAACAATTTCTCATGGTACCTTAAAGTGCAAGAAACAAAATTACAAAGGAAGTCCAATTTTTAAGCCTAAACTCAAAAATGTGGATAAACCATTGTTTCCAAAATATTGATTCCAATAAAAATCATCTATCATATGCCCCATTTTGGATTTGTAGATCTCTCAAACCAAAATCCAATTTCAACTTTTTTAACTTATAAGCCTTTTTCAAGTCATTTTGACCATTTTAAAATATCCATGCTCCATGCATTTTCAAACTCTCACAACATCTTATATAGCCTTAAAATGCCATTTTGAGCAACTTTGATGTTGGGAAGTTTTCCATTTGAAGCTTCCTTGTAGGAGTTTTGGGCATTGGCTAAAAATGACCTGTAATTCCAAATTACCAAAATACCTCTGTCTTGCACAAGCCATAAGTAGAGTTCCCTAAATCATATGAAGGCATACCATACCTTTTTGGAAAGGGGAGACAATGAGGAACAACTCTCATGCTTGTCCAAAGTCCATTTGAATTATCCTTGAGGGCCAAAAGTTTGTCAGAAGACAGTCAACTTTCACAGACAAATTTCAGTGCCATCTGGTGACCCCTAACTTGCAAGAGCCATAACTTGAGTTTTAGAAATCTCCTTGATGTCTTCCACCACTCAAATTAAAGGTCTTGAGATCCTCTACAAGTTTAATGTTGGCCAAGGATCCATTTGAAGCTTGCATTTTGACTTATTTTGCTTGGAAGTTTGACCTAAACTAGGGAATTTTACCTAGAAACCCTAATTTAGAACCTCCTCTTCTCCTTGATTTCTCTTGATTTCTTCTTAGCATAACACCATATCCTTATTCTTCATGTCAAATGATGAACCCCACATCTCTCCAATAGCCCTTAATGCCTTTCAATCAGCCAATTGACCTAGAGTTGACCCAGGGTTGACCCAGATGAAACCCTAGTTGACTGTCTTCAACTGTAATTCTTGTGACTTCACCAATGACTTGTTTTCCTTCTCCAAATGACTTTCTAAGTCCTCCAAGATGTCTAGATACTCCCCATGCCTTCAATTCACAGCTCATACTTTCCTTGATGATCCCCAGATACCCTCAGCCAGGAGATAGATGAACTGCTTGACCCATTGACTTGATAGCTTTCAAATTCTTTTCTGATGACTTGAATGAGATTGAATCAGGATAATAACCTCTTGATAGGCCTCTAGAGATGAGAATAATGATTGGTCCCCCTGTTGTATGACTTGCTATGCTTATGCTATGCAGATGAGTAACCTATGTACATGACTCCATATGCAAATGCTAATGACATTGAAACATAAACCAAGTGAATAAGGTTGGGCAAATTTTAGGGTGCAACAGCTGCCCCTATTCAAGCGACTTGGACCCGATTGGGTGAAGAGCCCGGAGCCTTCAGAAATTCGCGGTACGAGACGGTTGAATACTAGGAACCCAGAAATTTGCCAACCGCAGAAATAAACTGCGCCACTGCTTGGGGAACGACATTCATCAGATGAATTTAACTGTTACGGCAACCCACTGATCTCGTGCGACCGTGCTGGGGATTCTTCTCATCATCCTGAAAAAGATTGAATCATCGGAAACTTCGTCCTTTGCTTGTCCACGTCAGGACTCTATCTGCTGTCAACTCGGAAAAAACTTCAACAACTTTGCTAGGGACGGCTCGTCTGCCTTCTCGTCAGAGATAAATCGTCCACGTTAGGAATAAACTCTTCCACGTTAGGAATACCACCGTCCACGTTAGGACTCACCTTTCCACGTAAGGAAAAACCGTTCCACGTTAGGAATAATACTGTCCACGTTAGGACTCACCTTTCCACGTAAGGAATAACCGTTCCACGTTAGGAATAATACTGTCCACGTTAGGACTCACCTTTCCACGTAAGGAATACATCGCTTTTCCCCGTCAGGGGTGACTTTTCTCTGCTTTGTCAAACTCTTCCACGTAAGGAATACGTCTTCTTTTGCTTTGTCCACGTAAGGACTCTTTCTTTTTCCACGTTAGGAATCACAAATTTTCCATGTAAGGAACCCTAATCTTTCCACGTGAGGAATACTATATCAATCTTTCCTTCCACGTTAGGAATGCTTCTTCTTTCCACGTAAGGAATATCGTTTCTTCTTTCCGTCCACGTCAGGACTAAACTTTCCACGTAAGGAATCTATCTTCTTCTTCCATGTTAGGAATAACTTCTTTGATCTGTTCGCGTCAGGACTAAACTCTTCCACGTCAGGAATAATCTCTTTCTTTCCACGTCAGGAATCAATCTTGATATGTCCGCGTGAGGACTCAATCTTTCCACGTAAGGAATAAACTCGTCTTTCCACGTAAGGAAACCATTTTTCTTCCACGTAAGGAATGCTCTTGATATGTCCACGTAAGGACTCTAATCTTTCCACGTAAGGAATCAAACCTTGATCTGTCCACGCCAGGACTAAACTTTTCCACGTAAGGAAACACCTTCTCTTTCCACGTCAGGACTCAACTTCTTTTCCATCTGTCCGCGTCAGGACTAAACTTTCCACGTAAGGAATCAATCTCTTTTCCACGTAAGGAATCACCATTTTTCCACGTAAGGAATAAGACTTCGTCGAGATCTGTCCGCGTCAGGACTAAACTCTTCCACGTTAGGAATGCACTTATCTCCCCGTAAGGAATCCATCTCGATATGTCCGCGTAAGGACTCAATCTTTCCACGTAAGGAATACCAACTTCTTTCCACGTAAGGAATAAATTCGTCTTTCCGTCCACGTCAGGACTAAACTTTCCACGTAAGGAAACCATCTTCTTTCCACGTAAGGAAACATTGTCTTTCCACGTAAGGAGAACATCGTCCATGTTAGGACCCACATTTCCACGTCAGGAACACCATCTTAATCTGTCCACGTAAGGACTCCAATCTTTCCACGTAAGGAATGATCTTGATCTGAATCTGTCCACGTCAGGACTAAACTTTCCACGTAAGGAATCTACCTTCTTTCCACGTTAGGAATCTCCTCTTGATATGTCCGCGTAAGGACTCTAATCTTTCCACGTAAGGAATCAATCTTGATATGTCCGCGTGAGGACTCAAATCTTTCCACGTAAGGAATCTCCATCTTTCCACGTTAGGAACACAATCTTAATCTGTCCACGTAAGGACTCCAATCTTTCCACGTAAGGAATATGATCTTTTTCCACGTAATGAATACGTTATCAATCTGTCCATGTAAGGACTCTGGCTTGATATGTCCACGTAAGGACTCAATCTTTCCACGTTCCACGTCAGGACCCATGTTTCGTCTTGATTTGTCCACGTCAGGACTCAGGCATCTTCGACCCGCTGGGGAAATACAATTTGTCCACGTCAAGACTCACTTCTTCATTGGTCCCGACCCACAAACTTCTTAGCACTGACGTGACAGCGACTTTGAGGCGGACTCTACTGGGGATATCTGGAAACCAAACTACCGGATGCCTGTTCTGATGCCCGGAGGCCACTTCTGAAATTCTGGTTCATGAAACCTTTTGATGACAAATAACTCTGCTTGGGAATAAAGAGAGACTTATCCTGGTAACTCTGTGGGGAATACTGCCGAAACTGACATTATCATTGAATATCTCATGCCGAGATCTTGAGTGTTTGGTAGTTCATTTGAGCAAGTGCTCTCCTCACCTGCTGGGATACAGGAACCGTTTTAGCAAAATAAATGCTGAAGATAATGCCAACTCCGCTGGGGATAGCCAGGTGCTACAGAATTATTCCAGCAAAATAAATGCTGTAAGAGTGAAGTCGACTCAGCTGGGAAATTAGGAACTTAAACCAAACACCTTGTTGAAGTAGCATCCTGCTGGGGAATATAACTCTGCTGGGGAATAGCAGATGTGCACAGTACGATTGGATTTCTGCTGGAGAGTGAACTGATATTACACAGTATCCCTGACAAAATAAATGCCAGGACCCACAACCAACTCTGCTGGGGAGAGTCTTAATCTTCGAGTTCTACTGGGAGGAAAGAACACTTGCTGAAAGGAGAGAACTCCGCTTCGGGGATACTAACATGCCCAGCTTGCCCCTGAATCTGCAACAGTTTTGGAATGGAGCCTACAGTCTTTGTATCCTGACGACCAGACATGTACGGCTTCTACATTTCGGACCTCGAAGGGGTGTTTCAAGAACATAACTTTCGTGCTTCTAGGGTGACATGCCCCGGTCTCGCAACAATCTTTTGTCTCTGATCGACTGTGTCGTGGAGCACTGCCCATAGCTATGAGAGATTTGCCAAATCTTGACCTGACTGCCCCGGATTTACTGATTCTAGGATGACCGACTCTACCTGAATTAATCAGTATAGCTTGCCCCAGTTCACGACATATTTGGGTATTCTGCATTTTATCCTGATCATACCTTCTGTTGCGGTGAAATTTGGATGTCAAGCTATTGATTAACTTGAATCTTAATTCATTTACAACCGGTCTTTGATTTATCCGAAGGAAAGGTTAAAGAAAGGAAAAACCTAAAAGGGAGAGATCTAAGGTTCGGGGGTTGGTTAAATTTAGGGAAGGTATTAGCACCCTAAACTTCCGTAGTACTCTACGGGAACCTTTTGTTTATTTTTTTTTATTTATTTCATTAATTATTTTGCTTTAGGGTATATACAAAGGATTGAAAATTAAAAAAAGACCTAGGGGTTAATTCTAAGTTTACTCGGCAAGACATCGCATCTTGTGCCTACATATCCTTACGGGAATGGAATCAGAGTAACTGTAGTTCCCCTCAAAAGGGAGGTTAGAGACTTCTTGACTGTGGTCAAGGTCTCAAGGGGAATAAACGCATCTTAAGGACACGCTTACGTGGAGTGTAGAAACTCCAAATCTCTACGTTGAATTGTTAAGTGAATTAGGGTTAGGTTAGGGATTCCGCGGCGGGAAACCCTAAAATGAGCGCGGCGGCTCTTTGACCTAATGCTAGGGGTAAAATTGTAATTTGGCCTGCGGCGAGGCATTTGTGAAAATTAGGGTTTGTAGTTTGTAGTTTTGAGGATTTGAAATTGAATGTGTGAAGTTTTACGGACTATTGGCGGGGCGGCCAAACAGTTAGACCTAACATTCGGATGTGTGCAATGTGACAGAAATAATGGTAAACGCGTGAGATAATTGAATCATGCAAACAGAGAGATAATGTCATAATTTAAACCATGCAAGCAGAAATTTAAAGGCAGAATTTAAAGAGCGATTGTTAAGTTCGCGAGGTTACATGAGAGGAGCAGATACAATATGATAATGAAATTTGAATTGAACAATAATAAAATAAAATAAATAACGGTTCTAGTTATTGTTTTAAAAAAAAGATTTTAGTTATTATTTTAAATTTATCTAAAAAAAAGTTTTTCTTAAAAATAATAGGTTTTCATATTAATTTGGAAAAGATGTTAATGTTATTTATTTTTAAAAAACAGATTTTTATATTATAACAAGTTTTAATAAATTAATGATAACAATAATAATAATAATGGTAATAATAATAATAATAATGGTAATAATAATAATAATAATAATAATAATGATAATAATAATAAATAATGATAATAATACTAATAATAATAATGATGATAATAATAATAATAATAAAGCAATAATGAATTTTAAATGTGCCAAATAACCCAACAATGTTGCTAACGCAGAAATGCGCTCATCGCAACCAGATCTAAATCGGACGAAACAAAATTTATCGCAAAGAAAAAGAAATTAAGCAAAAAACAGTATTATTGCTCACACAAAAATGCGATCATCGCAACCAGATCGAACTAACACAAATGTCACGCGTCATGCACACAAATGTGCAAACATCGTATCGACATAATTCGATCAAAAATTAATCTTATATATATATATATATATAAACTCTAACAATTTTAAAAATTATATATATATAAACGTAACAGTAATAGATGAAGAAAAAGAAATAATGGTAATAGATGAAGAAAAAGAAATAACGGTAAACGATGAAGGAAAAGAAATAACGGTAAACGATGAAGAAAAAGAAACAACAGTAATAGATGAAGGAAAAGAAATAACGGGAAACGATGAAGAAAAAGAAACACAGTAATAGATGAAGAAAAAGAAATAACGGTAAACGGCACTCACTCCTCTTAGGTTTTTTTCATTCTCCCCCTTTTTCATCAAAGCAACACATGTATATATAGGGAACAAATTAGGGTTAACACCAAATTGTCAATAATGTCCCTAAAGCCCATTTTAAAGCCCAAACTAAATAATTAGTTAAGAAAAAAAATAAAATTTAAATAATTTAAAATAATTAAAATAAACTTAGTATAAAAACTAATAATCCTATTGATTCCTAAAATCAAAAATATTATAAAAAGAACAAAATCTTTTTCAATATTTTTTTATTTTATGATTTTTTGGATATTTTTATGAATAATTTAGAAAAAAGTGAAAAAAATAATATTTTAAAAAATGATTTAATTAAAATACGAAAATAATAATTAAATAATAATAAAAAACTATTTTTGTTATTTTTTAATGAAAGATAGAAAAATTTAGAGTAAAAATAATAAAAAACAAAAAAGTGACAAAGGTGAGATTTGAACTCTCAACCTCTCACACTCACAACTCCTTACACATGTTCTCTTGCCAATTGTGCCATTTTTACTTTTTAGAAAAAAAATGCATGCCATATGATATTTACCTGCAAAAAGTCAAACGACTACACAAATTTGTTAGTAATTGATTGAATGCAATAAAAATGTAATGAAATGCGACGACAAATCTTAGGGCAAAATTTGGGGTATTACAGTTGCCCCTATTTAAATAACTTCACCGGGTGATTCGAGCAACGGAGACTCGAGAAATCATGGTGGAGAGATTTAAATACAGATAACCGAAAATTTTGCCTTTAGACGCAGTGCTATGCAATGATATGGACAAAACAAAACGAACTATAATACTAAATATGATATGAATCTGATATGATGCGTATGATGAAAATGACAAATGCACGGATACAGACGAAACAACGTCACAGGGGACGACCTATCAAGGAATTGCACTAGGGAAGAAGACATGTCATATCTGTAAGAACGTCGGAAAGACACGACACAGAATTGTTGATAGGTGCCAAGTAAATTAGAAATTGTCCGCAAGGTAAGACGCGGGTAAAACACAAGCTCAGGAGAAAAACGCAAATGGGGATAAAACACCCATGATGCCAAGTAAATAAATTTTGCCCACAAGGTAAGACGCGAGTAAAACACGACCTCAGGGAGAAAAAAAAGCAAATGGGGGTAAAACACCATGATGTTAGGTAAACCCAGGAATATATGGTAAACGGGGAATAAAACACCCGGGATAAAAGGTACATGGGGGATAAAACACCCAAGGATAGAAGGTAAATGGGGAGTAAAGCACCCAAGATAGAAATGTAAATGGGGAGTAAAGCACCCAGGATAGAAATGTAAATGGGGAGTAAAGCACCCAAGATAAAAATGTAAATGGGGAGTAAAGCACCCAAGATAAAAATGTAAATGGGGAATAAAGCACCCAAGATATGCACATGTATAGGAATTATGCTATGAGATATGATCAAATGCAAATGCAGACATCGACGACAAGGCTCAACTCTTTCTGTGAGATGACAAAACTGGAGGACTGATTCCTCAACACGGAGATCACTGTCATTCTGTTAAACTGTATCAAGTTGATAGTCACTGTAGGAATGATGAATAACTACTTAGGGATTATGCAAGTAAACTGCCCCAGGTCAAATGAACTGATAATTGCTTCAGCTGTCTAATTCATGGAATCGACTGTTTTGCTGTATCCTCGGAGGGCTTGCCCCAATCTGAGTCTTGAACAATTCTCTGGATAAACCAAATCTGAGAAGATATTGCCTTGAACAAATCTTGAACTGATTCTTTGACAGGATGTAAAAGGAACTTGCCCCTGATAAGATCACTTGACCAAGTTTCTCATTGTTTGAAAATTCCTTAGAGGAAAGCCAGTTTGCAAACAAAAATATTCATACAAACATGGTAATGCAAAGTTCATGCGACTTTTGAAATCAAAATTATTTTTGAAAGATGGAAAATACATGAGTCGTTAGTCAGAACACAACGGTTCAAGATGCTCAAAGTTTAAAACAAAGGTGTACTGCCAAAATAAATGATTCACAAAGATCTTTAGGAGTCAGGTTACGCAACCTTGTTGTAGTATACTTTCAAAATAACCTTGCTTCAATTAGGTCTTTTGAGGGTTGTAATGTGGCCTGGTTCACGATTTATGAAACAAAAGATAAAGGCTCAAAATTTATTTGTACCCACCAAATCTACGTGATGATCTTCAATCCTATGCTTAGTTAACTCATATTATGCATTCAGGTTCCCATAAGTTAGGGATTTCATTGATCGTAGCAATGATGACTCAGAAGTCAAAGGGACCTATGAAAAGGCAGCCACTACTCCCCTATAACATTTGATTATTTTGACATTGAGGATTTTCAAGATAAGGATTTAAAAATCTCTTTGTATTATCCCTAAATTTTGCCTGAACTGTTTATTTTAGAGTTTACAGTCAGCGGGATGCCCCGGTTTTGCCTAAGTCTCCTTCATAGGTTTTGACTTAGTGGGCTTCTTTTGATTTTTTTATATTATTTTTTTGTGTGAAGGAAAGTGACTGTTTGATTTTAATGATTACGGTGAACCATCATCGACCTTTGATTAGAAAACATCTTCGACACTTATTTGACGTGTGCGAAGGAAAATTTGTTAATGAAAGGTGTATCGTATGAACACACAACCAAGTTAACTGAGAACTACCCATCCCAAGGTTAAAATTGTGGGTTTTTTGTAACGAAAGAAACTCCAACTTCTAGGCTCGAAGGGGGTAACGAGGGATTAACTTCCTTATTTCTCCAGTGTTTGGGAATTGAAACAATGCCTTACATCGTCAACAAGGTTTAATTGAAAGCATACTGACAGCAGTTATGGGTATAACATTTTCGTCATCCTCCCTCCGATCTTAGCATATCAAAATTTTGGACAAGAAGTAAACATTTGAAAAATAAAGCATAAAGATGCAAATAAATGGACGGAAATGAATTGAATCAAAAGTCGCAATGCTTATTTCATTAATGAAAGTACAAACATAATTGAAAGCAAACAACTTAAACAAAATAAGGAAAATGCAAACAACGAGAAAAAAAAGGCCCAATGACAAAGCTTCAATTCTGATGTGTTGGCAAGGGATCTGTCTGGACGCTCGGACGACTATCCGTAAAATCAAGTATTCCGGCTCTAATCAGTTCACGCACCCTAGCTTTCAATGCAAAACAATGCTCCAAGTCATGGCCTGGGGCACCCTCATGGGAAGCACAATGAAGATCATCCCTAAATCCAGCCGGAGGATTAAGAGGAGGTGGTAAAGCCTTTGTAGTAATCAGTCCTTGCCGGACTAAGTCAGGATATAGCTCTGTGTAAGTCATGAGAATAGGATCAAAGTGACTCCTGTTCCGTTTCTGGTCTGATATCTGTGTTGAGGAATCAACTTGACGACTCAAAGGTACACTAGAAGACGATAGGACCAAGAAGGAGAAACTGGGGGACAAATGCAATGCAAAAATGTGATGCTGATGCCATGTAATGGTTCCAAGAATTTCGACGGTCGATTGCAAATATTCCCTTTTAGGAAAGTTAAAAAGAACTTTTTTTTTTTACTCTAAAATGTAGGACCTTTTTGAATTTGCAAAGGACCGTTGAATTCCTTGAAACTAGAAATGATATGATGCTTTATGGATGCGAAGCACAATTACACATAAGCAAACAAAAGGTCCTAAGTTAGAGGAACAATGAATGGAGTCAAGGTCTACCCTTCCCAAAGAGGTATGTACTATAGGTTGATTGTACCTGCAGAACAAGGGTTCTAAATCAGTGCCCAAAAACATCAGTCCATCCTTCGGATATTATCAACTTCCCAACTGACTTGAGGGTCGATAATATTCTCAAGAGAACCTCTTTTAAGTATAGCATCGCGTAGCAACCATTGTAGGACTACTCCCACATAGTTCCCGCACTACATCCTATATAAGGCCAAGATGGTGTAAAGGTACTACGGTTCCCAGTATCACAGACTCCAATCGATAATGGTAAAAGTTTTCACGATTACACTCGATCAACCGAACCATTTTCGAAAGTGTCTCAACTGAGCGGTGATTCTCGATTTAGCTTAGTCGGGACTCACTCCCTATAAGCCTCGTCGAATATATCGCAATCCTATAATAATGTCACTCAAGTCCGGGTGTAGGACTTATCTCACAACATAGTAATTCCCAAGCAAGGTACCCCTGAACAATATATATACAAATGAGCAAAAATATTAATAAAACAAATATATAATGAAAAATAAACAAAATGGGGATAACCCTCAAAAGTTAGGACTCCCCAGTGAAGTCGCCATTTTCTGTTGCGGTGAAATTTGGATGTCAAGCTATTGATTAACTTGAATCTTAATTCATTTACAACCGGTCTTTGATTTATCCGAAGGAAAGGTTAAAGAAAGGAAAAACCTAAAAGGGAGAGATCTAAGGTTCGGGGGTTGGTTAAATTTAGGGAAGGTATTAGCACCCTAAACTTCCGTAGTACTCTACGGGAACCTTTTGTTTATTTTTTTTTATTTATTTCATTAATTATTTTGCTTTAGGGTATATACAAAGGATTGAAAATTAAAAAAAGACCTAGGGGTTAATTCTAAGTTTACTCGGCAAGACATCGCATCTTGTGCCTACATATCCTTACGGGAATGGAATCAGAGTAACTGTAGTTCCCCTCAAAAGGGAGGTTAGAGACTTCTTGACTGTGGTTAAGGTCTCAAGGGGAATAAACGCATCTTAAGGACACGCTTACGTGGAGTGTAGAAACTCCAAATCTCTACGTTGAATTGTTAAGTGAATTAGGGTTAGGTTAGGGATTCCGCGGCGGGAAACCCTAAAATGAGCGCGGCGGCTCTTTGACCTAATGCTAGGGGTAAAATTGTAATTTGGCTTGCGGCGAGGCATTTGTGAAAATTAGGGTTTGTAGTTTGTAGTTTTGAGGATTTGAAATTGAATGTGTGAAGTTTTACGGACTATTGGCGCGGCGGCCAAACAGTTAGACCTAACATTCGGATGTGTGCAATGTGACAGAAATAATGGTAAACGCGTGAGATAATTGAATCATGCAAATAGAGAGATAATGTCATAATTTAAACCATGCAAGCAGAAATTTAAAGGCAGAATTTAAAGAGCGATTGTTAAGTTCGCGAGGTTACATGAGAGGAGCAGATACAATATGATAATGAAATTTGAATTGAACAATAATAAAATAAAATAAATAACGGTTCTAGTTATTGTTTTAAAAAAAGATTTTAGTTATTATTTTAAATTTATCTAAAAAAAAGTTTTTCTTAAAAATAATAGGTTTTCATATTAATTTGGAAAAGATGTTAATGTTATTTATTTTTAAAAAACAGATTTTTATATTATAACAAGTTTTAATAAATTAATGATAACAATAATAATAATAATGGTAATAATAATAATAATAATGGTAATAATAATAATAATAATGATAATAATAATAAATAATGATAATAATAATACTAATAATAATAATGATGATAATAATAATAATAATAAAGCAATAATGAATTTTAAATGTGCCAAATAACCCAACAATGTTGCTAACGCAGAAATGCGCTCATCGCAACCAGATCTAAATCGGACGAAACAAAATTTATCGCAAAGAAAAAGAAATTAAGCAAAAAACAGTATTATTGCTCACACAAAAATGCGATCATCGCAACCAGATCGAACTAACACAACTGTCACGTGTCATGCATACAAATGTGCAAACATCGTATCGACATAATTCGATCAAAAATTAATCTTATATATATATATATATATATATATATATATATATATATATATATATATATATATATATATATATATATATATATATATATATATATATATATATATATATATATATATATATATATATATATATATATATATATATATATATATATATATATATATATATATATATATATATATATATATAAACTCTAACAATTTTAAAAATTATATATATATAAACGTAACAGTAATAGATGAAGAAAAAGAAATAATGGTAATAGATGAAGAAAAAGAAATAACGGTAAACGATGAAGGAAAAGAAATAACGGTAAACGATGAAGAAAAAGAAACAACAGTAATAGATGAAGGAAAAGAAATAACGGGAAACGATGAAGAAAAAGAAACACAGTAATAGATGAAGAAAAAGAAATAACGGTAAACGGCACTCACTCCTCTTAGGTTTTTTTCATTCTCCCCCTTTTTCATCAAAGCAACACATGTATATATAGGAAACAAATTAGGGTTAACACCAAATTGTCAATAATGTCCCTAAAGCCCATTTTAAAGCCCAAACTAAATAATTAGTTAAGAAAAAAAATAAAATTTAAATAATTTAAAATAATTAAAATAAACTTAGAATAAAAACTAATAATCCTATTGATTCCTAAAATCAAAAATATTATAAAAAGAACAAAATCTTTTTCAATATTTTTTTATTTTATGATTTTTTGGATATTTTTATGAATAATTTAGAAAAAAGTGAAAAAAAATAATATTTTAAAAAATGATTTAATTAAAATACGAAAATAATAATTAAATAATAATAAAAAACTATTTTTGTTATTTTTTAATGAAAGATAGAAAAATTTAGAGTAAAAATAATAAAAAACAAAAAAGTGACAAAGGTGAGATTCGAACTCTCAACCTCTCACACTCACAACTCCTTACACATGTTCTCTTGCCAATTGTGCCATTTTTACTTTTTAGAAAAAAAATGCATGTCATATGATATTTACCTGCAAAAAGTCAAACGACTACACAAATTTGTTAGTAATTGATTGAATGCAATAAAAATGTAATGAAATGCGACGACTTAGGGCAAAATTTGGGGTATTACACCTTCCACTGTAGGAATCTTTCCTGTCGGCATGCGCTTACTCGCAGGTAACACAAGTTGTTCTGCATAAAAGATATATTAAACGCAATGCATATGACAGTTTTAAAATTCAAGTCTGTTCACTAAAAACTTTGTGACATGTAATGAATCAATTATCAAAATGTCAATATGAAAGCTGGTAAGAGGAACCCTTTTAGGAGTCAGAATCGACGAGATCTTTACTGACGTATGCCCTCGGACAAAACCTGTTTCAATTAGGACTTTTGCGGGTTGTAACGTGGTCAGGTTCACGGTTAACAAGGAAAGATATAGGCTCAAAATTTATTTCGACCCACCCATTCTTCGTGATGTTCTCCAATCCTATGTTCAGCTAATCTGACTTCAGCGTTCACCTATTAGAGGTGGAATGATAGGAGTGATGGTTCAGGATACCACGCGTTTTTCTTTTTTGAGTGACGGTCATTTGCTTTTCGTCTTTGGGTGCCTAGAATCACACGACCTTTATCCTTTTCGAGGATTTGTTCTTTTCTTTGACAATCCTTTTCGTCTTTCGTTTTTTTTTTCGTTCCCTAACTTTTGCCTGGACTGAGTATCTTTTGAGATTCTTTTGATTTTCCAGTCCAGCGGGATGCCCCTGTTTTTGCCTAAGTCATTTGTTTTCAAGTTTTGACTTAGCGGGCTCTTGATTCTTTTCACTTTTCGTTCTATTTTTTTTTGAACAAGTCGTGTGACACTGGTTTGTCTGACTTCTTGTGGAGTAATGTGACTGTTTCACTCTTTGTCGGCAAGGTTTAACCATTGCGGTTCTTTAGGCACGACTTATACAAGTATGATTTATCCTCAACCGGACACTCTTTCCACGATTCGAACGCTTGGTCAAACTAACTGAAACCTACCCTGCCCCGGGTTAAGATTTGGGGTTTTTCATTTTCGAAAAGAACCTCCTACTACTGGCTCGAAAGGGGTTATCAAGGGATTATCTTCCTTATATCTCCAGTGTTTATGGATTGAAACAATGCCTGTATTTCATCAACAAGTTTTTTATCCAAAAGCATACGATCGGAATATTATTCGTCATCTGTTTTCGTCATCCTCCCCAGATTCCTGCTAAAACAAGCATTAAGCATTAAAGCAAAACAAAGAGTGAACACGACTGGATTAATTCAAAACACGCATATTCATTTCGTTTGTTAATATCAATTGAAAAACAACAAGTTTTAAGAGCGAAATTTGCAATTACACAGAAAAGAAACTACAAATGCGCGGACATGAACAAGATAACATGAAAAATGTCGGTGTCACAGAACTGGACTTCCTACACTTTGACTTATTGGCGAGTCAACCATTCTCAGAAGCTATCATCAGGGGTAGTCTACTGCTGTCTCGATCTTCTTTCACCGGCCCGATCAAATCTGGGAAACCTTTTCATCACCCCGGCTTTTGCTTGTCTATGGCTTTGCACCACCTTGGGGACCCTATCGGAGAAGTTAATGACCCTGCTGTCGATTAAATCTTGGACGTTATGCTTGAACGCGTGGCAACCTTCAATATCATGTCCGGGAGCCCCGGAGTGGAATTCACAGTGCCTGCTCGCATCATAGCCATCCGACAGAGTGCCGGTTATTGGCGCCAGAGTTCTTTTCTCCACCAAGTTCAATCTTAGTAGCGTCTGTAACAAATCTGCGTACGTTGAGGGAGGCTTCTCAAACACCCTCCTTGGCTTTTTTTCCCGAATTCTTTGCTGAGTCGTATACTGGCGTCTTGTAGGCTGCTGGCTTTGCTCGGACGTTTCCTTAGGCTCACGCGTTATCATCCTTAAGTTCAACCCTGGCATTGGCAACTGTTGTGGACATGGAGACTTAGCTTCCAGCGGCTCTGGGATATACCTCGATTCATCTGCAACCTCTGGCGGAGAAATGGGAATATCAGTCCCTGCAACTTTTATGCCCCCCGGTACAAACTCAATTATTTTCTCATCCAGCAAATCTTGAATCTTATGCTTAAAAGCTTTGCAGTTTGCAATGCTATGCCCCGGTGCTCCGGAGTGGAAGGCACAATGGGCGTTCAGGTCATAGTCTGGTGGCGGCTGCCCTGTCAGTGGAACCAAAATGCGGGGCTCAACCAGTTGAAGTTGGAACAAGAGTTGCACCAGTTGATCATAATCCACAGGGATCTCATCAAATACTCTGTTAGAAAACCTCATTCTCTTACCCCACCTCCTTGAGTTATCCTGCAAAATCAATTGCGACTGCTGACGAGGAGACTCCTGAGCTTCGAACCGTGGAGAGGGTCTCTTAAGCCTATCCTGCATGGGTAATGGTTCTTCAGACCCCTGAGGAACAGATAAGCCATCCGCGTCTTCCAACATTTGCCCTCCTTCTCTCCTGAGTACGTTCCTTAATACTTCAGCCATCAACCCTATCTGTGCCTTCAGTCGGCAGTTCTCTTCTTCTAGCGTCTCTTGATTCGAGCGCAACTCTTGCATATCTTTCGTGAACTGCCCCAGCTGGCCTCGAACATCCGTTAATTCTGCTTGAACCTGTTTGATGGCTACCCCCACAAGTTGGCGTATGCGGCCTGGGAGAAAACCTTGATTCTCTAGCTGAGCAAAGTCGGCAGCCCTATCATCAGCCCTCGCAATCAGAGGCTGCACCATGTTCTGCAACTGTTTCTGACTCTCGGCCATGGCTTCCATTACCTGTATGAGCCGCATTATATTGTCGTGCACCTCTTGCATCTCAGTCGGATCCTGACTCATGACTTCCTTGCTGCTGCTTCTGGTTGAATGCTAGGGAATTCTTCAGTCGATAATCCTGGGGGACCTGAGAGATACAGGGGATGATAGACAGTTTAATAATTACCTGTAATGCAACATGAATATGAATGCAATGCAATGTGTGTGTCTGTGCATTAAGGAAATTCATTCCCCGATTCTAGTGTGAAGGTGCCGGTGCAGTGACAGTACTAACAATATAAAGATCGGAGCTGAATCACAGAAAGCCTCATATATTGCTGAGAAACCAATAAGCCCAGAATACAATATCATTGAGAGTACAATAAGAGAAGGAATGACCTCAACCAACAGTCCTGGTGATGGTCAGCACTATGCAAATAAAGCATACAAGTTACTACATGAAATGATCAAATCCTCCCATAAGTCTGGTATTCTTCTAGCAGCTTCTTGGTCTCCGAATGACTTGGTCGACCAAGCAGCCCTTCAACAAGTTGGTTCCTTTTCTTAAGAACACGTCGCACGTCTTCAGCAGTTTCTTCCCATGCCCCCCTCCGAAGCGATCTTCTAGCTTACGCTTCTGAGACACAACTTCATCTCTGCCTTTGATGGCCTTGTTCAGTGCGTTCTGGAGACTGTACCGGGTCATCACCTCTTCTTCGCACTTCTTGATGCTGGACTTCAACTGCTCTTCGAGGTCGGAAATTTGTTGCTTCAACTTATCTTCCCTCTTCTTATTGTTGGTGAGCGTAGCATTCCAAGTCTTATTGCAAGAAGAGATCTCTCGGTGAGCGATGTCAAGCGCTTTCTTCTTGGATTCAAGCATGTCATGGGAGCTTCTGAACTCTTGCCCCAGACGTTCGTGCTTCTTCCTCTCCTCAGTCAACTCATCCCCTAATCTGTTCATTAGCTCAATCTGCTGTTGGAAAGCATACACGGCCTTGTTTTTCTCACTGCGTACCTGGGCTAACTCTTGCTCTAACCCTTCATTGATCTTCATCAAGGCTTCTTTTTCTTTCACAACTTGCTCGTAGGCTTCCCGAGAAACAGTGGTTGGCTCTGCTACCGGAATAGGAACAAGGATTGGTACATCTGGGAATGGCATCCGCAACTGACTTGCTCTCTCCTGGACCCAAACTCTGTATGGTGCATAGGCCTGACAGTCATTCTTTCCTAACAACGACTTCCCTCTGCGGTTAATACGCGTCCAGGCATGCTGCAGCTTGGCTAGTAACTCCCCCTTCACGTCTCCGGTGAAGTACAGAGATTCCTGTACTTCCTCCTCCTTTGGTGGGTTCTTCAACGCATATCCGAACTGACGGACGAACAGAGAAGGGTTGTAGTTGATACACCCTTTCCTCCCTATCAACGGAACATTAGGGTACCCAGAACAACTGAATATAAGCTCAGATCCTAGCAGGTCTCAATCAAACCACTCAACGTCTTCAGAAGATAGCCTCATCAGGCGCTCTGACCAGCTAGCTGTGGTTGCACTCTTCACAAAAGATCCCTTCAGGGGAAGGTGGCTTTTAAACCACATATCCAACAATGGTACACAGAAATGAACATTCTTTCCTCTTCCCTTCTCATTCTTGTAATGCAGTGAGTGGTAGAAATCTCCGAGCAAGGTCGGTACAGGATTACCAGCGGCAAACAAGTAGAAGGCATCGAAGTCCACAAAATCCGGTACATTGGGAAACAATATTATGCCGTAAATGCACAGAGCCAGCACAGCATTGAATGCAATCCAACATCCGCTCTTAGCGTACTCCTGAGCTTTACCGATCAAGAACTGGAGTGAGAAGCCTGGAACTCCACGGGAAACAGTAGTCAACAGTTCAGAAGCATCCACATGCAAAGCTTTTGCCAAGTCCTCCGGCTTGGGCTTAATGCCCGAATGAATGAATGGAACCTGGTTCTGCACGGGTAACTCAATAAACTCCACATACTCCTCAATGGTAGGCCCCATAATGAAATCAGCAAACGTAAAACATCTCAAAGTGGGGTCATAGAATTGCATCAAGGCGTACAGCCCATCTAGCTCTATCTCCGTGGGTTTGCGCACCAGTCTCAATAGTCTTCCATAGCTCATTCTGAAGCTCCTACGGACATCCTCATCAGCCAGAGAGATCAACCCAAGCAAGGGCACAACATCAGGAGTAGGCAATTTGTAAGCAACTGTCCTCCTTAAGCTGGCCATGATCAAACACTCAGAAATCCGGACACTAGAACTAGGGAAATGCAAATGCACCTGCAGCACAGACACACGTTAATGGGATGCAATGATAATGGGTATGTAAACAATGCAATGCAAGTAACATGCAACAGGGACCATCTGTCGTAGCTGAATAGCCTGAACCATATCAAGAAGTCTCGGATAGACTCCATAGAAGTCCTCAAACCCTGGTCTCAGATAGACCTAAAACGAAGCTTCAACAATGGTCTCTGACAGACCTCAAACCATAACTCCAACTGGTCTCTGACAGACCTCAAGACTCTCAACTGGTCTCTGACAGACCTCCTAACTCTCCATAAATACCCAGGATCTCTGATCAAGAAATAACCGGTATCTGAAGGTCTAGTTACCTGCATAACCCCAAACCCTCTCACAGGTGGATGTCCTAGTAACTGACAAAGGTATGGCATCCTATGCGGTCGTCGGCGTCACAGACTTTCAGGGTTGATGATACGATTCCCAGAAGGAGTGGCATCATCAAATCCTGAAGAGGCCTCACTTAGCCAACTTCCAAATGATCGGTTCCCGGAGTCGACAATTCAGCTGACCAACAACCCCTTCGACCCAAAGGGTAGAAAAAGAAGCCAACCAGAAGAACCTCGTCCGAGTGTAGATTTCATGAGACACTAATGCAAGCAAAGCCGGCACGCGCCCACTACTTTCTACTCTAATTCTAGGTGCACTCAAGCCCAGGTCCGGCTTCTCACTCAATATCAGAACACCCGTCACACCCCAAGATACAGCAATAATAATCCATATATACAAAGCTGAAAATAAAGGTTAGAAATATAAATCCATACAAAATCCTCGACGGGAAAACAAGCGTTAGGATTGACTCTCTTAAGGGACGTTGGATCCCAAATGCATAAGAACTATCGCAGTCCTTAGCAGCCAGGGGACGTTGGATCCCCAGCAGAGTCGCCAGCTGTCGCTACTGCGAAAATCGGCGCCGGCTGAACAGAAGAGTCGCCACCGTGCGTTATTTATCCCAACGGAGGGAAAGGAAACGCTCGAAGTAAACCTCGCACAAAACGGGAGAAGGTATGGTCATCGCAACCAAAACCTGGGTTCAGGAGTCGGTTACGCAAGGGGAAGATATTAGCACCCCTCACGTCCGTCGTACTCGACGGGATCCACGCTTGTTTTCGTCGAAGAGGATTGTATTCTATCTACACTAATGGGTTAAGGGCTAAAAAGAAAGAAAAAGGTGACTCGGCAAAGTATCGCACTTTATGCCTACGTATTCTCGACTGGAACGAGAAATCAGAGTCAACGTAGTTCGCCTACCTACGGGAAAGGAAGGGAAGGTTGCTCGCTAGGATATCGCATCCTATGCCTACGTACTTTCATACAGCATGAAAGATCAGAGCAAACGTAGTTCGGGCCACGTACGACACAAGCTGTCCGAATGTTTTTTATCCTTCTGAAAAGGTTTTCCTGATTAAAAGTCCACGGCGGACAAAATGACTCTTTTGATTTGTTCAACTTCTTTTACGCCAGAAGTGTCTTTTATTGTGTTTGAAATCTTATTGTGTTTTTCTGTTTGTTTTTTTGAAAGAAGAGACATAACTCTAACCTATGGTTGAAAAGGGAATCAAACTAACCTAATGTTATCATGCATGGGTTAAGACCTAATGTCTATCATGCTCCTCTCTTGCACAGAGAGAAACAGAGATCCTAAGGGAATAGACGGAAACAGCAACAATAGCAAATATACAATAAAGCAGTAAAATGCATGAATGCAACAATACAAGCGAGGCAAGGGAGTCCCACTCAACCTCGAACCTAGAAAACAATAGTCAAAAGTGAACAGGATTCACTTTCAACCCAACAAGGTAAACAGCAAACAATACAGCCAGGAAAACCAATCAATACATCAAGAAATGAAATACAGCAAAAAGAACCAGCCACAGCAGCTCTACATCAATATCCATCTTCAAGTCATCTCCAATCAGCTACAAGCTTCAGTCAGCAGCAGTCTCTATCTTCACAGTCTTCGAGCAAAGATCTTGAGCACCAGTCCTCAGTCTACAACGGCTTTTCTTCAAGTCTCAGGCTCCGGGATGAACATCAGTCAACCAGATGAAGTGAATGAATGTTAGACAGTTAATTACCTACCAAGGGTGGTTCATCAACTGTTAACATTAAACAGAAAGTTTTCTCTCAAAAGTTCTATCTTTCAAATACATTCACTGATCCTTCCAAAGGAAGGAGGTGGATATTTGAAAGAGACTTTGAATCATAGAGAAAGGATAGAGGCAAACAAAGCCATCTATGTTTGTGAATCAAGTTGCTAGACTAAGCTCTTCCTAGCCCTAAATCCTATAGTCTTCAACAGTCTTCTATCAAACAGCATCTTCAATGAATTTGAACTTGATCTTCCATCTTGAGTCTTCAATGTGCTTCATCCACAAGGTCTTCACAAGGTCCTCAATTCAATCTTCAAAGGTCCACACCCAAAGGAGAAGAAAAGGAAGCAAAACAACACAAACTATGCCCTAAAGGCCACACAAATGATCAATCAATTCAAAAATCAACCAAAAATAGCATATAGTAATATAAATTCCTAATATAAATTCTAAGGGATCCTATTTAACTACCCTTAAGTCCCATATATTCCCCATAGACTAACTTGTCCTAAAAACCCCAAAAATAAAATGTTGAAGTTCAAGTATACTACTTAAAAACCCTAATTAAACTATCCTAAGTTCAATTATCTAAACTAATCAAATTTTATTCTAAAAAATCTAGTAATAAATTCTGGGAATACTACAATTCAATATTAATCACCACAAAAAAGAATGGGCAAAAAATCTATTTCTAAGGTCATGAACAAAAATGTACAAGTTCAAGTGTGAAATGAATTAAGGAAAAGAATGCATTATTTTGTAAAATATGTGGAAAATGCGAAAAAAATATAAAATGCAATTTTTATATTTTTTTAATTTTCTAGACATGCTAAGGAAAATATTAAAAAAAGAATGAGTGAAAAACATGCATTATTTATTTAGTTATGAATTTTGGAAGATGAGTAAAATAAGATGCAATTGAAAAAGAAAATAAAAATAAATAATTGAATCACGGCCGTCCGATGGAAGTCTTGGTCAAGACTTTTAGGAGCATCCAACGGCCCTCCCTTTTCTTCTTCATGTAAAACCCTAACCAAACCAGAATTTCCACTCCATGCCATGATCTTCTACTCCCTCTAGCTCACTCGTTTCTCCATGAAAACATCCGAAATAAAGACCAAAAACGATCCTCTTCTTGCCCTCTATCCAACCATGTCCATATCTCCTCTTGAAACCACCTAGAATGTGCAAATCGAAACCCCCAATCCATGGTTCCACCATGAAAGCTTGACATGCAATTGTAACAAACCTTGAAAATAATTGTAGCCACGTGTTCTACATGTTACACTGAGTATACTAAACTATAGCACATGCTTTTAATCTTCATATATCAACCATTCTTGACCAACCAAGAATTGACACCACATCTTGAACCTCCATGGATTGACCTTAAACTCATAAATGATCCTTAAGTGGTCTCTATCATGAATATCACAACAACTAACCCTAACCATGCATAATTATGGTGATTCGAATCAAAACGTATTCTTACCAATTGGATATGGTGATGATGGTTATCCCTCGTTTCAGCCCTTGCCAATGGTGTCAAATGATCTTTATATGATGGTGATGATGCTGGTGAAGAGAACTCGTGTTTATACCTCTTGAAAGTGCCAATTTGAAGCTTCACGCCTCTTGGAGTGATGGAGAAGAACTCATGATCCAGCCACGGTTTGAGGTGCCTTTTTCTTGCTTTTCAATCCACAACAATGGAGAATGATGATGATGATGATAGCTAGCACAAACAATGGAGTTTGGGAGAGATGGGAATCAAAATGCAATTTTGGAGTTATGAGATGAAAGTATGGTTTGCAAGCAACTAGAATCACCAACCATGGCATGATCTCACCCTTGGGTATTTATGGAAGTGAAAGGAAAGATCTAGAACATATGAGAAGCTTCCAAGGAAGTTCTAGAACTTCTCACGTAATGAGAAATTCAAAAATACTATTTTTAGTAAATCTCATAAAACTCATGATAAGTCTTCAAAATACCCTTATATGAGATATACATGTGAGAACAAGGCATTTTATGCAAAATTAAGGCTTTGGCAAACAATTTCTCATGGTACCTTAAAGTGCAAGAAACAAAATTACAAAGGAAGTCCAATTTTTAAGCCTAAACTCAAAAATGTGGATAAACCATTGTTTCCAAAATATTGATTCCAATCAAAATCATCTATCATATGCCCCATTTTGGATTTGTAGATCTCTCAAACCAAAATCCAATTTCAACTTTTTTAACTTATAAGCCTTTTTCAAGTCATTTTGACCATTTTAAAATATCCATGCTCCATGCATTTTCAAACTCTCACAACATCTTATCTAGCCTTAAAATGCCATTTTGAGCAACTTTGATGTTGGGAAGTTTTCCATTTGAAGCTTCCTTGTAGGAGTTTTGGGCATTGGCTAAAAATGACCTGTAATTCCAAATTACCAAAATACCCCTGTCTTGCACAAGCCATAAGTAGAGTTCCCTAAATCATATGAAGGCATACCATACCTTTTTGGAAAAGGGAGACAATGAGGAACAACTCTCATGCTTGTCCAAAGTCCATTTGAGTTATCCTTGAGGGCCAAAAGTTTGTCAGAAGACAGTCAACTTTCACAGACATATTTCAGTGCCATCTGGTGACCCCTAACTTGCAAGAGCCATAACTTGAGTTCTAGAAATCTCCTTGATGTTTTCCACCACTCAAATTAAAGGTCTTGAGATCCTCTACAAGTTTCATGTTGGCCAAGGATCCATTTGAAGCTTTCATTTTGACTTATTTTGCTTGGAAGTTTGACCTAAACCAGGGAATTTTACCTAGAAACCCTAATTTAGAACCTCCTCTTCTCCTTGATTTCTCTTGATTTCTTCTTAGCATAACACCATATCCTTATTCTTAATGTCAAATGATGAACCCCACATCTCTCCAATAGCCCTTAATGCCTTTTAATCAGTCAATTGACCTAGAGTTGACCCAGGGTTGACCCAGATGAAACCCTAGTTGACTGTCTTCAACTGTAATTCTTGTGACTTCACCAATGACTTGTTTTCCTTCTCCAAATGACTTTCTAAGTCCTCCAATATGTCTAGATACTCCCCATGCCTTCAATTCACAGCTCATACTTTCCTTGATGATCCCCAGATACCCTCAGCCAGGAGATAGATGAACTGCTTGACCCATTGACTTGATAGCTTTCAAATTCTTTTCTGATGACTTGAATGAGATTGAATCAGGATAATAACCTCTTGATAGGCCTCTAGAGATGAGAATAATGATTGGTCCCCCTGTTGTATGACTTGCTATGCTTATGCTATGCAGATGAGTAACCTATGTACATGACTCCATATGCAAATGCTAATGACATTGAAACATAAACCAAGTGAATAAGGTTGGGCAAATTTTAGGGTGCAACAATAAGCAAAAAGGATGCCAAACCAAGACTATTGAGATGGATCCTGTTATTACAAGAGTTTGACTTAGAAATCAAAGATAAGAAAGGAACCGAGAACGTTGTTGCAGATCACTTATCCCGAATAGAAGGCATCAGACACGAACCAGTACCGATAAACAACGATTTCCCGTACGAACGTCTGATAGCCAAATTAGAAAGTGACATACCCAACTCAATCTCGGAAGATCCAGAATTCGAAAAAGCCGTAGAAGCCGTCTATGCCCAAGTCACATTACCCTGGTATGCTGACATCGTTAATTACCTCGCTGCAGGCGTGCTTCCGCCGGATCTCACTTATCAACAAAAGAAGAAATTCTTCCACGATCTGAAACACTATTATTGGGACGAACCTCTACTCTTCAAGAGAGGGACCGACAACATATACCGTCGCTGTGTTCCAGAGGAAGAAGTAGAAAATATCATTTCCCAATGCCATTCAGCACCATATAGTGATCATGCTAGTACATCCAAGACGTGCGCTAAGATTCTCCAAGCCGGCTTATTCTGGCCTAACCTCTGGAAAGACGTTCACATCGCTGTGCTAAAATGTGATCGATGCCAACGAACTGGCAACATCTCACGACGCGATGAAATGCCTCAGAAAGGAATCTTAGAGGTAGAAATCTTCGACGTATGGGGAATAGATTACATGGGGCCATTCCCACCTTCTTTTGGTAATAACTACATACTCGTCGCTGTAGACTACGTGTCTAAATGGATAGAAGCCATTGCTGCTCCAAAAAACGACGCGCGAGTAGTAATCAAACTCTTCAAAAACACAATCTTTCCTAGATTCGGTGTACCCAGACTCGTCATTAGTGACGGCGGATCTCACTTCATATCACGAATATTCGATAAACTTCTCTCTAAATATGGAGTCTGACACCGAGTAGCTACACCTTATCATCCGCAAACTAGAGGACAAGTAGAGGTCTCGAACAGAGAAATAAAACAGATATTAAAAAAGACTGTCGCTACCTCAAGGAAAGATTGGTCGTCAAAGCTACAAGAAGCTTTATGGGCTTATAGGACCGCTTTTAAGACACCAATAGGTACTACCCCCTACAAATTAGTTTACGGTAAATCCTGCCATCTCCCTGTAGAATTAGAGCATAAGGCCTTCTGGGCCATTAAGACACTCAATTTCAACTACACCGAGGCAGGAGAAAAGCGAATCTTGAACTTACACGAATTGGAAGAACTTCGATTAGACGCTTACGAAAATGCCCGTATCTATAAAGAACGAACTAAAAAGTGGCATGATAAACGTTCCGTCAGGAAACAATTCAGTGTGGGAGACATCGTATTGCTCTTTAATTCAAGATTAAAACTCTTCCCAGGTAAACTAAAATCTAGGTGGTCTGGACCTTATGAAGTGACTAAAGTACTTCAGAGTGGAGCTGTTGAAATTACCGATAAGACGAATGCACCGTTTATCATAAACGGGCAACGTCTAAAACATTATAATAAGAACGAAACCAGCCCTCAAGTCTGCAGTATAACATTGCTTGAGCTTCCAGCTCAAACACTCAAATAGCTTCTCACCAAGCTATCGTCAGGCTTTAGACGTTAAAAACATCGCTTACTGGGAGGCAACCCAATTTCCCTCGTTACTGTATTTCATTTTTATTTAAAATTTTGCTTTGAAAATCCAACAAAATTTCTAAACTTATAATTATTATTACTTTCTACTTTCGTTTGTTTTCATATTTTTATTTTATACTATTTTATTTTTCTCTTTTGTCTTTTGTTTCTACCGCTTTTTGTTTTCAAAAATCCTGACTTCAAACTCCTGTTTTAAACTTTTCAGGATTTTTTTAAAGTCTTCAAAACATTCCTTCTGTTTTCTCCGAATTACCTGCGAGTATGGCCGAGTACGACTTCACAAAGGTTCACTTTCGAGGACTAGCTCAAAAGGCAAGATTTGCAGCACTAGCTGAAAGAGAATTCGCCTTAACGCTGTATTATGATAAGTCTACCATGGATAAACTAGGAATCACGGATAACATTCAATACCTGTTCAATCAACTGGGTTGGGAGAACACTGCTTTGAAAACACGTTTTGCTACCTATAAGGATCTTACCTATGAATTCCTTAGTTCTTTCAGATACATACCCAACTATGGCTTTGGATCCAACACAGAGCTGATTACCTTCCGATTGTTTGGAATGGACCAAACCCATAGCCGGATGTCACTAGCTAACCTCCTAGGATTTCCTAGCGGACCGCATGTGTTCATCAGTGCAGAAGATGACGATATTGATTTTCAACTTGACCAATTCTGGGGTAGAATCACAGGCTACTATCACCCTGAACCAGACAAAATGTATAATGATGATATCCATAACCCAGCTTTCAGATACTTCCATAAGATACTAGCTCACACCCTGTTTGGGAAAGAAGAAAATATTACTACAGTATCTAAGGAGGAGTTATTCATCATGTTCTGTGCTTCTCAGGGACGTACAGTAAATGCAGTTCCTTTCATGATGAGATCTTTCAAACGCCTCACGTAGGAACCACAGACACCCATTCTTATAGGAGGCCTCGTGACAATGATTGCCCACGAGCTTGGCCTTATATTCCACTTAAATGCAAGCACTCGTTTTGGCACCATCCGACCAATGAATATACAATTCTGCTTTAACAGGCGCATTTTAGGAACTATGGGACCAGGACCGTATGAGTACCTCATTAACAAAAAACCAGTACAGCTATTCACACTGCCTGATCATCTGATGACGAGTATCCACAATAAGGACAACTGGCTTTATGAACTGGACGAGCCTATGGGACCTCCTTCACCACAGTCAACACCATAGAACTATATGTATGACAGTGACCACATCTTTGAGGCACACGACTATATGTACTATGAGGATGCTGTATCCGAAACTGAAGTAGACCCTATGACTCCTCTGCACTACAACACCTATCCTGAGCCTATCCCTGAGGAGACCACCGACAAAATGGATATTGTTCTACTACGATTGGACAACGTTGATGCAGCTCTGACTACTGTAAAAGATGACATCGCAGGCATACACAACGAACTGGTAGTCTTCATGGACTTGGTTTGTGACCAGCTCGACTACTACGCACGGAAGTTCGATGAGTTGAAGACACGAAAAGACTAGCTACTAGTTTTAGCAGTAGATTCAGTTTAGTTTGGTTTAGTTTAGTTTCGTTTAATCATTTGGAATTTTCGCATTGTTACTTTCTTTATGTACTACATACAATCATTTCAATTTTATGTTATTTCAATTATAGTTTTTATTTAATTATTCTGTTTTTATGTTACTCGTTGTTTGTCGGCTACTATATTACATTGTCGTATCATTACTAGGCCTAAAAGTCACTGCAAGAACGCCCTCAGAGCAAAATTCTGCGTTCTGCAGATTTTGCTGCTGTGACGACCGGCACAGGACCCTGACGAGCGTCACGCGGGTGACGACCGTCACACGTACGTGACGACCGTCACGAGCCCAGAACTGCTATCTAATATAACAGGGCTGCGTTTTCTCTCCCACTACCCTTATTTCAACTTCCAATCATCAAAACTCCTACCCCACTACAAATTTTCGTTCTCCCCACATTGCACCATATATTTCAACTCCAATCTCAACTTCCAACCACACTTCTGTCAGTTCTTCCCACTCTGCAGAAAACCCCATTCTTCAGAACCCTCTCAATCTTCCAACAATGGCAAGAAATGCAGAAACCCCAGATATCAGCAACATTATCTTCAGCGAAGGTGACTTAGGAGAGAGACAGCGAGCAAACTACATCGCATTCCATCAGAGGTCGCTCCAGCCGACTCATTATCCACACATTCCGTCGCTTACGGAGCTCGGACTCCTTGAAGGTGTAACCTGGATGCTTCAAAGAGCAGGCATCTGGAACCTCTGCACCAACCCACTGCCAACATACGAACAACTCACTCTCGAGTTCTTGAGTTCGTTTACCTACGTCACATCCAGCGGCGACCTCAACCAACATTCCGATGCTGCATGTTTCCGGATGTTCGGCACAAACTATCAGATGCACCAGAACCAGATAACTGCCCTTTTACAACTTCCTCGAGGCGACAATGCTCACCGCCGCCTCACCGATCAGTTCCAGCACGAAGCTTTCGCGCTGTGGTATCAGTTGACCGACATCAATGCCAATGGTTAGGACTCTCTGCACGCCACACATATCCATAACCCAACCATCCGGTACTTTCACAGAGCGTTGAGCAACACAATTTTCTCCAGAGACAGCAACCACAAGGTGAACTCGAAAGAGCTCTTCTTCCTCCATTGCGTCTTCAACAATGAACCTGTCAACGCCGCTCCGTTTCTGCTGGCTCACATTCAGGCCAACTGCAACCATGGCTCGAAGCCATTTTACTTTGGCGGGATTGTCACTGCCATTGCACTTGGGCTGAACTTAGGTGACCGCCTCCAGCACCTCCGTTCCATCCCCTCGGTGTTCCTTGACACCGACCACTGCAGAGCCTCCCACCTTATCCGCTCCAGAGCTGACGGCAAATACCATCTGGTAGTTCGTGGCAAGACCGTCCGAAGCATCATCCTTCCGTCACGCACCCGCACACACCCAGAGGACCGTACCAACTGGTTATTTGACCTAACTGCCCCTCCTGCTGCCGCTGTTCCTACTCAGGACCACACCCAAGGTTCTGACGATGAAATCCAAGCTGAGTTGGACAGGTCCGAGCAGCCAGAGGCATCGCAGCCTCCTCCTTCCGAAGGTACATCCTCTCGCCGCCGCCGCCATCATCCCGTGCCAGACTACACAGAAGAGTACCTCCGCCGCTCTCTAGACCAGCAGGCACAAATACTCGCTATGCTGCAGCAGCAGAATCAGCGAGCTGACCAGTTCAAAGCTTGGCACCAGACACAAATGCAACAACTTCAAACCGGCCAAGCTACTATTACTGAGAACCTGGCGAATCTGACTTTGCAGGTCGAAGGACTCCGGGACACCGTCTACCACACCGGAGCTATGAGTTATGAGGACAGAGTAGCCCTTGCCAGAGCCAGAGGACGCCAGCGCGGACGTGACAGAGGCAGCGGACGTGATTAGTTTTCCATTTTTCCTTATTAGTTTACTATATTTCCAGTTTATTTGTACTTTCATTTCAGTTGTACCTCCCTCTCGCATGTTTCAAAAATCAGTGGGGACACTGATTGAGATAGTGTGGGAGCGGAGCCTTTATTTCCATTCCACTGTACTTTGAATTTCGTAATTTCTATTTAAACATTTTCTATTTTTAGCAAATAAAGCTCGTTTATATATCCTTTTTTCGTTACGCAAACATCCCCACATTATTCAACGTAAACAAAAAATTTCGTTCGTTCCTCAAAAGCAAAGTCTCAAGTGTCTACGCAAACTCAGCCCCAAGTAGTTTATACTAGCAGTCAGCACCATCCTAAAGCACTTCTAAGCGAGCGACCGATGCAAATAAGTGTATGATCTCCAAAAAGATGAAAAATCATGAAAAGAGAGCTAAATAGCCCAAAAATATAAGACACGTTTCCTTCTAAGTTAGGTGCTCCTCACCCGAGCATTTAGCCCAACGGCACGAAAACTCATTGAAAAATCAATGACATAAGCTTATGATCAATGTAGAAGATCAAAAAAAATGAGATCATATTCACTAACAGGTCGACTTGCCATGAAAGTGTACGGACAACGAGCTTAATGTGATTGCGCTAGACCAAACAGGGTGAACTTGCCGCGAGAACCTTGACGCCAAGCTACAGTAGCATGACTGGGACCGGTTTGCATAAGAAGGAGACCTCCGAAGACTTGTAGTCCAGTGTCGTCATGGTACTCGTTTTGTTCTTACCAAGAATCCCGGTTTTTCCCAACTTTGCGAACGAAGAAGCTGCCTCGTGCTTGCCGACTTTTTCATGTTTTACTTGAGGACAAGCAAAGATTCAAGCTTAGGGGAGTTTGATAACACGAAATCGTATATATATTTTGATGCATAATTCAACTAAAGTTTAACCGTTTTCGATCCGATTTCGGGTTATTTCTGTGTTATTTGTCTGATGTTTTGCAGGTATTCAACGATCACGTCTAAACAAGGCAACATGAAGAAAAGAAGCAATCTCAGATGAAATATAGACGAAAAAGGAGTGAAAACATCATGAAAAGCGCAAAAGGCTGTTTTTGTTGATGTGACGACCGTCACAGCTCAATGACAACCGTCACACCTTGTGACGACCGTCATGCAGGCAAAAACGCCTCACTTCAATTACACGTTAAAGAAGCAGTTCCAAGTCCCAAATAGTGGACCACTACTCCCTGAATTATCTGCCTCAAAGTCCACTCTCTCCAGCAGTAATCGTTAGAATTCCATCTCTATAAAAGGGGAAGCAGGGGACCTCAGAAAAGAGCCGCATTCATACAACGAAGTGCTGCCAAATTTAATTCCAGAGCATACTTTCCAGTTTTATATTCTTATTTGTTTCTCTTTACTTCTTCTGTATTCCATTTTCATTCATCTGTAATTTCTACTTTATTGTACGATCAATTTGGCACAAAGACCAGAATCCTGCCAACATCTGTGGAGGATCTGCCCAAAGGCCAATTGGAATATTTACAGGTTTCTCATTTCAATCGATTCCAGTTTTATTATAATGCAAATTATTATTTATTGTTTTTATTTATGTTTTATCTTTCCCAAATCCATGTCTAGCTAAATTTAGGTAATCGATATGTAGTAATAATTCGAAAGGGATTTGATAACAACCGGTTGAAAAACTTTCTTTTCAAAAGAAATTTATGGTCTGAGTGTTTAAAATTAATTTACGAAATAAACTTCGTCGCGAAAGCGAGAACTTATTTAAAAGTAGTTTTGCCACGAAAGTGAGAAATTAATTAAGATACGAACCAACAAGCGAAAGCTGAGGTAAGATCAGATAGTAAACACTAGTCATCCATTTTAATAACAGCGAAAGCACTTTAAAATGAATTAGAACTTAGAGATTTCCAAAAAATAATTTTAACCCCGAATGGGATACGAAAGTGTACGTTTGGCCCTTAGAATTATGATTAGCGTCAATAACCATCATGAGGCGAGAGTCTTCAAATCACCATTTTCTGCTTAAATAAACTTTGAAAATTATTTCATACACCGGTAACTTGTCAAATCCCTGAAGAACACAATTACTGCATATCGATTCAATCAATTATAACCTAAGTAGCATTCTTGGTTCCCTTTTAGTGACAATCTTATTCCCTTAAACATATTCTACCTAGCTAAACATATTAACTCCCGAGAACACTAGTTTGATTACGAGTCCCTGTGGGATCGATATCTATTATTACTACGCGATAGACTGTGCACTTGCAGTTAGGTTGTATTAGACATAGAAAGTCGCGATCACCCCCAACCATCATTCGCCAAGTACTTAAGGCTCGTAGCGTACAACACTTATTATCCTTTATTAGATGTTTTGAAGATCATTTTCAGAAAGAGTTGCCGCTAATGCAAAAATCGAGGCCGGCAATGACAGAAGAGTCGTCACCGTATGTTATTTATCCCAAGAGAGGGAAAGGAAACGCTCAGAGGAAACCTAACGAAATGAGGGATAAGATCGGTCATCACAACCAAATCTCGGGTTCAGGAGTCGGTTACGCAAGGGGAAGGTATTAGCACCCCTCACGTCTGTCGTACTCGACAGGATCCACGCTTGTTGTCTATCTAAAAGGGTGATTGAAAATATCTAGCTAAAGGCTTGAGGGTAAAAGAAAAATAAATGACTCGGCAAAGCAACGGTGCTTTGTGCCTACGTATCTCATCAGAAATGAGAAGTTAGAGTCAACGTAGTTCGACTAACTACGGGTGAAAAAAAGGGGGAAGGTTGCTCGCTAAGACATCGCCATCTTGTGCCTACGTACTTTCATCTGGTATGAAAGATCAGAGTAAACGTAGTTCGGGCAAAAGAGGGAACACAGGTTTGTTCAATTGTTTTTTAGGCCCGAGTAGGGTTAACAAGTAGTTCTAGCAGTTGGTGTATGCAACTCGAGCATGGGAGACTTAGGCGTTACCGTTTGCGGTAGAACTAAGAGTTAACAACACTCTTGTTATGAAAATGATTTTCCTGATTAAGAACCCCAAAGGGTGAAAAAGGTTTGAAGTGTTTTTTTTTTGTGTTTTTTAGAGGAGAAGTGTTTTTGAATTGGTTTGCAATTCATATTGCACTAGAGACTATGACTTAGGAGTGATTGCGTTGCGTATCACCCAAAGGGTGCTATACTAAACAATCAAGCCATTGAAAGGAAACCCTTCAACAACCATTTCCCAAGTAGATTAAGGATCGTAATGTACAATACTTATTAACCTTTATTAGGTGTTTTGGGTTGTTTTAAGGTGAGAAGAGAAAGGACACTTGAAGGGGGACTAAATCCAATCCTAAAGTTGTCATACAATGGTGATCCTAAGATTGAGATGAAAGGGAATGGGACTATCCTAATGTTATCATGCATAGGATTGAACACCTAATGTCTCTCATACTCCCATCCTAAACGGAGGGACTAGGAATCCTAGGGGGATCATGGCACAATGCCAAGTAAACAACAGATAAATCAATCACAGATGAAATGAGAAAGAAAATAAAATGATGTTTTCCAAAAAATGAAAAAAAAAACTTAGGATATTAAAATATCATATGAAAATATGCAACAATATGAGAAAATTGCAAAAAGAACCAATAAAATATAATAAACATTGACAAAGTTATGAATTTTGGAAATTTAAAAGAAAAATAAACATTTAAGTCACTAAAAATAAATGGAAATGCACTTGGTGGGTGTTGAACCCACCACCTCATGATTACTAAAGCAAAACTTTGCCAAACCAGCTGGAGGCGCGCGCTTGAAATTTGAAGGCAAGAGAAACATTAAATATGAAACATGGAAAATGAAAGAAATAAAAAAAGCAAAACGCCCCAAGCTGGGCTCGAACCGAGGTTTCATGGCATTATGAGTGACTTATGGCAAGGCTTTTAACCACTGGGGTGGCGATACATCCAATTATTATGCCACCCCAAATAAAATATAAGCCTAAAAGTGTGTTTGGCTGGGCAAGGCAAGATGAACAAAACACAAGGCCAGAACATGAAAACGAGAACATCATAAATCACTCAAAACTCAACCATTTTCAACAAAATTCAGGTCTATCTTGGGTGAAATTTAACAAGGATTGCAATGGCATTATCAGTTTTTTAAGATAGGATACACAAATCAAAACAGAAAGAAATATGATCAGATGGAGATATGCACAAGTTGCAAATACATGGTTCATGGATTCTTGATGCAAAAATCATACAAAAACAAGTCCAATCAAAAACTGATATGCAAGTTGCAACCATGGCTTGTGATGTGCACTGGGGTGGCTGTGATGAGAAACAGAAATGATCATGGTTAAATGAAGCTGTACACATCTTTCAAAAATATAGATCAATGATTCTAGATGCCTATATTAGTCAAGAACAGCTCCAAACCAAAACTGGTATGCAAGTTGCAAGATTGAACAAAATGTTGAAATGATGTTGGAAAACATGGACAGCCATGATGCAGCATACCTGCCTCAGCTCAATACACATAAAATGAATCTCATACATATCACAAACATGATTTCAAACACAAAATGCAAGAAGGCTTAACATGGTGATAGCAGCACATGAGGTGAAAACAGAACTGGCAGCAAGCTTGCCTCTTGGCCAAAACAGCATACACACATACATGGTTTTCAAATTAAGGCAACTTGAACTTGAACAAAAGAGCCTAACAAATTAATCATGGTAAAGTGGTTTTGCACATCAAACAAATCAACAGAAACAGTATGAGTTGCAGCCAAGTTTTCTCTTATAATGCCAAACCAAGACATCAATTCAACAACATGCTTTAAATAGTCACAACTCTATTGTAATGAGAATGGACCAAGTTTAGCATAACAAACCAGTTCTAGCAGCAAAAAGAAATCTAACATGATAATGCTGGCACCAATCAACAGATAATCCTAAAACCCTATGCACAAATTACAAACTCAGGCCAATGATAATGATATCTCATAACAATAAGACTAAGGCAACATGGCATATTGATGCAAGCAAACAAAACCAAGATCAAAGGTGCCTACAAGAAACTTAAGACAAAATGCAGACAATGCTTTTCAAAACATCAACACAAAACACAAAGGCTTATCACAGTTGATAAATGCAGACCAAATATGCATATGCTATCATTGAAACAGTCCTATTACATAAACCTAAGTGATGACATCAGTTGATGCAAAACAGAACAATGCCAACCATCAAGCAAACATGATTCAACAAGTATCACAATCTCATGTTAGCAAACATAGGCCATTCACCATTAGCAGTTCAAACCAACCATAAGGACATGCTTAACATGACAAGGGTAAAGATCAAATTTCAAGGCAAAACATCTCATGACAGTCACAAGCATTAAGACAGCAAAAAAAATGGTGTTGGTCATCAACATCACATGAGTCATCCCATATCCAACAACACAAAACAACTTACAAGCATACTCCAAATGTGTCATAAACCAGGTTTGAGCACAGAAATGATTCAAAAGTGAGCTAGAAATGAAAATGACCTATGAGTTGAAAAGGCACATGATTTTGAAAAATGCAAGAACAGAAATGTGCAGAACCAAAACCAAACTAGTTTTCAACAATAAAAACATCACATAAACACATATACAAGGGTTTCATGCCATCAAACAGATCAAGGCCTAAAGGAATGCTGCTGCAACAGAAACATCATCATCATTCACAAAATCAAAACAGCATTAAGACATAACAGTTGCAACTTGTCCTTCATATGACATACAAGACATAAAATGGCACTTAAAAGAGTCTCAATGTTTAACACATAGCAGCACAACACATTGATGCTGATCATAGGAGCAATATACATTAATGAGCAAACAAGCCAAAATGGGACAGCTTCAAACATGAACTGCATTGTACTCAAAATACATTGTAACCACTAATGTAGATCAAACACATTCATGATAGTTTAAAGAAGGATAGTGAATACCAACCTCTTGTAGACCTCCAATCTAGTTTGTGCAGTATGGAAAACCTTGAAGCCTCCAAATAAAATCCAATATGATGCCTTGATGAAGATGACAGCCTTTCTTGCACTTGAAGTAAACAAGTGAACCCTTAGGACAGAACTTGAAACAAGTGATAATGATGGTTTTTTAGGTTATGGACAGTTGGTACATCATAAACCAAGGGTGTTTGGAGGCTTACAAAGATCAAAACAGGCCTGGTATGTGTTTTGACAGATTTTGTATGTGAGGTCAAACTTTCCTTGGTTGAAAGTTGACTTTTGGGAAAATGAGGGTTATGACTGGTTTAAGAGTTTGAACACCTCCCACACATCATTTGTGGATTGTGTGGATGGTTTATGATGATTTTGAATGGGTGGAAATGACTTTGGAAGTTTTTTTTCTCAAGGCAGATTTTGGGAAGTTTTGGATGGTTTTCTTCACTTGTAAGAAAATGCAAAGCAAGATGAGAGCAAGGGTTTTCTCTTGGGTTGTAGAGTGCTCTGGTGTACTTTTCAACATAGAGGAATCCTCTATTTATAGGCAAGGAGAGGCTTGGGACAGATTTGTCTTTTGCATTTTGGAGGGATTTTGTAAAGTACAATTTTGTTCAATATTGTGGACAGCTGCAAATCCAAGCTTTTGGCTCTAGTTTATGCATAAATCATGTGGCTTGAATGACAAAGAAGTGACTGAAGTATGGCTAGGGAGTAGAAGAACTGCAGCTGCAAAACTTTCTTCCATAAAGTTTCTCTTTCCCATTTCTTCCATTAAAATAATGCAACTTGCTTCCCACTTGCAAGACTCATCAATCCTCTTTATTTTCTGCATTTCTTCACATCATACTCTCTAAATAACAGATAGAAACATGATCTAATGGTTGAAAATGGTTCAAGTGATCAAAAAGTGAGTTTATGAAAAATTGAAAATGTTGAACTCAAGTGTTAAAACCTCAACTTGCTGAATTCATAACTCTCAACTCATAAGGGCTATGAAGGAGTTCTAGTACACTTTGGAAAGCCCTCGTGTAGCTCTACAACTTTCATGTTTTCATGATCCTCAGATTCCAAATGGAACTAGGTCAAAAATCCACTCAAAGTTGCTGAAAAACATGCCTAAAAAGTTCAATAACTTAGAATTTTTCTTAGTTATTTTTCCCTCTTGTAATGAATTTGGCCATAACTCCAAATCTATGAATTTTTTGCTCATGAACCACTGTGGGAATTTTGTAGGACTTGTCAAGAGCTTTCCAATGAGCTTTGAACCAACTCAATTGGATGTGTGGTTAGGGAGTTATGGTTTGGCCCCTTTCAAAACCCTAATTTCCCGATTTTTTGATTACTCCTCCATCCTTGATCCAATGGTCATGAAACTTCATGGATAAGTTCAATACGTCATTAGGAACATTTTCTTTTCACACCTTAAGGTCAAATTCCTTATGATTGCAGAGTTGACTTTTCGGTCAACCGAACGATCTATCGATGGCTACCGAGTCGACTGTTGATGTTCCGAGTCTTTTGAGGCCTTGAAACTTATTTAGTAGACTTCACTAAGTCATATGAACTTCATGGACCATGATCCCCCCATTGTAATACCATTTAAATCAAAAGTCAAACTACAGTTGACTTTTTCCCCAAATCTTTTGATTTTCAATTGACTGATCAATTGAAGCTCTTATGATTAAAATTGATGGTCATTCTTTCATCCCCAAACACCTTAGAACATATGTAGATCCATGGAAACAAGTTTGCTTGAAAAAACAAAATTTATCCTGATTAAAATTGAAACCCTAATTTCACCCTTTTTTGCCTGTAGCCACTTGCACTTGGTATAAACACTTGGATGAGCTCCACAATGACCCTCAAGGTCTCCAATGAGCTTAAATGACAATCTCCCTCCATAACCATGGACTTGTGGTCTTCAGATGACCTTCAAATGGCCTCCTAAACAGGAGGTGACCCACATACACATTTCTGCCTATCCAAAGGGCTTTGACTCGTCTCTGATGATGATAATCACTTGACAACTTGTTGCACACACATCTCTTGATCCCCTGTAAAAATGCAAAATGCTATGCAATGCAATATGCTAGAACAATGAAATGAAACATAAACCAAGTAAAGAAAAGGTTGGGCAAATTTTGGGGTACAACAGCTGCCCCTATTCAAGCGACTTGGACCTGAAGGGATGAAAAGCGAAGGGGCTTTCAGACATTCAAGGTAAAAGAAGGTTGAATACCAAAGAAACTGTAAATTGAATGAAACCTCCAACATTGCCGTCAGGAGCTTATATCAAGTAGAATATTTGACTTCGCCATCAGTCAATAATCATCTGACTTCACCGTCAGTCAATAATCATTTGACTTCACTGTCAGTCATCAATCATCTGACTTCGTCGTCATTCCTCAAAATAATAAACATCTGACCTCGCCGTCCTTCATCAAAATAATTTGACCTCGCCGTCAGACCCATCATCCGATTTCGCCATCGGAAACCAAACACCTGTGGAGAACAAAGATTCTAACATCACAGCCAGCAACTCAAACATCTGACTTCATCGTCAAGTAACCAAACATCTGACTTTGTCATCAGAAAGCCAACCATCTGAATCTACCGTCAGAGAACAAACATCTAACTTCACCGTCAGAAGACAAACATCTAACTTCATCGTCAGAAGACAAACATCTAACTTCACCGTCAGAAGACAAACATCTAACTTCACCGTCAGAAAACCACATCTAACTTCACCGTCAGAGAACAAACATCTGACTTCACCGTCAGAAGAACAAACTTCTGACTTCACCGTCAAAGAACAAACATCTAACTTCACCGTCAGAAGACAAACATCTAACTTCACCGTCAGAAGACAAACATCTAACTTCAGCGTCAGAAGAACAAACTTCTGACTTCACTGTCAGAGAACATCAAAATAATTTGACCTCGCCGTCAAAACTCAATATTAAATCTGTAAAACATTTGACTTCGTCGTCGGTTCTCGAAACTGTCTGACTTTGCCGTCAAAAACTCCACATAATAATATGATTTCGCCATCATTTCTTAAAATAATCCAACTTCACCGTCAAAAATGAAAATCCAACATCGCCGCTGAAAAACCAAATCACTTGACATCGCCACCAAAAACAAACATCCAACATCGCCACTGAAAAACCGAATCACTTGACATCGCCGCTGAAAAACCGAATCATTTGACATCGCCGCCAAAAATCCAACATCCAACATCGCCGCTGAAAAAACCAAATCACTTGACATCTCCGCCAGACCTTCGCTAGTTAAGATCATCCATTGATGATAATCACAAAGAACTCCGTTGGGGAAACAGCATGAGCCGGAGTCTAACCAACACACGGGCAAAGATACTAATCATCTGCGAGATTCACCTGAAACAAAGAGGTAGTGACATGGCTTATGTTTCACATGCATATGTTTGAGTATGGCGTAATGCTCCATACGAAATGGAAATGCTACGTGTTTGGGAGGATGTTATGCACGATGCAAATGCAAAAGAACCACTTCAACAAAATAAATGTTTAAGAGAGGAAAACAACTCCGCCGGGGGAAAACCAGGAACGCCTAGTGCCTACGGACTAATGCTGGGGAATACAAGCCTTGGATGGCCTCCGAGATAACTTTCGGGTAAAGTGCTCTGCTTAGCACAAATCCATTCTGCTGGGAATCAAAATCAAACTCTGCTAAGGATGGAGAATAAACAATCTCGGGGGAGAAAACTAACCCACTGACTTGGCTGGGGATTAGGTAAGGAGGGAATCGACATCGACCTTTGCTTGGGGAAAATGAGCACAGTACTCAACAATATCGACCTTTGCTTAGGGAAATGAAACAACGGCCCGGACTCTAAGGGGACAGGGGCTAATCGTTCAGACTTGTGGGGAAGACGAAATTCTGCATCCATTTCACTGCTGGGGATAAATCTACCTCTACCTGTTGGAAATGCTCCTACTCTGCTGGAGACATCAATCTCGACCTGCTGAGGGTAACCTTAACTATATGAAGTTTCAAGCTGTTGGGGAGGTGAACACGCTTAGCTTGCGCATTTCCTACGGGACTTCTGGAAACGTTTCGAGGTTGGGATTCCTGCAAATAACAAATAGGCAAATACGTTTTGTGTAGCAAATATTATCTTATTTATCACCTGTGACTTTATTCAAGCGAAAGCAATGTTTCGATTATAGTTGGCAGAGCCCACAAAATTATGTATGCAAAGTTTTATCAAAAACATCAGGCGTCTTTTACAAGCAAAACGGTAAAAGCTGAATCAAAGACAAAGGTTTTTTGAATAGTATGTTTTATTTATAAATAGCCTGTAAATAGGAAAATTTACAAAGGGACGCAACTCCTAAAATGAGAAAGCTGCGTAAGCAAAATACAGAAATGCACAAGAATTACAAAAATGTCGGCAATGTGGCACAGACAACCACCATAGAATGACTCAACTATGACTCGCGTGACTTCGACGCCTTTCCGATGCTTCGTATTTTGAAGAGATTGATTTGGACTGATGATTCTCGAGTCTTCCCATAACCCACTATGCTTTGAGGATCTATGCGCGGACCACAGTCGTTTGCTTTTCAAATCCATAACTTTTGCCTGAATCGCCCTTGCGGGTTTTCGATTCACCGGGATACCCATTTTTGCCAAAGTCGCCCTTTCGGGTTTTCATCTTTGCGGGTTTAAATTTTTTCTTTTTATCCCTAATTTTTTCCTGAACCCATCTTTTTATGGTTCGCCGGGATGCCCCATTCTTGCCTGTATTTTCTTTTTCTTTCCAGCGGGTCTATTTTAAGCAAAGTATTTTTTGACTGCGTCCGCGTTCACAGGGGACGTAAAATCTTCACCATCCATGGTTGAAAGTAGCAAGGCTCCTCCGGAGAAGACTTTGCTCACAACATACGGACCTTCATAATTGGGAGTCCATTTTCCCCTGTGATCATTTTGTGGTGGGAGAATCTGCTTCAACACCAAATCACCTGCCTGAAAGCTCCAAGGACGTATCTTCTTATCGAAGGCTTTCTTCATCCTGATTTGGTATAAACGACCGTATGTGATGGACGTCAACCTTTTCTCATCCATCAAACTGAGCTGATTCAACCTATTCTTCACCCATTCTGCTTCATCCAGTTTGACGTCAGCTAGAACTCTCAAGGAAGGTATCTCGACCTCTAATGGTAGGACATCTTCCATACCATATACCAACGAGAAAGGAGTTGCCCTGGTTGAAGTATGCACCGAGGTACGATATCCATGTAAAGCAAAAGGCAACATCTCGTGCCAATCTTTATAGGTCACCACCATCTCCTGCACTATCTTCTTTATGTTTTTGTTGGCCGCTTCCACAGCGCCATTCATCTTCGAACGATAAGGAGATGAGTTGTGATGCTCAATCTGAAAGTTCTGGCACATCTCCTTCATCATATTGTTATTAAAATTGGAACCATTATCGGTAATGATCCTTTCAGGTATTCCATAGCGGCAGATGATGTCTCTTTTGATGAACCGGGCTACAACTTGCTTGGTGACATTAGCATAGGAGGCTGCTTCGACCCATTTGGTGAAATAGTCAATCGCCACTAAGATGAAACGATGCCCATTGGTCGCAGTCGGCTCGATCTTTCCAATCATATCGATTCCCCACATGGAGAAAGGCCATGGAGATGACATGACATTCAAAGGACACGGCGGCATATGAATCTTGTCGGCATAAATCTGACACTTGTGGCATTTCTTGGCGTACTTGAAGCAATCGGACTCCATAGTTAACCAATAATACCCTGCTCTCAACAACTTTCAAGACATGGCATGCCCCCTTGCATGTGTCCCAAAGGCTCCTTCGTGGACCTCTTCCATAAGCAAGTTCGCTTCTTTTTCGTCCACACATCTTAGCAGCACTAAGTCAAAGTTCCTTCGATAGAGTACACCGTTTGGATTCAGGTAGAAGTTACCAGATAACCTCCTCAGGGTCTTCTTATCCTGGGTCGATGCTCCAGGTGGATACTCTTGATTCTTGAGAAAGTTCTGGATGTTGTAATACCATGGCTTTCCATCAGAAGCTTCTTCTATTGCAAAAACAAATGCCGGCCTATCGAGGCGTGAGATAACGATTCTCGGTGCATCGTTCCAGAAGTTCACTTTGTACATTGAAGATAAAGTAGCCAAGGCGTCTACCATCTGATTTTCTGCTCTCGGCACATGGTGAAACTCCACATGATCGAAGAAAGGTAGCAATCTTCTTGCATAGTTCATATAAGGGATCAGATTTGGTTGGCGCGTCTCTCACTCTCCTTTGATCTGGTTGACCACTAAAGTTGAATCACCGTAGACATCAAGGTTCTTGATTCTCAAATCGATTGCTTCCTCGATACCCATGATACACGCTTCATATGCGGCTTCGTTGTTTGTACAGGGAAATGTCAACCTGGCAGTGAAGGGTATATGCGTTCCATGGGGGGTTGTAATGATTGCCCCAATTCCACTGCCGTAGGAGTTAACATCACCGTCAAAGATCAATTTCCACTAGGAACCCAACTCAGGACCTTCGTCCGGCAACGGCTCATCATAATCTTTCATCTTCAAGTACATAATTTCGTTGTCAGGAAAGTCAAACTTCATTGGCTGATAGTTGTCAATTGGTTGCTCTGCAAGATACTCTGGCAGAACACTCCCTTTAATAGCTTTCTGAGACACGTACTGAATGTCGTATTCTGTTAGAACCATCTGCCATCTAGCAATCCTTCCTGATAGTGCTTGCTTTTCAAATACGTACTTAATCAGATCCATCTTTGAAATTAACATGGTTGTATGGTTTAGCATATACTGCCTTAGGCGTTTGGCGGCCCAAGCCAGTGCACAACAAGTTTTCTCCAACATTGAGTATCTGGACTCACAGTCTACATACTGCATCATTTCTCATTTTGCATCGTAGGTGTTCTAGGTTTCGTTAACCTTACCTCCTTTCTGTGGTTTGTTCAGCTTGTTTCAGGATTGAAAACCAAGCGATTCATTGCTACTCTACTAGGGAAAATCAGCGCAAGATTATGGATCAGATTCAAGTCGAGCTTCAGGAATTCCGTGACAGGATGGCCCAGTTCATGGATATGATGCAAGGGGTCGCCAATGGCCAAGAGCAATTGAGAACACTGGTGCAACCGCTGATTGCAAGGGTTGACGGGAGTGGGGTTCTACATGAAGGAACTTCTTCTATACCTCCTACTGCTGACAATGTCACCCCTCATGCTAACATTGCCATCCCAACAACTGTTATTCCCCCGGGCGGAGGTAATCATACTGGAATCCCTATTCCTGCACCAACGTGTGTTGTGCATGGAAACGCTGGCCCTCAGTGGGATGAGGATGACCATGATGATGTCTTCTCTATGAGAGAGCTTGGTGTTGGTCTGCAGTCTGACGCAGACAGAAGGTTTAAGCTGATAGAGGAAAAGATGAAGAATCTTGAGAATCAAAACTCGCTGGGTCTAGATATGGCAAATCTGGGGATGATCCCAGACTTGCGAATTCCCCCGAAGTTTAAGGTTCCAGACTTCGATAAGTATAAGGGGACAGTTGTCCTAGGGTGCATCTCCGCTCTAATTACCGAAAGATGTCTGCATACTCCGACGATGAGAAGCTGCTCATGCATTTCTTCCAGGATAGTCTTTCTGGTCCATCCCTGGAATGGTATATGGGCTTAGAGCCAGTTAACATCAGAAGTTGGAGAGATCTGGCTGAAGCTTTTGTCAGGCATTATCAGTATAACAGTGATTTGGCACCGAACAAGGTACAGTTGAAGAACTTTTCACAGAAAAGTAATGAAGGTTTCAAGGAATACGCCCAGAGATGGCGCGAGCTGGCAGCGAGAGTTCAACCTCCTATGGTGGAGAGAGAGCTGATTGACATGTTTGTTGCTACATTGCCGGGAGTGTACTATGAGAAATTGATAGGAAACATGTCAGGCAGTTCTTCAGACTTGATCATTATAGGTGAGAGGGTTGAGAATGGAATCAAACTGGGGAAGATACAGGCCGGAGAAGGATCCTCAGCTGGAGGAGGTAGAAAATGTTTTGGCAATAAGAAGAGATAGGGGGAAATAAATGCGGTATCAGGTTATAGAAGCAGAAATAAGAATAGAAGTTAGCAATATCGTCAACAGCAACCTCAGGTTGCAAGCATTACAATTCCAGCTACACCACAACAACAGCAACAACGTCTGCAATAACAAAACTATGCTCCGCGATGATTCCAAGATCGGGGAAGAGCAGTGAACATGAAATTTGATGCACCACTGATGCCTTACTCACAATTACTCCAGCATTTGATGCAATTACAGTTGATCCAGAATAGGACCTTGGCTCCTTTAACTAGCACACCACCTCCAGGATACAATGCGAATGCCAGGTGCGACTTTTATTCTGGTGCTCTCGGTTACAACATTGATAATTGTAAAGCCTTCGAGCATAAGGTGCAAGACCTTATCGACAGTAAATCTATCAATTTTTCACATGACGCGCCTAAGGTTGTGCAAAATCCCATGCCTAATCATGGAGCGGCAGGGGTTAACGCCATTGTTGACGAAAAAGGTTTGAATCTGGTGACGAATGTGGAAGAACTGAAAAGTCCGTTGAGTTTTGTGAAGAATACGTTGTTGAGCGGAGGAGTATTTCCTGGATGTGATAGAGACTGTGCAAGTTGTTTAACCCATCCCGAGGGATGCGAGAAATTGAAGAGTCATGTTCAGAAGTTGATGGATGATAGTGTCCTGCAATTTGACAGAGTTTTAGAAGAAAGTGAGAAGGTAGTTGATGAAGAGAAGGATGAAGTGGCTACAATTTCCATTCCTTATAAGACAATCACTATTTCTGCGCCGCCAAGGCCGCCCACCATTATAATCACTAAAGCAGGGCCGGTACCCTACGAAAGCACCAAGGCGATCCCATGGAATTATGGGGCTGAGGTATATTGCAATGGTCAGAAGTAGGAGCTAAAGAGTTCACCATTGGATTCTATTGATAATTTGGTAGGGACCGGTGGGATAACCAGAAGCGGAAGAGTATTTTCATCTCCGGAAGTGAGTGCTAAAAGGGCCGATAAAGGAAAAGGAAAAGTTTTCGTTGAAGAGAGTTCTCAGAGTGGTGAGAAAGAAACTTTGTTGAAAGATGCGGAAGAGTTTATGCGCTTGATCAGGAAAAATGACTATAAGATTGTAGATCACTTGCAGCAAACTCCGTCGAAGATTTCAATTTTATCTCTACTTCTGTGCTCTGAGGCACATTGGAATTCCTTGTTAAGGATTCTGAATATCGTGTACGTGCAACAAGAAATTTCTGTGAATCAGTTAGGAGGAGTGGTGGCACATGTCAACACCAGGAATGGGCTAGGATTTACAGATCTTGATTTGACGCCGAAGGGAAGAGACCATAATCACGCGCTGGGGCGGTACTGTCGCATGTGCTAGTGGACACTGGGTCATCACTTAATGTGCTACCCAAGAAAGCTTTGATGAAGCTGGACACCCGAGGAATAATGTGCACCCCAAGTGATTTGGTTGTGCGGGCATTTGATGGGACAAGAAGGTCCATTTTCAGAGAAGTGACTCTTCCAATCCAAGTTGGACCAGAGGTTTTCAATGCGGTGTTTTACATTATGGATATTCAGCCAGCATATAGCTGCTTGTTGGGACGACCTTGGATCCATTCGGCGGGCGCTGTGATGTCAACTCTACACCAAAAGCTGAAATATATGGTGGGGCGGTAACATTGTTACTGTTTGTGGTGAAGAGGATATTATGATAAGCCATCTGTCTTCATTCAAATATGTAGAGGTTAACGGTGAGATTCACAAAATGTTGTGCCAAGCTTTCGAAACTATGCAGATTAGGGAGAAAGAGCCAGATGTGAGCAGGATGTCTGAAGTTGCTATGTCGTCTTTTAAGGAGGCACAGGCAGTGGTGAAGTCCGGAGCATCTCAGGGTTGGGGCCAAGTTTTTAGCATCCCTAATAAACAAGACAGGTTTGGACTGGGGTACAACCCATCTTCTTCTTCCTCACAGAGCGCATCGCGCTACAGAGGACCAGTCCAATTCACTAGTGGTGGGGTGATTTTTGATCAGATCAATATTGTGTCCGACGAAGAAGGGGATAGTGACTGCGACATGGATGCATGGATCCGGCCATGTATTCCGGGTCAGAGCCTAAACAACTGGACCCTCAAGGAAGTCATCCAAGTGACTAATGAAGAGTAATGATTTGTTTTCTTGATTATGTGTAACCCTATGTTCTACCCAGAACATAGCGGTCTTTGTCTGAAGGGCCTTATCTTTTATGTTTGAACATTGGTTTTGTCATTAATCAAATGGAATTTTCTTGTATTCAAATATTGTGATCTCTGTTTTTCTTATTTTATTTTAACAATAAAATGGAAATCTGGTTGTGCTTGTTTGCATACCACTTTAAGCATTAAATCATCATCATTGCAGGTTTCACATTGCAGATGCCATCGATCCAAAATCATCTATGACTCGCTTTGACTTTGATAATCCAATCTTTCAAGCTGAAGAAGAGATTGAGGAAGACGAAGACCTGCCTGAAGAGCTAGCCAGGCTACTGAAACAAGAAGAGAAGGTTGTTCTGCCTCATCAGGAGGAATTGAGGTCATCAACTTGGGCACCGAGGAAGCCAAAAAGGAAGTCAGGATAGGGGTTGTATTACAGAGTGACGTCAAACAAAGACTGGTTGAAATGCTCCGAGAGTATAAGGATGTCTTTCCTTGGTCATACGAAGATACTCCCGATCTTGATACAGACATTGTGGTTCATCGCTTACCTCTCCTTGAAGAGTGTTCACCTGTCAAACAGAAGCTGAGACGAACCAGACCGGACATGGCGGTAAAGATCAAAGAAGAGGTCCAAAAGCAATTAGACGCAGGTTTTCTCACCGTAACGAACTACCCTCCGTGGGTCGCTAACATTGTACCTGTATCGAAGAAGGATGGTAAGGTACGAATGTGTGTAGATTACCGTGATCTCAATCGAGCGAGCCCGAAAGATGAATTCCCGCTCCCCCACATTGACGTACTTGTTGACAATACTGCTCAGTATTTCGTGTTTTCCTTCATGGACGGTTTTTTTTGGATATAATCAGATTAAAATGGCGCCGAAAGACATGGAGAAAACGAATTTTATAACGCAGTGGGGGACTTTTTTCTACAAGGTAATGCCCTTTGGATTGAAGAATGCAGGGGCAACTTATCAGCGGGCAATGGTGACTTTGTTTTGTGATATGATTCATCATGAGATTGAGGTTTATGTTGATGACATGATCGCAAAGTCACAAACAGAGGAGGAACATCTGGTAAATATTTTAAAGCTGTTTGAGAGGCTAAGGAAGTTCAGATTCAGGTTGAATCTGAACAAGTGCACTTTTGGTGTACGGTCAGGAAAGTTACTGGGGTTCATAGTCAGTGAAAAAGGAATCGAGGTCGATCCTGCAAAAATAAAAGCAATACAGGAAATGCCAGCACCAAAGACTGAGAAAGAGGTTTGTGGTTTCTTGGGTAGATTGAACTACATTGAAAGGTTCATATCTCACCTCACAGCCACGTGTGAACCGATGTTCAAATTGTTAAAGAAAGATCAAGCAGTGGTCTGGAATGAAAATTGCCAAAGGGCGTTTGAAAGAATAAAAGAGTATTTGCAGGAGCCTCCAATACTGATGCCTCCATTGACTGGAAGACCATTAATAGTGTATCTAACGGTTCTTGAGAATTCCATGGGTTGTGTCCTCGATCAGCACGACGAGACTGGAAGAAAAGAGCATGCAATTTATTACTTGAGTAAAAAGTTCACAGATTGTGAGTCCAGATACTCAATGTTGGAAAAGACGTGTTGTGCACTCGCTTGGGCTGCCAAATGCCTAAGGCAATACATGATAAACCACATGACCATGCTCATTTCAAAGATGGATCCGATTAAGTACGTGTTTAAAAAGCAAGCACTTTTGGGAAGGATTGCCAGGTGGTAGATGGTTTTGACAGAGTACGACATTCAATACGTCTCTTAACAGGCTATTAAGGGGAGTTTTTTGTCTGAATATCTTGCAGAGCAACCGATTGATGGCTATCAATCGATGAAGTTTGAATTTCCCGATAAGGATATAATGTTCTTGAAAATGAAAGACTGCGATGAGCCACTACCTGAAGAAGGTCCTGAGAAAAGCTCCCAGTGGCAAATGATTTTTGACGGTGCTGTTAACTCCTATGGCAGCAGGATTGGGGAAATCATTACAACTCCCCATGGGTCGCATATACCATTTACTGCCAGGTTGACATTTCCATGCACCAATAACGAAGCTGAATATGAAGCATGTATTATGGGTATTGAAGAAGCGGTTGATTTAAGAATCAAAAACCTTGATATCTATGGTGATTCAGCTTTGGTGGTCAATCAGATCAAAGGAGAATGGGAGACTCGTCAGCCTAACCTGATTCCCTATATGAACTACGCCTGGAGGTTGCGGCCTTTCTTTAACAGGGTAGAGTTTCATCATGTGCCGAGAGCGGAGAATCAGATGGCAGATGCTTTGGCTACACTATCCTCAATGTACAAGGTGAATTTTTGGAATGATGCTCCGAGAATTGCCATCTCTCGTCTGGATAGGCCAACATTCGTGTTTGCAATAAAGGAAGCTTCAAATGGCAAGCCATGGTATTATGATATCCAGAATTCTCTCAAGAGCCAAGAGTATCCGCCTGGGGCTTTGGCCCGGGATAAGAAGACCTTGAGAAGGTTGGCTGGAAACTTCTATCTGAACTAAGATGGTGTACTCTATTGGAGGAATTTTGATTTAGTGCTGCTAAGATGCGTGGAAGAAAAAGAAGCGGGTTTGCTTATGGAAGAGGTTCACGAAGGTGCCTTTGGTACACATGCAGGCGGGCATGCCATGTCTCGAAAACTGTTAAGGGCAGGTTATTATTGGTTGACTATGGAGTTTGATTGCTTCAAGTATGCTAGGAAATGCCATAAATGCCAGATTTATGCCGATAAGGTTCATGTGCCGCAAAGTCCTTTGAATGTCATGGCGTCTCCTTGGCCCTTTTCCATGTGGGACATTGATATGATTGGCAAGATTGAGCCAACCGCATCCAACGGACATCGCTTCATCTTGGTAGCAATTGACTATTTTACTAAGTGGGTTGAAGCAGCTTCCTATGCTAACGTCACAAAGCAAGTGATAGCCCGGTTTATCAAGAAGAACATCATCTGTCGTTACGGAGTGCCTGAAAGAATCATGACTGATGATGGTCCAAATTTGAATAACAAGATAATGAAGGAACTGCGCCAGAGTTTCAAGATTTAGCATCACAACTCTTCTCCCTATCGTCCGAAGATGAATGGCGTTGTTGAGGCGGCCAATAAGAATATAAAGAAGATTGTGCAGAAGATGGTTGTAACCTACAAAGATTGGCACGAGATGTTTCCCTTTGCATTGCACGGATATCTTACCTCGATACGTACTTCAATTGGGGCAACTCCTTTCTCGCTAGTATATGGTATGGAAGTTGTCCTACCGTTGGAAGTCGAGATTCCTTCTTTGAGAGTTTTGGTTGACGTCAAGCTTGATGAGGCAGAACAGGTGAGAAACAAATTCAATCAGCTCAGCCTGATGGATGAGAAAAGATTAGCGTCCAATGCATACGGTCGTTTATACCAAAGCAGGATGAAGAAAGCTTTTGATAAGAAGATGCATCCTCAGAGCTTTCAGGCAGGCGAGTTAGTGTTAAAGAGGATTCTCCCTCCACAGATAGATCACAGGGGCAAATGGACTCCCAATTACGAAGATCCATATGTCGTAAGGAAAGTCTTCTCTGGAGGAGCCTTACTACTATCAACCATGGATGGTGAAGATTTCACATCCCCTGTGAATGCAGACGCAATTAAAAAATACTTTGCTTAATGAGAGCCACTGGAAAGAAAAATAATATCCAGGAAAAAATGGGGCATCCCAGCGAACCATAAAAAGAATGGGTTCGGGAAAAAGTTAAGGATAAGAATAAAAGATGTAAACCCGCAAAGTTGAAAACCTGAAAAGGCGACTTTGGAAAAAATGGGTTTCCCGGTGAATCGAAAACCCGCAAGGGCAATTCAGGAAAAAGTTAGGGATTTTAAAAGCAAATGACTGTGGTCTGCGTATTGATCCCTTAGAGCATAGTGGATTACGAGAGGACCCAAGGGCCATCCGTTCAAATCAGTATTTTTAGAGGACGAAGCATTGGAAAAGCATCGAATTCATGCAAGTCATAGAAGAATCGACACATGGTGGTTGTTTGTACCACATTGCTGACATTTTGTATATCTTTTTGCATTTCTGTAAATTTTTACGCAGCTTTCTGAAGGAAAATTGCGATCTAAACGCAGCGGAAAACAAAAATTTCCTTTAGTGATCCTTACGAATGAGCATGGTCAGTGATAGAATCGTTACCTCTTTGTGGCGATTCAGATCTTTGATGCAGCGATCACAAGCGTTGATGAAGTGCAACGCCTCTACTCAGTCCACACGAACAGCTTCCGGTCACAGTGCTAGCTGCTTACGAACGGAATTATTTGAGTGAGAAAAGAGAATCAAAAACGAAATTGCATCAAGTGAAAGCTTCATCACAAGGGTTCCTTTTATAGACTCTCTTGTGGGCTGCGGGCTAAAACCCAATTCACATGATCCATAATAATATTATATATTATTATAATAACTATTATTATAATAAATATATTTATTTTATTATTATTTTATAACCATTATAAAATAACAATAATTATTATTATATTATCCGAATTTCTATTTTTCACTTAAGTGCACCGTACCTTACGGTGTTCCTTTTTGATTTCTCTATCTCTCATCAAACTGTCCTTATGTGTGTGACCCTGTAGGATTTCGTAACGTTGGTAATTATATTAAATTATATATTTAACATAATAAACAGTAAGCGGTATCTAGCAACACATCACTGCTACCCAAGTCACGAAAATGTCATGTGATCTGACAAAACCTTTTTCGTGATAATATATGTTTGTACAATTACCCTTTTGCCCCTATGTCTATATTGAACACAAGGCATACACTGTGTCATCCTTGTCCAGTTCAATATTGGGCCCTTAGACATTTCTCCTGTTATGCAGGATTGGCAAATTCCATCTAGGACACTCATGTCCCTCAGCATGCTTCGTGGAGTGCCCATCAACTGTCTTTATGATCATCCAGTTACGGATAATGTTTGATCAGCAATAAAGCACCCGACTCTACATCTAGGGTCCATAGTGGTTTCAGGTCGAAGGGTGGTAATACACCATTATCACCATGAGAATAACTTATGACACTTTGCATAACATACTATGTAGTATTCTCATAGCGGGTCAATCCGGTATAAATATTACTCCTAATATTTATACCTATGTCAAGACTTGATAACTCTTTATCCATGATACATGAGATGTGATCATCAGTCTATCTTCATAATAGTCTCAATGCTTTTAATGTTATCCCACTTTGCAATAAAGCTTGACTACGGATATTTTAAGAATAATGTCTTTATGTTTAATGGGATCTCATGATTAAGTCACACTTAACATTTCATTAAACAGACTAACTATTCTAGGGACTTTATTATTCTGAAAGACAAACATAATAAAGAAATGCCTTTTATTATTAAACGAATAATCCGATACAAGTACCAAAAAAAGTATTGGCCTCTAGGGCTTACACCAACACTTTCTCTTTTCAGAAGTTGCATCTGTTGTAAAATCTGCCTATTTACAGGCCACTTATCAATGAAGTATATATTATTTAGTAATTTGCCGCTTTTGTTTTGGCCTTTACTATTTTGTTTGCGAAAAAACACCTGAGGTTTTTGATAAAACTTTGCATACATAAACTTGCAGGCTTTGCCAATAATCATTTAAAATTTGATTTGCTTGAACAATGTCACGGATGACGACCGAGATAGTTCCTATTGTGCAAGATATCTTATTTGTTTGTTCATTTGCAGAGTTGTTACTCTTGGGGCAAAGTTTTCAGAGGTGTATCCCAAGTAGCACCATATCCCCATAGAAGGAAGACGTGTAGTTGAGACTCATTCATCCCTAGCAAGTGGAGTTTGTGCATATAGTCTCAGCAGTTTAAAGGCACCTTATCCCCAGTAGGCTATGCAGGTTGAGTGTGCAGGTTGAGAGTGTACACATTCCCCAATAGATTGTTAGTACGGACTTATCCCCAGCAGATTGAATGTGGGTGTTTATCCCCCAGTTGTTCAAGATTGAAGTTCTTTCCACTCGGTAAATTTGGGATTATCCCCAGCGGTGGAGCGGATTCAGAGTTCCGTTTCCCCATAGAGTCCAAGTCTTTGGCTCTTGTTCCCTCAGAGTCTAGGTCAATGACTCATTCCCCAAGCATAGGTCGATGTTGATTCCCTCATTGAGTAATCCCAGGAAGAGTTGCGGGAGTGTGTTGTTTCTCATCCTCCGCAGAGAGAGTTTGGGACGGATTCCCAGTGAACCTTATTTGTTTATCCATATTAGTTTGGATTTATTTCCTAGCAGAGCGGAATATCCAGCAGAGAAGGTATTCCCATTTGTTTGCTTTATACCCTAGAAGGACTTCGGTGTTCTAGGAGGCCATTCAGGGATAATTTCCCCGGCATAGTAGAGGCGTTCCTTAGTAGTTTTCCTACTCCCCGGTAGAGTTGTATTCCAGGAGGCCATCCAGGGCTGCCTCAGTAGGGTGGATTTGTTCCCCCAACCGAGTCGGGAAAACCCCAAAAGAGTTGTATTCTGGTAAGCCATTTAGGGAACTTGCCTCAGTAGAGTTTGCGTTGATCGCTAGCAGAGTGGATTTTTTGTTCTCGTCAGAATAGTATTACCCATGAGAGTTCTTTTCTTGGAGGCCATCCAGGGCTTGTTGTTCCCGGCATAAGTCTAATCGTAATTGGCATATCTTATCTGTCCCTGGCAGGGTTGCTCTCTTTAGCATTTATTTTGCTAAGGTGGTTTGTTTGCATGTATATTATGCATAGCATCTTCCTAAACGCGTAGCATTTCCATTTCGTATGGAGAATTACGCCATATTCAAACATATGCATTTGAAACATAAGCCAGGTGGTTACCTCTTGTTTTCAGGTGTGTCTACAGTAGACAATGATTTGTTTTTTATCGAGCCAATATGGTATTCAGACCCTGGAAAGTATTATTTCTTGAGCCTGTGTGGTATCCAGACCCTCAGCAGATCTTTGGACGGATGTGTTCATCTTACCATTTGTCCCCCAACAGAGTTCACTTGTTTAAGTTTCTCTTTCCCCAACGAAGTTCTCTTTCGGATTATGAATTGGTAGATTCTCCTCTCAACTTCGTGTTGAGCCGGCCTCTGGGTTCGATGCTCACTTTTATTTAGCGAATTCCTGCTTGGATTAGCATATGTGCTCAACTTCGTGTTGAGCCGGCCTTCGGGTTCAATGCTCGCTTTTATTTAGCGAATGCCTGCTTGGATTAGAAGATGTTCTCAACTTCGTGTTGAGCCAGCCTTCGGGTTCGATACTCGCTTTTATTTAGCGAATGCCTGCTGGTTAGCAGATGCTCTCAACTTTGTGTTGAGCCGGCCTTCAGGTTCGATGCACGCTTTTATTTAGCGAATACCTGCTGGTTAGCAGATGCTCTCAACTTTGTGTTGAGTCGGCCTTCGGGTTCGATGCTCGCTTTTATTTTAGCGAATACCTACTGGTTAGCAGATGTTCTCAACTTCGTGTTGAGCTGGTCTTCGGGTTCAATGCCTGTTTGTTTAACAGATGCCTGATGGTGAGGTCAGATGTTCTTCTCAACTTCGTGTTGAGCCGGCCTTCGGGTCCGATGCCTGGTTTGTTTAACAGATACCTGATAGTGGAATCAGATGATCTTTCCGACTTAGTGTTGCTGCCTGCACGTTAGCATAAGTTTCTTCTGACCGCGTGTCGAGGCTTTCGGGTTGATAATCAGTTAGCTTATTGTCGTTGCAACTACCAGATACGATTATTTCCGGAGATTTTGTCCCAATATAGTTTGCAGTTCGATTTTTGTGGTTGGCAAATTTTCGGGTTCTTTGGTATTCAACCGTCTTTTACCTTGATTGTTTGAAAGCCGTTTGCTTTTCACCCATTCAGGTCCAAGTCGTTTGAATAGGGGCAGTTGTTGTACCCCAAAATTTGACCAACCCTTTTCTTGTACTTGGCTTATGTTTCATTTCATTTTAGCATTTGCATAGCATTGTTCTTAATAGGGGATCAAAAGAGGTGTTCCATTCAAGAGAAGAGTCTCACAGGGTTTCAAGCTCAAAAAAGAGTGTTTATTCAAGTCATCAAGTGCTTACAATCATCAGGAAGTGGTCAGAGCTCTTTGGGAGAGAAGATTGATTGTGTTGCTTATCTCCTATCTTGGGAGTCAAAGGAAGATTATCAGGGGTTTACAAGTTTATTTTTATGGATAAGAGGTGTTTGAGAAGCTCATTGAGTACTTTGGAAGTCATTGTGGAGCTTATCTGGGCATTTATTTCATCTGCAAGAGGCCACAGTCAAAGGTTGTGCACCTAGGGTTTCATTTGGTCAACTCAAGAACAACTGAGGGCTTAAGGAAGTTCAAGACTTGGTTTTAAGTCATTGATTCCATGGGAAGTTAGGTTGAGACATCTAGGATGTCATGTCAAGCTCAAATTAATAAGAATCAAGAGTTCAAGAGGTTCCTAAATTAGGGCTTCAGTGGATCTCAGTGTAAAATCCCCTTCTTTGGTGCCTAACTTCAAGGACAAGTTACCTCATGATACAAGCTCAATCTCATTTTCTTGTAAACATGAAACTTGTAGGGCATGTTCTTAGCTTTCTTTTGATTACTAGAACTCATCCATTGGGTTTGTGGAGCTCAAGTTATGATGCCAACAAGTTAGAGGTCTCAGATAAAAATATTTTTGGTCAACTAAAAGTCAACTCACTTCCAAGGAACTTTTGACCTAGAATCAAGCTTCATCTCAACTTTAGGTGAACATGAAAGTTGTTCCTCATGATCTTAGATTTCCAAAAAGTCCTTGATATCATTTGTAGAACTCAAGTTATGGCTTTGGCAAGGCAAGGGTATTTTGGGAAAGTTTGATTATAGGTCATTTGTTACATAGGTCATTTTCATGCACTTGTGTACCTCAAATGGACTTCCAAAAAACATGAAATTTTCTCCTAGAGATCTCGTTTGCATCATAGAATTCAAGGATCATGTGAATTATGGATGGTTATGGACATGTGGGAGAATTTTCAAGTGAAAAATGAACTTTGAAGTATGATTTGAATGTGATTCATTATAGGCCATATTTTGATCTCATTTTGATTCAATTCTTTTCATAATACACTCATGAGTAAAGTTGCACAATTGGTTTTGGTACAAGAAGGAAAAAACACATGCATTTTCACTTTTTTCACAAAGAAGTTTCAAGTTCAAACTTGCAAATTGGATCAAATCAAAGGCCCAGACCAATTCCCATGTTAAATTGAACTTGCAAGCTGCGGGTTGGAGTGGTTTTCAGGTGTGTATGAGAGCATTTCATGTGTGCATGAGAATCTTGCCATTTTTGGGCATTTTTTAAATTAATCAAATTAAGGCTTCATGGGCCTTCCAAACCATCTGAAATCCATCATATATAAACAAAAATTTCACCCTAAGAGCTCAGAAGCGGAATTTGGAGTTAGAGAGAGCATTTTCAGATTTGAAATTCTCAAGTAAATTTGAAATTTGAATTTCATTGTTCTTCACAAATCAAGTCAAATTGAAGCTCAATTCATCTTCCTTGAAGTATTTGGAGTGGATCTGGAGCAAAGAAGTGAAGCTTGCACGCCTGAGAAGCACCAACGGAGTGTCTCCGTTCAGTAAGTTTCCATTCCATAATTCTCTCATTCTAGGCCATGAATTAGGTTCATACTGGTTACATTTGAAGCCCTACGTTGAGTAGGCCATGTTTGATTGCTTGTTTTTCATGTTTGGTTGAGTTTTCAGTTATGCATCTCAAACTTCAATCGTTCGATTCTCTCAATTCATGAGTCTTTTTAATGATTGGAGTGTGGATTTGGAACCTATGTGACTTCTGAAGGTGAGATAATACTTAGAAGGGGGTTAAATAAGTATGAAAGATTAAAACTTAGAATTAAAACACAAGTATTTTTATCCTGGTTCGTTGAACTCAACTACTCCAGTCCACCCTTCCTAGAGTGATTTGCCTTTCTCAATCAAGGACTTAATCCACTATTTAATCAAACAGATTACAATAGTAACACCTAAGAACAACTGTTCTTAGTCTTCTCAAGAGCTACTGATTCCAACTAAATCCTCTTAAGGAAATCCTTTACAATCAATGTAAATCTAATACAAGAGTAAGAATGCTTCTAAAAAGCTTTTATCACAACTGTAATATTTCTCTTAAGTTTAAGTACAATGAAATTAATTCTAAGAATGAATATGAAAGTATGAGAGCTTGAATGTTTTAATTTCTTTTCAGCAAAACGTCTAACTAAAGAATTTGGTGGAGTCTTGCTTTTATAGGCAGCTGATCCAAGGTGAGCTGCACGTTGAGAAGAGTGTCCAAAAGGTCTGAGCCTTTTTGTCTTCACATCAAGTGACCTTTCCTAGAAGAAGAAAACACAGAAAAATCCTTGTTGTCTGTGTTCTTGTGTCTAGCATAAATAAGGAAAGAGACGTTTGATTTACTCCAACGGATATAATCTTTGAATATTTCTTCTTCAGTTTTCAGCAAGTTCATCAGAGTCTAATTGGGTCAGAGTCTTCTGATGATGATCAAAGCTTGCTGGATCAGAGTCTTCTACAGCAGGTGTGCTTTCAGCGTGTTAAATATCAGAGCATATTTGAAACAGAACTTCAGTACTGGCAGCTTTAGTACTTTCAGAAACTTCTGTAGAATCTATGCTTTGAAAAACTCTTCATACAAAATTCTTCTTTGCTTCAGATGCTTCTGACTTGCTTCAGATCCTTCTGGAGCTTCTGCTTCAGAATCTTTCTAGAGCTTCTGCTTCAGATCTTTTTGGAGCTTCTGCTTCAGAATCTTCTGAAGGCTACGCTCAGGATCTTCTGTTGGCAGCAATCAGAATCTTCTAATGAATGCATCTGGCGCTACAGAGTCTAGCTAATTTCTTGTATCCAATTCTGATTTGCTTCTGGAGTGTTAATTTCTTTACTATCTGCAGTAAAAACTCTCAAGCAAATTTTAGAGTATATAATTCTTAAATACAAAATTTCCTAATAGTTATCATCAAAACATAGAGATATTATTAAGAACCAATCTGTGTTCTAACAACTTCAGCTTTCTTTTGGTACCAATTTTGTGCACTTTGGTTGAGGTTTGGTCACTTGAGCACCGACCATCTCACCGGAGAAGATGACCGGAGCTAGGGCTCTGGCGTCTGGTTATTTGAGTTCAGTTCTGATATGGACTTGGCTTGACCTTTTGACCTGCGTGCGTGTCTTGATCTGATTTGCTTGACCATGTTTGCTTGGCGCGTTGAATCCAGGTAGGATTAATGAAACAAGGTGTTTCATTAATCTGATTTTGGCTAGTGGATTGGGCCCAGAATGATATCCACACCTCCTCATTTCAGCCCAGTTTTCATTTTCAACGTGATTGCCTTGTTTCTGTTTATTGCTTATACACCTCCTTCCTTTTCCATTTATCTTTTACTTTATTTTATTTTCTGTTTTGATTTTTAATTATTAAAAATACTTCCAAATATTAGAAAATTCCCCAAAAAAATATTTTCAAACACTTTAAAATCTTAATTAATTTTCCATAATTTTTAATTTTGATTTTCTGTTATTTTGCAATTTTATTTTAATTTTGCAATTGGAAGTGTTTTTAATATTATTTTCATTTGATCGTGCTTGCTTTTTGGACCATTTGCAATCACAAATGAATAAGGTTTCTTCTCCATATTGATGATGGATTGAGGTACCTTTGAGGCTGATTTTGGTCAAGGTTTGATCAATTTTTGTTTGACTTTGTGTTGCTTTTATTTGACCCTCGATAATAATTCCATAAGGTGGAGCACCCTAGTTGATCAAATCATTTGGTGATGCCTTGATTGGAATTTTGTCTGATTGTTTTTGCCTCTGGTTGCCAACATGTTTAGGTGCTTTGTGCATTTTATTTGAGATTTATTGAACAATTCTCCTATTTTTGGTGAACCTTGCAAGTCAAGCCACCCTAGTTGAAGTTCATATACACTAGTTGACCTAGTTCCTTTGGGAGATGACTCCTATGGATCCCATATGCATTCTATGCTTCTTGATTCACATTCTTGACATGTTTAGGATTCTGGTTTTAATTTTATAGGTCATACACTTGATTGGTTTATGTTCCAAGTTACATTAAAGTTAGGGTTTCCACTTATGTTTAAGTGTTGAATGTAGTTTGAACTTTGGTTCTTTCTCTCACCTTAACTTGTAACTTGGTCATGCTTTGTTTCTCCTTTTGTTTGTGAGATCTCTTCTCATGTTCTCACTTTTGTCCCTTGGGTTGTGGGACTCATTTAAAGTGATTTGGTTTGATTGATCACACTTTGAGTTTTCTTTGAATGAGAAACCACTTTGAGAACATGTTTGTGCTTTCTTTTTGCATGATCAAGTTGATGTTTTTGGTTGAGATTTTTCTTATCTTGCTTGCTTCCCAAGCCTATTCTCCCATCTTCATCTTGATCATGGCTTCTTCTTTGAGATTTGGTGTTTACCTTTTGAGATTAGTGATTGATGCATGAATGGTTGTAGGAGTTGTAACTTCTCCCATTTCATCTCACTTTCTCTTTGACTTGTTTAAGTCATTTTGGCTTCATCTTTGTTTGCTTTGCATCTTTTGCATCTTGCATATCATGTTTGCATATTCTCTTGACTTGTTTAAGTCATCTTCATCTATTTCTTTCATCTCACTTGTGATTGATTTATCTTGAGTTTACTTGGTTTCTTTGCCATGATTCCTTAGGATTCCTAGTCCCATTTGTTTAAGATGGGAGTAGGAGAGACATTAAGTGTTCAATCCAAGCATGATAACATTAGGATAGCATTTTTCCCTCTTAATCTCAATCATAGGATCACATTGCATGATAACATTAGGGTTGATTAGTTTCCCCTTAGAGTTCGTGTCTTCTCTTCTCATCTCAAACATCTTCAAAACATCTAATAAAGGATGATAAGTGTTGTATGCTACGAGCCTTAAGTACTTGGGGAGTGATGGTTGAGGGGCTTCCTCTCAACTGTTTAGAGTGTTTAGCGTATGCCCTTTGGATGATATGCGACACATTCGCTCTCAAGTCATAGTCTTTAGTGCAACATGAGTTACAAACTTAACTCAATTCACTTCTTCTCTTAAAAGACACAAACAAAACATCAAAACCTTTTTATCCTTCAGAATTAATTGAAAATCATTTTCAGAAAGAGTGTTGTTAACTCTTGGTTCTACAGCAAACAGGTAACGCCTAAGTCTCCAATGGTCAAGCAGCAATACACCTAACTGCCAAAACAAAGGTTTAACCCTACTCAGTTAAAGCACTTGAACCAACCTGTGGTCGTGTTAGTCCGAACTACGTTTGCTCTGATTTCTCGTACTAGACGAGGATACGTAGGCACAAGACGGCGATGTCTTGGTAAGCAACCTTCCCCGCCTTCACCCGTAGTTTTCCGAACTACGTTGACTCTGACTTTCCCATTGCACGAGGGAGTACGTAGGCATAGAGCGGCGATGCTCTATCGAGTCTCTTTTCTTTTGTCCCTGCGACCGACCTTATAGATTAACACCCTTTTAGATAGACAACAAGCGTGGATCCCGTTGAGTACAACGGACGTGAGGGGTGCTCATACCTTCCACTTGCCTAACCGACTCCCGAACCCAAGATTTGGTTGCGATGACCTGTCTTTTCCCTTTTTCGTAGGTTTTCTCTGATAGTTTCCTTTCCCTCTTTTTGGGATAAATAACAAACGGTGGTGACTCTTCTGTTCTTGCCGGCCCCTCTTCGCAGTGGTGCGACAGATACACCCTTCGCTGATGTCGTCATCGGTGACACAGGCTACGGCTCTGGGACTGGGTCCTATGGCGTGGGCGTAGAGGTGCTAGTAGCGGCTTGTAGGAGGCACTTGAGCACTTAGGCATGATGCATCCGAGCAATTCAGTTATACGCGGTGTATTGAGACGACACTCCAGCGGGCGGCCTTCGACCTAGATCACTATTGCTCTCTTTTTGGTTGATGCATGCATTTGAATTTTGAATTCAAAAAGAAGCAACCCTTTGTTTGAATGCTTGAAAACAATGCAACTTTTAGTGAAAATACTGTTAAAAGGTGTTGTTTCATCAATTGTCGCAAACTTGTGAAACAACACATACATGACCTATAAAACTTTCATTTCAAATTCATAAAACTATATCACAAAACTTAATATAAGGCTAAAAACTATTTCGCCGGTCTTGTGCAGATATAAGACTGAATTATTCTAGGTATTCCTGCGTTCCAACTCTAAGACATATTTGAGAATGTTTGAAATACTTTTAAAGAAAGTGATTTCCTCAACGATTAAAGTCTGAATGCATTCATGATTCAATCTTAAGAGTTTATCTAACAATATTAATTTAAAAAATAATGAAAACATTGAAGTTGTACTAAAATAATTATATTCAGAAAGTTAATATTCTTATATATATATATATATATATATATATATATATATATATATATATATATATATATATATATATATATATATATATATATATATATATATATATATATATATATATATATATATATATATATATATATATATATATATATATATATATATATATATATATATATATATATATATATATATATATATATATATATATATATATATATATATATATATATATATATATATATATATATATATATATATATATATATATATATATATATATATATATATATATATATATATATATATATATATATATATATATATATATATATATATATATATATATATATATATATATATATATATATATATATATATATATATATATATATATATATATATATATATATATATATATATATATATATATATATATATATATATATATATATATATATATATATATATATATATATATATATATATATATATATATATATATATATATATATATATATATATATGTTATTAACATGATTTATAAAAGTGTTTGAATTAATAATAAATTTTTAGCCAAAATAACCTTTTTGGTCCCTTAACTTTAACTCGGGGTCCACTTTGGTCTCTTATCTTTAAAAAGTGCCAAGTTGGTCCCTTAACTTTTAAAATGGTGTCACGTTTATCCTTTCGTCTGTTGCCGTTAGTTTGAGTTTGAAAAAATTGCCACGTTTGTCCATGTGGAGTGCTGAGGTGAGAGTGAAGTGAAGTGGAGTGCTGAGGTGGAAGTGAAGTGAAGTGTCTTAGTGGAAGATTGAAGAAGAAGAAGAAGAAGGAACGGTTGAAGAGTGAAGACGATTCTGGTGTTCATTACCCACCATTACCCAGAAGAATAAGGAACGATTGAAGAGTGAAGACCTGGTTTTTTATTGAGGATTGAAGACGATTCAAGAGCCAATCTCAAAAGGTTAGGTCATTTCTCTCTGATTTAGGGTTCTCTGATTTAGGGTTCTCTGATTTAAACGTTAATTACTTATATGGTATGATTAGGTATTATGGATGAATACATAACTCTGAAAATTCATCATAGTGGTGAGTTCACAGATGAAGTTTGGTTCATATTTGAAAATTCATCATAGTGGTGAGTTTACAAGGACCCTCAATTTGGGATGAACCAACTTGTTGATGACAATGATGCTTTAGAAGGATAGCTGGACTTGGTTTTTAGAGCTGTTAATTGATGACCTTGGAGGCAAAGATGAATGCCTGACTTACACCTTCATCTCAGACCAACAAAAGGCAAATTTTTCATTTATTCTTATGTTGTTTTTCATCTCATACCAAATATGCTATTATATACCAAATATGATGTTATATGTATCTTGTTGTTTATAGGTATCTTGCTGTTATATACCAAACTTAAGTGTGTTGCTGTTATATACCAAATATCCTGTTATATACCAAACTTAAATGTGTTGCTGTTATATACCAAATATAATCCAAACTGTTATATGTATGTTGTTGCTATAGACTAAACTGTTATATACCAAATATGAACCAAACTTATGTATGCTGTTATAAATATGCTGCTATATACCAAACTTAAGTGTGTTGCTGTTATATACCAAATATGAACCAAACTTATGTATGATGTTATAAATATGCTGCTATATACCAAACTTAAGTGTGTTGCTGTTATATACCAAATATGAACCAAACTTATGTATGTTGTTATAAATATGCTGCTATATACCAAACTCAGGTGTGCTGTTGTTATATACCAAATATGAACCAAACTTATGTATGCTGTTATAAATATGCTGCTATATACCAAACTTAAGTGTGCTGCTGTTATATACCAAATATGAACCAAACTTATGTATGCTGTTATAAATATGCTGCTATATACCAAACTTAAGTGTGTTGTTGTTATATTCAAACTTATATGATACGTTGTATGTTATTGCAGGGCCTGTTCAACAGCATACAAACTCCAACTCAATCAAACTCCAACTCAGACTGTTCAACAAACTAGTCAACACACTCCTACTTCAACTCATACTCCATCTCAGCCTACTCAACAATCTTGCCAAGCATCTCAGCCAAGCAAGACACAAAAGCTGTCTGTAAGGAAGCCAACAAGACCTTTTGTGCCACCTGGTCCTACAACTAGGTTGAGTGCTGCGAAGAATGTTGTTGGCCCAGTAACAAGGAGGTCTACTCCAACAAAGAGGACCACGCCAAAGAAGAAACTCTAAGTTGTGGAACATGTTTAGTTACCTAGAACAAGTTTATGTATTGTATTGATGTCATTTTGGAACAAGTCTATTACATTCTATTGTTGTTGTAATGAACAAGTTTATGTGTTATAATTTGAACAAGTTTATAATTTGAACAAGTTTATAATTTGAACATAGTCTATTACATTCTACTGTTGTTGTAATGAACACTGATTTTATCTTCAGTGTATATACCCCCACGAGTATATAGTGTAAGCAGCTTCAATAAGCATATACCCCCACGGGTATATAGTGAAAGTATCTTGCTCGTCAAACTTGTATGAGTTGTCTTCATCAAAACATAGAAGGCTTTGAATCTTGATTCCACATCTACTGCTGTCATGAACAAGTTTATAATTTGAACATGTTGTACTCTACTGCTATCATGAACAAGTTCTATAGTTGTTGTATTTTACTGTTGTCATGAACATGTTGTTTTGGAAAGTATTACAGGTTTATGAAATGAACCAAATAGGCTGTTATGTTGTTATGCTGCTATATACCAAATAGGTTGTCATGAACATGTTGTATTTTACTGCTGTTATGCTGCTATATACCAAATAGGTTGTCATGAACATGTTGTATTTTACTGTTGTTATGCTGCTATATACCAAATAGGTTGTCATGAACATGTTGTATTTTACTGTTGTTATGCTGCTATATACCAAATAGGCTGTCATGAACATGTTGTATTTTACTGTTGTTATGCTGCTATAGGCTGTCATGAACATGTTGTATTTTACTGTTGTTATGTTGCTATATACCAAATAGGTATTATGAAATATATACCAAAACTGTTATGCTAAAAGCAGTCCAAACTGGATAAAACACATTGTTCAAACTGTTATATGTATGTTGCTTTATGTATAACCAAAATTGTTATATGTATAACAAAAAATAGGTAAAACACTTTAACCTAAAAGCAGAACCTAAAAGTAGTCCAAACTGTTATATGTATGTTGCTTTATGTATGCTGCTGTTATATACCAAATTGTTTTATACCAAATACAATCCAAACTGTTATATACCAAACATAGAAAACACATTGACAGACCAAAACTGTTATATATCAAACATAAAAACACTTTGACATGATATAATCCAAAAATGTTATATTCATTCATGTTGAACTGCAAAAACTGAAATTAACTAAACTGATACAATCCATATATTAAAATCCAACTATTACATTCATGTTGAAGTCATACAAACTTTAACTAAACATAATACTTCCAAACAAACCGTAATAACCTAACTACCCCTAACAACTAATACAATGATAATCATCACAAACATCAAATTCAAAATCTTTTTCCACTTCATGATATTCTTCATTTCACTTTCAAGTTTCATTAGCTTTTTCCCTAATTCTTCATTCTCCATTGTTGCCTTTTCAATGTCCTTTTTTGCTTCAGCAAGTCCCTTAGTTACCACACCCAGCCTATGCATCCAAAATTGCTCATTCTCATCACCCACCTCCTCATAAAACCAATCAAAGAAGCCACAACTAACTTGCATACCTCCCTGTAAGATTCATTGTTTAGAGGATGATGAATAATAAACAGAAACATCAAAAAACAGAAACAGAAATTTACACTATATACCCGTGGGGGTATATGCTTATTGAAGCTGCTTACACTATATACCCGTGGGGGTATATACACTGAAACCATAACTTTACACAGAGAATAAAACCATAACTTCAACAGAGAACAAAACCATAACTTCAACAGAGAACAAAACCAGCTTGCATACCTTATAATTTGGACAACCCCAAAAAAATTTCCCATATTCTTAACAGTAGTTGCCCTTTGAAGAATAGCCATGTCTCCACAATGGTACATGGGCTTCCATTGTGACCGACTACAAATATCTGAATCCCGACTTTTCGTTTTTGACATGGAAGAGGAACATCCAGATTTCATGCTTGCCCTAGATTAGTTAACGGATTCGTGATTAGGATTGGGGTTTGGGATTAGGGATTTCAACAGAAGGAGGAGAGAGAACGCAGACACATCATGAACAAGATTGTCATCTCAACTGCCAGCTATACAAAACAAACGGACGTTTGGGGGCAACTGACGGTGTGGACTAAAATGACACCATTTTAAAAGTTAAGGGACCAACTTGCCACTTTTTAAAGATAAGGGACCAAAGTGGACTCCGAGTTAAAGTTAAAGGACCAAAAAAGTTATTTTGTCAAATTTTTATCTATTTATAAAAATAACACGGTCTTTTAAAATATTTTGATCAACAGTTATGTTTATTCATATAAAATTATTTTTGTTTTGGTTCTGTTTATAAAAAATTGGATCTACAATAAAAAATTTCTTATAAATAAAAAATTATCGTATACAAATATATTTGTATTAATAATACACTTTTTTTAATTTACAAAAATATTTATATAGTTGATTTTTTCTTGTTTATGAAAATATATGTATCAACAATAATTTTTTTTATTTATAAAAATATTTGTATTAATAATATGTAATCAAATCATTATTCATTTTAATGTGTTGAAGGTACTATAACACCTATAGTCATGATATAAACCCGACATGGCCTGCACCTTCTTCTTCTCAAGCTGGCACACAATTAGGCCTGCGCAAACGTCACTATAGTAAGCTGGAGGAAATTATAAAAATCAAACTTTGTGCTAATGTCAAGTGTGAACTCACATCTATGGATTATCCATACTATCTTGCAAAATTGATAGAATAGAGATATCAAAGAGGCTAGTTGAATCAGAGTAAATCTTTCATCTAAAGTAAGTCAAAAACTTTTAGAAGCACATAAATGTAGTATTATAAATTAGTGAAGATATATAGTCTTGCATTTCAATAAAGAAAATAAGGTACAAATTTTTTTGTTATTTGGATGAAACTTAAAAGATAGGGAAATTAACGATTTAGATAGAATAATAGTTTTGAATAGAACATGACAAAAGTTGATTCATATAACCGAACTTATTTAATGAGATAATGTTTAAATATTGTTATTGTTGGAAGAACTTGAAAGATCTTTAAACATAAGTAAAGAAAACCGTGTACAATTTTTTTTAATATTTGGATTCAACTTTAAATATCTTGAAAATCAATTCTACTTCTATAAAATGATTTTTGACTCTTCCTAAAGATGGAATTAAACATACAATCTTAATGGAGCTTTACCCGTTGGTTTTATTATAGCAGAGAGATTAAGAAAATGAGAATTACTGTATTTTTATTCATTGACAGTCAAAACACTTATAGTGTTTTCAAAAGTAAAACTAACCACCACCACATTAGGAACATGGGGTAACTGAATAGACTTCCTCCTAAAATTTAGGATCTACTAATTGACTAAAACAAAGCTGAAACAATAATGATAAATAAAAAACTTAATGCAGTCCAAAAGAAAATAATTAACACTCCTCCTTGCTTTAGGATCTGCAAACTCCAATTTTCTGCCTCAATAGCTCAAACTTGCTGACAGGAAGTGGCTTTGTGAACAAATCTGCCCATTGATCTTCTGACCTGCAATAAATCAAAGTCACTTCTCCATTTTGTTGCATCTCTCTTAAGAAGTAGAGCTTGATGTTAAAATGTTTAGTCTTTCCATGACACACTGGATCCTTTGAAATTGCAATTGCTGCCTGGTTGTCGATAAACACTTCTGTCTTATAATTCTGTTGGAGATGTAAGTCACATAAGATCTTTTTCAGCCACAAAACTTGATTTACAGCTGTTGTTGCTGCTATGAATTCAGATTTTGCAGTGGATTGTGCTACTGTCTCCTGCTTCTTTGTGCACCATGAAAAAACTCCTGAGCCTAGACTGAAACAATATCCTGAAGTGCTCTTCATATCATCAATAGATCCAACCCAGTCACTATCAGAGAATCCACATAACTTGAAATTTTGACAGCTCTCAAACTTGACACCATAATTAACAGTACCTTAAATATATCTCAATACCCTTCTTGCTGCCTTTAAATGCATTTCACTAGCACAATGCATAAATCGAGAGAGAAGACTTACAACAAATAGAATGTTCGGCCTTGTTGCAGTGAGATACATTAAACATCCAATCAAGCTCCTATAATAGCCTTCATCAACTTTGTCAATACCATCTTCCTTGCTCAGCTTCTCCTTAACCGCTTTGCACTCCTCCATTTGAATTTTTTTTAAGATTTCCTTAGCATATTTTTTTTGACATATGAACACATCATCCTCATTTTGTTTGATATCAATTCCAAGAAAATAAGACATAAGACCAAGATCTGTCATTTCAAAAACTTGCATCATTTCTTGTTTGAATTCTTCAACCAACCTTGTATCATCTCCAGTCACTAAAAGATCATCAACATAGAGGGAAACTATGAGAAAAAATTTTCCCTTATGTTTTACATAAAGAGTGGCCTCAGATAAGCTTTTCACAAAGCCTATGCTCAATAGGTGTTCATTTATCCTACTGTACCAAGCTCTTAGTGCTTGTTTTAATCCATAGAGGTCTTTTTTGAGTAGATAAACTTTATCTTCTTCACCATGCATAACAAATCCCTCTGGCTCCTCCATATATATCTCTTCTTGTAAAACTCGATTTAAAAAGGCTAATTTGACATCTAACTGGAATACTTTCCAGCCTTGTTGAGCAGCAACTGCTAACACCAATCTAATTGTATCTAATCTGAACATTGGTGCAAAAGTGTCAGAATAATCAACACCAAAATTTTGTGCATACCCTTTTACTACAAGTCTGGCCTTGTATTTATTGATAGAGCAATCTGCATTAAGCTTTGTTCTAAAAACCCATTTTACTCCAATAAATTTTCTATCTTGAGGCTTGTCAACCAGCTCCCATGTGTTGTTTTTTTGAATCATTGAAATCTCATCTTCCATTGCCTTTTTCCATTTTGGATCCTTAAGTGCTTCCTCACAACAACTAGGTTCACATACTGCTACATTGCATCTTTGATAAATGTCTGACAACAGCCTTGTGCCTCTAATAGGAGGGTCATCTTCTAATTCATCCTGATACAACTCTGTTGTTTGGTTTCTGCCATAATCATCTTCAATATTGTTAAAAAAATCCAATTGTTTTTTGTGGGTTTTTCCAATTCCATTGTTGATCTTCATTGAAATGCACATCCCTAGTAACAGTCAACTTTCTAGTTTGAGGATGATATACTTTGTAGGCTTTTGAAACAGAACTATAACCCACAAAAATACCTGAAATTGCTTTCTTGTCAAGCTTGTCGCGCTTAACCTGTGGAACATGTGCAAAACAAACACAACCAAACACTTTAAGAAAGGTTAGTGAAGGCTTATATCCATACCAAGCCTCAAAAGGAGTTTTGTCTTTCAAAGCCTTGGATGGAAGTCGATTTTGAAGAAAAACGGTTGTGTTTGCCGCTTCGGCCCAAAATTCTTTAGGCAATTTCTTCTCATGCAGCATGCATCTGGCCATCTCCATTACTGATCTATTTTTCCTTTCACTAACTCCATTTTGCTATGGAGTGTATGGGGTTGTGAGTTGATGTACAATACCAGCTTCTTCACAAAATAGATTAAATTGTGTTGAGGTGTACTCCTTCTCATTATCTGATCTTAGAAATTGTATCTTGCAACCACTTTGAGTTTCCACCATATTCTTGAACATTCCAAAGACTCCAGCCACTTCATGCTTGAATTTCAAGAAAAAAAATCCAACACATTCTTGTAAAATCATCTATGAAAAGAATAAAGTGTAGACTACCTTGTAACGATGGAGTTCTTTGAGGTCTTGCCATATCAGTGTGAATGAGTTGCAACTTTTGAGAGGCTCTCCAAACTGTTTTGGGAAATGACACTTTGTTTTGTTTATCAAATTGACAAGAATTACAATTTGGCAAATGATCAGAAAGTACTGGTAGACCTTCAATCAAATCTTTCCTCTTCATGTTCATCATCCTTTGAATATGACAATGACCAAGTCGCTTATGCCAAAGTTCAGTGGGACTGACTTGAGTGATGTAAGTTGTCTGCTCCTCCATAATTGGATCAAATGAGAAGCTTTTACCTCTCATTTTTACCTTTAAAATCTCCTGACCGGTAGTGTCAAAGATAAGACAATGTTGATTTTCGAAAAGAACTTTAAATCCCTTTTCTAACAATTGACCCATACTAAGCAGATTTTGGTCAATGTCAGATACATACAAAACATATGAGATTGGTTTCATACCTGAGCTAGTTGAAATTACAATGGTTCCTTTTCCTTTTGTAGAAATATAGTCACCATTCCCAATTCTGACTTTTGAGAATTCTACAGGCTTCAAATCCTTGAAGAGAGTTTTATCATATGTCATGTGGTTTGTACAACCACTATCAATCAGCCAGCATTCAGAACTACTCCTTGCTGAGAAGCATGTTGCCACAAAAATTTGATCTTCTTCATCTTGCTCTACAACCTTGGCATTGGCTTCATGTTGTTGAAATTTGCCTTTGCAAATTACAGCTTCATGTCCAAGCTGATTGAACTTGTTGCACTTTGCATCTGGTCTTCTCCAACATCTGAACGGTGGGTGACCCATTTTGCCACAATGCTCATAAGGTGGGTAGTTTTTCTTTTTACCTTTGTCTTTGCTTTGGCTGCTTTGACTACTTCCAACTTCATGATGTTTGGCTGGTAAAGCACCTTCAACCATGTGATCGTGTCTTATAAGCCTTCACTGCTCTTGGGCCTGCAAGGCATGTAACACTCCTGCTAAGGTGATTTTTGGCAGATCCTTTGTATTCTCCAAAGTAGTTATTGATGCTTTGTATCTCTCTGGAACTGTAACTAGAATTTTTTCCAAAATTCTAGAATCAATGAATTCAGTGTCGAGTAATCTAACCTTGTTCGCAATGGAAAGCAACCTGTCAGAGTATTCTTTGATTGTCTCAGAATTTTTCATTCTCTGCATCTCTAATTCCCTCATCAAGTTAAGCACTTGCATGCCTCGAACTCTCTCATCCCCTGCGTATTCTTCCTTTAAGTAGTCCCAAATTGCTTTTGGTGTTTTGAGAGTCATGATTCTGGTGAAGATTATTGATGAAAACCAGTAAAAGACATGATCTTGCCTTTGCCTTCTTGGTTTTTTTCTCCTTGTGCAATTTTATTTGAGCCATGGTAGGATTGTTTGGCAGCGGAGGAATTTCATAATCCTCTTCCACTACTTCCCAAAGGTCCAACGCCTCCAAATAAGACTCCATTTCAACTGCCCAAAGGTCATAGTTGTCTCCACCAAAGGTGGGCGGAGCAATTCGTGAGAAACTTGCTTCACCTTCCATTTTCATAGGCCCGTAAGAAGAAAGCTCTGATACCAATTATTGGTTTTATTATAGCAGAGAGATTGAGAAAATGGGCTACTGTATTTTTATTCATTGACAATCAAAACACTCCTAGTGTTTTAAAAAGTAAAACTAACCACCACCAAATTAGGAACATGGGGTAACCGACTAGACTTGCTCCTAAAATTTAAGATCCACTAATTGACTAAAACAAAACTGAAACAATAATAATAAATAAATAACTTAATGCAGTCTAAAAGCAAATAATTAACACTACCATTAGCATTATGCACATCTACCAATGCAACTGGGAGAAATAAAAAAAGTATATTGCAGAAGCTAGATGATAACAAATTTGAATTATACAGAAAAATCATTTAGATCAATTACAAAAGAAAATCAAATGCAAATTGAAATAAACAAAAACAAAGTCTGAACCACAATTCAAAAGGCTTTTTTATAGATCATATTAATAATCTTAAGAGTAAGATTACAAAATGTAAAAAGAAACTGAAATATTATAAAATTAAAAACAAAAATCACTGTCTAAAGATTCTTATTAAGTATAAACAATGATTAACTAAGTAAAATAAATAATTATAGATCATATTAGTACCTAAACCTATAGTGTATATGAATTAGTAAATTGAACTTCAAAATGAGAAACTAAATAGAAAATCAAGTGCAATGATTTAATTTTCGGTTACCTGTACATAACTCTTAACTTTGTTAATCCATTCTTGGATTGATTTAATTGCAATAAACTCCAAGTTTACGATTAGAGATTGATTAATACATAACTAATGGATTACTTTAGTTAACTCTAGATCATTTAAATAATGATGTAAATCAAATACTCAGATGATAACGAAACATATTGAATCATCTTAGATCAGAAAAACTTTTTTCAAATACTTAAGGATTAAGAAATTCATATCCTTAACTTTTGAATTGCTTAGAATCAATCAAAAGACTAATTTTGAGACCAAATTTTAAGCAAGAATATCTAGATGACGCGGTCTAGAAGGAGAGATTGAATAGACCTAACCCCTTTTAAACGAAATTCAAAAACATTTTCTTTTACGAAATTAGAGTTAAAAGCGCATAAGTAAAATTTAACAAGCTGGAGCAAAAAAACAGTGGATGGATTCAAAAGTGATATGTTTCCTTATTATCATAAGAACAATGATTAATTCAATATCATAAACAACTAAGAAACTTGAATTTATATTTATGGATGTAAATGGATTTCCATGAGGATGGATACTATAATATATGTATCCGCCCCGTTAGATAAATACGATATCCATATCCACCCATATCCATGCGAATATCCGTTAAATGGATAATTCGCGGGTTTTACGATATCCACAGATATTTACAGATATCCATGGATAATATTTTTTTATAAAAAATATTTTTAACTTCTTTTAAAGACACAAAAAGTTATTACCACATAGCATCCGTACAATTCGCTCTTAATTTAATAATAAAATTTTATCACATTAATTTTCTTTGTGTTCACCAAAACATAATTAGATCCAAACATAATATCTACATATTTAATTTTTAACCAAACAAATAAAAGATTTATGATAGTGAGTTACAATGGAATATCAGACGACAGATGAGTAGGAATTGAGACACTGGTTTGACAAAGGAATGACGATATTAGTTGGTTTAACTGTGAAATTGATGAAATGGGGTATGAAGTATCAGAAAGTTTAAATATTAAATGACCAATAGAATTTGAATGAAAAGTGATATTCAAAGAAAATTTCAAAAAAGAAAGAAGTATAAGAAGACTATTTTTGTTTAGAAGATAAAAAGATAAGGTATAATAAACTAATGATATTTAAAAAAAATATATAATTTATAAATGGATATAGATTTCTGAGGGTATAGATATCATTAAACTCATATGCATATCTATTAACAAATGGGTATTTAAATATCCATTTATTTTATCCGTGGATATCCATTAAGCTACCCGCCCCATATTCATGATGGACTTTATCCACAGATATCCGCGGCTTTTGAAAAAGGAGCACGATTGTACCAATTAATTTCATTTCTTTTAAGTGTAGAGTGAGTTATCAAGTGATGAACAAATGAATCCTAACTTTTGCAAGAACACTATGAAATCCTATACACGATTGATACATAGCAATTGATTGAATGAAAACATTCTATATAAGTGCATAAACATGTTGGTAACTTAAAATATCAAAAATGATGCATGTTTCATGGAGTTTGGGAAGTTCAAACTTATCTGTGCAAGAGGAAATCGAATCCTCAATTGTAGGTGTTACCGATGTGAAATGATGACCTGGACAACTTCCCTAGACCTTAAGGAATGTGTTGTTGTGTTTAGAATGGTTGAAAACCTTCTGGATTGGTGGGCTCGAATCCAACTGCAGCTTGCTTGGGATGAACTATGATCTTGATGATTTTGATGTTACAGATGATGTTTGAGTGTTTAGATCACTCATATATGATGTATGTGAGGTGTTTGAATCATCAGTTTGTACTGGGTTGCTATCTATTTAAAAATTTGATTCTCACTTCTTAAGGTTTTGAAATTTTGAAGTTAAGAGTGAAATGAGAGAAAACATGTGTTGTGATGTTTTAGAGTGTCTTAAACAATCAGAAATGGCTCCTATTTATAGGAGGAAAGGTTTGTTTTGGAAAGAATAGTGTTGGACGAGAGGTAACTCTATTATCCAATGGATATCGCTAGGTAGCCATTGACTTGAATGCTAAGGCAACCAAGTCTCATCTTATCTTGACTCCAACCAAATTTGCAGGTTTAAACACTCATGTTTCTTGACTTATTTGGACTGGTATGGCTTGGTTCATGCCACCTTTATGCATTGCATTAATGCTTGAAAACAAAACTTAAGTTCTCACTTGATCATGATGGTTTTCACATGCTAAGAGATAAGCCCTTGACTCCTTGGCCTTATGGTTCAGATTCCTCATCATTTATGTTGATATTGGACAAAAATCCAATGATGTAAGTGTCCAAAACTGGCTTTAAAAATCGTGGGATGAAAGTTATGTGCCAAATGCTGTCAAAAACCAGTTTGCATCAAGACATGTTGTGAGGTTCATAACTTCTTGCTCAAGTTGAACCAATGGATGTTCTTGTACTTTTTGGAAAGTTTGTATATCATACTTCAGCTTTGATGTTTGTATTTGGTATTGATTCATCATGGATCATAATGAAAAATGCCTCCAAAGTTGGGGAAAACACGAGGCAGATTCTGCCTAGAAAATCCTAAGCGTCAAAGTTCAAAATCTCATGAAACCCTAACTTTAATGCTTCATATCTCAAAATCCAAGTATTTTATGGGGTTACTTATGCTTTGAAATCTTTTTGTATGTAAGAATATCTACTATTTGAGCTTTGGATGAAAAAAGTTTGTTTGGATCACAAGTTATGGCCTTGCAAAATTGGGTAAAAATCAAGTTCCTTCCATAATTTAGAGAAATTTCAAGTTTCTCAAGGTTGCCCTTTTTTAAAGTAATCTCACTTTTCTTAATTTTTCTTGATTTATCATGATCCAAATCACAAGTTAATATTGTTCTTTCCTTAAAGAGGCCATGTTTGCCAAAAAAATCCCAAAAGTCAAACTTGGTTTTGATCACAGTTGACATTTTATATTAGATGAAACTTGAACTTTGTGATCCTTTATGAGATCAAGTCCTTGGGGTAAATTGAACCTAATCGATGGATTTTGAGTGTCTTGAATTATGTCCCAAGGTTTGAGATCATATTTTGGTCAAAATTCAAAGGTATGGTTGACTTTTTCTCACAAACCCTAGTTTGTGGTCCAGATGAATTCGAAACCTTGTATTGCTTATGAATCAAGTTATTTGAATCAATCCAATCTTGTGAATGGATCAATATGATGTATTTTAGGTCCTTGAAACATATCTTGAGGTCTTGGATCATGCCTTACTTCAAAAGTCAACCTAGGGGTTGAATTAGGTCAAAACCCTAATTCTTGATTTTTGATAGATGCAACCCTTGTGGCTATTTTAAAATTATGAATGGACTTATGAGGATCTTTTTATCTTCTTGAAACATATATTGAAGTATTGGCTCATGCCTAGATGAATATTTCTCTTTGGAAGTCTTGGTCGATTAAAACCCTAATTTGGTGACACCGATGGTCTTGAGGCATGATTAACTTGGAATGATGCAATCTTATGCTAAATTCTTGATGGGGAGGATCTATTGATCCTTCATGGATGTTTGAGAGGCTTGAAAAGTTGAAGGTCATGTCAATTCTTGATTGATCCTTTGCCTGAATGCTCTAAGAGGGCTCAAACCCCTAATTTTTAGTCAAGGTGAATACTCAACAATCCTTGAAAAGATTGGTGACGTATGAAAGTACATCCATATTATGGTGATAATTGGCACAATGATATGAAGTATTGTGGTCAAAATTTTTAATTTGATGTTGTTCATGGAACAACATTTCTAACTGGCTCCATGATTGGACAGAATAGGGAGGGAGAATTGTGAACCAAGTAATGGTTTTCTTGGTTAGAGAACTTGGGAAGTATTTCAACTTCAGATTCTCGTTATTTGCTAAATCATAAGCCTCGGTTTGATACCAGGCGACATGTTCTATTGTTGAATCATTCGTGTTTTCAACGAACTTAGTAAACTTTGGGACCTTCAATTTCTTAGGTAACTCTGACTGTCGAATGTATTTTGACAATGGGGAGACAAAGTTCGTTCAATGGAGTCCCATATTAAGGCCATTTTGAGCCAAAATTTGTTCGACCACGTTTGTTATATTGTTTTTTGCTGCAAAATTATTTAGCTGGACTTGTCTGAGTACTTGGTTCGCATTCTAATTTCTCTGAACTATCAGAGGTCTAGGGTTGTGTTGTTCTATTTGCTCCTTATTCAAGGGAGGATCCTGTTGCAACCCTTGATTTTGGGCCACAGTATCCTGTATTTTTGCATTCTCAAGGGTTTTGACTGCCCTAACATTAGATATATGTGGAGTCGGTCGAAATTGCATTTGGGGCGTGCAAAGAAATCAGCTATGATCCCCATTTGGCTTGCTAATACTTCATAAGTTTGGTTTGTATTGGCAACACATTGTCACTAATTCTAGATTGCTCTCATCCATCTGATGCCTCATAGCCATCATAGAAGTTGTATTCAAAGACGACATATTCTGAGGGATATAATTTATCCCTCCTGTTCATTCCACATTATTGATGGTCGACGCTAAGGCGTTATAGGGATTATATAATGGCGTTGTGGCCATAACATTGTCCCTGAAGATTGACATATTCGGTTGTAGGTTAGCCATCATAGATGTTGGCATACCATAAGGGTAATCTCTAGCAGGGAGTGACATTGAGAACCCAAACAAAGTTCTCGCAAGTGCGGGATTATTAAGAGAATTTCCTTCCTGTTATAGGGGTGTAGCCCTCTGGGATAACATCGTTGTGACCATTGTCGCTAATGCCCCTAGAGCAGTCATTGTAACTGGTGTTGAAAGAACTGGCTTCTCAGCCGTCGACATGACCGGTTGTAGCACTACATCTTGAGAATTATTCTGGGGATTAATGTTATCTGCAAGAGGACGAGACATATTAGACAAAGCCTTACCACTCATTAATTGCATACAAAATGCCTAGAAGAAACTCTTAAGAATAGAATACTATTTTCAAACATCAAGAAAACGAAGAAATCTATAACCAAATAGGAAATTTAGCACAGGTCCCACTGGGTCTGCCAATTTGTTAACACTAAAAAATGGTAAATAACCGCTGGTCTCCAAGAATAGGTGTTACTTGTAGGATCAACCAGTAAATCCTAGGACATAGTGCCAAATAACCTCTTGTTATGGATTTTTCTTGTATTTAAAATGGTTGTCTACGATTTGGTCGAAGGATAAGGTTTCGCGTAAGATTGTGCAAGAACTTCGACTATTGCAAGAAGAAAATACACTAGAAACAACAATACTGGAAGTACTGAATAAAAATAAAGGCTTGAAAGAAATTGAAAGTGATTAACATGAATAAAGTGAAGATTGAACAAAATTAAAAACTTAGCATTGAAATTAAATTATGGTGATTCATTTTCTCTTACATTCGCCTGTTTCTCTTAGCGCTGATACTTTGAGTTTTCAATGAGATTTTTGTAATACAATGAACACCCCCTTATTCAAACAATGAACTACTATATATATGTGTGGGGGGGGGGGGGGCGTGTTCGTGTGTGTCTGTCTCTGTGTGTGTGTGTGTGTGTGTGTGTGTGTGTGTGGGCGCGTGTTCGTGTGTGTATGTGTGTGTGTGTGTGTATATATATATATATATATATATCTGTGTGTGTGTGTGTGTGTATATACACACATACACAAGTGTAAAATAACTACCCACAATGTTCTTATTCTCTTAATTCGCCACGTGAAGCTCTGCATCCAATCTATCTTCAGACTTCCTCCACGTGTCTCTTTAGAAAAAGAACGTGACGCGCTCAGTTAACAGCTCCGTCGACCAACCTGTTGTCGTAGTAAGACCTGCTTGGTCGTGGTATATTGGTGTCAAGATGCTTCTTGCAATAATCAAAATTTCTATAAGTCCAAGACTGTGGTGGAACCAAAACTCTTTCGAAACTACCCTTGTTTGCTAGATTTTTTACATTGGTCGAAAATCCCAGCTAACACTATGTGTATATGTCAATGATTTACTGATTACGGGAAGCAATGAAGGTTATATTACCGAATCAAGGCTGATTTAATGAAGGAGTTTTAGATTACTAACATTGGTCTAATGACATACTTCTTTGGCATTGAGTTTCAAAAGTTCGAAAATAGACTGCTCGTGCATCAAAGGAGGCATGCAATTGAGATATTGAAGAAAAATTGAGCATTGTAATATGGTCATTATCTTTGGAGAACCAAGGTTGTAGTTGTCAAAGAATGAAGATGAGCAACAAATTAATCCAACGCAATATAAGGGGCCGATTGGATCATTGTTGTACTTGTGTAATACGAGGCTGAACTTGGCATATGGCATGGGCATAGTGAGCATATTTATGGGGAATCCAAATGCATCACACTTTGCAGCATTCAAGAGAATTTTGAGACACGTCAATGGTTTGATTGGCTGCGAAACTTTGTTTTCCGCAATGAACAAAGGTAGAAGCTGCAAGCTCGGTTATACCAACTCAAACTAGTGTGGAGATAAAGATGGTAGAAAATCCATTGATGGATACATTTTTAGAATGGATAAACACTAATCTCTTGGTGTTCTTAGAAGAAACCAATTGTGGTGCTCTCTTCTTGGGAGGCTGAGTACATTGCGACGTCTATGTGTGCGTGTCGAGATGTATGGTTAATGAATTTGATAAAGAAGTTGTGCAATGAAGAGAATGTAGTTGTGACTTTAATGATAGAAAATGATTTCGCAATAAACCTTGCCAAAAATCCCATTGCACATGGGAGAAACAAGTATGTATATGTGTGTGCGTGTGTGTGTGTGTGCGTGTGTGTGTGTGTGCGCACGCGCGTGCGTGCGTGTGTATGCGTGTGTGCGCGCGCGTGTGTGTGTGGTGGGGGGATTTCACTACTTGAGAGAGTTTGTGAGTGAAGAAAAATTGAATTTGAGGTATTGCAAAAGTGAAGATCAAGTGGCCGATTTGCTAATAAAGGAGTGTCAAATGAGTGCTCAAGAGGTTAAAGAAACACATGAGTATTGAAGACTTGGAAGACTATAGTTGAAGTGGTGTGTTGAAGAAAAAGAATCAAGTAGCGTTTAAGTTACATGTTTTGTTTAACCGACTACCATCCTAATCAGTATCAAAAGGATCAAACATATGCTACATGTAACTGGTAATAGATTTGGTGTAACCGATAACCACCTTTGGTAGAATTAGACACTTGCTTCGTGTAACCAATTATAAATTTTATGTTCTTGGTTACCGGCTCAAAATTTTTATTTTGTTATTAGTTGGTTAGTTGTACAATTGTGTATTGATATATAAATACCTTAATTTAGATTGTTAATAATAATGCCACTATTTTTATTCTATTCTCTCTAGGTCTCTCACTTTTTCTACATTTCCACACTTGCTCATCATTCTCTTGTGATTGGGTTAAACAATAATCACCCATGTCATCATCGTAGTCACTGTAATAGTCCATGGCAACATCAATGTCACCACGGTAGAAATTGTCATCGTCAAGGGACTCCGACTCCATGTTGTTGCCATCGTAGATATCATCTAATGAAATAAAACTTGAGGAAGGAATCGAAAATTAATGAAATGAGATAAGAGGGGAGAATTTGAGGAAGAATCGACTATCCAATGTCAAAGAAGGGAAGAAAATAGAGGGGGAATTAGGATTTTCAAGAGAGAGAAAAATGTGTGATGAATATAGAAAATATGTGAACGTATTGATACTGGAAATCACAAACCCTAAAAAAAAAATTATAATTTAACATTAGAAAAATGTTTAGTGATCGATTGATAAGGAAAGAAGATCGGATATATTTGCAATTTTTATATTTAAATTTTAAAAATATTTTAATGAAATAAAATGCTAAGTTAACCTATGGGTGAAATCTAATTCATCCACTTCATTAGGCTACCTACAGATATCCATTGAAATAATATGGTAGCTAAGAATTTACCTTACTCTTTTGTTTCAAACTCATAACAAATGGGATGAATTTAGTCTCTCCACAACGTTATATGACAATATTCAAAGAATCATCTTTAAGTTTTTAAAATTTTCAAAATAGAGATGAACTTAATCTCTCATATATTGAAACAATATTAGTGTTGCTTAAATTTTTAGAAATTTTGTATAACTCAGACAAACATTTTGAAACTCCTATAGTCACATATTAGCCGTCATAAAATTTAGATCATATATAATAATTAGTTTTGCACGCTCTATAAAATGATCATATTTATATTTAATATTTTTAATTTATACACTAACTTATAACAATTATTAATATTAATTACTTAAATTCCACCTATGGGACGTTGAAGTTCAATCCCAAGATAGAAACATGGTTCCTGGATCTAATGGTCAGGTCTAATCTATTAAACGAGACAATGGTGGTAGTCATAGCGGCTCTGTAATACAAATGAATGAGATTCTACAAACTCTGAAAACAAAAGAACATAGGGAGAATCCAAGAACAATGACAAAAAGTACACATTCCACTCCCGCTTCACATCATACTCGATTCTTATCTTATATACCAATAATCATTGAGCATTCTGTTTGGAAACCTATTGCCATGTGGGTGCTTCTTCTTGGTTCCTTGATTGTGCATCAGTTACTTCAACCAGAATCTCAAAGACAAATAGCAATATCTATATGAGTTTCTTCTTTGTAAAGTAGCTCTTGAGATACCAAAGTTGCAATGCCGAAACAGAAATGCAGAGACCAAGAGACATGATGCTAAACCATGCGACTCTAGCATTTGTTTTTTCACTCACCTCCCTCAGCTTTGCTTCCCTGTGGCAGAAAGTCCAACAAAAAATAAATTTTGAAATGCAATAATCAAGTATAATAGTTACTAGCAGCTATAGCATGCACAGGACTGTCTAATAGGGGGTGGTCCACTGAGTTTTAAACGTGACTCTTGATACAATGTTAAGAAGTGAAGATTGTCCGGTCATGCTCCTCTGACTTATAAAGTGTTCAACCTCCACTTTTCTAAACAATGTTGGACTTAGAACTCACACTTGTTTCTCACCACATTGTAAAGACATGTTCAGGTCATATATTGGCCGATGCGAGATTCTTAACATATTAATTTATATTCCATGTTAATGTGAAAGTGTTTTGCATGTGTATTCAATCATAGTCAATCTTTATGATACTTTGTTGTATTAGTTCTCAAAATGTCTCTTTAAATATCTATGTGATGAGCCATGATTCGATGTTGTTCCAGTCAACTTGAAGTTGAAGTCTGCTAAGGACAATGTAATTGTCTATTTCGTGTATGAAAATTTGTCACAGTTTTGTCTTTTGAAAAATCTGTTTCGTTGAACTGAGAAGTGTGAGTGTTGTATATAAATTACTCTTTTTAGTCTTGATTTCTAAATAATATGAGACTATTTTTCCGTACCGGAACAGCAACAGATGCAGATAATACAAGTAACAAAGTGTAAGAAAGTGACCATTCTTTTATAATATATCATTTTTCTTCTTTAGAAATATATATTTCTTCATACAGTTATTGTTTATGCTACATTATTGTATTTATTCAACTTTAGTGAAAACTGTGTTATGTTATTATTAGAAGTCAAATTTCCGATCCTTATGCAGTGAAACTAAAAACAAATTTAATCAAATTGAAATCACACTACAAAACTTACTTGTCCTTCAAGTAAGTTAGATATTGGTGGATGGCATCCACTATTCCTTCAAGCTTCAAGAGTTCAAGTCCAACACCCTTAAACCATACCAAAAGAACAAACAGATTAATAAACATTAATAAGACATGATATATAAGTGTACATGAATGGAGATTTGTATTCACCTCAATCTTTTCTTTCTTTGCAACAGAATCCCAATCCTTGGCCGCAATTCCAGTTTTCCAATCAAGGTTTACAGTTGCAGTTGCACCTTCTTGTTGATTTCCACCCATCCAAAAACACGCAACATAATTTCCACTTTCGGTAGTTGTAAACGCAAACTGCCCTTGTGTAACATTTTCATTATGGTGAAGGTTGTTTCCATAAGGAGAAGTTACCTGCACAAACATAACATGCCTCAAATTTAGTCCCTCCAATTTGCAAAATAGCTATTTAGTCCCTCGGAAAACAATCATTCAATTCAACTGATATGTGTTAGGAGAGTTAAATTAATGGAAACGACTGATGTAGAGTTCACTCTCTACACATCTGAGATTTCCATTCATTTATATTTATGAATTAATGTAAACAAGTTGCGGAACATTCTTTCTGCAAATCATTGTTGATTTAACCATAAGTTGAGAGTAAAATACCCTCCTATATAGATCAATATCTCTATCTTGGACTACCTTATCCTTATGTATTGAAAAATAAACTAAAATTGAGAAAATAAATATACTGCCTAGTTGAATTTATGACTCAAAAAACATGAATGGAAAAGTAAATTAAAAAAGGTGGTTAATTTGTGTGAAATTACCTTGGCGGAAATTGTTTGAAGCTGAGGAACTTCTTCAGTTACAACATAGTAATCAGCTAAAACGACAACGTGGGTTTGGATATCCTCAGATACGCACTTAGTTCCTGAACTCGGAATTGTCATCCACACAGCTTCTATTTTAAGAGACAGAGTTGTTAAGCATAATAACAATACTAGCAGAGTGATTTCACTTCCATCTCTGAACTTCATAACTTGACCTTATTAGAAGAAAACACTGTTTTTAGATCTAAGTTTTTTGAGAAATAGAATTCAATTTGGCACAGTGTTGGGTCTTGCTTTTTTTAGAGGTAACGTTTATTTTTTATTTTATTATTAAACGGAACAACAGGGTTTGGGCGCGTGGCGACGCATATGCAGCTCACATAACGTGGCCTCGACCAATAGCATTCACGATGTGGTATGATGTTGCAGTTAATAGGATGATGTGGCATTTCACACAACTGTTTTTGCGATTATAAATAATATTACACTAGTACTACTTTTAAAAATTTCAAAAAATTGAATTGGTTTTTTTATTTAACTTTTTGATTGTTTATTCATATTATATTATGTTTGTATTGTTAAGTTTTTTTAATAAATTTAGTTAGAGTATCTTTAGTGGGAGTAAACTAAATGGGTAAACTAAGATACTTTTTGTGGGGTACAAAGTGATTTGTAAGATTTAAAAAATTTATAGTTGATTTGAGTAGTTTTTACTTTAATGGTCGTTGTCTATAATAGACCAAAACTTGACCCCACATTTTATATTTTTTATTTAAGTTACCATTAATTTAATTATTTTAATTAAAATACATATAATTTTTTAAATAAAATTTACCTTAAAAACTTAAAAATAATATTAAATATATTTTATTATAAAATTAAAAATGATACAAAATTCACAACAATAATACATAAAAAAATTACATTTTCATAGGAATATAATTATAATAAGGATTCGATTGGTTGGAATCCATTTGATAAATAAATAAGATTGGAAATTGAAAGAAAAAAATTTAGAAGTAAAATTGTGTGTAAAAAAAATTAAAATTTCCATAGAATTTATAGAAGGTAAAAAATGATAATGTGACCGTTACTATTCTCAAATATCATATCCTTACTTTAATGTTGTTGGAATATTTGGAATATTTTATTAATATTAAATAATATTATAATAGGTTCCACATAGTTAACATTAACTATATAGATAATGAGAACTAAATTTTAGTTCATTTGGATGTCATGTCAGTGTTAGAACACAGATTGGTTTTTAATAATAACTCTTTGTTTTGATGATAACTGTTAGGAAATTTTATATTTAAGAATTATATACTCTAAAATTTGTTTGAGAGTTTTACTGCAGATTGAAATGAAATTAACTCTCTAGAAGAAAATCTGAAGTATATACAAGAAGTTATCCTGACTCTGAAGCGCCAGATGCACTCATTAGAAGATTCTGATTGCTGTTTACAGAAGATCCTGAGCGTAGTCTCCAGAAGGATCTGAAGCAAGTAGCTCCAGAAGATTCTGAAGCTAGTCAGAAGCATCTGAAGCAAAGAAGAATATTGTTTGAAGAGTTTCTCAAAGCATAGTTTCTACAGAAGTTTCTGAAAGTACTAACGCTGCCAAGTACTGAAGTTCTGTGTCAAATATGCTCTGATGATCAACACGCTGAAAGCACACATGCTGCAGAAGACTCTGATATAGCAAAGTTCTGAACATCATTAGAAGACTCTGACTCATTCAGATTCTGAAGAACTTGTTGAAAACTGAAGAAGAAATATTCAAAGATTATATCCGTTGGAGTAAATCAAACGTCTCTTTCCTCATTTGTGCTAGACACAAGAACACAGACAAAAAGGATTTTTCTGTGCTATCTACTTCTAGGAAAGGTCACTTGATGTAAAGACAAAAAGGCTCAGACCTTTTTGGGACACTCTTCTCAACGTTAGCTTCCTTGGATCAGCTGCCTATAAAAGGAAGACTCCACCAAATTCTTCAGTGACACAATTTGCTGAAAAGAAATCATAATATTCTAAGCTCTCATTCTTTCATATTCTTCTTAGAATTTCTTGTACTTAAACTTAAGAGAAAAATCACTGTTGTGATAAAAGCTTTATAGAAGCATTAATACTCTTGTATTTGATTTACATTGATTGTAAAGGTTTTTCTTAAGAGGATTCAGTTGGAATCAGTAGCTCTTGAGAAGACTAAGAACAATTGTTCTTAGGTGTTACTATTGTAATTTGTTTGATTAAATAGTGGATTAAGTCCTTGTTGAGAAAGGCAAATCACTCTAGGAAGGGTGGACTGGAGTTGTTGATTTCAACGAACCAGGATAAAAATAATTGTGTTGTTTTTTTAAGGCTTAATCTTTCATACTTATTCAACCCCCCTTCTAAGTATTATCTCACCTTCAGTCAGCACTCCTATAATGCAAATTCCTTATTACTAACGTAAGTTATAAAGAATTTTGGTTTAACAACCCTGCGTTAAAGTTGCTCTTAAAAGAAATATTTATAACATTTTAGTATTTGACTAATTTGTCACTTTCTTTTTTTCTTTTATTTTTTTAATTTAAATTCTCAAATTCTAAAACTTGAATAATAATACGGTATCTTTTTAGCAATAATGTATTTATTCATGTGAAATGTTTCGAATTAATGAACTCAAAATACTGAGTTGTTCATTTAAAGTGTAAGCTGCAAAAAGTAGTAGACGAAATAGTTAGAGGTTTTAAATCATTAGAATAACATATTAAGAATGAAGCATATTGGAAGCATATGGTGTAGATATTAGGAGACACGTGATATATATTTACGAATTTGTAACATAATATATTTTTATTTATTTTATTTATTTATTGTGAGATTTATTTTTGTACAGATCAAAAAATAAAGGTGTGTGTGTTTTTTTTCCTACAAAGGCATGGATACTCAGAGACCTTAGTCGGTGTATAACATGTTTTGATGGTGAGAGTTTGCTTACGACGGCGAGAAGCATTATACGGTCGTGTTTGCGACTATTTAAGGGACCAACTCATATGAGATGAGAGGCCTTGTTGGTGGTCGACGCTACTAGGATTGCAGGCGGGTAGTAAGGTTGGTCGTGTGTGTTAAGGCAGTAACAAGTGTGGTACTCTTTGAGTTATGGAGAATGTGTATGACCTAGGGTACGTCATTTTTCCCTTAAGGGATGATGTATTTATAGGGATCTCTAAGACCCAGGGTTTCCTCGAAAAATACCACTGTCCACCTAGTTATATAGTAGTCAGTCAAATCTGTATTTCTAATGGAAAGGTGAGTCAGTAATGACCCTGACTTTCTATTTATCCAAGACACATCTTATCCCATGCTTTTCTTTGTATGGGCAAGGGAAGACTCAAGTGCGAGGCGATACCTCCTCCTGGGCTACCTTTCATCGTCGTCTTCCTAAGGCGGTCTAAGGGCGTCACCCTAGGCAAGGCCTTTTTCAAATATAATATTACATAGTCCCTCAGGCATGAGGCCTTCGACAGAAGGAGAAGCGTTTTTCACCTGCAGCTAATGGGAGTATCCCGAGAACCGGTGCTTTCCCTTGCTAGTTTTTATTTGACCTTAAATGTCTAAGCTCTCTAGGCACAATAATGCTAGTTTTTAGTTGGTATTAGAGCATGGTATGTGCATAACACTTAATAGCGGTGCAGATAATGATCCAATAATAAAAATATGTCTGATAAAGACTTTCCTTCAAGAAGGAGTCAAGTGCCACACGAAAAATATTATACTGATATGCCTAATGCTCAGACTATCTTTGAATCATTGCGTTCAAATTTGTGAGATTTAGTAAAGAAGCTTGTCCAGTTACACTAAATTTAATCTTTCCAAGCAAATTTTGAGAAGATTGCCTACTGGACTCAAACCTAAATTGATAATTATTCAAGATGTCATAAAACTTGCGTATGTTGTGTCTTGAAGGTTTATATAGAAATCTCCGAAGAAAAGAAATGGAATTAGATGATGAAAGTTATCAAACAGATTAACCCTCCTTAATCATGTTGAAGAAAATTCCTATGGAATGTCTGATGATGGGAATTAAATTTCCTTATCAAAATATTTCGTCAACTAGCTAAATGGAATGTGATATCTATTGATAAAAGAGTAACTTCAAAAGCTTCTGAAATATTCGCATTTCAATTGATTTCCCAAATCTTAAGAACAAGGAGAAATACTACAAGAAAAACCCAAAATATCAGAGATCTTCACTGTGTATTCAAATGAAGCTGACATAGGGCAGGTTTTAGAAGAAAAAGGAATATGGCTCTGCTGGTCATTAGTGCTTCTGAAGAAGCATCTGAATCCTAGAATAAAAATCAATTATTAAAGAGAAAGAGATAATGTCAAATCTATCTTGCTTCAATATTGATAATAAGGAGTCTTCTCTTCAAGATAATATCTTAAGTGACTCAATTGCTCATAAAAATTAAAGGTTATCATTGAATTTGTGTTAAAGGACAATTCCATGAGAAACCTTCAACTCTTCGTGTTTTGCAAGCAATTCTATAACGGTTCTTTAAATTTGTTTTATGAAAATCTCCGATAGCAAAGACTATCTGGTTCTATGTTTGTCAAAGATTTCAAAGTCAAAAGATTTAATCTAAGATAATGAAATCAGTAACTATGCTAAGAACAAGATCTTGTTCATACCATAACTCATCCTAGAATCATACTCTGGAATGAATCATTGTACTACTATCAGATTAAGGAATAAAGCAAAGGAAATCCTATCAAGACTAACATTTATAGACTCATAGAAATACGAGTACCATTGCTCAACATGTATTTGCTGCAGATATCGAAGAAAGGAGAAAAGGCATCTTCCATAATACTTTATCAGAGGTTTTTTACAACATTTGATGGAAGAAGAGCCTACAACCCAGAATCAAGAGCTGAAGGCACTAAGTTTGGTGAAAGAAGTGGAGTCAATGGTTTAACAGTCATTGAATTAGAATCCACTATATATAATATTCAGATTCTATGGTCAAATATGAATACTCATTTGGAGTCTGGCGAAGAAAATAACAAAAAAAAGGTATGTTTATTCTTTCTTGACTTACTTCTTGATTCAATAAGATATTTGTGTATTAGTAAATATAAATTTAATGTTAGATCTCTATATAAATTCTTTTGTTAAAAGAATCTTCATAAATCTTTAAGAAGAAACTATGTGGTATTTTTCTATACTGGATATATTATTAGCTAGATGATGGTCATATTTATGGAAATAGTTTCCTCACTTTTTGTGATGATACTGCTGCTTGTTATCTGTCAAAGAAACCAATTCAATATTCATTAATTAAGCATGACTCTAGTTTCAAGAGAAAAAATTTGATTCTTAATAGTCAAATCAAAGACGGATGACTGACAGAAGATATCTCTCTCGTAGTCTAGACTCTGATGGATGATAGCTTCTAAAAATTATCAGTCTCTGAGATTGTGAAAGAGATTCTTTACTTCTGATTACGCGGTTTAAGTAAAAGCTTTTCTAAACTTTTATATCACTTAAATTTCATGAAGTTGAAAATCATCTAGTGGATTCAGGAAATCTACTAGAACCTTTGGGTAATGATGTTTTTCTTTTTACATACTATTATTATCTTTATCTCATGTCTTGTGAAACATCATTTTGTGTCCTTTCTATGACAAAATTCTTATTCTTCTGGAATCTTGTTCAGTTCTTTTTTTTTTCATTTTTTTTGGTTGTGTGTGTTGGTACAACCAAACCCGAGATGAATTCTCTAGTCAATTCTCATTTGAATCAACTAGTTGTCATCAATGAAAACTTTGTGGCTTTTGAAGAATTTCTTTAGCTAGGTTTTAACTTCTGGAAGACAATGTATAAACAAAGTTGGAATGGATACTTTGAGATGCTCTGTGGTTTCACTTATCCAAGGCTTGTTAAAGAGTTTTGGATTAATGCTTTAATTGTTGAGCTGAATTCTTAGTGTGTTATTCATTCTAAGGTGTCTGGTGTTTCTATAATAGTAACCTCTAAATCGATTGCTAATGTAATCAATTGTGAGGAGATTGGAGAAATCCCAATTACTCTTGTTTGGGAACACTATCTTCATACTTGGCGTTTTTTGCAGATTCATCTAACACATCTCTGGTCTCAAATCTTCGTTCTGAATGCAATTGTTTGAAACCAAATTCTAAACTCAAACTTGCTTCCTAAGGATAAGTATCTAGACCTTGTGGACCCTATTGGAAAAGATTTGATACTTCTTCTCAATTCAGATTTGCAGATTGATCTTCCTCGAGTTATGTTTGACTATCTGATGGAGAATCTTTCATCCTTTCACAAGGGAAAGACATTCTCCTTTCTTTATGGTGAGTCCTTTCCGAACTACTGGTCCAATAGGGAGTGATCATAAGTTCTAAGGATGATTCTTCTAAAATTTTGGAGAGAAAAGTTTAAAGCAGTCTATGAGAGTTTTTGATGTTAGACTTATGCAGATTTATGCCTTTTACTTGTTAAAACTATGTGCATTAAGCAATCTTGTTATCCAATTTTGTTCATGCTCTTGTGAGTCTTAACTATTTTATATATATATATTGTTGTTGTTCAAGAGGATAAATTAAATAGGATTAAAAACTCAAAACATGCAACATTCTCAATAAAATGGAAGTTATTACAAATTGTTAAAACTCTCTAGGCATTATGATTTATTCTAAGCTACTCCCTAGGATCATCTGATGTATCTATATTGTCTAAGTAATCTTTTCATTCTTCCTTTGCAAACTCTACAGCCTCCTTTATCGGGTGGTTTTTGCATTTTGACCTAGAGGTTCTTCTTCTTTTTTGAAATTCTGGTATGCAGATCTCAGATGTCCCAAGAACATTGATCTCTGCTCAAACAAGGACGAGGACAGACCATGACCATTTTAAATT